>CM046950.1:37193279-38393279 GCA_025698515.1 Gossypium sturtianum
TTGTTATAAATTAAGGCTTCAATTTGGGTATAATTTTAGTTTAATTACCTCGTGTTGTATCTATATTTACTTAATGTACTTACTTATGTATTTTAGTTTGAAACTTGTAAGTTGTAATTATTTGTAATTTGTATAAGTAGATTAAGCTAGTGTATGCATTCATGTGGTAATACCCAAAATATAGATCTGGTTAATCGGATCGGTTTAATGGCGTTACAAGTTTGGTATCAGAGCCTGGTTGTAACAACCCTAACCCGTAACCATGCCGATTTAAGGTTAAGAGGCATTACCGGACAATCGAAAACTTTTATAGACATTTCATAACATAATTAGACAAATCACATCAAAGTGTCCCTTAAATAGGTCAACAAGACCTTAATCATGCTTTAGAATAGGGCCGGGACTAAATCGAACACATACGAAAATTTTCAGAAATTTAAAAATTTTCAAAGTTACATAGGTCACACGCCCGTGTGGGCAGGCCGTGTGCCTCCCACGGCCTCAGACACGCCCGTGTGTCTAAGCCGTGTCAAAACAGGGCATACATACTGACTTGTCCACACGATCGTGGACACGCCCGTGTGCCTTACCCGTGGTCGAGCTTGACTTGCACCACACGGCCAGTCACACGCCCGTGTGTCCAGCTCGTGGTTGAGTCTGACTTGTTTGGAAATTCAACCACGAAGGACACGGTCGAGCCATACGCCCGTGTGCTCAACCGTGTGGGCAAATATAGGCCATTTGCAAGGCCAAAATGCCACCATCACATTGGGTCATCCTTACAAGCACATATAAGCATATTTCCCTACACAATTGGCAACCAAAAACATACCAAATTATCATCATAACATCCTATTCAATACCATTTCTAAACATACCAACTATTATGCCAATTAGCTCAACTAATTCACAAATAAATCCTTGTATAATTCATTCACAACTTATCACGATAGTAAGACATTTTCTCATCATTGATATCCCAAACTTTTCATCAATAAGCTTACCATTACTTGACCATTTCATTAACCATTAACCATACAAAACAAACATCATATAACTTGGAAACTAATTTATAACATAATCATTTATCTAGCCATATCACATAGCTATATACACTTCACATACATAATTCAAAGTGACTAGCCTATACATGCCATACTTCATATTTACACTTTCAAAAGGTACCAAAATTAAGATTGAGTAATGTGATGACGATCCTCAACGATCCCCGAGCCTTCAGTAGCTTCGACGATCTATAAAATAGAACAAACACACACAAAGTAAGCTTTCAAAGCTTAGTAAGCCATATACAAATAAACTTAACATAAAATGCACATAATCACATTGATACAATGTCATTAATATTTCTCATTTGCAATTTCATAACATGTTCTTTGGCTCATTTGTTTAGCCATAGTATATCAACATATTTTATCTCAAAACATCTCTTTTACTTATATCAAAATCATACATATATCATATTTCATATGTAACACCCCTTACCCGTATTCAACGCCGGAACCGGGCATGAGGCGTTATCGTATTAAAATCCTCAAGATCGCCACTTAGGCTCAACATGACCACTCTCTTTGGCCATCACAACAACCTCAATATCGACTTACGAGACCTCACTCAAACACTCGAGGGCTCTCGAGACCATATCGAATACTCTTACGATCTTAAAATTTTTCTCTTTTATACAGGGCTCACACGCCCGTGTAAGATGATGCACGCCCGTGTGTAGACACACACGCCCATGCCCTCCAACCGTGGTGAACACTGACTTCACTTACACGGCCTAGAGTCTAGACACACGCCCGTGTGGGTAACTCGTGGCCAAAACTGATTAACCCACACGCCCTAGGCACACGCCCGTGTGGCTAGTCCGTGGTCTATTCTGATTTAAAATACTAACATGCAGGGGACACACTGCCAAGTCACACGCCCATGGGATGATCGTGTGTCACACATGGCCTAGACACATGCCCGTGTGTCTATCCACATGGACAAGAACAAAGCTATATGCCAAGTTCTTTTCACCCTTCTAGTGTAACAGCCCGATTTAGGGGCTAGTCGGAACAGTGATCTCGAAATCGCTAATTTGAGGTTAGATAAAATTATTTTTATGTTATGATATGTGTTATAACATGTTTTTAAGGATGCATGAAAATTTTGGTGCCTTAATTTTAGCGATTTCTAGCTAAATTGTGAAAAAAGACTAAATCGCATAAAGTGCGAAAATTCTATTTTATTTGCTAGAGGTGCCAAATAGTTATGGAGCATAATGTGGGGGTCTTTAATGGGAAAATAGGCCAACATTAAGGTGATGGCCGGCCAAGTAGTAAATAAAAGGTTGAAAAGTCAAAATTTTGGTATGGGTTGGTACATGATGACATAAGCAAAGGCTAATTAAAATATTAAGTGCTCATCTTCCTTCCCCATTTTCCTTTCTCTGTCGAAATTGAAGAAGAAAACCCCCATGGAAGCTAAAATTTTCAGCCACTTCTCATCATCTCAAGTAAGTGATTTTGCTAGCTTCTCTTGATAAAAATTGTACTTTTGGAGTCCCCAAAGCTTAAGCTTTCTAAAGAAAGGACTATTATGCAATATGGTTGAAAGTCTAGGGACTTACCATGAGAGATTTTATGTTGGTTGTTAATTTTTTATGGAAGAAAATGAATCCTAGTTGTTTGATAAGCAACTTTTGTGAAAGGATTTTCATGAAAAATACCTAAAATGATTTATGATGCAAATGTTGTAATTTGTTCATTTAGGCATGAAATAGTTGGAATTTTGGATAGTTGTAAGAGGATTAAATGTTCAGCTAGGCTTTTTTATCGAGAAAATGTGATAAAAATTTATTTACGAGCCTAGGGGCAAAATCATAATTTTACCAAAGTGTAGGGGCAAAATAGTCATTTTTACCTAGAGTGTAGATTATGATATATTATGATTTATAAGTGATTAAATCGGTAAATTTCATTGTTTTAGATTAAATAAATCGAGTTTCAGACCTAGAACGGGTGAAAAGAGGAATGGTGGGCAAAAGTTCCTTTTTTCGGCCCTTTCAGCATCGAGGTAAGTTCACGTGCTAAATTATGCAACTCTAAGCGAAGTATTTAATATTCCAATGTCGTATAGAATGTATAATTACACTATGGGTGTATTGAATATATTTTAACTAGATGTCAAGAGAATTGTATTTAGGAATATAGGGAAAGCAAATAATAAGATATGATGATAATTAAGGTCCCGTATAAGACCATATTTAGAATATGGCCTCGGTGTGAGATATTGAATAAGGCCATGTCAGGGACATGGCATCGATATGATATTTCATGTGAGACCCTATCAGAGGCATGATGTTGAGGTGAGATTATATGTATGAGATTCAAAAGTGTTATTTAACAATTTGAGTGATTCAACAGGTATGTTGAAAACGAGAATCTATGTAGTTGTATCATGAGAGGTACAGGTATGTGTTAGAACTAAATTAAGGTGAATTTGGTATGTGATGAACCCATAGTGGGTCATGTGTGTATGATGCATCTTAATTGCAAATGTTGATTTTATAAATGCAGTGCGTAAAAGTAAATGATTATTGTAGAAATCTATGTAAGAATGTCTGTATGTGAGGATGTTCTCAGATGAACATTTGAAATAGAGAAATGCATGTGGATATATATGTATATTCGTAAATGTATAATGATGGTGGGCTGTGTGCGATACCACCTTCCTAATTATTAGTGATGGGCTGTGTGCGATACTATCAACAATGTTATTAATGGTGGGCTAAGTGCGTTACCACCTTATTATTCATTATCGATGGGCTGTGTGCGATACCATCGAGTTTAGTTTCAAATGGTGGGCTAAGTGCGATACCACCCTATAAGAGATTCAATGGTGGGCTAAGTGCGTAATCACCGAGAGATTGGTAATATGAGTGGTTTATTGAGAATGCATGATGTGTCGTTTTATATGATCTTGTGATGATCAGTACAGGAATGTATGCTAATTAAACGAGCGAATTGGCTTGTGGCATGGTAAGTTAATGAATGCGAGCATTAAGCCCGAGATGTGGTTAGAATGTGGTAAGAGACGAAATGAGTAAGCATTATGAATGATTGAATAGGTAACTGTGAGTTCAAGAGTAAAACTCATTCTAATACCTTATGATTGAGCATTGGAACGGTGGAAATGTGCAAGTGTACACAATCGTAACAAGTAATAAAGTGATAAGTAAATGTCGAGTATCGTACCCACAGGGACTGTAAAAGAACTATTTATGAAAATGTTTTCAAACACTTTGGTAAATGAAAAATAATTGGATTTAAGAAATATTTAAAAACTAAAGGAAAAACAAAGTAAAATAAAATAAAACACAGTTCTAATGCACGATTTCAAAAGCTGATTTTAATCAAGATGACATAATTGTGTTGGATTAATCACATTTCTTACCTTAGAATTATTAACTTGTGTTTATACCTGTTAAAACATGGCAACTCGGTAATTTTCTAACTCATGAACATATTTACACATAAAAAATCTATTCATCTCTTGTACATATTTCTATGCAAATTCGATCGATTGAACAGACTTCTAAGAGTAAACATATTATTGCACATACATACTTATTAAATTAAACAATCTCTTGCATATCCCTATGTGATTCAACCGATTAATTCAACCTAATAAACATATAAAAGATCATGTGAGGTAACAAAGTATTTTTACCTTGAAACAATTTAATCACAAAAAATCTTGCAAGTTATGCAAGGCATATGTATCGCCAAATACAATGCTAATTTAATCTTCAGCTACCTTAGAAGAATTAAACATGCACAGATTAAGTATTGTGTCCATTAATTACAAATTCAATGCGTTTAAATAATTAATTCATTAGCTATCTAAACAATTATAATGCCAGATAACTTAAACATGATTTTACTTAATCAAGCATTTTACCAAGGCCTTTTAACAATATAAACACAATTTTAATAATTTAAGAGGACGAAATGCAATCAACCCAACACGAATTAAATTCAAGCTAAGCTGATTAAATTAACCATTCCAATAGCATAAATATTCATAAACATGTTTGTTAAAACAACAACGAAATTTAAAGAGACAGGGAACAAGAAACAAATCCGGTGTTTCTCCGTGGCTTGTCTGACTGCTCCGTTCTTCGTTCTCCGTTGTCCTCGGCTCTCAAGGTGGCTTATGAACACTCCACTTGCTGCTCCAAATGGCTGGGAAAACACCTCTTTTCCAAGAGGAGAAATCAGCACAAGAACACAAAAAGGGAAAATGGAAAATGAGAGTTGAGAGAAAGTGAGAGAGGAGAATGTTGGAGGCTTGAGGGATGATTTGAATGATCAGCAAGGGGTGGTATTTATATCTGATCATGGCTGCTAAAAATAGCAAATAGTAGCAGCAAAAGAGACCTCCCTTGGCCGGCCATCTATGTGGCAAAGTTGATGGTTTCAACTTTGCTAAATATGGCATGGGGCAAATCTACAAAGCCACAATATTTGGAGGGGTTTGAATGCAACTTTGAAAAGTCTTCAAGGGCTTCTTTGCAACTTAATTAATCAGCTAATAAGCTGATTTGGGCCAGAAATATGGACGGTTTGGGCTACCCAACTCTTTGCTTGGTTCGGTTCAATCGGTTCGGTTCAACTGATGCGGTTCAACTGGGCCTTTTTCATAATTAATTAAGATTAATTTATTTAGCCCAAATTAAACTGGGAATAAATTAAAATTAATTATATTATGATTAAATATTCATAATTGGACCGTATTGGGCTAGAAATAAATTCGCCTTGATACTTCAAATTGCTTCTCGGGTTTATTCTTGAGCGATGTCTGTAGAGCCAATTTTTAAGCCCTTTGTGCGAATCATTTAAAAATAGTCAAAATAAATCAAAATTAACTATAAAATTAATTAAAATTCATCATGTTCATATTTTTAGCACAATTTAATTATTTTATAATATTTAATTATTTTCCGACAAGAATTTAATCGAAACTGCATGAAATTGGGATAAAAAGGGCATAAAAAATATATAAATTTCTGTGTTTCCACACCCCCAAACTTAATTCATTGCTTGTCCCGAGTAATGCACAAATTTGAAAAGAATTTTCTCGGAAACACCTTTGAAAAACTCCTTCAGAACAACTTTCTTCTCAAAATTATGAATTTAATATACTTATGCTCAAAAATAAGAAATTTGATAATTATGCTACTTAAGTATACATATCGTTCAAATTACCTCCAGCAATTATTATACTAGCAAAATTAGACTAAATGTTTCTTAATAAAGACATGTTCTTCACTACCAATTTGATTTTAATTCCTTATTCAAAAAGTAAACTGCAATCATTAAGCTTAACTAATGTCTTCATATGTTGAACAGAGCAATTTCTCTCCACTAATGTAGGTAACATTGGAATTTTGAATCAATAGGTCTTTAATAAGGTTGTAACGTGGCTGGGCTTAGGGGTAGGTAAAAGATAGACAAATTTTTGGCTTAAAAACCCTAGACTCAGCTTAAAATCGAACCTTCAAAATTTTCACCCTTGATACCCAACTCATGCTCTTTCGACCACTTATTTCATTTTGAGTACATGTTTTGTTTTTTTTTTAGGCTCAAATTCGAGAACTTGCTTCATGTACTACAATTTTCGAGCATTTGATACTTCTTTTCAACTCCCCCAAACTTATTTTCAAACGATCTTCTGAATAGTACTGAGTCTAGTGTTTGGGACAATTTTAAAAGTAATGAAGAGAAAATTGATGGCTAAATATTGCATAGGTCCGAATAAAATTAGGCCATATAGTCTCAAAGTTGGGTTTCAACTGATAATTTTATCAGGGTCAGCTTGAAAGGCTCAAACAGTCCAAACAATAGTTGCCTAAATCATTTTCAATATTCCATGCTTCCTAGGATTTCGCCTCAAGAAATTACTAAGTCAATTCTAAAGACTTAAACTTTCATGCATGCCTAATTTTGTCGTAGGGAACTAAAAACTTATGGTACGAATTTGCATGCTCTATTAAAAAACATTCATATCATTATTAAGCTAACATAATAACTTATTGAAATAATAGAACTTTATTAATACTGAAGTTCAGCATACTTAACAAGATTTCAAATTATTGAACAAAATATATCCTAATCATAATTAAAAGAAAATTTTATTCTGAGTGGAAGTAATTCAAATTTTCGGTCCCCCCTACTTAAAGTGAACAATGTCCTCATTGTTTAAAGTGAATAGATACTATAAACCAGGTAGGATATTTAGAAAAGAGGAGGTGAGTCAAATTGACTGCTTAAGTACCAAGCTCTCTCTAAAATCCAATCCTAGACATGTATATATCTAATTGCCACACTTTAGCCTTTGTGACTTGTTCAGATTTTATTCATGATTCCTATCTCTTGTTTTATTGTGCAAAAATAAAAATTCCTAATTAACCTAATCCTAAAATAACTTAAGAATAAAAATAAACTAAAGTTGAAGTCCTCTCCTTTTATTTGTTTGTCGATCCTTCCGAATTCGACTCATCTTTTGCTCCATCAGTATTGCCTTTGTATGAATCGCCTTGCTCCTTCTTTGACGGTGAAATCCATGGTTCAAATATGAAATTTGGAAACTCAGGCACAAAAATAAATGGATCATTATAAATTTTCTTGAGAGCACTCCTCATCGAGTCATCTCTTATTTTTGAGTATCTCCAGTAGGCTTGTTGCTGCCATTGCATGTGTTGCATTAAGTCCATCGACTTTAATGACTCATCACGAAGATCCGGGCTAGGCGGTGGAACTCCAAACATTGAGGTTTCGATATCAGGTTCAGCTTCTGGTTCTATTGATTCTGCCTCATTAGGGACTTCAGTTGATTGCTCTGGCAGGGTTTCTGTGGGATCATCTTCTGCTTCTTCGGGATCCTCACTCTCTTCAACTTGTTGCTGTAGAACAGAATCTCTGGCTACTCTGTAGAGGTCCCAATCGGTGATTGTGCCTTGACTATACTCTATCCCCTTCACGTCCGCAAGGAGTTTTGCATTTAAGCATAAAATTGTTATCGTAAAAGGGAAATAGGCCGGGCCAGAACGTCTAACGGCACAATTTCGCATTTATCTCAGGATGATTTTGCCCACATCAATGGCCTTTCCAGTTAGAATCGAGTATAATAGGAACATTCGCTCTAATGAGATTGTAGTCCCATGTGAACTAGGCATAAGGCTGAAACGAATGAAATAGAACCATACCTTCGCAAGTGGTGTCAAATACTCTCTTCGACACGTGTGGATTCCTTGCTTTGACACAGTCCACTTAGAACACAGAACCGTAAGCTCCTCGAGAATTTCTTGCAAATTTTCAGGCTTAATGTTGCTCAACAGAGAAGAATATTCATCGTTGTCGAAATCAGGTAATTCAAAGAATTCATTTATAGCATTTGAATTTATTGGTACCTTGATTCCGCGGACTGGAACTTCAGTCAATTCGCTTGAGGTTAAGTTCGCGTAGAATTCACGAACTAGTTCCTCATCCACACTTGGTCTCTTTTCACAAAACAATTCCCAATTGAGGGCTTCAGTAACTTGACGAATACGAGCCATAAAATCTCTGTAGTTGCTTTCCTTCAATGTGAAGCCTTTCTCTGGATGCATCTGTTGATTTTTGAAGATACTTTCCTATCTTACTTTGGCTTCTTCACAGTGAAATTTGCTTTGTGTTTTGTCGATTTGGGCGGAGGCACGAGTTCTGTTGCGAGTCATGATTAACCTGAACATCAGATGGAAAGAAAAATAAAAAAATTAGTTTCTTGAAAATTTAATAACAATTACTAATATTTCAATAAATTGAAAAATTAAATAATTGAATAAAAATTAAATTTAAGGGAGAAATATTTTTCTTACCACCTTCCTCGTAAAAATTAAGAACTCTGAAAATAAAATATACTAATGAACAAAAGATGGAAATTTAAAAGGCTTTTAGCTTAGGTTGGGTGAAGGATGAGTGTGCGCATAGGCGCACAAGGCAGCAAGGAGCATGGCTGAATAGTAACGTGCGAGGGGGCTGCGAGCAGGTGGCACGCAAGGCCTTGCGGCAGGTAGGCCACGGGCTGGTTTGGTGTGCGGGGCGATGGTGCGCAGAAAGCACACGGGCTGGAGGCAGCAGGCGTGAGGCCCCGACTGAGCAATCGCTGCACGGTGGCGTCTGGCGAGTCTTTGAGCCGGCGTCGGCGAGTCTGGAGCTGCTGGCCGAATGCTTGTTGTGGCTAGGGGCTTGCGGCACTTTGAGGGGTTGGTGATTGGGGTTTTGAGTGATGAATGAATGGGGAGAAACAAGGGTGCAATTTATAGAGGGAGAGTAGGAATTAGAGTAGAACTCTTAGAACAATTAAAGAATTAAAAATAAGAGTCCAATTCTAATTTTACTCAAGATTAACAACAATTAATAATTAAATATACACATATAAAATTATCAATTGCTATTAAATTACTAAGATAAATATAAAATAAAATTAATTCTAGTCCTAAGCTAAGTTGATAAAAATTAATATATAAATTATAATGGATATAATTATATATTAAAGTTTATCAAATAATAATAAAAAGACTGATATTAAAAAAAATATTTATTCTAGATGCTTTAAAAGAATATTTACAAAAAGAGGCACCTAGTTGTTATTAATTACGAAAATAGCAACCAAATTTTAAAAATAAATCAATTAAGTCCCTAGACCTAATGAAAATTTGAAATTGAGTTGCAATTTTAAGACTTGGGTCAAAATTTTGACCTTTTTATTTGGAAAACCAAAAATTTATTTTGACATTTAGGGACTAATTTCTTGGAAAATTATGCAAAAATCAATTCCCAGGAAAGATCGGAGGGGTCACAAACGGTCCCGCTTAAGTTCCAATCTCCTAGACAGAATTTATTTAAACATAATAAACCCGAAAATATACCCTAAATAATTTATTGAAAGCAAGAAAATCTAAAGATCAGATAAACTGAACAAGATTTTATCCCGTTCAGGTTTTTCTCCGTAGTAATGTTTCAAACGCTGAGCGTTGACTTGAAAATTACCTCCCTTACCTTGGAGTTCAACAACACCGTATGGATAGACGCGATGAATCGTAAATGGACCGGACCAACGTGATTTTAACTTACCTGGAAAGAACTTCAATCTGAATTAAATAACAAAACTTGTGACTGCTTCAAACTCTCGAACTCGAATATGCTTGTCATGCCATTTCTTGAGTCTTTCTTTGAGTAATTTGGCATTTTCATATGAGAACATTCGAAATTCCTCTAGCTCGTTGAGTTGGAGCATTCGTTTCTCTTTAGCAAGCTTGAGATCCAAATTGAGTTGTCGAAGAGCCCAAGAAAGCTCTGTGCTCTAACTCCAGGAGGTAGATGACAGCTTTCCCAAAGACCAACCTATAGGGTGACATTCCTAAGGGTGTCTTGTATGCTGTTTTGTAAGCCCATAAAGCATCATCTAGTCTCTTGGACCAATCTCGTCGGTTCGGGCAAACTACCTTCTCAAGTATGCCCTTGATCTCCTTATTTGCTAGCTCAGCTTGCCCATTTGTCTGCGGATGGTAAGCTGTAGCAACCTTATGTTTCACTCCATGTTTATCTAACAACCATTTTAACCACTTATTCACAAAATGGGTCCCTTCATCGCTGATAATAGCTCTTGCGGTTCTGAACCTTGTGAACACATGTTTCTACAAGAACTTCATCATAACTTTAGCATCGTTCGTCGGATAAGCTTCAGCCTCGACCCACTTGGACACATAATCTATTGCTACCAGTATGTATTTGTGACCAAAAGACGGAAGAAAAGGACCAAGAAAGTCAATACCCCAAACATCGAATAATTCTACCTCAATGATATTCGTTCGAGGCATCTCATTTCTGTTGGTGACGTTTCCAACCCTCTGACATCGATCACAACTCTTTACGTAAGCGTATGCATCCTTGAATAGTATTGGCCAAAAGAATCCAGCTTGCAATACTTTGACCGCTGTACGAGTACCTCCGAAGTGTCCCCCACTTGGAGCTGAATGACAGTGGTATAAAATCTTCGGTATTTCATCTTCTGTCACACATCTCCTAATCATCTGATCTGCACACTTTTTAAACAAATATGGCTCTTCCCAAAAATAGTACTTCACATCGTGAAGAAACTTTTTTCTTTGCTGATACGTTTTATCAATCGGCATCAAACCACAAGCTAAATAGTTAGCAAAATCAGCAAACCAAGGAATATTATGGACATGATTTACCTTCGATATGTGTTCATCCGAAATGTCTCTTGGATCGATAACAAAGGAGGAGAATTTCCCTCTTGCGGCTCTAATCTGGATAAGTGATCTGCTACTTGGTTTTCTACTCCCCTTCGATCTTGAATTTCTAGATCGAACTCTTGAAGTAGAAGCACCCATCGGATCAATCTCGACTTAGCATCTTTCTTGGCCAATAAGTATTTAATTGCGGAGTGGTCCGTATAGACAATCACTTTGGTACCTACAAGATAAGATCGAAACTTGTCGAAAGCAAACACAACAGCAAGTAACTCTTTTTATGTTACCGTATAGTTCAGTTGAGCTCCAGTTAGAGTTCTACTTGCGTAGTAGATGGGATGAAAAACTTTGTTCCTTCGCTGGCCCAAGACAGCTCCAATTGCGAAGTCACTTGCGTCACACATCAATATGAATGGCAACTCCCAGTCTGGTGTGACGATTATGGGTGCCGTGACTAACCGACTCTTCAAATTGTTGAAGGCTTTCAAGCATTCCTCATCAAACTTTAATATCGAGTCATTCTCCAATAATTTGCATAAGGGTTTAGTAACTTTGGAGAAGTCCTTGATAAATCTTCGGTAAAAATCAGCGTGACCCAAAAAGCTCCTAACACCTTTTACAGATGTTGGAGGTGGGAGTTTCTCAATAACGTCTACTTTTTCTTTGTCCACCTCGATCCCATGTCTCGTTATCCGATGCCCTAGAACAATTCCTTCTCGCACCATAAAATGGCACTTTTCCCAGTTGAGTACGAGATTCATTTCTTCGCATCGCCTCAGTACCTTAGCTAGATTGGCTAAGCAATCGTCATAAGTATCTCCGAATATTGAGAAATCGTCCATGAAAACTTCCAAGTACTTCTCAACCATGTCAGTAAATATTGACATCATACATCTTTGAAATGTAGCTGATGCATTACATAAACCAAATGGCATGCGTCTAAATGCAAATGTACCGTACGGGCAGGTGAATGTCGTTTTGTGTTGATCTTTCGGTGCTACTGTAATCTGATTATACCCTGGGTATCCATCGAGAAAACAGTAGTAATCTCGTCCTGCGAGTCTATCCAGCATCTGGTCCAAGAACGGTAAAGGGAAGTGATCTTTCCTAGTCATCTTGTTCAGCTTCCGGTAATCGATGCAGATTCTCCATCCCGTAACTGTTCTAGTTGGTATCAACTCGTTGTTCTCGTTCTCCATGACTGTGATACCTCCTTTCTTCGGCACGCACGGGACTGGACTCACCCATGAACTGTCTAAGATGGGGTAAATTATACCCGCATCCAACCACTTGATAATTTCCTTTTTTACTACATCTTTCATGATGGGGTTCAGTCTCCGTTGTCCATCAATCGTTCCTCTCTCGCCATCTTCTAATATGATCTTGTGCATGCATATAGATGGGCTAATACAGCGAATGTCAGCTATGGTCCATCCGATAGCCTTCTTGAATTGTTTCAAAACTATGATAAGTTTCTCTTCTTGTTCAGTAGTTAATTCTGCTGAAACAATCACAGACAAAGTAGAGGCGTTACCTAAATAAACATATTTTAAGTGTGAAGGTAATACCTTGAGTTCTAACTTAGGTGGCTCCACGATTGATGCTTTTGGCTGGCTGTAATCTTTTTTCTCTAATTCCAAAGATTCAAAACGGGATTGCAGATTAAATCCTTTTGATTAGCTTCTAGCACAAGCTAAGTATTCATCCTCCTCTTCATCATTTGGAGGATCCGATGTCAAAATTCTTTCCAGTGGGTCCTCAACACAGTTAAGTTCCTTCTCTATTATTAATCCTCTAAATCGAATATTGCAGTAACAATCATCCATCGTGTCAGGAAATCGCATTGACTTAAAAACATTAAATGTTACCTGATCATCCTGAACACGCATAGTCAGCTCGCCCTTTTGCACATCAATAAGGGTCCTTCCAGTTGCTAAGAATGATCTTCCTAGGATAATTGGAACTTCTTTGTCTGCTTCAAAGTCTAGAATTACAAAGTCAGCAGGAAAGATAAATTTATCTACACGTACCAATACGTCCTCAATTTTTCCTTTTAGATGCGCTAAGGATCGATCTGCTAGTTGAAGTGTAACCGTAGTTGGTCTGACTTCTCCTATCCCCAACTTCCTAAATATTGACATAGGCATCAAGTTGATACTTGCACCTAAGTCACATAGTGCCTTACCATAATATGTTGATCCAATGTTGCATGGTATGGTGAAACATCCAGGATCCTTCAATTTTGGGGGTAGTTTGTCCTGAAGATATGCACTGCATTCCTTTGTCAGAGCTACCGTCTCAAATTCTCCAAGTCTTCGTTTCTTAGACAAGATATATTTCATGAACTTCACATAGTTCGACATTTGCTCAAGTGCTTCAACCAACAGAATGTTAATGTGAAGTTGCTTGAGTACGTCAAGGAATTTCTTGAATTGAATCTCCTGCTTCGGCTTCTAAAGTTTTTGAGGGTAAGGTGGTGGTGGTTTCAACACTGGAACTGATTCTTGTTGATTCGCCTTTGGCAGTAATTCTGCATCTAACGAAGTTGTTGGGTGATTAGAATTAACTGGTCCTGAGGTTACTCTGCATGGTTTTGCAGATTTTGGTTATGGTGAAACTGGGGTTTCAACACTTGGTTGAACTTCTTCTGAATCTTGAGCATTAGCTTGCTCCTTTCTAGCTTCAATGGTGTTGGGCTCTACTATCCTTCCGCTCCTCAATGCCAACGCTTTACAATGTTCCTTCCCCGGATTTCTCGGATTCTCCGTGTCACTAGGTAGAGCACCCTGTGGTCAGTTCTTGAGTTCAGTAGCAAGCTGGCCCACTTGATTTTCCAAATTCTTCAATGTAGCTGCTTGGCTCTGGATTAAGGCATCATTCTTTGCTATATATGTCTTAAGCAAACTTTCCAAGCTATTGGATGCTTCAGATTGAACTGGTTTCTGGACTTGTTGCGGAAAATTAGGCGGCTGGGTTGGTCTGGGTTGAGTGTAAGTGGTACTGGTTCCAGCCCCTTGGTTACTCCAGGAGAAATTTGGGTGGTTCCTCCACGATGGGTTATAGAAATTTGATTGCATCCCTTGCCTTCCTCGGTTTTGGTTCTGATTACCCATGTAGTATACAGATTCTGGGTTCGACGGACATTCTTCAAACAAATGTCCCTCCCCACAATAAACACAGGCTATATTTTTAAATTGATTAAGCAGTTGTGCTGCAAAACTATTAGACCCATTAGTAGTAAGATTTTTAAGCATTGAGGATATTGATGATACCTGAGATGCGAGTGAAGTAAGAGCGTCTACTTCATGAATTTCGGCGACTCGTCTTCCTGATGCTGCACAACTGGTTGGCCATTGATAATTTTTGATGGCAATCCTCTCAATAATTTCATAAGCCTCGTTATAATACTTAGAAAGGAGAGCACCATTAGCAGAGGCATCCACTACCATCCTTGTGTGGGCGTTGAGACCATTATAGAATGTCTCAAGTTGAATGCAATGTGGGATTCCATGATGAGGGCATTTTCGTAATAACTCTTGAAATCTTTCCCATGCCTCATACAAGGACTCATCATCCATTTGGTGGAAGGCAGTGATCTCGTTCCTCAGCTTAGCATTCTTGCTTGGCAGAAAATACTTCATGTGGAATTTCTCGGCTAATTCTTGCCATGTAGAAATGGAATTCGGTGGCAATTAGTTCAACCAGGCACGAGCTCTGTCCCTTAACGAAAATGGGAACAACTTCAATCGTAAGGTATCTTCGAAAACTCCGGCTAACTTGAAAGAATCGCTCACTTCCATAAATAGTCTTAAGTGAAGATGAGGATCTTTAGTAGGCATTCCACTGAATTGGCCCACTGTCTGAAGCATCTGGAACATGACTGGCTTCAGCTCGAATTGTTGTGCCTCAATTTCAGGTCTCCTAATACCCGGATTAAGATCGTTAAATACTGGCACAGTATACTGTCGTAAAGCTCTATCCCTATCATCAGCAATAAGGATAGGATTCTGAGCACGATTTGCTCCGTTTTCTTGGTTCATATTCTCGAAGTTCATTTCTTCGGTCCTTCTCTGGTTTGCTTGTCTTCTTCGTTCTCGAAAGGTTCGTTCTATTTCAGGGTCCACGGGGAGTAAATCAATAATCTAGTCAATACTCATAAACACCTGAAATAATCACAGAAAAATTGAGTAAGTAAAAATTTAAATATGAAAATAAATAAACCAAAATGTAAGACTAAAAATTCACAAATAATGGCTTTTGAAAAACAATCCCCGGCAACGGCGCCAAAAACTTGGAACGGTGGAAATGTGCAAGTGTACACAATCGTAACAAGTAATAAAGTGACAAGTAAATGTCGAGTATCGTACCCACAGGGACTGTAAAAGAACTATTTATGAAACTGTTTTCAAACACTTTGGTAAAGGAAAAATAATTGGATTTAAGAAATATTTAAAAACTAAAGGAAAAACAAAGTAAAATAAAATAAAACACAGTTCTAATGCACGATTTCAAAAGCTAATTTTAATCAAGATGACATAATTGTGTTGGATTAATCACATTTCTTACCTTAGAATTATTAACTTGTGTTTATACATGTTAAAACATGGCAACTCGGTAATTTGCTAACTTATGAACATATATACACATAAAAAATCCATTCATCTCTTGTACATATTTCTATGCAAATTCGATCGATTGAACAGACTTCTAAGAGTAAACATGTTATTGCACATACATACTTATTAAATTAAACAATCTCTCGCATATCCCTATGTGATTCAACCGATTAATTCAACCTAATAAACATATAAAAGATCATGTGAGGTAACAAAGTATTTTTACCTTGAAACAATTTAATCACAAAAAATCTTGCAAGTTATGCAAGGCATATGTATCGCCAAATACAATGCTAATTTAATCTTCAGCTACCTTAGAAGAATTAAACATGCACAGATTAAGTATTGTGTCCATTAATTACAATTTCAATGCGTTTAAATAATTAATTCATTAGCTATCTAAACAATTATAATGCCAGATAACTTAAACATGATTTTACTTAATCAAGCATTTTACCGAGACCTTTTAACATTATAAACACAATTTTAATAATTTAAGAGGACGACATGCAATCAACCCAACACAAATTAAATTCAAGCTAAGCTGATTAAATTAACCATTCCAATAGCATAAATATTCATAAACATGTTTGTCAAAACAACAACGAAATTTAAAGAGACAGGGAACAAGAAATAAATCTGGTGTTTCTCCGTGGCTTGTCTGACTGCTCCGTTCTTCGTTCTCCGTTGTCCTCGGCTATCAAGGTGGCTTATGAACACTCCACTTGCTGCTCCAAATGGCTGGGAAAACACCTCTTTTCCAAGAGGAGAAATCGGCACAAGAACACAAAAAGGGAAAATGGAAAATGAGAGTTGAGAGAAAGTGAGAGAGGAGAATGTTGGAGGCTTGAGGGATGATTTGAATGATCAGCAAGGGGTGGTATTTATAGCTGATCATGGCTGCTAAAAATAGCAAATAGTAGCATAAAAAGAGACCTCCCTTGGCCGGCCATCTATGTGGCAAAGTTGATGGTTTCAACTTTGCTAAATATGGCATGGGGTAAATCTACAAAGCCACAATATTTAGAGGGGTTTGAATGCAACTTTGAAAAGTCTTCAAGGGTTTATTTGCAACTTAATTAATCAGCTAATAAGCTGATTTGGGCCAGCAATATGGACGGTTTGGGCTACCCAACTCTTTGCTTGGTTCGGTTCAATCGGTTCGGTTCAACTGATGCGGTTCAACTGGGCCTTTTTCATAATTAATTAAGATTAATTTATTTAGCCCAAATTAAATTGGGAATAAATTAAAATTAATTATATTATGATTAAATATTCATAATTGGACCGTCTTGGGCTGGAAATAAATTCGCCTTGATACTTCAAATTGCTTCTCGGGTTTATTCTTCGAGCAGTGTCTGCCGAGCCAATTTTCGCCCTTTGTGCGAATCTATTGAAAATAGTCAAAATAAATCAAAATTAACTATAAAATTAATTAAAATTCATAATTTTCATATTTTTAGCACAATTTAATTATTTTATAATATTTAATTATTTTCCGACAAGAATTTAATCGAAACTGCATGAAATTGGGATAAAAAGGGCATAAAAAATATATATAAATTTCTGTGTTTCCAAGCATAATCATATGGATATTAATAGTTGATTCTTATTTGCATATGAACTTACTAAGCATTATTGCTTACTCCTCTTCCTTTCTCATCTCTTATAGGTTATTTTATCTAGCTCGGGTTGGAGGCCGTCGGAGATGTTTTCACACTATCGGATAGACGCTTGGTATGATGTTTCAAGTTCTTATGAGTCATGGCATGTATAGGGACTAGACGAGTTAGGGAATTATGTTGTAAATGGCTAGGATGTGTTAGCCTATAGTAGAATAATCTATTTTGTATAATGCCATAGTTGTTGGCTATTATTTTATATGAAAAAGATGTAGTTATCCATGTGAAATTGTGATTTCTTTTAAGTTAATTATGGATGTGTTTGATGAGTGCATGTTGGGTATGTTGTAGAAGTACAAAGAGCTTGGCAAACAGCCATGTTCTGGTCCACATGGGTAGACACACGGGCGTGTGTCTAGGCCGTGTGAGACACACGATCAAGCCATGGGCGTGTGCCCAGGCCGTGTGAAGTCTACACCTTGAAATTGGAATTTGAATGGTCACACGGTTAAAGCACACGGGCGTGCCTATACCGTGTTGAACAAGTCAGTATATTAAGGTATGGCACATGGTGTAAGCCCACGAGCGTGTCAAAGCCGTGTGTGGTTAGTCAGTGTCGACCACGGGTGGAAGGCACGGACGTGTAATAGGGTACACGGGCGTGTTCCCAAACGCATGGGCGTGTGCCTTATCCGTGGGCATTTGGCAGAATGCTTGGGTTTTTAGGCACGGTCTGGGGACATGGTCGTGTGTGTCTATGCACGGGCGTGTCTATTCTTGCACGGACGTGTAAGACCTGTTTTGAAAGGAAAAATTGTAAGATTGGAAAAAGTTCTGGATTAGTTTCGAGAGCCCTCGTGTGCATAAGTGAGGCCTCGTAAGTCAAGAATGAGGTTATAGAGAGTAATTACATTGAGCCTAAGTGGCGATCAAGTGGTTTGAGCTTGGTAACGCCTTGGGCCCGGTTCCCGGCGTAGAACCCGGGTAAGGGGTGTTACATTTAGTGGTATCAGAGCTATGGTTTAGTCGGTTCTCAGACTAACCTAGCGTGAGTAAGAGTCTAGCTATACATGCCATAGGTGGACTGTGATAGTGTGATATCTCCCGGCTCTAACGAAATTGTTTTGTTAAGACATGGATGGTTCCCAACCGAGCTAAATCCAATAATATTGTAAGTGATAATGGAAAAACTGAAATGCTCTTATGCAATAATGAGATTCAAAGAGGTATGAGTAGAAGTATATGACATGTGTGTGATAATGCATGAAATGAGAGGCTTATCTGCATTGGCTGGATGTGCATAAGGTGTTATATACTCAACCTATTGGGTTAGGTGCATATAGTGAGTAAATTTACCCAGAGAATGGGGTATATGTGTATGTATGATTGTTTGAACGATGTGTGATCAATGTGCCCACATAGTTAAATCTCATGTGCGACTATTAAAGTAGATGATGTATAATGTTTTATTTCGTGACTCTGTATGAAACCACGTGTAATATGGTGTGAGAGATAAACTGGAAAGTTGACTAAGTAGAATGTAGGGATGAGTACGGTCGTTCAATGATAAAATGATGAATAAGACCATGGTTGGACCGTGGCGATACATGTGCTCCCATATAAGACCATGTCTGGGACATGGTATTGGTGACAAATAGCGATCCCGTGTAAGACCACGTCTGGGACCTGGCTTCGATATGGAATCGTGTAAGACCGTAGCAAGGCTATGGCATCGTGATGACATGTAAAGAAATAGCTGGGCTATGATGGGTGATACTAGTAAGACCATAGTAGGATTATGGCAATCAAGTAAACGACGTACTCAAAACCCGTAAGACATTCTCTAAATTGATAAGCAATAGTAAGAGGAAGTAGAATCAAATGTTGAATACTCAAGTAGATATTAATGTGGAATTTGAGTAAGTAAAGTCACTGTTCGAAAGTATGAGTGATAGAAATAATTGTGGCATGAAAAAAAAAGTGAGAACTCACTTGGGGTGAGTTGTGTGACTATGATGATATCTCATTGATGATGAATGTTAAATCATATGTATGTGGTCACGAGAGTCAAGTTATGGGACGCTACGACCTCACCCCCTTACCACTGTTGAATTATGATGAGATGTTATGAGAGTTAAGTTGAGTAAGTTTGTATTCGATTAATGCAATAATTATGTTAGCATAATTGAGAATGCTTTGTATCACGTTGATGCATGACACCCTATTAAATAGAGAAATTATTGTTGAACATGAGGTTGAAGTCCTAGGGGACTACAATGAACACGAGAATTGTATAAGTCCATATCCAGAATATGGCATCGATACTTGAGGTGACAGTCCATATAAGACCATATTTTGAATATGGCATTGGCATTGGCATTTGGAAGTGTTTCCATATAAGATCACCTCTAGAGTATGGCATTGGCTTTGAAATTATGTTAATGATAATATATTGCGTTTTTGAGTATCCCTAGTGATCTTTGGGACAGATAGATGAGTCTAGAGGTAGAAAGGAGAATTGCACTAAAGTCATGTGAATGAGTGAATACAGGTACTCATGAACGAGTCGCAGGGAAATGAGTACGGAGTGTGGCACAGTATGTGCGTAATAAAGGAAATTGTGAGTAAGTATGTCTAAATACTTTGACGATCGTATTGATTATACAATGTTAAGAGCAAAAAAAAATAAAAAAAAAAGGTTAGCCTAGGCTATTTGATTCAAGTGAATAGGAAGCCTGAGGTGTATGTTTATCGAGATCTTCTTAAGTTGATGTTCATTAACGAAAGAAATTGTTAAAGAGTTGAGGACGAAATAGTTAAAGAAACAATGTTTGAACTGTGAGAGTATTCAGTTATGATAACCATAGTTTTATGGATCATAATGATCTCTTTAAGTATTACGTGTTAATATCTTTTGCCTTTCAGGGGTGATGGGTTGTTTATCTCATGAATCAAGATCGTGTGAGAATGTTAGCCGATTGTGAAATTATATTAAACGATTGTCGGTTTAGTGGTTGGAATTGACATTCTTTTATCTCCTCGTAACCCTATTCGGGTGATTTGAAGGGGGGAGCTGGAGATAATTCTAGTATAAGGAGTGAAATCATGAGTTTCACGTCATGTGATGAGTTTTCGGACTGGCCGAATAGAATTATTGACTTGATCAAGATTGCACCTACTATTGTAAGATGTGACGATGGTAAAGGTTTTAGATTAATATAGTAGAGAAAAACTCAGATGAGAGTGTGCTTGAAATATGTTTTCAGTGTGGAGAAAAAGATAGATTAATGTATTGAGATATGATTCGAGTTCTATGTATATTCACGCATGAATCAACAAAGAGAGTAAATTTCTGTGTGTTCGTGAGTAGAGAGCATGATACGAAGATATTCTCATTGAAATGTTCAAACCGAGATGGTTGAGTTGAAAGCTATAAAAGGAACTATTATTGAAGGTTCTAGTATTGAGTTCAGTCTGAATTGAGAAAAAGAGTTGACAGGTTGGTGATCCAGAGACGATTACTTTTGTATTTGTGTTGTGAGCTAGACGTTTTGTAATGATCCATGGGGAAAATCGATGTGTATTTTCTAAAATTTAATGAGTGAGGGTATCCTATACTACAGAAGATTTTGAAGATGAAATAGTGAAACGGCTTGAGCTATTACAGTGGTGAGTATAGTTAGTGTAATACCTCTCAGATAATAGATATAGTACAGATGTCTAGATGATAGATCCATGTTGGATAAGATTCCTGTTGTTGATGCTTCCTCGAGATAGACTTTGAGTGATGATGAATCCAGAACTTATACAGAAGTTTTGGTATGAGATTTAGTAGTAGCATGTCTACTAATGCAGGAATAAGGAAGTACAGTTAGGTGCATAAATGTTTTGACAGTAGTGTACATTTCACGATATGATTGAGTTTAGGGTCAGAAGTAGTTGACCACTAAAAGCTGAGTTTTCAAAGCATACAAGTCAAGATTATTACAGTCGGTAAATGCTTTAATGAGAAAGTGAGATAAAACCTTATAGATTTCGAATTTGGTTTGACAAAATTCCCAATAAGGGGAAATGTCATTCGAATTGTAGTAAATCAACCGGTAAAGATCCGAATGATCATTTGGATGTGTGCAGAGTTCTAAATTAGTGGATTACTGAGTATACGCTCTGGAGGAAGAAATATCTGGGTCGCAAGTGATGCTTCAACCTTGTGTGTAATAGCTTAAAGGTTGATGACAAGAGAAACTTGAGGATAAGTGGATATGTGAGTTTGAAGAGTTTATGGAAACGTTTTAAGAATGTTGGTAGCAACTCCTTCTGATAAGATTTTCGGGGACAAAAATCCCTAAGGGGAGAGAGTTGTAACAGCCCGATTTAGGGGCTAGTCGGAACAGTGATCTCGGAATCGCTAATTCGAGGTTAGATAAAATTATTTTTATGTTATGATATGTGTTATAACATGTTTTTAAGGATGCATGAAAATTTTGGTGCCTTAATTTTAGCGATTTCTAGCTAAATTGTGAAAAATGACTAAATCGCATAAAGTGCAAAAATTCTATTTTATTTGCTAGAGGTGCCAAATAGTTATGGAGCATAATGTGGGGGTATTTAATGGGCAAATAGGCCAACATTAAGGTGATGGCCGGCCAAGTAGTAAATAAAATGTTGAAAAGTTAAAATTTTGGTATGGGTTGGTACATGATGACATAAGCAAAGGCTAATTAAAATATTAAGTGGTCAGCTTCCTTCCCCATTTTCCTTTCTCTGCCGAAATTGAAGAAGAAAACCCCCATGGAAGCTGAAATTTTCAGCCACTTCTCATCATCTCAAGTAAGTGATTTTGCTAGCTTCTCTTGATAAAAATTGTACTTTTGGAGTCCCCAAAGCTTAAGCTTTCTAAAGAAGGGACTATTATGCAATATGGTTGAAAGTCTAGGGACTTACCATTAGAGAGTTTATGTTGGTTGTTGAGTTTTTATGGAAGAAAATGAATCCTAGTTGTTTGATAAACAACTTTTGTGAAAGGATTTTCATGAAAAATACCTAAAATGGTTTATGATGCAAATGTTGCAATTTGTTCATTTAGGCATGAAATAGTTGGAATTTTGGATAGTTGTAAGAGGAATAAATGTTCAACTAGGCTTGTTTATCGAGAAAATGTGATAAAAATTTATTTACGAGCCTAGGGGCAAAATTGTAATTTTGCCAAAGTGTAGGGGCAAAATAGTCATTTTTGCCTAGAGTGTAGATTATGATATATTATGATTTATAAGTGATTAAATCGGTAAATTCCATTGTTTTAGATTAAAGAAATCGAGTTTCAGACCTAGAACGGGTGAAAAGAGGAATGGTGGGCAAAAGTTCCTTTTTCCGGCCCTTTCGGCATCGAGGTAAGTTCATGTGCTAAATTATGCAACTCTAAGCGAAGTATTTAATATTCCAATGTCGTATAGAATGTATAATTACACTATGGGTGTATTGAATATATTTTAACGAGATGTCAAGAGAATTGTATTTAGGAATATAGGGAAAGCAAATAATAAGATATGATGATAATTAAGGTCCCGTATAAGACCATATTTAGAATATGGCCTCGGTGTGAGATATTGAATAAGGCCATGTCGGGGACATGGCATCGATATGATATTTCATGTGAGACCCTATCAGAGGCATGATGTTGAGGTGAGATTATATGTATGAGATTCAAAAGTGTTATTTAACAATTTGAGTGATTCAACAGGTATGTTGAAAACGAGAATGTATATAGTTGTATCATAAGAGGTACAGGTATGTGTTAGAACCAAATTAAGGTGAATTTGGTATGTGATGAACCCATAGTGGGTCATGTGTGTATGATGCATCTTAATTGCAAATGTTGATTTTATAAATGCAATGTGTAAAAGTAAATGATTATTGTAGAAATCTATGTAAGAATGTCAGTATGTGGGGATGTTCTCAGATGAACATTTGAAATAGAGAAATGCATGTGGATATATATGTATATTCGTAAATGTATAATGATGGTGGGCTGTGTGCGATACCACCTTCCTAATTATTAGTGATGGGCTGTGTGCGATACCACCTTATTATTCATTACCGATGGGCTGTGTACGATACCATCGAGTTTAGTTTCAAATGGTGGGCTAAGTGCGATACCACCCTATAAGAGATTTAATGGTGGGCTAAGTGCGTAACCACCGAGAGATTGGTAGTATGAGTGGTTTATTGAGAATGCGTGATGTGTCGTTTTATATGATCTTGTGATGATCAGTACAGGAATGTATGCTAATTAAACGAGCGAATTGGCTTGTGTCATGGTAAGTTAATGAATGCGAGCATTAAGCCCGAGATATGGTTAGAATATGGTAAGAGACGAAATGAGTAAGCATTATGAATGATTGAATAGGTAACTGTGAGTTCAAGAGTAAAACTCATTCTAATACCTTATGATTGAGCATAATCATATGGATATTAATAGTTGATTCTTATTTGCATATGAACTTACTAAGCATTATTGCTTACTCCTCTTCCTTTCTCATCTCTTATAGGTTATTTTATCTAGCTCGGGTTGGAGGCCGTCGGAGATGTTTTGACACTATCGGATAGACGCTTGGTATGATGTTTCAAGTTCTTATGAGTCATGGCATGTATAGGGACTAGACAAGTTAGGGAATTATGTTGTAAATGGCTAGGATGTGTTATCCTATAGTAGAATAATCTATTTTGTATAATGCCATAGTTGTTGGCTGTTATTTTATATGAAAAAGATGTAGTTATCCATGTGAAATTGTGATTTCTTTTAAGTTAATTATGGATGTGTTTGATGAGTGCATGTGTTTGATGAGTGCATGTTGGGTATGTTGTAGAAGTACAAAGAGCTTGGCAAACAGCCTTGTTCTGGTCCACATGGGTAGACACATGGGCGTGTGTCTAGGCCGTGTGAGACACACGATCAAGCCATGGGCGTGTAGTCTGCACCTTGAAATTGGAATTTGAATGGTCACACGGTTAAAGCACACGGGCGTGCCTATACCGTGTTGAACAAGTTAGTATATTAAGGTATGGCACACAGTGTAAGCCCACGGGCGTGTCAAAGCCGTGTGTGGTTAGTCAGTGTCGACCACGGGTGGAAGGCACGGACGTGTAATAGGGTACACGGGCGTATTCCCAAATGCATGGGCGTGTACCTTATCCGTGGGCATTTGGCAGAATGCTTAGGTTTTTAGGCACGGTCTGGGGACATGGGTGTGCGTGTCTATGAACGGGCGTGTCTATTCTTGCACGGGCGTGTAAGACCTGTTTTGAAAGGAGAAATTTTAAGATTGGAAAAAGTTCCGGATTAGTTTCGAGAGCCCTCGTGTGCATAAGTGAGGCCTCGTAAGTCAAGAATGAGGTTATAGAGAGTAATTACATTGAGCCTAAGTGGCGATCAAGTGGTTTGAGCTCAGTAACGCCTCGGGCCCGGTTCCCAGTGTAGAACCCGGGTAAGGGGTGTTACATCTAGCATACACAACATGCACTCATTCAAAACATCCATAATCAACTCATATGAAGTACAATCTCACATAGATAACTACATCTTTTCATATAATAAAGTGCCAACAACTATGGCATTATACCAAATAGATTATCCATCTAAAGGCCAACACATCATAGCCATTTACAACAAAATTCACTAACTTGTCTAGCCCCTGTACATGCCATATACAAAACATTGAGTCTCATGTACCAGAGTGTGCTGATAGTGTGGGCGATCTTCCAATTGATCCACGTATCTCGATTCAACACTTTTGCTCTATAAGACAAGGGAAAAGACAGGGAGTAAGCTTTGAGCTTAGTAAGTTTACACATAAACAATTAAGCACCATAGTATAAGCTAAACAACAATTAGCATTATACTAACATATAATGTACAACTATGCTTACTCTTTCTATCCCTTACCACATTTCCAACACATCATGAGTCATTTACTCATAACCATTGACATGCACCCCTACATTCAATATCACATTTACACAATATACAACATATCATTATTTCTCGATAATACATCCACACAGCTAATCCACACAGTTAATCCACACAGCAAATCCACACAGCTAATGTCTCGGTGGTTCCGCACTTAGCCCACCACAATCAATAAATAAGGTAGTATCGCACTTAGCCTACCATAAAGGTAATCGTAGTGGTTTCGCACATAGCCCACTAGAAAATATACCCAACGATAGCATCGCACATAGGCAGCTCATCGTCATTATGCATTAAGATGGTATCGCACTTAGCCCATCTTTTAGCATTATCACCACACATTCACATATATATTTACTCAATCATTCATCCATTCACAAAATCTATCACATTCATTCCACTTGAACCACATAGGTTCTCAATCATTCTCAACCATGCTATACACTAGCTAGCATTAACAAATTGTAAGTATGAATGCATTGTTTATACATAGACTTACCTCGATACTCAAAAGTATAGAAACGTGCAATTTAGTCCACCACTTTGCTCTTGCCTCGCCGATCCGGGCTTTGTCTTTCTTGATCTATAATGATAATTCAACTCATCAATATACACATTGACTAAATTGACCCACATCTCATACTTTGGCAAAATTACCCTTTTACCCTTAAACTTTCTCCTATTTACGCTATTGCCCCAAGGCTCGTAAAGTGATTTTTATTCAATTTTCTAGCCTTTCATGCTTAGCCGAATCACTTACTCAACTAAAGCAATCATCAATTCTCACTACATCACACATGTATGACCAAACTCAAGATTTTTACAAACTAGTACCTACATGCATTTTCTATGAAAACTCATTTAGCAAAAGATGTTTCTACTACATCAAACTTTCATAATCTTCCATAAAACATCAAAATACATGCATGTCATACATGGCCACATTTTTGAACATCCATCATAGCTCATAAAATAGCTAAAAATAGCTTACTCATGCTACAAGAACTTCAAAAATACAAAGAATATAAAAAACGGGGCTTAGATGCACTTACGAGCAAGCTTGAAAATTGTGAAGAACCCTAACAATGGCTCTCTCAATTTTTGACAGCCTTGGAGAAGAAGATGAATGAATTTTGTCATCTTTTCTCCTATTTTAATCACTTAATTGTTAAATGACCAAAATGCCCTTTTTGATAAACTTTCTATTTTAACTCATCCATGCCCAATTTTATCCAAAAATTAGAAATTGGGAAAATTGCTATTTAAGGACCTTTAATTAATATTCTAAAGCTATTTCACACAAATAGCTTCTAGAATCTCACATTTTGCAACTTTTGCAATTTAGTCCTTTTGGATAATTCAACCGCGATTTCACAAAATAGCTTCATGAAACTTTCACACTAGCAGGCATACATAGCATAAACCTCAAAAACTTATTCATAAACCTCGGATTTGTGGTCTCGCACCACTATTCCGACTAGGCCCTAAACCGGGATGTTACATCATATCCACAAAACTATGCACATATCTCACTAGGTAAGTTCACATAGATATACTTACCTTCCATACACTTACATCGCGTACAATTCAAACGTACCTGTTTTGCTTAAACATTTTACGTAGTCTCTCATTTATCAGATTTGCCCGTAGAACCGCTCGAAATCAAATAGGAAGCTCGGAATACTCAGAATGGTCGTACAATGCCAACGTCCCAGACGTGGTCTTACATGTAACCAGATATCGATGCCACTGTCCCAGACAAGGTCTTGCACGAATCAATACGATGCCAATGTCCCAGACGTGGTCTAACACGATGTCTCATATCGATGCTAACGTCTCAGACGTGGTCTTACACGATATTACATATCGGACACCTATGTCATGACATATGTAATCCTATTCGTACGGGACTTCTCGAACATTGATACCTTATCGATACTTCTTCGATTTCATGTACATAACATCTCGATTATATTCATCACAATATAAATTTCATAAATGCATAAATAACTCAACTCAAATGCATTTATTTGTATATCGACTTACCTCGGATTCAGATAAACAAAAACGAACTCGGCTACTCAATTACTTTCGATTTCCTACGATCTAAGTCCGTTTTCTTCGGTTCTTGATCTATACATATTAAAATTTAACTCATTTATTCACTAATTCATTCAATTCAATCCAAAAACACATATTTAAGGAAATTTACAAATTAGCCCCCACATTTTCACATTTTTACATTTTAGTCCTTATTTCACAAAATCACAAAATACACAAAATCTCTATTTACCCATGCTTAGTCGAATGTTCATGTAGTCCATACAAATCCATACATTTCATTTATTCTATAATTTAGTCCCTCATAATTTTATTTTCTCAATTAAGTCCAAGTTACTCAAAATCACCAAAACTCCAAAGACAAAACATGTTAATCTAACACATATATTTCATATTTCATCATCAAACATCACAAAAATCATGTGTTCATCAATGGCACATTTCATAATCTTCATCAATACACAAAATTGAAGCATGGGTTTTGAAGAACACGAAGCAACGATTACAAAAACATAGAAATTATCAAAAACCGATCAAAAACACATACCCGATTTATGCTTAGACCATGGCCGAATGTTCAGAGCTTCAAAACTCTATTCTTTTCTTTCTAAATTCGGTGGAACAAAGATAATGATAATAGCCACTTTCATGTTTTTATTATTAATTATAATAGCTTAATTAATTCATTTACTAAATTAACCTTTAATAAGCATATAAGACAAATATAATTCGAGGCCATTAATGTCCATTAACCTTATTAATGGTTTAATTACTTCATAAGGCCTTCATCTTTACAAAAACATGACACATAGGTGCTTTTAACTTATAGCATGCTAATTTAGCATCTTTCACAATTAAGTCCTTTTATCAAATTAAACACACAAACGGACAAATTAATTCACGAAACTTTCACACATGCTTAATCATATAATGCGGACACATAAAATAATATTAAAATATTTTTCTAACTCGGTTTTGTGGTCTCGAAACCACTATTCCGACTAGTGTCTAAACCGGACTGTTACAATTCTCCCCCCTTAGGGATTTTCGTCCCCGAAAATCTTATCGTTGAATAAGTTTGGATATTGCTGTTTCATTGTATCTTCAGGCTCCCAAGTAGCCTCTTCCACTCCGTGGCGATACCACAATACTTTTACTAACGAGATTTTCTTGTTTCGCAATTCTTTCGCTTCACGAGCTAAGATACGGATCGGTTCTTCCTCGTAAGTCATATCAGATTGGATTTCAATCTCAGACGGAAAAATCACATGTGATGGATCGGATCTGTATCGTCGAAGCATTGACATGTGAAATACATTATGAATCTTTTCCAACTCAGGTGGCAACAATAATCTATATGCAACAGGTCCAATGAACCTCGGACTCAACTTGTCTTTACGTCCGAATCTGAGTACTTTCTTCCACGGAGATACTTTTAAAAATACTTTATCACCGATTTCGAATTCAATATCTTTTCTTTTCAAGTCTGCATAGGACTTCTGACGATCAGGCGCTGCTTTCATCACGAATTACTTTCACTTTCTATTCAGTGTCTTTTATCAAATCAACCCTGGGTATCTTACTTTCACTGAGATCAGTCCATTACAGAGGTGTCCGATATTTACGTCCGTACAAAGTTTCATAAGGTGCCATTTTGATGCTCGACTAAAAACTATTATTATACGCAAATTCAATCAATGGCAAGTACTGTTCCCACGTACCATTAAACTCAAGGATGCAACATCTCAACATATCTTCGAGAATCTGAATAATCTGTTCGGACTGACCATCCGTCTACGGATGAAAAGCTGTACTGAAATGCAATTTTGTACCTAAAGCTTCTTGCAATTTCTTCCAAAATCGTGATGTAAATCTCGGGTCTCTATTAGATACAATAGACAATGGCACTCCGTGCAATATCACAATATCAGAAATATAAAGCTCAGCTAATTTATCAAGTGAGTAATCAGATCGTACCAGAATAAAAATGGGCAGATTTCGTCAATCGATCAACTACGACCCAAATTGCATCTTTCTTTCTCGGA
Organism: Gossypium sturtianum; assembly: GCA_025698515.1. Taxonomy (NCBI): domain Eukaryota; kingdom Viridiplantae; phylum Streptophyta; class Magnoliopsida; order Malvales; family Malvaceae; genus Gossypium; species Gossypium sturtianum. The sequence continues at coordinate 37,222,916 of CM046950.1, forward strand.
GTCAAGGGCAATCTAGAAACAAAGTCAATCGTCACTCAATCCTATTTCCACTCGGGAATCAAAATCGGTTGTAGCAAACCAGATGGAACCTGATGTTCAGCTTTAACTTGCTGACAGACTAAACATTTCGACACAAAGTCAGAGATGTCTCGTTTCATACCAGACCACCAATAGTGTTGCTTCAAATCATGATACATCTTTGTACTTCCCGGATGAACAGATAAGCGACTGTTATGTGCTTCATTCAAGATCAACTGAATCAACTCTGAATTTCTCGGAACACAAATCCAATCTCTGAATCTCAAACAATCACCATTATCTACTCGAAATTCTGAATCAAAATTCAAATCACACTGAGCTTGTTTTGCTAACATTTCATTATCAACTTTCTGAGCATCACATATTTTCTGTAAAAACAACGGTTTCGCTTTCAACTCAACCAAAACTGAACTATCATCAGACAAGTCCAAATGGGCATTCATCGCATGCAATGTAAATAGTGATTTTTGACTCAATGCATCAGCAACAACATTTGCTTTTCCCGGATGATAATCTATCACAAGCTCGTAATCTTTCAACCGCTCTAACCATCTTCTCTGACACAGATTCAAGTCTTTCTGAGTCATCAGGTACTTTAAACTTTTATGATCTGAAAATACGTGACATTTTTCACCGAAAAGATAGTGACGTCAAATCTTTAATGCAAACACAATCACAACTAGTTCAAGATCATGTGTCGGATAGTTCTTTTCATGCGGTTTCAGTTGTCTCGAGGCATAAGCTATAACTTTGCCTTCCTGCATCAAAACACATCCTAGACCACTTATTGAAGCATCACTGTAAATCACAAATTCTTTATCCGATTCTGGTTGTACCAAAACTGGAGCTTCGGTTAACAGAGCTTTCAACTGATCAAAACTGTTCTGACATTTATCGGACCATTCAAATCTCACATATTTTTGAAGCAATCTAGTCAATGGAGTAGCTATCATCTAGAATCCTTTTACAAACCGACGATAATAACCAGCAAGTCCCAGAAAACTTCAGACTTCAGACATATTTTTCGGAGGTTTCCATTCCAGAATAGCAGAAATCTTACTCGGATCAACTCGTATACTAGAGGCTGATACAATATGTCCCAGAAAACCAACTTCTCGTAACCAAAATTCACATTTACTAAATTTCGCATACAATTGCTTTGCACGTAGAGTCTGTAACACAATTCTAAGATGTGTAGCATGTTCAGTTTCATCTCGAGAGTAAATCAAAATGTCGTCAATGAATACAATAACAAATCGATTTAGGTACGGTCTGAAAATTCTGTTCATCAGATCCATAAAAATAGCAGAAGCATTTGTTAGTCCGAAAGGCATAACTAAAAACTCATAATGCCCGTACCTCGTTCTGAAAGCAGTTTTATGAATGTCTGAATCTTTTACCCGCAGCTGGTAGTATCCCGATCTCAAATATATCTTTGAAAACACTATGGCTCCTTTCAGTTGATCGAACAAATCATCAATTCTGGGCAAAGGATATTTGTTCTTTATAGTCACCTTGTTCAACTGACGATAATCAATGCACATTCTCATCATACCATCTTTCTTTTTCACAAACAGAACAGGAGCACCCCAAGGTGAAAAACTCGGTCGTGCAAACCCTCTGTCGGTCAACTCTTGCAACTGTGACTTTAATTCTTTCAACTCTGTTGGTGCCATTCTATACGGAGCTATCGAAATAGGAGTTGTTCCCGGATACAAATCAATATCAAATTCAACTTCACGTATCGGAGGTAATCCCGGTAATTCTTCAAGAAATACATCAAGGAATTCGAAAACTACTGGAATTGATTCAACTTTCTTTTCAGTTACTTTCGAGTCAATCACATAAGCAAAATAAGCTTCATTACATTTTCTCAAATAATTCTGAGCTTTTAATGCAAATATCACAGCAGGTAACCCATTCAAACCATTAGACTCAACCCGAACTATTTCATCATTCTGACATCTCAAATCAATGGTCTTTCTTTTGCAATTCACAACAGCATCATGTAGTGTCAACCAGTTCATACCCAAAATTATATCAAACTCATCAAATGGTAATAGCATCAGATTAGCCGGAAAAAAAAACCTCGAAACATTAACGGACAGTTCTTGCATACTTTATCAACCAGAACATTTTTACCTAAGGGGTTCGATACTCTAATAACAAATTCAGTAGACTCTACAGGTAAAGTCTTACTGGATACTAAATTCATGCATATATACGAGTGAGTAGAACCTGGGTCTATCAATGCAATCACAGAAGTATCATAAAGAGTAAATGTACCTGTTATAACATCTTGAGATGAAGCTTCCTCACGAGCTCGGATGGCATATGCTCTGACAGGCGCTCTAGCTTCAGATCTCGCAACAATGTCTTTCATAGTTCTCTGACTACTACTAACATTTCTTGCATTTCGGGAAGGTCTACCTCTCGCTGAAACATTATCAGATCTCAGATTCTGAACAATCTCTTGCTCAACAGACTCTGGGCAATCTCTAATGAAATGATCTAACGATCCGCATCTAAAATAGGCTCGATCATTCAATCTACAACTTCCCGGATGTCTTTTACCATAATGTTTACATTCAGGTCGTTCGGATTGGACATTTCCAACACTAGCCATCGAAGTTGCTGGAGCTTTGGAATTCGATTGTGTTCTAGCTCGATCTCTCGGATTCAAATGTCCCACATTAGTTCTGGAACGACTATGCTCATCTCTGAACTTCTTTGAAATGGACTGAAATGATTTACTCGAAAATCTCTTTCTCACATCTCTAGTTTCAGACTCAGCTTTTCTTTTATCTTTCCCGAGTGCCTCAGCTTTGCACGCTCGATCAACAAGCACAACGAACTCTTTTATTTCTAAAATCCCAACAAGTAAACGGATATCTTCATTTAAGCCATCTTCAAATCTTTTACACATTATTGCCTCAGTTGATACACATTCTCGAGCATACTGACTTAATCTCACGAATTCCCGTTCATACTCGGTCACGGTCATCCAACCCTGTTTCAACTCAAGAAATTCTTTTCGTTCCTGGTCTATGAATCTCTGACTGATGTATTTCTTCCGAAACTAAGACTGGAAGAAATCCCAAGTAACCCGTTCCTTTGGAACCACAGAAATCAAAGTCTTCCACCATTGATAGGTCGCATCTCGTAACAAAGAAACAACACATTTTGCATTCTTGAGATTCATGACATTTCATCAAATACCCGATTGTGTTCTCGAGCCAAAACTCGGCTTTCGGCATCGTCATCATCTGTGGCCCCGAACTCTTCACCCCATATTTACGGATTTTTTTGACCGGAGGCTTATTCAAAAAATTCAGATTCATGGTCGGAGGTATAACAGAAGTCTGAGGAGGATTAAACGGGGGCGGAGGTTGTGAAACAGCCGGATTATTCCTTACAAACTGAGTGAAGCACTCACTCATCATTTGGAAGAAGGCTTGTTTAGCCTCTCCCTCTTGACCGCTCGTAGCCGGTCTCGAATCAGATGGTGCTGTCCCTTGAGCGGGAGCAGGTGCATTGCTTTCAACATCATCAGCTACGGCTCTTTCGGGATCCATTACTATACGAAAACACATTTTTACACGTCAGGATTCATCACACTATCACATTTCGTATATATGGCATGTATAGCTAGACTCTCACACGCTACGTTAGTCCGAGAATCGACTAAACCGTAGCTCTGATACCAATCAAATGTAACACCCCTAACCCGTAACCATCGCCGGTTTAGGGTTAAGAGGCATTACCGAACAATCAAAAACTTTTACAGACATTTCATAACATAATTAGACAAATCACATCAAAGTGTCCCTTAAATAGGTCAACGAGACCTTAATCATGCTTTAGAATAGGGCCGGGACTAAACCAAACACATACGGAAATTTTTAGAAATTTAAAAATTTTCAAAGTTACAGAGGTCACACGCCCGTGTGGGCAGGCTGTGTGCCTCCCACGGCCTTAGACATGCCCGTGTGTCTAAGTCGTGTCAAAACAGGGCATACATACTGACTTGTCCACACGGCCGTAGACACGCCCGTGTGCCTTACCCGTGGTCGAGCCTGACTTGCACCACACGGCCAGTCACACGCCCGTGTGTCCAGCCCGTGGTCGAGTCTGACTTGTTTGGAAATTCAACCACGAAGGACACGGTCGAGCCACACGCCCGTGTGCTCAACCGTGTGGGCAAATATAGGCCATTTGCAAGGCCAAAATGCCACCCACACATTGGGTCATCCTTACAAGCACATATAAGCATATTTCCCTACACAATTGGCAACCAAAAACATACCAAATGATCATCATAACATCCCATTCAATACCATTTCTAAACATACCAACTATTATGCCAATTAGCTCAACTAATTCACAAATAAATCCTTGCATAATTCATTCACAACTTATCACGATAGTAAGACATTTTCTCATCATTGATATCCCAAACTGTGCATCAATAAGCTTACCATTACTTGACCATTTCATTAGCCATTAACCATACCAAACAAACATAATATAACTTGGCAACTAATTTATAACATAATCATTTATCTAGCCATATCACATAGCTATATACAATTCACATGCATAATTCTAAGTGACTAGCCTATACATGCCATACTTCATATTTACACTTTCAAAAGGTACCAAAATTAAGATTGAGTAATGTGATGACGATCCTCGACGATCCCCGAGCCTTCAGTAGCTTCGACGATCTATAAAACAGAACAAATACACACAAAGTAAGCTTTCAAAGCTTAGTAAGCCATATACAAATAAACTTAACATAAAATGCACATAATCACATTGATACAATGTCATTAATATTTCTCATTTGCAATTTCATAACATGTTCTTTGGCTCATTTGTTTAGCCATAGTATATCAACATATTTTATCTCAAAACATCTCTTTTACTCATATCAAAACCATACATATATCACATTTCATATCCACAAAACTATGCACATATCTCACTAGGTAAGTTCACATAGATATACTTACCTTCCATACACTTACATCGTGTACAATTCAAACGTACCTGTTTTGCTTAAACATTTTACGTAGTCTTTCATTTCTCGGATTTGCCCGTAGAACCGTTCGGAATCAAATAAAAAGCTCGGAATACTCAGAATGGTCGTACAATGCCAACGTCCCAGACGTGGTCTTACATGTAACCAGATATCGATGCCACTGTCCCAGACAGGGTCTTGCACGAATCAATATGATGCCAATGTCCCAGACATGGTCTTAATGTAAATCTCAAATCGATGCCAACGTCCCAGACGTGGTCTTACACGATGTCTCATATCGATGCCAACGTCTCAGACGTGGTCTTACACGATATTACATATCGGACACTTATGTCATGACATATGTAATCCTATCTATTCCTAGGTTCGTACGGGACTTCTCGAACATTGATACCTTATCGATACTTCTTCGATTTCATGTACATAACATCTTGAGTATATTAATCACAATATAAATTTCATAAATGCATAAATAACTCAACTCAAATGCATTTATTTGTATATCGACTTACCTCGGATTCAGATAAATAAAAACGAACTCGGCTACTCAATTACTTTTGATTTCCCGCGATCTAAGTCCGTTTTCTTCGGTTCTTGATCTATACATATTCAAATTTAATTCATTTATTCACTAATTCATTCAATTCAATCCAAAAACACATATTTAAGGGAATTTACAAATTAGCCCCCACATTTTCACATTTTGACATTTTAGTCCTTATTTCACAAAATCACAAAATACACAAAATCTCTATTTACCCATGCTTAGCCGAATGTTCATGTAGTCCATACAAATCCATACATTTCATTTATTCCATAATTTATTCCCTCATAATTTTATTTTCTCAATTAAGTCCAAGTTACTCAAAATCACCAAAACTCCAAAGACAAAACATGTTAATCTAACATATATATTTCATATTTCATTATCAAACATCACAAAACTCATGTGTTCATCAATGGCACATTTCATAATCTTCATCAATACACAAAATTGAAGCATGGGTTTTGAAGAACAACAAGCAACGATTACAAAAACATAGAAATTATCAAAAACCGATCAAAAACACATACCCGATTTATGCTTAGACCATGGCCGAATGTTCAGAGCTTCAAAACTCTATTCTTTTTTGTCTAAATTCGGTGGAACAAAGATAATGATAATAGCCACTTTCATGTTTTTATTATTAATTATAATAGCTTAATTAATTCATTTACTAAATTAACCTTTAATAAGCATATAAGACAAATATAATTCAAGGCCATTAATGTCCATTAACCTTATTAATGGTTTAATTACTTCATAAGGCCTTCATCTTTACAAAAACATGACACATAGGTGCTTTTAACTTATAGCATGCTAATTTAGCATCTTTCACAATTAAGTCCTTTTATCAAATTAAACACACAAACGGGCAAATTAATTCACGAAACTTTCACACATGCTTAATCATATACTGCGGACACAGAAAATAATATTAAAATATTTTTCTAACTCGAATTTGTGGTCCCGAAACCACTATTTCGACTAGGGTCTAAACCAGACTGTTACACTAGTTTAGCCGGTTCTTAGATTATGAAGATGAAGAAGCCCTATATGCATAATACGCCGAGCCTAGTAAAGATTCTTCAGGTATGTTAAAACATTTAAAAGCGAGAATAATACTCTGTTATGTTAGTAGTATTGTGATAAGAATTAAAATGGACAAACAAAAATAATAACTTCAGTAGTAAAAGATTTGGGAAATTATTACAGAAGTGATGTAAAAAGGAAATACAAGGCAAAACAAAAAGAAATTTTCAATTTCCTCCTTTGGCGGACTAATCAGTGGCCTCATTAGGAACCTTATATGTTTGAGGATGACTTTCAGGATTTTGCTCTGTATCTACTAAGCTCCCTTCGTTATCTTCAGCTTCTAGCGTAGTGGAAATGGAAAAGACAACTAATTATTTCCTCTCCTTGAAAGGCATCCCACTCCTCGCCCTCAGGATGGTAAACGTCAAAGTTGAGTGACTCCGTAGAGATGTCCTTTAGGTAATCGAAGTCTACCTTGCTAAGATCAAGAGGACTAGAGGCCACTTGGGCGTGCAGAATCAGATTTGATCTCCATTCTAGTAGCACTTCAATGAGATTCTTTTAAGTATCCTCTCGATACTTTCTAAAGGTTTCATCATGGGATTGGCGTAGCCTATCCAACTCCGCCTTGTGACTTTCCTCTTGGTCATTGAACTTCTCCTATAAGACATATTTTTCATCCTTCAAGTGGTTGATCTCATCTTTCAACTGATTATTTTCTGTTTGAACATACCCATGCTTGCTCTTCAGAGTTGTGATCTGTGTAGACAACCTTGTGATCAAATTGCTTGAATATTGATATTTCTGGCAAAGCCCAACCAAAGCATCAGATTTTACAAACTTTTCTAAATTTGCTACCTTATTGTGGTAACGCCTACTAGCTTCTCTGAGAGCCCCACTCCAAAGACCGTGTTCGAGGGACGTGATCTGGGAGAATTGAGCCATAAGAGATAGAGGATCCTCTGATGAATTGGATGCAAGGTAAGAGGAGAAAGGTTCTCTTAATTGTTAAGGCAACAAGCTTAGTTGTTGCTGAAGGATAGAACTAAGAGACGTGGGAGATGACACTGATTCTATCAGATCACTCCAAGGAAAGTTGCTACCTGATTTAGTTGGGGTTGCAACTTGTGCTTGAGAAAGAAGGGCAGTTAACTAGACAAGAAGGATTGTCTCTGAGGGGTTCTCTGATAATGAAGGATCAGAAACACGCTTGGGAGAGTCTATTTGCGGAACGGAGCCTTCGAGAGCGAGAGGAACGGGAACCGAGGATGAGTGAATGGTTGTAGCAACAGGCTCCTTGTTTGATTTATGCCTCACTAATGGAGGGCATTCGCTGCTCCCAGAATCGTAAGTACCCTTATTTGATCTAACCCTTTTCTTTGTGTTCTTTGCTGTTGTTTTACGTGGTAGAGCAGTAGTAGTCTTCTCCTTTCCACGAGCTCCCTTAAGAATTGAGGAAATATCCATGTCTTGATGGTGGGAATGTGCGAGGATCCTGCACCATCAATAGGCAAGTTAGCTTGATCTGAAGATATAATTTTCCCATTTCTTGGGCGTAGATTACAAATAGTATAGCAGGCTCTTTGATATGCCCTAGTAAAACGTGCGCCAGTTCACTGTCTAAGTTATAGGGCCAAGCTTTGAAGGCTGACAACACGGATGGATCAATTCTTTGAGTGGTGGAAAAAGTTGGATTGTAACCATTGGGGCTTAGATTTGTCAAATAGTGCTTAAATATATTTATGACCGAAACCAACTACACTAAATCAAGTGTGCGACCAAGAAATCGCCTAAGAACGCATGAATTGCGAGATTAAAGTTCTAGTCTCGTGACATAATGAACAGGGTCTCGATCTCAAGGCTGAAGATGATCTAAGATACTTTTCCACTTTATAGTTGAAAGATTAGTGATGGATTCACATAATTGTAAGGGATGAATTACTGGGCTACCACTCCCTACTTAGTACTTACGTAGTCTTAAAGAATTCAAGTTTTCGACTTTCTATACTCAAAAACAGTTATTATATATATAAGAGAAATTATTAAGTTGGAATATGATTTTGCGGTGAGTTGTCTCCATTACCATCTTCATGTTCTTGGCTTTTCTTGATATTATTCACTCCTAGGGGCTGCTATTCAATTTCTTTCTATCTCAACCATGTCTACCAAGACTTGGATCAAGTCTTAAGTTTATTAAAGGAGGTTGGTAAACGTTTTTCTTATTAATAAAATTTTAAATAAATAAATTAATATTTTTATATATTTTTTCTTGATAAATTTATTTTACTAAAAACATTTGGGTAATTAATGGGTGTAAAATAATGCCAAATGTTTAATTATTATTTTATTATATCTTAAAAATAAATGACATCAATCCAAAATCACTTACAGGTTTTTTTACTCCCTTAACAATATATAAAAAAATTATCCAAAATGTTAACCAATTTTATGGATTGAATTTGGTTGGTTCATTGTTTTTTTAACATCTTTAATATTTATCTTCTTTTTTCTTTTCAAGTACTTTAAGAAAACTTGAAATGGTTCAGCTGGAGCCAATGCCACCATGTTGGATTTAAGAAAATTAGTGGGGATATAAGATGGATTCATGTTTTCAAATAAGATTTTGAATTTGAGTTTTGTGAATGACGAAAACAATAGTTAGAGAGTTTTAATTTTGTTTAAAGGTTCGATTTTAAATTTAATCAGGTCCAATGTGATTATTTGAAAAAAAAATTCATATTGCCCTTTTTATGAATGGTTCAAATTAATGAGTGTTAAAAGTATCATTCTTAAATAATTTGTTTCAGATAAGAGAAAATATAGTTTCAATTTTATAATTAAACCCTACATTTTACTCCAAGATTTTTGTTTGAAATGTCTTCTATTTTTGGCAACTGATTATACAAAATAGGATGTGCTTATCAGGACTACATCCCCATACGTCATCATCGTATAAATACATATTGAGAGAAATAATGGGATAATAATAGCAAAAGGAGGTGACTTGGGTTCAACGTTACTTCAACTTGAAAGGGAAATTAGGCTAATTACTAGTAGAGACAAATTGTAATCCTGTAGGCTGAGGATATAACGAATGCTGAGATTCGACAATCTTTTAAGAGTAAATACATGAACCAATTGGGTTCAAATTTTGATCATTTAAATTATAACTGTAGTTAGTGATTCTCTGTTTACTGGTTTAAGGAGGGTCACCTACTGGCCCTACTGCATTAACTAATAACATTGATTGCCAACCAATTTAACATATAAGCAAAGCAAAAATACAGTTCCAACCTTCCTTCTATGTCCCATGTCTGACCTGGTTTGCTGTGGCATACATGCTCTGGCATAGACCACGTAAATCATGGATATATATAATTCCTTGCATATAAGTTGTAAATTTACTAGGCAATTTCATTTTGTTAATTTTAACTGTACAACATAGCCAATCAACCAGCACGAAGTCTATTGCTTTATTGCATAGAAAACCGATCTAACATTCTAGCTCTTTATTTATATTCTAAGAATTAACAAAACAAACACGTGAATATCACAAAACTTACAATATGAGGTCTATTGCTTAAATGCTATCATGACTGATTGAAAATGACACAACTAGACTCCTCAAGCTCATAGAGGAATTTTTTCGAAATAGCTTGATTAATGAAATTAATATTTGATCGGTTTGTGCATTATATAAGCACAGGAACACCACTGGAATTTGTTTGCCCAGTACTTCCCTATGGATTTATCGGCCTAACACTCCAAGAAATGCCCGATAACTTAATAAGGAAACCCATCTACCATTGATTGGGAAATGTTTCTCTATAAGTTGCATCCTCACCCTGGGTCATCTGTCTTAGCGTTGCCTCTGTTGCCCGGGTGTTCAAAAGTCTCTGAGCTAACCTATCTTTTGCTGTAACTTTCTTCCGCAGCATGGATGCTAGAGTTTGTTTGTTTCTCCCCACTGGATTCTCACCAACAGTTTCCCCCATGTCTTCTCCAAAAACTGCTGATCTTGATGTTGAAGCTATTGCAGCATCACGAAGAACAGCATCATTGTGCTCCCGAACTCTTGCTAGCTTTTCCCGCTGTAATGACTGTTTATCAAGTTTTCTCTTCCTCGCCTCCTCTTTATCTCGCTCCCTAACATTCTTCACAGCTTGTTTTGCTAACTGCTCTGCTAAATCAGAGCCTAAACCAGGATCTGTATCATCTGTTGAAGAACTCTGATTGATTTGGTTTCCTGCATCATCACGAGGTATAATGGGCCCATGAAATGGGCAAACCTTCAAGTCTCTTCTCTGACAAAATCCACCTTTTTTCAAAGGTGCACGACATGGTTGGATCTCTCCTAAGTTTTCCTGGTAAACAATTGCCTGAAGATTCAATTCTGCAATTTTCTCGGCTGGAATCACGGCATCATAATCTACTCTTCCCCAGTGATTGTCAAACTCTAAGCCTTTCTGATTTAATAATGTATCCTTATTAGATACTGAGCCCCAATTATCCATGAAAGAACCCCACCTGAGAACTGGAGCTTCAGCCAAAAGCTCACTCCTAATAGACTTTTCACTACCCGAACACTCTTTGCCCTTAGAACTACTGCATTCTTTATCTTTGGCTTTCACCTTGCAAGAAGCTGACACTTTAGCAAGATTTCCACTCTGTTTATTAGACTTCTTAGAATTCCTATCCTCAACAGATTTACTTTTCTTTTCAATGTTGGAACTTTGAACCTCCCTTCGCTTCTCAGGTTCAGTAGTACTTCCATTCTCAGTCAATCCAAAATTACCTTCCTCCCAGAAGTCTTCCCCCTCTTCTTCGTTTTTATTCACAGTTTTGGGTAAAGTACAACCAGATTCTTCACAACCCTTCTTCACAGACATGAGACTGTTTCGGATATCAATCAACTCCTTCAACATGGAATCTTGTGACCTGTTGTCAGCCACTTCAACCCTTACAAGAAGAGATATCCATTCTTGTACTGAAACCAGATGCTTGGTTACTAAAAGCTTATACAGCTCTCTTAATGCATCGAAAACCACTTTGTTATCGCTGTTCTCATGAACCTTTTCTCCTTCCTTTAATGAATCAAGACGGATCTGCCTCAACTCAGAAGATCGAAACTCTACAAAATCTTCGTCATCCAATAAGACGTGTGGCACGCCTTCCTCTTTAGTGCGAACAATATCTAAACATTCTCCAATCTCATCAACTGTAGCCTGTATTTCTTCCTTAAAAGAACTAAAATTCATCTTCAGCGTTTCAAATTTGTTCTGTAAAATCTCCCTAGTCCTTCTCTCTCTTTCCCTCCTCTCTCGTTCTATCCTTGCTGAGGTCTCCTGAAGGTTAGGAAACTGAAACCTGAGAGTATTCTTAAGATAATCAAAACCTAACCTAAGCTGCCTGTAATGAATCCCAAAAGATGCATTCCACTTCTCTAAGAATTCAATTGCCTTGGAACGCAAAGTTGATGCAATAGCCGGAGGAGCTGGGAGCGGCATATTTCTTCTAAACCCAACACTTAAGGCCAATAACTGATCTAAGTTCTCAACCAAAAGGGTTCTAAAAAGCTTAGACCGCATGAAAAGTTCATCAATTATAAGAAGTGTGAGATAACGAACCTGCAATAATAGCAAGTCTCAAAAACTCAAATTCCTTCAAACACCAATCTCTTCGCATTTTCCTTTTTCAATTTAGAAAAGAAAATAAATTATTAATAGTTAAAAGGATCCTGAATTTCATTACAACAATAAAGACAGGATGCCCTAGAAATCCAATTGCAGAACGTGCATTAAGCAAGGAAACTAAAATTGAAGAAAGAATGGGAAATTTAACCGAAATCAAAATCCACTTATTTACTAACTCGTTAGAGAAGGATAGATAGAAGACCTGGGAATGATCGCGTTTCATGAGGTCCATGAGGGTATGGGCGGCGAGTCGTAGCTCCGAATCGGAGAACCGTACCACTGATTTGATTGCTTTGAGAAGACGTGGATCAACCTCGGAGGCGGTCGAATTCGTGGCTTTTTCTATCAAAGCCCCGACTTTTCCTCTCTCCTCCATCTCCATCTCCATCTCCATCTCCATGCCCCGATGTTATGAGTTTTCCAATTCTTGTTATTTATTTTTCAAAATCCCTAATTTATATAGCATCATATTATAATAACCTCTCCTTGAAATTCCGCTGCGAGCAAAGTCAACAATTAACACGGATAGAGGCGGATACTGGACTGAGCTAAGGCCTAAGGCTGAGGGAATGGTTAAAATTTGGTTTACAGGCCTTCAGCATGGCCCTTTTTGGAGGTTTTGTGTGCTGTCAAAATCTAGCCCAAACACTAAACGTTAGCCCTATTATGCATATCATTATTATTTCTCTTTTCATTTTACAAACGAATTATATTATTTTCAACTTTGAAAATATTTAAACTAAATCAGCTAAATCTGTGAGTTGAAATAAATTGTTGATTGAGCTCCGTTTAGACCATTATTTCAGTCAATTCACCGAGTTGGGTTTGAGCAACTGACAAGAATTTTTGCCTTCACTTGTTGCACCGCATTGATATAAAAAAGGACAAAGTTAATCATGTTTTCTTTGCATCTGCATGGCATTTGGAGGAAGAATAGTAAATGTGTTGCTGCTCGTAAAATTGGATTCGATTATAAAAAATTGATTAAAAAATTTAAATTTTGAATTATTTGAATTGAATCAACTCGTTTTTTTTTTAAAATTTTAAGTTCAAATTAAGTTAAATTTTTAAATTCAAATAAATTAAATATCAAATCTTTTTACTTCCATTTCACCAATCCCTCCACTCAAATCCTTTTACTTTCCCCAACAAAAAATTATTTTCCCTCAAACCCACAATTTTTTTTTCTTTTACTCTCTCCTCAATATTTTTACTTATCCTAAACTCCCCAAAACTTTTACTTTCTTTTAAACCTCAATTTTTTTTTGAATTTATGTTTACTATTTATATTATTAAATTAAATTTCATATTTTGTATTATTTATATTATCAAATTGTTTAATCATACTGAATCTTTATCAATTTCTGTTAAAATTGAACTATTGATGATTCCATAAAATGTTCGTGTTAAAATTTTCTATTGGTATCAATTTTACATTTTATCTTTAAAATATCTTTTATTAAAAAAACATATTTTTTACATTTAATATATTTTTTAATTTCAAAATCCATGGCGACAAGAATCAGAAGATAATTAATGTAACTAAGCAAACAAAGAAGCTAACTTGTATATAAAAAATTAATAAATAAATTATGAGGGGATGAAAGTTAATAACAAATTTAATTATAGTTGGTGACAGTGGCTACAAAGACCCAAAGTATTTTTTTAAATTTAACTCGAACAAATATATTCGATTTAATTCGATTCGAATTCTATCTCACTCGACTCGATTTGAGAAAATTTTAAATCGAATTAAGATGATAAAATAAGATTCATCAACATAATTAACTCGAAATTTTTTTATTCAATTTAATTTAATTCAATCGAACGCTCACTCTAATTGCTCCTCATGAATGTACACATTACAGTTTCTTTTCTTTTAATATACATATAGATTTTATATTTCTCTTATTGTGTCGACACTAGACTTTCCATCTAATTGATGTTTCTGTTTATACTTTGTGAAATTTGTACTCATTGGGAAATTTTGTTAAAATCTTTCAAAGTCTTTCACCGAAAAAAAATATTCCAGGAATGTAAAAGGAAAATATTCTATTAGAAACTTTAAAAATGGATAGGTATAGTGTTATTATTCGTGAAAATAATAATATTTGGCATTGTTATAAAAAAATAAAAAAATAAAAAATATAATCATTTATTGCAATAAATAATTTAAAATAGTTATAAAACAATTAATTAAAATGCCAACAACCTCTTAATCTAATGATTCGAGTATTATATTGTAAGTATGAGAGCTTAGGTTTGATATCAAGAATCCTCATTTCTCTCCCCAATTATTAAAAATAAATGATGCTTATTATTTTATTAAATAAAATTATAATTTTACATATTTTTAATAATTTCATAAAAATAAATAATGTGAAACTTCTTTTATCCATCATTTTTAATCTAAATCGCATTTTGCTTTTAGCAGGCGTTTGGTTCATTAAATATTAGATTACGTTTTGTAATAAGATTATGGGAATGTAAGGTTACGAATGTAAGGTGAAATTACCTTATTTGGTTCATTTGGCTAAAATGTAAGTTTTAAGTGTTTGGTTGACGGAATGTAAGATTACCCAAAAATAAATTTTACTATATTGTTCTTATTATAAAATATGAACCCATTAACCAAATAATTAAATCAACTAAAGAGCAAGTTAGTCCATGTAAGGACCCGATTTTTGTTGGTGCCTAAAAACCCGGTTTAAAGTTGAACTTTCTAAGACTAGCCATTTAAAACTTTAAATTGAGGAATTGGTGGTATGAATACGAAGTTAGATAGTTGTATAAAAAAAGGAATTAAGTGAATAATTAACCAACATAGTATAGTAATCAAATTGCAAGGTCACTAACTGGATTTAATAAAACATTGAACCGAACCTTAAATAGTAATTGAGCCATTAAAGGTGATGATCATTAAATTAACTATAAATACGACAAAGGCAAGCGCACTTATCGAACAATAGTATAGCTATGGTGAGTAGAGAATATCGTATTCACGATGACTAAAAGTACTAGTAATTACCGTTTTCTTATTATCTAGCCGACAAATTGGGGTTATGTGTTTTAATCTAAAATTACTAAACTAATTTATCTAAGAACGCAACGGAGAATAAATCAAGTAAACAATCAAATAAAAACCAATGAGATAGACAATACCCAGGACAGAATCCACCTAGACTTCACCTATTATTATGAATTTAAATTAAATGATTTATTCACTTGTGTCTTGATCCATAGAAATCCCTAAATTATGTTAATATATCTTTTGAGAGTAAGAACAACTGACTCTAGGTTGATTAATTGAAATCTCTTTCTAATTAAAAACCCATATCGTCGCATTAACTCGATCTATAGATAACCCTTATTAGATTTGACTCTAATCCAGTAGATTTATGTCGTCCTATTTCTAGGATTGCATGCAACTCCACTCAATTATGCTAGATCTACTCTTAAATAGGAACTTTTACTCCACTGAATTAAGCACATTAAACATGAATTAATATATCGAAAATATTAAAACAAGAAATTAGCACACATAATTGAGAACAAGAATAAAGTATTTATCATGTAAATTAGAAATCAAATAATAAGATTCATCATAGGTTTCATCTTCCCAAGGTATCTAAGGAATTTAGTTCATAATCCTGAATAGAAACATCTCAAAGTCAAAATAACCACAAGATATAAAGAAACTTAATAAAACTTCGAAAGAAATTAAAGGGAGATCTTCAATCTTGATGGAGATCCGCTTTTGAGTTGGTTCGATGGCGCTCTTCGAGTGTTTTCCTTGATCTTCTCTGATTGCCCCATTATGTCTTCTTCTAATGGGTATTTATAGAATTTAGAATGCTTAGAAAGCCTAAAAATTGGGTTTTTCTGTGTATTTGGGAAGCAGGGTACGAAATCGACACGGGCTGGCACAGGGGCGTGTGTCCAGCTCTTGTGGAAATGCCTAGGCCATGTGGATCCTAAAAACAGCTCTATTTGTCCGATTTTGGCTCGTTTTTCGCTCCTTTCACTCCCAAATGCTCTCCTAAGTATAGAAACATGAATTTAAAGGATTAGGAGCATCAAATTCACTAATTTGCATAATTAATCATCCAAAAACATATTAAGAATGAGATTAAAATATGTTACTTTTATAGCTTATCAAAAGGAAAGTTTGGTCTTTTACTTCTTTATTGCCATAGCTTTCACAAGGAGAAAGGTGAGATTTTTCACTTATTTTTATTGAATTTTAACCTTTGATATTAGATTAATAAAGCCAAGTGTTGGGAGATTAAATTGTTGAATTGTTGAAGTTTTAAGTGAGAACTATGTTGAATATTAAATGTTAAGTATGCCTCATATTTCAGTAAAATATGAGAAAAAATCTTCCAGTTAAACTTTGTTTATTTGTTTCAATCAAACTCTGATTAGTCTAGATTATTTTATTAATTGACCTACAAATTTAGCCTATAAATATGCTCTTTTACAACCTTAAAAAATACACCCATTAAAAATATTAGAACTCATAACACTTTTGGAGAATTTTGTGTTTACATTTTGGGGGTTCTTTTTTTCGGGTTTCGGGATTTAGTTTTTATCTCCATCTTTTGTACTCTTCGTTCTTTTGCCATTATAGTAAAATTATCTTTGCTCGTGGTTTTTTTATCCTCTTTGGAGGGGTTTTTCCATGTTAAATTTGTGTGTTTAACTTCTCAATTTCTTCCGCTATTTTTTACTTGTTCATTGCTTAATCGGGTCAATACCCAACATTAAGTAGAAAGAGAGGAAGGATGAGAGTTTTGAATATTATGGTATAGAATGATAGTTGGTAGTTTTTGTAGTATAATTACAAAGTCGGATCATGAATTGATCGGGTAGATTGTTAAATACGAGCATTTCAAATATTACAATTTACAGGACTAAATTGAATAAATGTTTAACATGTTTAATTTGAATTTTTAATTATTTGAATATGAAGTTTTGATGGTGTACTCGTATTTAATTTATTGAACGTAGCTAAAGACAAAACGGGCCCATCGAAAGATAAAGGGAAGACGAAAGCCCTTGAGAATTAATGATATCGGTTTGTACTTTTATAATTTGTTTACCTTTTTGTGAACTTAATTAAGCAATTAAGATTGTTGATTAGTTAGTGATAGATAATTCTAAATCGTGTCTGATTATATCATGTTAAATTTTGGTGTAGTTGGTAAGTTGTTAGGTACGTATATACGAAATTCGTTATGTTAATGTGATGAATAGTACGTGTAGTATAATATATGTGCTTGATGAGTATATAATAGATAATGATTTATGAATGTGCTATATGCAAGCTTTGATATTATAAGTTGGTAACTATGATTACTACAAGGACTGATATTGTAAAATTATGAAATTGCCTTATTAAACAATGCTAGACATATGTTACTGGTGGGAGCATTTTGGCACTACGGTGCAATTCATTTTGCCACTACTGTGCAACTTATTCTAGAACTTCAGTGCAATTCATTCTATGGAGTGTTAGGGGGATCAGTGCATTTATGCCTGATCAACACTTCAATACTTATTGTAGAGTGTTGAGGGATTAATCCGCATATCCGTACTCGTGCTTGCATCCAGTAAATAGGTTCTATAAGTGAATTAAGATAACTTACTCTGATTTTGATATTGATAAGTTATTTTGACTCTAATAATGAAATGTTATTTTCAAAATGATATTGATAATGATAATTCTGAAAATGAATTTGAATATTCTGGATACTACAAGTGATAAAATGAAATTATATTCCTGAGATTATCATTGATTTGATTCAATGTACTAGTAAATGCTTAGTATTTTCATGATTCTTATGTTTAAATTCAAATTATGTTAATACCACTGAGTATTCGTTACACAATGTACGATTTTGTTTGTTTCCATTCATAGGCCTGACTTAGGTTCTTGGTGTGTTCGTGATTTTGTCAGTATCTGACCGCTTATAAACAAGTTATCATTTATACAGTAAATATAACACCAAAAATATAAGAATTGAGAACGACAGTGTCTGCAAGTGCATGGGTCAAATTGTAATATAGTTGTATAACAAAATGCCGGAAGTATTGCAAGGATCGTACCCAAGAGAGGATGGAACAAATAATGAAAATACTTTTTACAATACTAAGTCTAAGTAGTAATAGTTAATTCCTATATTACAATGGATCATAAAATAGATTAAGAGGACTAAAAATAAATATATAACAAAAATAAAGAAAGAAACAAACAAACAAAGAAAGAAAGATAAAAAAATAAATTAAATCGATAAACTAATTAGGAAGATTAACTCGCTTCAGGGTTTGCAACTACCTTCTGGCTCTAATTAACTTAATCGATTGGTTGATACTCTCTTATCTCCCGACATCACTTTCTCAACCAGGGTAAATTACGATTTACTCAATTTGACTTCATCTTCCATTCTCGTCTACCTTATGATAACTTATTAAGGTTGCCAATCCTAACAGTTTAAGAACACATAATTTATACCAACTAATTCATCTCGAAAAATCCCAAATGTAACAACCTAATTTTGGGGCTAGCCGGAACAGTGGTTTCGAGACCACTAATCCGAGGTTGAAGAAAAATATTTTAATATTATTTTTAGGAGTTATATCATGACTACAAGGATGCATGAAAATTTTGATGCTTTAATTTTAGCGATTGTATGCTTAATTGCGAAAAATGACTAAATCGCATAAAGTGCAAAAGTTTCATTTTACAAGCTAGAGGTGTCTAATAGCTATGGAATATAAAATTGGAGGTCCTTAAAGAGCAATTAGACCCTTAGAGTATGGGTGGCCGGCCATAGGGGACAAAATGAGGTCAAAATTGGTCAAGTAGGTGGGTTAGGTGGATTAAATTGAAGGAAATAAATAAAATAAAGAAAAGGCTATCATCTTTTTATTTTCTCTTCTTCTTCCACCGAATTTTCACACTCAAGAAGGGCTTTGGGAGCTTGAAATTTCAGCAACCTATTTTCCTTGCTAGTAAGTGATTTTAATGGCTTTTCTTGATAATTTTCCTATTTTCCTGGTATTGGACAGAGCTCAGTGAGAAGCAAATTCATGGGGTTGATCTAGTTAAAGAAATCGAGGAGAAAGTAAAAGTGATCCATGATAGTCTGAAAGCTACTTCAGATCGACAAAAGTCATACGCGGATTTAAAAAGGAAAGAAATCGAGTTTCAAGTGGGCGATAAAGTATTTCTAAAAGTATCCCCGTGGCAGAAAATATTGTGATTTGGTCGAAAGGGCAAATTGAGTCCACGATTCATAGGACCGTACGAGGTTATTGAAAGGATTGGGCCAGTAGCTTACTGGTTGACTTTACCGACAGAATTAGAGAGAATTCACAACGTGTTTCATGTGTCAATGTTGCGGTGCTATCGTTCTAATCCTTCACATGTGATCCCTCCAACCGAAATAGAGATACGATCGGACATGACTTATGAAGAGGAACCAAATAAGATTTTAACTCGAGAGGTTAAACAGTTGAGGAATAAGAGCATAGCCTTAGTGAAAGTGTTATGTCAAAAACACGGTGTAGAAGAGGCTACGTGGGAACCGGAAGAAGCCATGAGAGAACAGTACCCAAACCTTTTTACCGGTAAGAATTTTGGGGACGAAAATCTCTAAAGGGGGAGAGAGTTGTAACAGCCTGATTTTGGGGCTAGTCGAAACAGTGGTTTTGGGACCATTAATCCGAGGTTGAAAAAAATATTTTAATATTATTTTATGAGTTATAGCATGATTACAAGGATGCATGAAAATTTTGGTGCTTTAATTTTAGCGATTGTATGCTTAATTGCGAAAAAGGACTAAATCGCATAAAGTGCGAAAGTTTCATTTTACAAGCTAGAGGTGTCTAATAGCTATGGAATATAAGATTGGAGGACCTTAAAGAGCAATTAGACCCTTAGAGTACGGGTGGCCGGCCATAGGGGACAAAATGAGGTCAAAATTGGTCAAGTAGGTGGGTTAGGTGGATTAAATTGAAGGAAATAAAAAAAATAAGGAAAAGGCTATCATCTTTTTATTTTCTCTTCTTCTTCCACCGAATTTTCACACTCAAGAAGGGCTTTGGGAGCTTGAAATTTCAGCAACCTATTTTCCTTGCTAGTAAGTGATTTTAATGGCTTTTCTTGATAATTTTTGTACTTTTGGAACCCCTAAAGCTTAAGCTAGCTAAAGAGGGGACTATTTTGCAAAACGGTTGAAAGTTTAGGGATTTGCCATGAGAGTGTTTATGTTGTTTGCTGAGTTTTTATGGAAGAAAATGAATGTGAGAGGGTTAAAGAACAACTTTTGTGAAAGGTGTATCCATGAAAGCACCTAAAAAGGGACTTATTTGTAAAGGTTGTAATTGTGTAATAAATGCATGAAATGATGGGTTTTATAAATTGCTGTAAGAGAAATAAATGTTCAACTAGGCTTGATTAATGAGAAAATATGATGAAAAATGATTTACGAGCCTAGGGGCAAAATCATAATTTTGCCAAAGTACAAAGGCAAAATGGTCATTTTTGCCTAAGTAGAATTTTGAAGTGTCATGAGTTATGTAGTAATTGAGTGAGTGAATTTCGTTATTTAGATCAAGAAGAGCGCGAAAACAACCTTGACCGAGGAAAAGGCAAGGTTACGGACTAAACCGCCAATTAACACATTTTGCACCGAGGTTAGTTTATGTGTAAACAATACATCTTTAATACATACATTGTTATCTATTGATGCATTGTATAGAAGTAAATACTTATTGGTGAGATTGATTGAAAATGATAGAAATGAGTAGTTATCGAATGAGCCTTGGAATAGAAATATGGGTACGGGTAAATATCCATAAATATGTAATTGTCGATGGGCTGTGTACGATACAATCATTTTTATTATCATTTGGTGCGCTGTGTGCGATGCCACCTTATTATCTATTCACGATGGGCTGTGTGCGATACCATCGTTTATATTATCATTTGGTGGGCTATGTGCGATACCACCGTAAGTATTATTGCCGGTGGGCTATGTGCGATACCACCCTATTAGTGATTAATGGTGGGCTGTGTACGAAACCACCAGATATTTTGTAGCATATTTAAGGGATTCATCAAAAAACTTGTTTAAGTAAAATGTTTCATGTGGCTTTGTGGTGATAAGTGCAGGGAATATGTGCAAGTAATGTGAGCAATGTTTATGATATGTGAGTGGGATGTGGTAAGAGTTGAGATGAGTAAGCATGAATATGATAATGTGAATTGTTCTTATATAGTATGTATTGTTTGTGATGGATTAGCATATGATATGATGCTTATTGTTTACATGTAGACTTACTAAGCTTAAAGCTTACTCCCTTTCTTTTTCCTTGTTTTATAGTGTTAAAGAGCCAGCTCGGGATACGAAGATAATCAGAAGATCATCCACACTATCAGCACATCTTGGTATAGTTAGACTTAGCATTTTGAGTATGGCATGTATAGGGTCTAGACTTGGTTGAATGTCATATTGTTTTGGCCAAATGTTTTGGCTCATTCAAAGATGAACTCTTTTGTATAATGCCATAGTTGGTGGCTCTTTCTTATCAATCTATGAATGGATGAGGTTATTCATGATTTTTTCAAGTAGCATGTAGATTTACTTGGTTTAAGTATGCATGAATGGGTGGATGTTTAAATGTGATTGATGTTGTTTGAGTTAGGTGATAAATTGAGCTTGGCAAATAGCCTTGTTCTTGTCCACACGGGTAGACACACGGGCGTGTGTCTAGGCCGTGTGTGACACACGGAAAGCCACATGGGCATGTGGTTAAGCCGTGTGTCCCCTTGCATGCTAGGTTTACAAGTCAGAATGCTCAGTAATAAACACACGGGCAGAGACATGGCCGTATGTCTCAGCCGTGTGGAAGGCACGACCATGGACATTGGCGTGTGCCCAGGCCGTGTGAAGTCTGCACCTGAAATTGGAATTTAATTCGCCACACGGTCAAAGGACACAGGCGTGTGCCTAGGCCGTGTGACATTTTTGAGTTGATGACGTCAGAAACAGAATGCCAAGGTTTTGGCACACAGGCTAAGACACGGGCGTCTCGAGGCCGTGTGAGGGACACGGGCCAGGGACATGGGCGTGTGTCCGACCGTGTGAAAACCCCTGTAGGTTCGAATTGAAAAATATTTTCATACGGGTGTGGAACACGGGCATGTGATATGCCACACGGGCGTGTCCCTTACTCCACACGGACGTGTGGACTGTTTAGTGAAAATTTTCTAAGGTTTTCTAGAAGGCTTCAGAAGGGTTCGATTTGATCCCGACCCATTCCTAAAGGGGGGATTTTGGCCATATAGGCTTGTTTAAGAGGTATTATGAAAAGTTTTAAATTGGGAGTAGGAAGTCAGGTCTCGGAGTTGTATGATTGTTTGCATGTAAGCCTAGTAATGCCTCGTACCCTATTCCGGCATTGAACATGGGTAAGGGGTGTTACATTTAGTGGTATCAGAGCTGTGTTTTAGTCGGTTCTCAGACTACCGTAGCGTGTGTAAGAGTCTAGCTATACATGCCATGAACGTATATTGATAGTGTGGTGACTTCTGACGATTTAAATTGTGTTTTCGTATAGTAAATGGATCCCAACCGAGCTACTGCTGATGACGCTTCTAGTAATGTGTCAGCTCCCGCGCAAGGGACCGCGCCTATAGAGAGTTGACCCGAGACTATGGGTCAAGGAGAAGAGGTTCGGGAAGCCTTTCTCTACATGATGGGTAATTGGTACACTGAGTTTGTACGAGAAAACCCTAATGCTCAACCTCCTCCACCCCCACCTATACCTCAACCATTCCCCGTGGCTCCTCAAGGTATAGATTTGGTGAGAATGAACAAACCCCCGGTCGATAAGATTCGAAAACAAGGGGCCAAGGAATTTAGAGCCAATATAAATGATGATCCCGAGAGGGCGGAGTTTTGGCTTGAGAACTCAATGCGGGTATTTGATGAACTCTCCTGCACACCTGAGGAGAGCTTGAAATGTGCCGTGTCGTTGCTGAAGGACTCGACATATCGTTGGTAGAAAACGTTGACATCGGTAGTTCCAAGGGAGAGAGTGACATGGGACTTCTTCCTGGAAGAGTTCCGAAAGAAGTACGTAAGTCAGAGGTTTGTAGATCAGAAACGGAAAGAATTCCTTGAATTGAAGCAAAGCAAAATGACTGTAGCAGAGTATAAGTATGCACAATAGTGTGTGTCTACGGAAGCTATTTTGTACAAGAGGTTCGAAGATGGGCTGAATGAGGATATCGGACTGCTAGTTGGGATCTTGGAATTGAAAGAATTCATGGTGTTGGTCGATAGAGGTTGTAAGGCTGAGGAGTTGAATAAGGAAAATAGAATAGCCATGAATGAGGCCCGAGATGCAAGGAAGAGGCCAATGAGTAAATCATTCCAAATTCAATCGAAAAGATCCAAGGAAATGAACCCTCAAACGACTGCTTCAGTTGGGTACTCACACCGAGATCGAGGTAAAACATATTCGGGCTCGAGAGTTCAAGCCACCTCGATGGCAAGCGTGGGCAATACAAGGTCAAATAAACCAGAGTGTCTACATTGTGGTAGGCAACATACTGGGGAATGTTGGGGAAACAACCGTAATTGCTACAAATGTGGTTCACCTGACCACTTCATTCGTAATTGTTCAGAGAGGGTGATCGCTGTGAAGTCAGAGTTTTAAAATTTATAATGAGAATGATCGAACCTGGAAACTAACTATGACAACGATTGAGGCAAGTGCACCTATCGAACAGTAGTATAGCTTAGGCAAGACCGGATTATCGAACCCAAAGGAACTAAAAGTACTAATACTAGCTTTCTTTCTATTATTTAGCCTAAAATAAGTGAAGTTGTTTATTAATCTAAATTAACTAATTACTAAGCTAAAGACGCAAAGACAAAAAGAATGAATTGGGGAAATACTTGGGAAAAACTCAGTTGATTAAGACGATACCCTTAGGAAGAATCCACCTAGACTTCACTTGTTATCTAACACTGAACCAGACGATTTATTCACTTGACTTGATCCGTAGGACTCCTTAATTTATATTAAACCCTCTCTCGAGGCGAATAACGTCTAACCCTAGGTTAATTAATTGAAATCTCTTTCCCATTAATAACCCCCTAGAATAGCGATAAATCGATCTATGGATTCCCATATTAGGTTTCACCCTAATCCGGCAAAATCTCGTCACCCTATCTCTAGGCGTGCGATCAACTCTGCTTAATTATGCTAGATCTACTCTTAAGCAGGGACTTTTGCTCCACCACCTAAGCACATCATACTTGAATTAATATCCGCGAAATATCAACACAAGAATTAAGCACACATAATTAAGAACAAATCAAGTATTTATCATATAGTTCAGAAAAAAATAACAAGATTCATCTAGGTTTCATCTCCCTCCAGGTATCTGAAGGGTTTAGTTCATAATAATAAAGAAAAACATCTCAGAAGAAAAGATAAAACAAAACATAAGAAATCCCTAAAACCCCCTGAAGGAATTGAAGAGGAGATCCTCCTTCTTGAGTAGAATTTCAGCTTCTTGAGATGGATCAACTGGCTATCCCTTGAGAGTTTCCCACAAATCTGACCTTTTCGGCTCGGCTCCTTGGCCTAGCTAATCGCCTCGACAAAAGCCACCCGCGAGAGGCTTCCTGCCGAACTCCCAGAATAAGTTGCCCCCTAGGGTGTTTATATAGGCTTTGAGATGTGTTACTTTGCCTCCAAGTATCCTAATTTGAGTGCAATTCCTATTTGGGGGTTTAATTAGACTTTGGAGTGTGTTTCTTTGCCTTCAAGCATCCAAATCCGAGTGAAACTCCTCTTGGCCGCGGCAGGGACACGGCCATGGCAAACGCCCGTGTGAATCGTGGTCAGGCCATGTGGACTTCGTTAATGAGGCATGGCCGTGTAAATCGTGGTCTAGGCCGTGTTTGAGATCTTTAAGGAGGCACGGCTATGTGATCTTTGGTCTAGGCCGTGTCGATTTCATGCTTTGTCCCATTTGTCCCGTTTTAAGCCCGTTTTGCGTTCTTTTCATCATCTGGTGCTTTCCTGAGTATATAACTTGAAAAGAAAGGATTAAGAGCACCAAATTATATAAAATAAGGGATAATTCATCCAAAAGCATACTAAATGTAGGATTAAAATATGTTACTTTTACGGTTTATCAGAGGGATGAGAATGATAGAAAACAAGAAGTAAGATCAAGCAATGTATCATCGAGGGGTAGACCACAAAAGAACCCGAGAAGTGGGACTAGTAGTAGAGGTGCGCCTAGAGACTCTGCTGTGAGATCGGAGGGTCGAGCACCTGCAAGGACTTATGCCATTCGCACTCGCGAAGAGGCATCATCTCCAGATGTGATAACGGGTACTTTTTCTCTTCATGATATATCTGTTGTTGTTTTGATTGATCCGGGGTCTACCCATTCTTATATTTGCATGAAATTGGTATCTAGTATGAGTATGATTGTCAAGTCGACAGAATTTGTAGTAAAAGTGTCAAACCCGTTAGGCAAACATGTGCTAGTTAACAAGGTGTGTAGAAATTGTCCTTTGACAATTAGAGGTCATTATTTTTTTGGCAAATCTCATGTTGTTGCCGTTTGATGAATTTGACCTGATTCTTGGTATGGATTGGTTGACTGCTCATAATGTTTTAGTAAACTGTGGTAGTAAGTTTATTGAATTGAGATGTGTAAATGGAGATGTCATTCGGGTTGAATCAAGTAAACCGAATAGTTCGCCTGTAGTGATTTCGTCTATGGTAGCTGAGAAATATTTGAGAAAAGGGTATGAGTCCTATCTCGCCTTCGTGTTGAATACTCAAGAATCAAAGGTAAAGATTGAATCAGTGCCTGTGGTGTGCGAGTATCCGGAAGTATTTTCGGAAGAGTTACTCGGATTGCCTCCGGTTAGAGAGGTCAAATTTGGTATTGAGTTAGCTTCGGGTACGGCACCTATTTCGGTTGCCCCGTATAGGATGGCACCCTTGGAGTTAAAAGAATTGAAGGTTCAGTTGCAAGAGTTAACGGATAAAGGTTTTGCAAGACCGAGCTATTTACCGTGGGGTGCTCCGGTACTTTTTGTAAAGAAGAAAGACGGGTTGATGAGATTGTGTATAGATTACAGACAACTCAACAAGGTAACAGTGAAGAATAAGTATCCTTTGCCAAGGATAGATGACTTGTTCGACCAAATGAAGGGAGCTACAGTGTTTTCTAAGATAGACTTAAGGTCTGGTTATTATCAGTTGAGGGTTAAGGAGCAAGATGTACCGAAAACTGCATTTCAGACGAGGTATGGCCATTATGAGTTTCTTGTCATGCCATTTGGCTTAACAAATGCTCCTGCGATTTTTATGGATCTAATGAACCGTATCTTCCTACTGTATTTGGATAAGTTTGTATTCGTTTTTATTAAAGACATACTAATTTATTCCCGGGATGAGAGTGAACATGCAGAACACCTGAGAACTGTGTTGCAGACTCTAAGAGACAAGCAGTTGTATGCTAAATTTAGCAAGAGCGAGTTTTGGCTCCGAGAGGTCGAATTCTTAGGACACATCGTGTCGGGTGATGGCATTAGAGTTGATCCGAGTAAGATCTCGGCTATTGTGGAGTGGAAACCACTAAGGAATGTGTCTGAGATTAGGAGCTTTTTGGGTTTAGCAGGTTACTATAGACAGTTCGTTAAAGGGTTCTCCATGATAGCTACACCGATGACGAGACTACTACATAAAGATGTTAAGTTTGAATGGACTGAGAAATGCCAACAGAGTTTCGAGAGACTGAAAGCATTATTGACTGAGGTACCGATTTTAGTACAACCTGAGTCAGGGAAGGAGTTTGTGGTCTACAGTGATACGTCATTAAATGGTCTTGGTTGTATGTTGATGCAAGAGGGTAAAGTAGTAGCTTACGCCTCGAGACAGCTAAAACCATATGGGAAGAATTATCCAACACACGATTTAGAGTTGGCTGCGATTGTTTTCGCTTTGAAGATTTGGCGTCATTATTTGTATGGTGAAAAGTGTCGAATCTTTACCGATCACAAAAGCTTGAAGTACCTGATGAACTAAAAGGATTTGAATTTGCGACAACGGCGATGGCTCAAATTATTGAAGGATTATGAGCTAGTAATCGATTACCATCCAGGGAAAGCGAATGTGGTTGCGGATGCCTTAAGCAGAAAATCCCTTTATGCTTTGAGAGCTATGAGTACGAGCTTAGCGTTGTCTGATGATGGTGCTGTATTAGCCGAGTTAAGGGCTAGGCCATTATTTATTCAGTAGATATGTAAAGCTCAAAATAATGATAGTGAGATGCAAGTTAAGAGAGCTCAATGCGAATCGGGAAATGACTCTAATTTTTGGGTTGGTTCAGATGATTACTTGATGTTTCAGGATAGAGTATGTGTACCAAAGGATGATGAATTAATCCAGAAAATTTAAATGAAGCACACAGATGGTTGCTTGTCGATTACATCCGGCGACACAAAATGTACAATGATTTGAAGAAGTTGTATTGGTGGCTGGGTATGAAAAGAGACATCTCCGAGTTTGTTACAAAATGTTTGATTTGTCAACAAGTGAAATCTGAGCATCAAGTACCTTCGGGATTACTTCAGCTAGTGATGGCTCCCGAGTGGAAGTGGGATCAAATCAGAATTGATTTTGTAACGGGGTTACCTATAACTCCGAAAAAGAAAGATTCTGTGTGGGTTATTGTGGATAGATTAACGAAATCGGCTCACTTTATACCGGTGCGTGTGGATTACTCACTTGACAAGTTGGCTGAGCTGTATATTGCTGAGGTTGTGAGATTACATGGGGTGCCTATATCCATCATCTCGGATAGAGATCCAAGATTTACTTCGAGGTTTTAGAGGAAGTTACAGGAAGCCTTGGGTACGAAACTGAATTTTAGTATCGCGTTCCATCCTCAAACTGATGGCCAATTCGAAAGAATGATTCAAGTTCTTGAGGATATGCTCCGATGCTGCGTGTTAGAGTTCGAAGGTAGTTGGGAAAAATATCTGCCTTTGGTTGAGTTTTCCTACAACAATAGTTATCAGTCGAGTATACGGATGGCACCGTACGAAGCTTTATACGGTCGCAAGTGTCGGACTCCCTTGTATTGGACAGAGCTCAGTGAGAAGCAAATTCATGGGGTTGATCTAGCTAAAGAAATCGAGGACAAAGTAAAAGTGATCCGTGATAGTCTGAAAGCTGCTTCAGATCAACAAAAGTCATACGCAGATTTAAAAAGGAAAGAAATCGAGTTTCAAGTGGGCGATAAAGTATTTCTAAAAGTATCCCCGAGGAAGAAAATATTGCGATTTGGTCGAAAGGGCAAATTGAGTCCATGATTCATAGGACCGTACGAGGTTATTGAAAGGATTGGGCCAGTAGCTTATCGGTTTGCTTTACCAACAGAATTAGAGAGAATTCACAACGTGTTTCATGTGTCGATGTTGCGGTGCTATCGTTTCGATCCTTCACATGTGATCCCTCCAACCAAAATAGAGATACAACCGGACATGACTTATGAAGAGGAACCAAATAAGATTTTAGCTCGAGAGGTTAAATAGTTGAGGAATAAGAGCATAGCCTTAGTGAAAGTGTTATGGTAAAAAAATGGTGTAGAAGAGGCCACGTGGGAACCGGAAGAAGCCATGAGAGAATAGTACCCAAACCTTTTTATCGGTAAGATTTTCGGGGACGAAAATCTCTAAAGGGGGAGAGAGTTGTAACAGCTTGATTTTGGGGCTAGTCGGAACAGTGGTTTCGGGACCATTAATCTGAGGTTGAAGAAAAATATTTTAATATTATTTTATGAGTTATAGCATGATTATAAGGATGCATGAAAATTTTGGTGCTTTAATTTTAGCGATTGTATGCTTAATTGCGAAAAAGGACTAAATCGCATAAAGTGCGAAAGTTTCATTTTACAAGCTAGAGGTGTCTAATAGCTATGGAATATTAAATTGGAGGTCCTTAAAGAGCAATTAGACCCTTAGAGTATGGGTGGCCGGCCATAGGGGACAAAATGAGGTCAAAATTGGTCAAGTAGGTGGGTTTGGTGGATGAAATTGAAGGAAATAAATAAAAAAAAGAAAAGGCTATCATCTTTTTATTTTCTCTTCTTCTTCCACCGAATTTTCACACTCAAGAAGGGCTTTGGGAGCTTGAAATTTCAGCAACCTATTCTCCTTGCTAGTAAGTGATTTTAATGGCTTTTCTTGATAATTTTTGTACTTTTGGAACCCCTAAAGCTTAAGCTAGCTAAAGAGGGGACTATTTTGCAAAATGGTTGAAAGTTTAGGGATTTTCCATGAGAGTTTTTGAGATGTTTTCTGAGTTTTTATGGAAGAAAATGAATGTGAGAGGGTTAAAGAACAACTTTTGTGAAATGTGTATCCATGAAAGCACCTAAAAAGGGACTTATTTGTAAAGGTTGTAATTGTGTAATAAATGCATGAAATGATGGGTTTTATAAATTGCTGTAAGAGAAATAAGTTTTCAACTAGGCTTGATTAATGAGAAAATATGATGAAAAATGATTTACGAGCCTAGGGGCAAAATCGTAATTTTGCCAAAGTACAAGGGCAAAATGGTCATTTTTGCCTAAGTAGAAATTTTGAAGTGTCATGAGTTATGTAGTAATTGAATGAGTGAATTTCATTATTATAGATCAAGAAGAGCGCGGAAACAACCTTGACCGAGGAAAAGGCAAGGTTATGGACTAAACCGCCAATTAACACATTTTGCACCGAGGTAAGTTTATATGTAAACAATACATCTTTAATACATACGTTGTTATCTATTGATGCATTGTATAGAAGTAAATACTTATTGGTGAGTTTGATTGAAAATGATAGAAATGAGTAGTTATCGAATGAGCCATGGAATAGAAATGTGGGCACGGGTAAATATCCGTAAATATGTAATTATCGATGGGCTGTGTACGATACCATCATTTTTATTACCATTTGGTGGGCTGTGTGCGATACCACCTTGTTATCTATTCACGATGGGCTGTGTGCGATACCATCGTTTATATTATCATTTGGTGGGCTATGTGAGATACCACCGTAAGTATTATTGTCGGTGGGCTGTGTGCGATACCACCCTATTAGTGATTAATAGTGGGCTGTGTGCGAAACCACCGGATATCTTGTAGTATATTTAAGGGATTCATTGAAAAACTTGTTTAAGTAAAATGTTTCATGTGGCTTTGTGGTGATAAGTGCAGGGAATATGTGCAAGTAATGTGAGCAATGTTTATGATATGTGAGTGGGATGTGGTAAGAGTTGAGATGAGTAAGCATGAATATGATAATGTGAATTGTTCTTATATAGTATGAATTGTTTGTGATGGATTAGCATATGATATGATGCTTATTGTTTACATGTAGACTTACTAAGCTTCAGCACATCTTGGTATAGTTAGACTTAGCATTTTGAGTATGGCATGTATAGGATCTAGACTTGGTTGAATGTCATATTGTTTTGGCCAAATGTGTTGGCTCATTCAAAGATGAACTCTTTTGTATAATGCCATAGTTGGTGGCTCTTTCTTATCAATCTATGAATGGATGAGGTTATTCATGATTTTTGCAAGTAGCATGTAGATTTACTTGATTTAAGTATGCATGAATGGGTGGATGTTTGAATGTGATTTATGTTGTTTGAGTTAGGTGATAAAAAGAGCTTGGCAAATAGCCTTATTCTTGTCCACACGGGTAGACACACGGGCGTGTGTCTAGGCCGTGTGTGACACACGGAAAGCCACATGGGTGTG
This sequence comes from Gossypium sturtianum, assembly GCA_025698515.1. NCBI lineage: Eukaryota > Viridiplantae > Streptophyta > Magnoliopsida > Malvales > Malvaceae > Gossypium > Gossypium sturtianum. Next base: position 37,254,127 of record CM046950.1, read on the forward strand.
TGGTTAAGCCTTGTGTCCCATTGCATGCTAGGTTTACAAGTTAGAATGCTCAGTAAAAAACACACGGGCAGAGACACGACCGTGTGTCTCAGCCGTGTGGAAGGCACGGCCATGGACATGGGCGTGTGCCCAGGCTGTGTGAAGTCTGCACCTGAAATTGGAATTTAATTCGCCACACGGTCGAAGGACACGGGCGTTTGACTAGCTGTGTGACATTTTTGAGTTGATGACGGCAGAAACAGAATGCCAAGGTTTTGGCACACGGGCTAAGACACGGGCGTGTCGAGGCCGTGTGTGGGACACGGGCCAGGGACACGGGCGTGTGTCCGGCCGTGTGAAAACCCCTGTAGGTTCGAATTGAAAAATATTTCCATACGGGTGTGGAACATGGGCATGTGATATGCCACACGGGCATGTCCCTTACTCCACACGGGCGTGTGGACTGTTTAGTGAAAATTTTCTAAGGTTTTCTAGAGGGCTCAGAAGGGTTCGATTTGATCTCGACCCATTACTAAAGGGGGGATTTTGGCCATATAGGCTTGTTTAAGAGGTATTATGAAAAGTTTTAAATTGGGAGTAGGAAGTCAGGTTTCGGAGTTGTATGATTGTTGACATGTAAGCCTAGTAATGTCTCGTACCCTGTTCCGGCGTTGAACACGGGTAAGGGGTGTTACACCAAATCTGTAACTTCTCGATTTAGGGCCTAGTCAGAATAGTGGTGCGAGACCACAAATCCGAAGTAAAAATTATGAATTTTAGGGATTTTGAGATGTTTGCATGTTTATGTGAAAGTTTCATGAAGTAATTTTGCTAATTGTGATTGAATTTTCCATTAGGACTAAATTGCAAAAGTTGCAAAATGTGAGATTCTAGAAGCTTTAAGTATGAAATAGCTTTGGATTATTAATTAGAGGTCCTTAAATAGCAATTTTCCCAATTTCTAATTTTTGGACAAAAATGGGCATGAGTGGGTAAAATTTGAAAGTTTGGCAAAAAGGGCATTTTGGTCATTTGTCAAATAAATGATTAAAAATGATGAAATAGTCAAAATTTTATGTTCATCTTCCTCCTTAGTGCCGAAAATTTGAAGAACCCCATAGCTAGGGTTTGTTCATCTTTCAAGCTTGATAGTAAGTGCATCCTAGCCCCATTTTTGATATTCTTCGTATTTCTGAAGTCCTCGTAACATGAGTTAGCTATTTTTAGCTATATGTTGAGCTAGGATTCATGTTCAAAAATATACCCATGTATGAAATGCATGTATTTTGATGTTTTATGGAAGATTATGAGAGTTGGATGTAGAATAAACATCTTTTACTAAGTGAATTCCATGAGAAATGCATGTAAGGACTAGTTTGTAAAAGTCTTGAAAATGGTCATACATGAGTGATTTAGTGAGAATTTAAGGTTGCTATAGTTGAGAGTATGAATCAGCTAAGCATAAAATACTAGAAAGTTGAATGAAAATCACTTTACGAGCCTTGGGGAAAAAGTGTAAATATGAGGAAGTTTAGGGGCAAAATGGTAATTTTTCCAAAGTATGAGTTTTGAGTCAATTTAGTCAATGTGTGTATTAAATGAGTTGATTTGTCAATATAGATCAAGAAAGACGAAGCCCGGATCGAAACCGAGGCAAGAGCAAAGTCGTGGACTAAATTGCACGTCCTCATACGTTTTGAATATCGAGGTAAGTCATGTGTAAACAATGCATTTATACATATACATTGTTGATGCTAACTAGTGTATAGCATGATTGAGAACCTATATGGTTCAAGTGGATTGAATGTGGTGGTTGTTGTGAATTGATGTATGAATTAAAAAGAAGATCAGTGAATATGTAGTGAGAATACTTGACGGTGGGCTAAGTACGATACCACCTTAACACTTAACTACGACGAGCTGTGTGCGATGCTATCGTTAAGTATATTATTTAGTGGGCTATGTTCGATACCACTATAATTACCCTTTTTGGTAGGCTATGTGTGATCATTTTTTTCGCGATGTCAAAGTCTTAAAATTTATAAAAAGAATGATCGAACCTGGAAACTAACTATGACAACGATTTGAGGCAAGCGCACCTATCGAACAGTAGTATAGCTTAGGCAAGACCGGATTGTCGAACCCAAAGGAACCAAAAGTACTAATACTAACTTTCTTTTTATTATCTAGCCTAAAATAAGTGAAGTTGTTTTTTTAATCTAAATTTAACTAACTACTAAGCTAAAGACGCAAAGACAAAAAGAATGAATTGGGGAAACACTGTTGGAAAAACTCAGTTGATTAAGACGATACCCTTAGGAAGAATCCACCTAGACTTCACTTGTTATCTAACTCTGAACCAGATGATTTATTCACTTGACTTGATCCGTAAGACTCCCTAATGTATATTAAACCCTCTCTCGAAGCGAATGTCTAACACTAGGTTGAATAATTGAAATCTCTTTCTAATTAAAACCCCTAGAATTGCATTAACTCGATCTATGGACTCCCATATTAGGTTTCACCATAATCCAGCAAAATCTCGTCACCCTATCTCTAGGCGCGCGATCAAATCCGCTTAATTATGCTAGATCTACTCTTAAGCAGGGACTTTTGCTCCTCCACCTAAGCACATCAACTTGAATCAATATCCCAGAAATATCAACACAAGTATTAAGAACACATAATTAAGAACAAGTCAAATATTTATCATATAGTTCAGCAAACGATAACAAGATTCATCTAAGTTTCATCCCCTTCAGGTATCTGAGGGTTTAGTTCATAACAATAAAAGAAAACATCTTAGAAGAAAAGATAAAAAAAAACATAAGAAATCCCTAAAACCCCCTGAAGGAATTGAAGGAGAGATCCGCCGTCTTGAGTAGAATTCCAGCTTCTTGAGATGGATCAACTGGCTATCTTCTAGTGTTTCCCAAAAATCTGACCTTTTTAGCTCGGCTCCTTGGCCTAGCTCACCGCCCCCTTCTAGGTTATACTTAGGGTGTTTATATAGGCATTCGAAATAGGTTTCTTTGCCCCTAAGTATCCTTTTCCGAGTGAAATTGCTCTTCTCCACGACAGGGACACGGCCATGGCACACGCCCGTGTGAATCGTCTTTAGGCCGTGTTCGGACTTTTAATGAGGTGACACGCCCGTGTAAATCGTGATCGGTAGTGTTCTAGTCTATCGTGAGACACGGCCATGTTGGCTCAAGTCGAGGCCGTGTCGATTTTCACTTTGGCCCGATTTGGTCCGTTTTAAAGCCCGTTTCTCGTTCTTTCCATCCTCCTAGCTTTCTCAGTATAAAACATGAAAAGAAAGGATTAAGAGCACCTTTTACATAAATCAAGGGATAAATCATCCAAAAGTATGCTAAATGTGGGATTAAAATATGTTACTTTTACGGTTTATCACATTCCCCCACACTTAAGCTTTTGCTTGTCCTCAAGCAAAATTCTCAACTTACAATTAAAACGAACTTTCCATGATTCAATATTCCTATCAACAATGTTTCATAATAATTCATAGATAATTTATACATGGATAATTTAACTCAAAGACTCCTAAAGATTCAAACAATATAAGTCACACATTTGTAGTACAAAATATAGGTGTTTTCCCCTCATCTAAATAATTACCTCTGATCCAAAACCTACAAGGATTGACATCCTCACAAAAGATTCACTCAAATCACTCAAAGTGTTTAAGGTTCAGAATTAAACACTCAAATGTCAAACCTGAAAAGTTAATCCCATAGGCTTGCACGAAAATCAAATCTCCACCACTGTAATATGAAATGATGCACAAATCAAAAGGTCTTTATTAGGGTTGTAATGTGGCTTGGGTTAAGGTGTGGATAAAGGCTGAATTAGAAGGTTAGAATCGAGATCGATCTGAAAAATTACCTAACTAGAAACAACGAACTGAAAAATAAATAATTACATGAATTAAAACTTTGAAACTAATAATACGAGCTTCTTCTTCAATAAATAGACGTTAACTGTACAAGCTCGCTTTTCATCATACTAATACTGAATATACTTCGATTTTTTTAAGAACAAATAATCAAATATTTACAATAATAAGAAAGTACTTTAACAACTAAAATATAGAACATAGTTAGGCAACTGCTCAAAATCAAATCTCGACAAAAAGGGTAGTCAAGAAGAATGGTGATAACAAATACAAAGGGTTTTGGGTTAATATTAGTGGGTGAGTCAATAAAAAGGGTTGTTAGGATCAAAGGGGTTCACTAGGGGTTAATTATGAAGGTAGGCTTTTTATGGAGTAAGTGGGTTAAATCCTAGGTGCCTTTATCATTTCTGTATATCAAATCAAAGATGTGGTCTCAACATGTATAATCGAGGCAAGTTCTAGAATAACAGTTCAATGTTGACACACTCATAATCAAAAAGTGAGCATGAAAAAGAATATATGCTCTTATAAGGTTCAAAATCTCACAAAAAAAATTATGGGTATTTTGATATCGACCTTGTAAATTTCAAACTTCAAAGTAATATTCAAATTCAGGTAGACAACCTAGAAATTTTTTTTCTGAAAAATAGACTTATCATGCTTGATTCTCTAGTATTCTTAGAATTCAATTATCAATGCACAATTATCAATGACTTAATCTAAAACATATCAATAAAAATCATCAATCATGGGAATTTCATTCTAATGATAATATGAGAAATTTACTTTAAGACAAGGCATAATTCAGGGATTTGAGAACAATGCAAAAAGTTTGGTACCTAATTTCAGGAATTTGAGAATAATGAAAAAAATTAGGCACCTTTTTAGGTTGTTCACCCCCCCACACTTAAGATGTACATTGCCCTCAATGTACAAAGATATATATATATATATATATATAGACAATTAAGTATAAATTCAAAAGATATGGAGAGAAGTGAAACTCCCTGAATTATGGATGACATCCTTGGATTGGAGGTGAAAGCGACGTTGGAGGTGTCGTCTTTTTGTTATGGCGGTTACTAACGAGCTCTGTGCTAGATGAAGAAATTGGGTAGCTCATGGAGGATTAGTCAGGAATTATTAAGACACATTTAAAATAAACTAAATATATAATTAAAGACAAGAAAGATAAAGAGAAAGAAAACAGAAAGTAAAATAAAATTAAAAGAAAAGATGGATGGACTGAGGGGTCCTTATTGTTGGATGGTTCGCGAGGTGGGTGTGACCTCTAAGGCTGCGGAGGTGCTGGCGGTGGTGGAAGTGGCGTGATTCCCAAGCAGCCTAAAGAACCTGACACTAAGACACTAAATTAAGCATAAGATAGTCAAAGAGAAGGAAAATAAAGGAGAAGATAAAAGTAAGAGAAAAGATAAATGGTCTCAAAGACCCTTGGCTTGGCGAGTGAATGAAGCGGCCGGCATGAACTTATATAGATCAGTCTCCCTCTGGGAGACTATGCTTGATTCCTTCCGCTTCTTTGGCATTTGGTATAGCTCAAGGGTTTTGGGAATGTATTGGGGAAGAAAAGTAGGGAGAGGGTTGAGAAAGAAAAGAAAAACTAAATGGGCTGAAAGGGTGAGAAGAGGGAGGGGTGGGTGGTTTAAATAGCATTCTCAAGTCAGGTACATTCACACGCCCGTGTCTTGTAGGCGTGGCATCTCACACGGCCGCATCGTACGGCCGTGGTGGGCTTCGTTCGTTTCTCCCACGCCCATGCTCAGGTTGCCACGCCCGTTGGTGATAAGTCAGTGTCATCCACGGCCGCGTCGCACGGCCGTGGTGTTTTGTCATTGCCCGTGGGGTAGTGGTTGGAGTCTGTGACTCTGAAGATTTGATTCTTTTTGGCTTGTACCTCTTCTACCATTGTCAGTACGGAGATTCTTTGCCTCCACACGGCCACGGCCACGGCCGTGTGCAAGGCTGTGTGGGCTGAAAATCTGCACTTTTGGTTAGTTTAAAACTAGGTGTTTAAGACTAAGATAAGAGAAGAAAGTAAAATGAAAACAAATACGAAATTAATTAGGGTTAGTGCTCGGGTTGCCTCCCGAGAAGCGCTCGTTTAAAGTCTTAAGCTAGACTTTCCTCGTATTCGCAACAAATTAGGGTGGTTTAAAAATTTGAATATCTTCCCTCATGCTATCAGTTCTATTTCCTTGATAAAGTTTAAGTCGAGAAGCGTTTATATTGAAAGTACCAAAAATAGGATTACTTACCTCGACTGTTCCGTATGAAAAAACACTGATTACCCTAAACGGTATTTCTTTGTTTGTGTTAGGGTCAGGAGGAGATGTTCGAGGGTCTATTTTTTCTATCAATACCTGAGCTCCGATTTTGAACTTGTTTGCTTCGTGGAGTGGCTCGTGTTCTGCTTCGTGTATTCCTAATTTTTCCTTGAAATGCGTCTTTCACTCGTCTAGATCATCGACCTGAATCCCTTGTTCTTCGTGTGTTTTTTCTTTATTGGCACATGGTATAGAATCGGGTTCAGTTGTATTCTTTCCTGGTGTTTCCTGAAAAGAAGGGTTAACCGAATGGTTATCAATAGAATTTGTTTTCTCACCTGGATTACTCGATGTTCTAGCCGAATCGAGAGCTTGGAGAGTGACTGTCTCATTACCTACACGAAGTATTAGTTCTCCTGCATCAATGTCGATTTTAGTTCTAGCAGTTGCTAAGAATGGTCGTCCTAAAATTAAGGGAATCGAATTATCCTCACCCATGTCTAAGACAACAAAATCTACTGGGAAAACGAATTTATCAATTTTTACAAGAACATCTTCGATAATACCCCTAGGAATTCTAATAGTTTTATCAGCTAGTTGAATGCTCATCCTAGTTTGTTTGGGTTTCCCTAGACCTAGTTGTTTAAACAATTTATAAGGCATGACATTTATGCTTGCCCCTAAATCAGCTAACGCATTATCAATAGGTAAACTACCAATTAAACATGGAATCGTAAAACTCCCTGGATCTTTTAATTTCTGTGGTAGTTTATTTTGCAAGATTGCCGAGCACATTGCGTTTAGTTCCACGTGTGATGCCTCGTCTATCCTTCGTTTGTTCGTCAAAAGCTCTTTTAAAATTTTTCTAGAATCTGGCATCCGTGAAAGAGCTTCAAGTAACGGTAAGTTAATATGTAATTTCTTTAAAAGTTTAAGAAACTTACCGAACTGTTCCTCTGTGTCGTCTCTCCTTAATGCTTCAGGATATGGTATGCGAGGTTGGTACTCTTTGATTACCGGTTTTGGCTTATTATTACTTACCTCAACCTTACCTTCTTTGACCACATTCTCTTACTTTTAATTGGGCTCGTCTAACCCTTCACTTTCTTGAGCTGATATGGCTTGGATTTGCTCATTTGGGTTAATCTCAGTGTTGCTTGGTAGACGCCCTTGTGGTCGTTCGGAAATTATCTTTGCGAGTTGTCCAACCGTGTTAGTAAGTTGTCCAACTGTCTTAGTGAGTTCCCCAACTTGGCTCTCGATCCCTTTAATTGATGCCTGTTGATTCTTAAGGGTGGTCTCAGTGTCTTGGAGACGGTTATCTGTAGTCGCCATGAATTTTGTCAAGATCTCTTAAAGGTTCGGCTTCTTCTCTCCGTGGATAGGGTGATTTTGGAAATTTTGAGGAGGTTGTTGTCTTTGAATTCCTTGATTTCCTTGACCTCCCCATGAAAAATTTGGGTGGTTCCTCCAACCTGGATTATAAGTATTGTTATAAGAGTTATTATTAGATCTAAAATTATTACCTATATAGTTCATCTATTCGCTTTCTGTGCTCGGTTGGTAGGGTGGGTACTCGGTGATTCGCCACGTTAGTTCCACTTGCGTCGCACTGCATTACTGGATGTACCTGCGAAGAACACAAACTATCAAGCTTTTTATTCATCATCTCTACCTGTGTTGATAGCATAGTTACTGCGTCGAGGTTGAAAACTCCGGCTGATTTCATTGGTTTTGTCCTTGTAACCTGCCACTGATAGTTATTCAGTGACATCTCTTCAATAAACTCGTCGGTTATTGTTTCAGAGTTCTATTGTTCGGGGTTCCACCAGTAATTTGAATCAATTAGTTGCCTCGTTGAGGGGTTTACACCGTTATAGAAAGTTTGGACTTAGAGCCATAAGGGTAAACCATGGTGCGGACACCTTCTCAAGAGATCCTTGTACCTCTCCCATGCGTCGTATAATGTCTCTAAATCCATCTGCACAAAAGAAGAGATATCATTCCGTAATTTGGCTGATTTGGCCAGTGGGAAGTATTTTAATAAAATTTTTTCGGTCATTTGATCCCATGTAGTGATTGACCCTCGTGGTAACGAGTTTAACCACTGTTTAGCTTTATTCCTTAATGAAAAGGGAAATAACCGAAGCCTTATGGCATCATAAGAAACGCCATTTATTTTGAAGGTATCACAGAACTCTAAAAAATTAGCTATATGAGTATTTGGGTCTTCGTCCTGCAAACCATCAAATTGAAATTTTTTTTGAATCATTTGTATTGTGTTAGGCTTTAATTCAAAATTATTAGCAGCTATAGCAGGCCTAACAATACTTGATTCTGCTCCTGTTAAATGAGGTTTAGCATAATCATACATAGTACGGGGAGCATTATTTTCTGCCACATCTTGGGGTGGTGGATTATTCTCGTCCATCCCTTCAGTAGGATTGGATTTGCCTTCTCGCTCTTTTTCTGTGTAATTTAGGGCTCGCCTAATTTCTCTGCGATTCTGTGAGCGGTAGCTTCAATATCACCATCAGTATACTAGTGGTCCTCTCGGGTTCCTTCTAGTCATAAACTAGAGGTACCTGCTAGGAAAAGAAAGAAAGAAAAATTTAGCAAAGTAAAAAAAAATAAAAAAATAAAATTGCGGAAAATAACGGCTAAAGTAATAAAAATAGAGCTTTCTTAATATTTTAGTTCCCCGGCAACGGCGCCAAAAACTTGATCATTTTTTTCGCGATGTCAAAGTCTTAAAGTTTATAAAAAGAATGATCGAACCTGGAAACTAACTATGACAATGATTTGAGGCAAGCGCACCTATCGAACAGTAGTATAGCTTTGGCAAGACCGGATTGTCGAACCCAAAGGAACCAAAAGTACTAATACTAACTTTGTTTTTATTATCTAGCCTAAAATAAGTGAAGTTGTTTTTTTTAATCTAAATTTAACTAACTACTAAGCTAAAGACGCAAAGAAAAAAAGAATGAATTGGGGAAACACTGTTGGAAAAACTCAGTTGATTAAGACGATACCCTTTGGAAGAATCCACCTAGACTTTACTTGTTATCTAACTCTGAACAAGACAATTTATTCACTTGACTTGATCCGTAAGACTCCCTAATGTATATTAAACCCTCTCTCGAAGCGAATAACGTCTAACCCTAGGTTGATTAATTGAAATCTCTTTCTAATTAAAACCCCTAGAATTGCATTAACTCGATCTATGGACTCCCATATTAGGTTTCACCCTAATCCAGCAAAATCTCGTCACCCTATCTCTAGGCGCGCGATCAACTCCGCTTAATTATGCTAGATTTACTCTTAAGCAGGGACTTTTGCTCCTCCAGCTAAGCACATCAAACTTGAATCAATATCCTGTAAATATCAACACAAGAATTAAGAACACATAATTAAGAACAAGTCAAATATTTATCATATAGTTCAGCAAACGATAACAAGATTCATCTAAGTTTCATCCCCTTAAGGTATCTGAGGGTTTAGTTCATAACAATAAAAGAAAACATCTCAGAAGAAAAGATAAAACAAAACATAAGAAATCCCTAAAACCCCCTGAAGAAATTGAAGGAGAGATCCGCCGTCTTGAGTAGAATTCTAGCTTCTTGAGATGGATAAACTGCTATCTTCTAGTGTTTCCCACAAATTTGACCTTTTCGGCTCGGCTCCTTGGCCTAGCTTACCGCCCCCTTCTAGGTTATACTTAGGGTGTTTATATAGGCTTTCGAAATAGGTTTCTTTGCCCCTAAGTATCCTTTTTCGAGTGAAATTACTCTTCTCCACGACAGGGACACGGCCATGGCACACGCCCGTGTGAATCGTCTTTAGGCCGTGTTCGAACTTTTAATGAGGTGACACGCCCGTGTAAATCGTGATCAGGCTGTGTTCTAGTCTATCAGGGAGACACGACCGTGTTGGCTCAAGTCGAGACCATGTCAATTTTTACTTTGGCCCGATTTGGTCTGTTTTAAGCCCGTTTCTCGTTCTTTCCATCCTCCGGTGCTTTTCTGAGTATAAAACATGAAAAGAAAGGATTAAGAGCACCTTTTTACATAAATCAAGGGATAAATCATCCAAAAGTATGCTAAATGTGGGATTAAAATATGTTACTTTTACGGTTTATCAATGTGCGATACTACCCTACTATCTGATTGTGGTGGGCTAAGTGCGAAACCACCGAGTGATTTAGCATTATGGGTGAATTAGTGAGAAACCATGATGTGTTGTATCATGAGAAATTGTAGTGTTGAGTGCATGTGTGGAAATGAATGGATGTAAGCATTAAGCTTGTGATGTGGTGGAAGTGTGGTAAGTGATAGAATGAGTAGGCAAGATTTTGAATGTCTATTGTCTTGTTTAGTATAATGCTAATTGTTGTTTAGCTCCTACTATTATGTTAATTGTTTATATGTAAAATTACTAAGCTTAAAGCTTACTCCCCTCTCTTTTCCCTTATTTTATAGTGCTAAAGAGTCGGGACGAAATACGCGGATAATTTGGAAGATCGCCCACACTATCAGCTCACTTGGTATATTTAGACTTAGTGCTTTTGTATATGGCATGTATAGAGGCTAGACAACTTAGTTTATTTTGTTGTATTGGCTAAGGGTGTGTTGACCCTTTTGATGGATAATCTATTTTGTATAATGCCATGGTTAATGGTTTACCTTATTATATGAAAAGATGTAGTTATCCATGCAAGTTTAGATTGCAAAACATGAATTTTGTGATAATGTGTTGAATAGATCCATGTTGTGTGAGCTAGAGGGGTGAAAAGAGCTTGGCAAATAGCCTTGTTCTTGTCTATGTGGGTAGACACACGGGCGTGTGTCTAGGCCATGTGTGACACACGGTCAGCCCATGGGCGTGTGACTTGGCCGTGTGTCCCCTGCATGTTAAGGTGGTATGTCAGAATAGACCATGGGCTAGCCACACGGGCGTGTGCCTAGGCCGTGTAAGATGGTCGCGTCCACCACGGTGGAGAACACGCGTGTTCTTAGGCCGTAATACAAGCGAGAATACCTAAGTTTTTATACACGGGGTAGGACATGGGCGTGTGTGACCACACGACCTGCTCCCACGGGCGTGTCCCATTTCACATGGGCGTGTGGCCCTTGTTTAGGTGAAAAAAATTTTAAGATCGCAAATGTAACACCCCTTACCCGGGTTCTACGCCGGAACCGGGCCCGATGCGTTACCGAACTCAAACCACTTGATCGCCACTTAGGCTCGTTGTAACTACTCTCTGAAGTCATCTCAACAACCTCATTCTTAACTTACGAGGCCTCACTCATACACACGAGGGCTCTCGAGACTAAACCAGAACTTTTTCCAATCTTGAAATTTTTCACTTTTATACAGATCTCACACGCCCGTGCAAGATTAGACACGCCTGTGCATGGACACACACGCCCATGTCCCCAAACTGTGCCTAAAACTCCAGCATTCTGCCAATGCCCCACGGCCAAGGCACACGCCCGTGCTTACCAACCGTGGTAGACACTGCCTACCTTAACACGGCCTAGAGTCTAGACACGCGCCCATGTAGCTAGCCTGTGGCCAACACTGATTAATACCACACGCCCTAGACACACGCCCGTGTGGCTAGTCCGTGGTCTGTTCTGATTTAAAATACTAACATGCAGGGGACACACGGCTGAGTCAAACGCCCGTGGGCTGGCCGTGTGTCTCACATGGTCTAGACACACGCCCGTGTGTCTATCCACATGGACAAGAACAAAGCTATGTACCAAGTTCTTTTCACCCCTCTAGCATACACAACATATACTCATCTAACACAATCATAATCAACTCAAATTGAATTGCAATCTCACATAGACAACTATAACTTTTCATATAACATAAAATAGCCAACAACTATGGCATTATACAAAATAAGCTATCCATCTAAAGGCCAACACATCTTAGTCATTTACAACAAAATTCACTAACTTGTCTAGCCCCTATACATGCCATATACAAAATATTGAGTCTCATGTACCAGAGTGTGCTGATAGTGTGGGCGATCTTCCAATTGATCCTCGTATCTCGGTTCAACACTTTTACTCTATAAGACGAGGGAAAAGAAAAGGAGTAAGCTTTGAGCTTAGTAAGTTTACACATAAACAATTAAGCATCATAGTATAAGCTAAACAATAATTAGCATTATACTACCAAAAGTAATGAACAACTATGCTTACTCTTTCTAACCCTTACCACATTTCCAACACATCATGAGTCACATACTCATAACCATCGAAACGCACCCCTGCATTCAATGTCACATTTACACAATATACAACACATCATTATTTCTCAATAATTCATCCACACAGCTAATTAACTTAATAATGCATCCACACAGCTTCTTTACTCAATAATGCAATCACATGGCTAATCCACATAGTTAACCCACACAGCAAATGTCTCGGTGGTTTCGCACTTAGCACACCACAGTTGATTAATAAGGTGGTATCGCACTTAGCCTACCACAAAGGTAATCATAGGGGTTTCTCACTTAGCCCACTAAACGATATACCTAACGGTAGCATCGCACATAGCCAGCTCATCGTCAATATGCATTAGGATGGTATCGCACTTAGCCTGCCATCTAGCATTATCACTACACATTCACATGTCTACTTACTCAATTAAACATCCATTCACAATTCTACTACATTCATTCTACTTGAACCACATAGGTTCTCAATCAATCTCGAACAAGCTACACACTAGCTATCATCAACAAATTGTAAGTATGAATGCATTGTTTATGCATAGACTTACCTCGGTACTCAAAAGTATTGAGACTTGCAATTTAGTCCACCACCTTGCTTTTGCCTCGGTTTCGATTCGGGCTTTGCCTTTCTTGATCTATAATGAATAAATCAGCTTATTCAATACACACATTGACTAGATTGACCCTTATCTCATACTTTAGCAAAATTACTATTTTGCCCCTAAACTTTCTCATATTTACACTTTAGCCCTAAAGGCTCGTAAAGTGATTTTTATTCAACTTTCTAGTCTTTCATGCTTAGTCGAACCACTTATTCAACTAAAGCTATCATCAATTCTCACTAAAACACACATGTATGACCAAACTTAAGATTTTCACAATCAAGTCCCTACATGCATTTTCATGGAAAATCACTTAACAAAAGATGTTTCTACTACATCAAGCTTTCATAATCTTCCATAAAATATCAACATACATGCATGTAATACATGACCACATTTTTGAACATCCATTTTAGCTCATCAAATAGCTAAAAATAGCTTATTCATGCTACTAGGACTTCAAAAATACAAAGAATATAAAAAACGAGGCTAGATGCACTTACTAGCAAGCATGAAAAATTCAAAGAACCCTAACAATGGCTCTTAGAATTTTTGGCAGCCTTGGGGAAGAAGATGAATGAATTTTGTCATCTTTTCTCCTATTTTAATCACTTATTTGATAAATGACCAAAATGCCCTTTTTGATAAACTTTTTATTTTAACTCATCCATGCTCAATTTTGTCCAAATATTAGAAATTGTAAAAATTGCTATTTAAGGACCTCTAATTAATATTCTAAAGCTATTTCACACAAATAGCTTCTAGAATCTCACATTTTGCAACTTTTGCAATTTAGTCCTTTTGGACAATTCAACCACAATTTCACAAAATTACTTCATGAAACTTTCACACTAGCATGCATACATAGCATAAACCTCAAAAACTCATTCATAAACCTCGGATTTGTGGTCTCACACCACTATTCTCGACTAGGCCCCAAGGGATGTTATAACTCTCCCCTTTAGATTTTCACTTCAAAAATCTTATCGATAAGAGAGGTTTGGGTGTTGCTCTCTCATAGCTTCTTCCGTTTCCCACGTAGCTTTTTCCACACCATGTTTCTGCCATAACACTTTCACTAGTGCTATGCTCTTATTCCTCAACAGCTTCACTTCTCGAGCCAAGATCTTAATCGGCTCTTCTTCATAAGACATATTCGGTCTTATCTCAATTTTCGTCGAAAGAATTACATGTGAAGGATCGGAGCGATACCGTCACAACATCGACACATGGAACACATTATGAATCTTTTCCAACTCTACCGGTAAAGCCAATCGGTATGCTACAGGCCTAATTCTGTCTGTAAACTCATACGGCCCGATGAATCTTGGACTCAATTTCCCTTTTCGCCAAAATCTCATAATCTTCTTCCATGGGGGCACTTTCAAAAACACTTTGTCGCCCACTTTAAACTCAATTTCTTTTCTTTTCAAATCCGCGTACGACTTTTGTCGGTCCGAAGCAGCTCTCAGACTATTACAGATTACTTTCACCTTCTCTTCGGTTTCTTTCACTAGATCGACCCCATGGATCCGCTTCTCACTAAGCTCGGTCTAATACAAAGGAGTCCGACACTTACGACCATACAAAGCCTCATACGGTGCCATCTGTATACTCGACTGATAACTGTTGTTATAGGCAAATTCGACCAAAGGTAGATATCTCTCCCAGCTACCTTCGAATTCTAACACACAGCATCGAAGCATATCTTCCAGAACTTGGATCACTCTTTCAGACTGACCATCGGTTTCACGAGATGGAACAGCGATCTTGAAATTCAATCTCGCACCCATGGCCTCTTGCAACTTCTTCCAAAATCTCGAAGTAAACCTCGGATCTCTATCCGATATAATAGACACAGGTACACCATACAATCTCACTATCTCTGCCACATACAACTCAGCTAACTTATCCAGTGAATAATCAACACGTATTGGAATAAAGTGAGCCGACTTTGTCAATCTATCCACAACAACCCACACAGCATCTTTCTTTCTCGGAGTCATCGGCAACCCCGTCACAAAATCCATGGTAATCCGATCCCACTTCCATTCGGGTACCATTACTGGCTGAAGCAATCTCGAAGGCACTTGATGCTCAGCTTTCACTTGTTGACAAATTAGACACTTTGTCACGAACTCTGAAATATCTCTTTTCATACCCAGCCACCAATAAAACTTCCTAAAGTCGTACATTTTCGTACTGCCTGGATGTACTAACAAACATCCACTGTGGGCCTCATGCAAAACCTTTCGAATCAACTCCTCATTTTTAGGAACACAAATTCTGTCACGGTACATCAAACAACCATTCGAACCCACTCGAAAATCAGAATCACTTTCCAATCTGCACTTAGCTATCTTAGCTTGCATCTCACTGTCATACTTCTGAGCCTCACATATTTGTTGAACAAATAGTGGCTTAGCTCTCAACTCTGCCAAAATAGCACCATCATCAGACAATGCTAAACTCGTCCTCATAACTCTTAGAGCATGCAAGGATTTCCTGCTCAGGGCATCCGTAACCACATTCGCTTTTCTCGGATGGTAGTCAACGACTAACTCATAGTCTTTCAACAACTCGAGCCACCGTCTCTATCTCAAATTTAGATCCTTCTGATCCATCAAATATCTCAAACTCTTGTGATCTGTAAAGATTCGGCACTTCTCACCATACAAGTAATGTCGCCAAATCTTTAACGCAAAAACAATCGCAGCTAACTCCAAATCGTGAGTCGGATAATTCCTCTCGTGCGATTTTAATTGCCTCGAGGCGTAAGCGACTACCTTACCCTCTTGCATCAACACGCAACCAAGACCATTAAACGACGCATCACTGTAAACCATGAACTCTTTTCCCGATTCTGGTTGAACCAAAATGTCTTCAGTCTCTCGAAACTCTGTTTACATGTCTCAGTCCATTCAAACTTGACATCTTTGTGCAATAGTTTTGTCATCGGGGCAGCAATCACAGAGAATCCCTTTATGAAACGTCTGTAATATCCTGCTAATCCCAAGAAACTTTTTTTGACACGTTCCTCGGCGGTTTCCAATCCACAATAGCCAATTTCTTACTCGGGTCAACTCTGGTACCATCACCTGACACAATGTGTCCTAGGAATCCAACTTCTCGGAGCCAAAACTCACTCTTGCTAAACTTAGCATACAACTGCTTATCTCTCAAAGTTTGCAAGATAATTCTCAAATGCTCTTAATGATCGTTCTCATCCTGAGAATTGATCAATATGTCGTCAATGAAGACAACTGCAAACTTGTCCACATACGGTATGAAAACACGGTTCATCAGATCCATAAAAATCGCAGGTGCATTCGTCAAACCAAACGGCATAACCAAAAACTCATAATGGTCATACCTTGTTCAAAATGCAGTTTTCAACACATCTTGCTCTTTCACTGAAATGATAATAACCGCACCTCAAGTCTATCTTGAGAACAACATCAGTAGCTCCCTTCAGTTGATCAAAATATCATCAATCCTTGGTAAAGGATACTTATTCTTAACCGTCACTTTGTTAAGTCGTCTATAGTCTATACACAATCTCATAGACCCATCTTTCTTCTTCACAAACAATACCGAGAGCACCCCACGGTGAGTAGCTCGATCTTACAAAACCCTTATCTCATCAACTCTTGCAATCGGACCTTCAGTTCTTTCAACTCTACAGGTGCCATTCTGTACGGAGCAATCGAAATAGGTGCCATTCCTGGAACTAACTCAATTCCAAACTCGACCTCTCGAGTATTCAGCACAAACGCGAGATAGGACTCACACCCTTTTCTCAAACATTTCTCAGCCACTAGGGAAGAAATCATCACTGGTAGACTATCCGGTCCACCTGATTCAACCCGAACCACATCTCCACTCTCACATTTCAATTCAATAAACTTACTACCACAGTTCACTAAGACATTATGGCTAGTCAACCAATCCATGCCTAGGATTAAGTCAAACTCATCAAACAGCAACAACATAAGGTTTGCCGAAAAACAATGATTCTCAATCAATAAAGGACAATTCTTACACACTCTGTCCACTAACACATGCTTTCCTAACGGGTTTGACACCTTAACCACTATGTCCGTAGACTCAACGGTCATACTCAAACTAGATGCTAATCTCATGCAAATATAAGAATGAGTTGACCCTGGATCTACGAAAGCAATAACAAAGGTGTCAAAGAGCGAAAAAGTACCCGTTATCACATCAGGGGAGGATGCTTCTTCGCGAGCGCGAATAACATACGTCCTTGCAGGTGCCCGACCCTCCAGTCTCATAGCAGAGTCTTTGGACGCACCCCTACCACTATTCCTACCTCTAGGGTTTCTTGGTGGTCTACCCCTTGCAGACACATCACTAGGTATCATCTCTTGCTTCTCTTCCTTATCATCCTTCTCGGGGCAGTCTCAGATAAAATGGTCGGGGGAACCACACTTATAACAGTTTCGACTATTACCCCAACACTTTCCAGTGTGATATCTACCACAACTTGGACACTCTGGTTTGCTCTTCGTATTGCCCACACTTTCCATCGAGGGGGCTTGGACTCTCGAACCCGAGCGAGTATTGCCCAAGTCTCGATGCGAATAACCCACTGGTGCCATCGTCTGAGGATTCACTTCCTTGGATCTTTTCGACTGGGCTTGGTATGACTTGTCCATTGGCCTCTTTCTAGCATCTCGGGCTTCACTCACAGCCCTTCTCTTTTCTGAACTCAACTCTTCGGCCTTGCTTGCCCTTTCAACTAACACCACAAACTCTTTCAACTCCAAAATACCAACTAGGAGTTTGATGTCCTCATTCAGTCCATCTTTGAACCTCTTACACAAGATGGTCTCTATCGACACACATTCTTGAGCGTATTTGCTAAGCCTAACAAACTCACGCTCATACTTTGCTACTGGCATTCTTCCTTGCTTCAACTCAAGGAATTCCTTCCTTTTCCGATCAGTAAACCTCTGGCTTATATACTTCTTTCAGAATTCTTCCAGAAAGAAGTCCCACGTCACCAGCTCTCTCGGGACCACTAACGCCAATGTCTTCCACCAATGGTATGCCGAGTCCTCAAAGAAGGATACGACACACTTCAAGCTCTCTTCAGCGTACAAAAAGAGTTCATCGAATACTCTCATCGAGTTCTCTAACCGAACTCCGCCCTCTCTGGGTCATCATCTACCTTAGCTCTAAACTCCTCAGCCCCGTGCTTCCTAATCTTATCCACCAGGGGTTTCGATATCCTCACTACATCCATACCTTGAGGAGCCACTAGATTTAGCTGAGGTATAGGAGGAGGTGGAGGAGGTTGAGCATTAGGGTTCGCTCGAACATAGTCCGAGTACCAATTGCTCATCATCTGGAGAAAGGCTTCCCGTGCCTCTTCCCCTTGACCCCTAGCCTTGGGTCCACTCTCAACAGGTGCGGTTCCTTGCGTAGGAGCGGGCGCATTACTAGCTGCTTCATCAGTAGTCAATGGATCGAAATCCATATTCTATATAAAACAAGATTTAAAATCATCAGAAGCCACCACACTATCATTGTACACTTATGGCATGTATAGCTAGACTCTTACACCCGCTACGGTAGTCCTAGAACCGACTAAACCATAGCTCTGATACCACTAAATGTAACACCCCTTACCCAGGTTCTACGACGGATCCGGGCCTGAGGCGTTACTGATAAACCGAAATAGTAACATATTTAATCCTACATTTAGTATGCTTTTGGATGATTTATCCCTTGATTTATGTAAAAAGGTGCTATTAATCCTTTCTTTTCATGTTATATACTCAGGAAAGCACCAGGGGATGAAAAGAACGCAAAACGGGACAAATGGGCCCAAGCATGAAATCGACATGGCCTGGACCAAAGATCACACGGTCGTGCCTCCTTAAAGATCTCGACCACGGCCTGGACCACGATTTACACGGCCGTGCCTCATCAACGAAGTCCACACAGCCTGACCACAATTCACACGGGCGTGTGCCATGGCCGTTCCCCTGCCACGGCCAAGAGGAGTTTAACTCAGATTTGGATGCTTGGAGGCAAAGAAACACACTCCAAAGTCTAATTAAACCCCCAATTAGGAATTGCACTCAGAATAGGATACTTGGAGGCCAAGTAACACATCTCAAAGCCTATATAAACACCTTAGGGGGCAACTTAATAGGGGAGTTCGACAGAAACCCTCTGTCGAGGGGAGCCTAAAGCCATTGTCTAGAGGCGTCGTGCTAGGCCAGAGAAGGCAGATTTGTGGGGATTTACTCAGGGATAGCCAGTTGATCCATCTCAAGAAGCCAAAATTATACTCAAGACGGAGGATCTCTCCTTCAATTCCTTCAGGGAGTTTTAGGGATTTCTTATGTTTTGTTTTATCTTTTCTCTTGAGATGTTTTCTTATTTAGTTATGAACTAAACCCTTTGGATACCCGAAGGGGATGAAACCTATGATGAATCTTGTTATTATTTTCTGAATTATATGATAAATACTTAGTTTGTTCTTAATTATGTGAGCTTAATCCAAATTTAATGTGATTAGGTGGAGGAGGAATAGACCCTGCCTAAGAGTAGATCCAACATAATTAAGCGGAGTTGATCGCACGCCTAGAGATAGGGTGACGAGATTTTGCCGGATTAGGGTGAAACCTAATATGGGAATCCATAGATCGATTTACTGCTATTCTAGGGGTTATTATAAGAGAACGGGAGTTCCACTAATTAACCTAGGGTTAGATGTTATTCGCCTCGAGAGAGGGTTTAATATACGTTAGGGAGTCTTACGGATCAAACTAAGTGAATAAGTCGTATGGTTCAGTGTTAGATAACAAGTGAAGTCTAGGTGGATTCTTCCTAGGGTATCATCTAAATCAACTGAGTTTTTCCCAAGTTATTTTCCAAATTCATTCTTCTTTGTCTTAGAGTCTTTAGTTTAGTAGTTAATTAATTTAGATTAGATAAACAATCTCTCTTTATTTTTAGGCTAGATAATAAAAAGAAAGTTAGTATTAGTACTTTTAGTTCCTTTGGGTTCGATAATCTGGTCTTGCCTAAGCTATACTACTGTTCGATAGGTGCACTTGCCTCAATCGTTGTCGAGTTAGTTTCGTGTTCGATCATTCTTTTATAAATTTTAAAGCTCTAATTCACAAATGATCAAGTTTTTGGCGCCGTTGCCGGGGAAGTAAAATGTTAAGAAAGCTTAATTTTTATTACTTTAGCCAATTTTTTTATTGCAATTTTTTTTTATTATTAGTTTTATTTTTTTACTTTACTAATTTTTATTTTATTTGCTTTGACAGGTAATTTTAGTTTATAGAGGAGATGGCACTAAATAACTATCAGTGGCAAGTTATGAGGACAACGCCAACAAAAGCCGCCAGTGTCTTCAACCTCGACGTGGTCACCAGGTTATCTAACCAGCTAGAGATGATGAATGAAAAGATGGATGGTTTGTATAGTCTCTCGCAGTACACCCGTAAATGCAATATGACTCGAATCTAGGAGGCGTGGCGAATCACGAGTACCCACCCTACGGATGTGGCATGGAAAACGAGCAAGCTCACTATACGGGTAACTATTCTAGACCACAAAATAATTTTTATAATGACACTTATAATGCGGTTGGAGGTACCATCCCAATTTCTCATGGGATGATCAAAATAGCCAAGGATCGGAACTTCCTCCAGATTTTCAACGACCACCTCACCAACAGAAGATGAGTTGAACATTGAAGAGATGTTGACAAAATTCATGGCGACCACGTAAACTCGTCTCCAAAACACCAAACAAAGACTCAAGAAGATCAGAGGCATCAATCAAAGGGATCCAGAACCAAGTTGGGGAACTTACTAAGTCGCTTGGACAACTTGCGAAGCCGATCTCGTAACAACTACAAGAAAGCTTGCCAAGCAACACTGAAACTAACCCAAAAGAGCAAATTCAAACCATCACAGCTCATGATAGTAAAGGGTTAGATGAACCCAACTCAATACAAGAACACGAGGTAGAAGAAGGTGAAGTAGAGGTAACACGAGAAAAACCAAAACCGGTAATCAAAGAGTACCAACCTCGCATACCTTACCCCGAAGCATTAAAGAGAGATGATACAGAGGAACAATTCGGTAAGTTTCTTAAACTTTTAAAGAAATTACATATTAACTTACCTCTACTCGAAGCTCTTTCGTAGATACCAGACTCTAGGAAATTTTTAAGGGAGCTGTTAACGAAAAAGCGAAGGATAGACGAGGAATCACATGTGGAACTCAACGCAAAGTGCTCGGTAATTCTAAAAAATAGACTACCACAGAAATTAAAAGATCCAGGGAGTTTTACAATTCCATGCATAATTGGTAGTTTATCTATAGAAAATACGTTAGCCGATTTAGGGGCAAGCATAAATGTTATGCCTTATAAACTGCTTAAACAACTAGGTCTAGGGAACCCAAACAAACTAGGATGAGCATCCAATTAACGATAAAACTATCGAATTCCTAGGGGTATAATAGAAAATGTTCTAATCAAAATTGATAAATTCAGTATTCCCAATGAGACTTTGTCGCTTTTAGACATGGATGAGGACAATAATATTCCTTTAATTTTAGGAAGACCTTTTTAGCAATCGCGAGCTAAAATTGATATCTATGCAGGTGAACTCATACTTCGTGTAGGCGATGAGATAGTCACTCTTCAAGCTCTTGATTCGGCCAGAACATCAAGTGATAAAGGTGAGAAAGTAAATTCAGTTGATAACCAACTTGTTCAACCTTCATTGCAGGAAACACCACAAAGCTACAAACCGGAGTCAGATCATAGACCTTGTGCCAATAAAGAAGAACTATATGAGGAACGAAGCCTTAAGGTCGATTTAACTAGACAAGCGGAAAACACACTTTAAAGAGAAACTAGGAATACACGAAGTGAAACCAACGAAACCCCCGCACGAGCTGATAGGAACAACAAATCACTTCAAAATAGGGGATCAAGTATTGTTGAATAAGAAAGACCCTCGAATCACCAATTCAGACCTCAAGGAAAACGAAGAAATCACTTTTGAGGTACTTAATGTCTTCCTATACGGCACAGTCGAGGTAAGCAATCCTAAATTCAACACTTTTGAGGTAAACATTACTCGGCTTAAACTATTTATCAAAAATCGAATTGATCGCATGAGAAAGGATTTTCACCTCCTCAAACCACCTTGACCATACGAATGAAAGGTAAAGTCTAGCTTAAGACTATAAACGAGCGCTTCTCGGGAGGCAACCCGAGAACTAACCCCATTAATTTTTACATTTTTTTTCTTCTTTTACTTTTATTTTCCCTTTTTAGCACCTAATTATAAACTAACCAAAGTACAGATTTTCAGACCACACGGCCTTACACACGGCCGTGGCCGTGGCCGTGTGGCCACCACAAGAAGGTACAAGGGCGGGGGCAACCACCAGATCCATAATTCTTATTTAACCCCCTTCTTCCTTTTTCTTTTCCAATTGTTTTTTCTTCATTTTCCATTATTTACTTTTATTTTTTTATTTCTTTTAATTTTCTTTTATTTTCTTTATTATTTTCTTCTTATTATTCATTCCATTTAGATTTAGCTTAGAATACAATAAAATTAGGACTACCAGCTTGAGGACTCAAACGGTTCGAGATGCTTTCCCACGCTCACCTCCAATCCTATCCTAGTTTCTTTTCATTGACTTCATCCAAAATTCAGGAAGTTTCACTTCTCTCCCTATCTTATGATTTTATGATTATTTTGCTATTATCTATCTTTGTACATTGAGGGCAATGTACATCTTAAGTATGGGGAGGTTAACTATAGAATTATTTGAAAATCCCTGAATTATGCCTTGTCTTAAAGTAAGTTTCTCATATTATGATTAGAATGAAATTTCGATGATTTATGATTTTTATTGATATGTTTTAGATTAAGTCATTGATAATTGTGCATTGATAATTAAATTCTAAGAATACTAGAGAATCGTGCATGATAAGTCTATTTTTCAAGAATTAAAATTTTTTAGGATGCCTACCCGAATTTAAATATTACTTTGAAGTTTGAAATTTACTGAGGTTGACATCAAAACACCCATAATTTTTGTGAGATTTTGAGCCTTATAGAGCATAAATTCTTTTTCTTGCTCACTTTATTGATTATGAGTGTGTCAACATTGATTTGTTATTCTAGAACTTGCATCGATTATACATGTTGAGACCACATCTTTGATTTGATATACAGAAATGATAAAGGCACCTAGGATTTAACCCACTTACTCCACTAAAAACCCACCTTTATAATTAACCCCTAGTGAACCCCTTTGATCCTAACAACCCTTTTTATTGACTCACCCACTAATATTAACCCAAAACCCTTTGTATATTTGTATCACCATTCCTTGACTCCCTTTTTGTCGAGATTTGATTTTGAGCAGTTGCCTAACTATGTTCTATATTTCAGTTGTTAAAGTTCTTTATTATTACTTGATTTGTTCTTAAAAAAAAACGAAGTATATTCGTTATTAGTTTTTATTAGTTATGTGATTAAGTGAGCTTATACGTTTGAATTCCAAATATTGAAGAAGAAGCTCGTATTATTAGTTTCAAGTTTCCATTCATGTAATTATTTATTTATCAGTTCATTTTTTCTAGTTAGGTAATTTGTCAATTCACTCTAGATTCTAACCTCTAATTCAGCCTTATTCCTCACCTTTAACCCAAGCCCAGTTACAACCTCATTAAAGACATTTTGATTTGTGCATCATCTCATATTATAGTGGCGGAGACTTGATTTTCAGGCAAGCCTATGGGATTAACTTTTCATGTTCGACTTCTGAGTGCCTAAATTTTGAACCTTAAACACTTTGAGTGATTTGAGTGGATCTTTTGTGAGGATGTCAATCCTTATAAATTTCGAATTAAAGGTAATTATTTAGATAAGTGGAGACACCTATATTTTTGAGATACAAAATCTATGACTTAGACTGTTTGAATTTTTAGAACTCCTTAAGTTGAATTATCCATGTGTAAATTATCTATGAATTATGATAAAACACTGTTGATAGGAATTATGAATTATAGAAAGTTCATTTTAATTGTAAGTTGAGAATTTTGCTTGAGGACAAGCAAAAGCTTAAGTGTGGGGGTATTTGATAAATCGAAATAGTAACATATTTTAATCCCACATTTAGTATGCTTTTGGATGATTTATCCCTTGATTTATGTATTTGATAAACCGAAATAGTAACATATTTTAATCCCACATTCAGTATGCTTTTGGATGATTTATCCCTTAATTTATGTAAAAAGGTGCTATTAATCCTTACTTTTCATGTTATATACTCAGGAAAGCACCAGGGGATGAAAAGAACACAAAACGGGCTTAAAACGAGACAAATGGGCCCAAGCATGAAATCGACACGGCCTGGACCAAAGATCACATGGCCGTGCCTCCTTAAAGATCTCGAACACGGCCTGGACCACGATTTACACGGCCGTGCCTCATCAACGAAGTCCACACGGCCTGACCACGATTCACACGGACGTGTGCCATGGACGTGCCCCTGCCGCGGCCAAGAGGAGTTTTACTCAGATTTGGATGCTTGGAGGCAAAGAAACACACTCCAAAGTCTAATTAAACCCCCAATTAGGAATTGCACTCAAATTATGATACTTGGAGGCCAAGTAACACATCTCAAAGCCTATATAAACACCCTAGGGGGCAACTTAATAGGGGAGTTCGACAGAAACCCACTGTCGAGGGGAGCCCAAAGCCATCGTCTAGGGGCGTCGTGCTAGGCCAGAGAAGGCAGATTTGTGGGGATTCACTCAGGGATAGTCAGTTGATCCATCTCAAGAAGCCAGAATTATACTCAAGACGGAGGATCTCTCCTTCAATTCCTTCAGGGAGTTTTAGGGATTTCTTATGTTTTGTTTTATCTTTTCTCTTGAGATGTTTTCTTATTTAGTTATGAACTAAACCCTTCGGATACCCGAAGGGGATGAAACCTATGATGAATCTTGTTATTGTTTTCTGAATTATATGATAAATACTTAGTTTGTTCTTAATTATGTGAGCTTAATCCAAATTTAATGTGCTTAGGCGGAGGAGGAATAGACCCTGCCTAAGAGTAGATCCAACATAATTAAGTGGAGTTGATCGAACACCTAGAGATAGGGTGACGAGATTTTGCCGGATTAGGGTGAAACCTAATATGGGAATCCATAGATCGATTTACTGCTGTTCTAGGGGGTTATTATAAGAGAACGAGAGTTCCACTAATTAACCTAGGGTTAGACGTTATTCGCCTCGAGAGAGGGTTTAATATACGTTAGGGAGTCTTACTGATCAAACTAAGTGAATAAGTCATATGGTTCAGTGTTAGATAACAAGTGAAGTCTAGGTGGATTCTTCCTCGGGTATCATCTAAATCAACTGAGTTTTTCCCAAGTTATTTTCCAAATTCATTCTTCTTTTTCTTAGAGTCTTTAGTTTAGTAGTTAATTACTTTAGATTAGATAAACAATCTCTCTTTATTTTTAGGCTAGATAATAAAAAGAAAGTTAGTATTAGTACTTTTAGTTCCTTTGGGTTCGATAATCCGGTCTTGCCTAAGCTATACTACTGTTCGATAGGTGCACTTGCCTCAATCGTTGTCAGAGTTAGTTTCCAGGTTCGATCATTCTTTTTATAAATTTTAAAGCTCTGATTCATAGCGATCAGTTACCGAACTCAAACCACTTGATCGCCACTTAGGCTCGTCGTAACTACTCTCTGAAGTCATCTCAACAACCTCATTCTCGACTTACGAGGCCTCACTCATACACACGAGGGCTCTTGAGACTAAACCGAAACTTTTTCCAATCTTAAATTTTTTCTCTTTTATACAGATCTCACACGCCCGTGCAAGATTAGACACGCTCGTGCATGGACACACACGCCCATGTCCCCAAACCGTGCCTAAAACTCCAGCATTCTTCCAATGCCCCACGGCCAAGGCACACGCCCGTGCTTACCAACCGTGGTACACACTGCCTACCTTAACACGGCCTAGAGTCTAGACACACGCTCGTGTGGCTAGCCCGTGGCCAACACTGATTAATCCCACACGCCCTAGACACACCCCCGTGTGGCTAGTCCGTGGTCTGTTCTGATTTAAAATTCTAACATGCAGGGGACACACGGCTGAGTCACACGCCCGTGGGCTGGCCGTGTGTCTCACATGGTCTAGACACACGCCCGTGTGTCTATCCACATGGACAAGAACAAAGCTATGTGCCAAGTTCTTTTCACCCCTCTAGCATACACAACATATACTCATCTAACACAATCATAATCAACTCAAATTGAATTGCAATCTCACATAGACAACTATAACTTTTCATATAACATAAAATAGCCAACAACTATGGCATTATACAAAATAAGCTATCCATCTAAAGGCCAACACATCTTAGCCATTTACAATAAAATTCACTCCCTTGTCTAGCCTCTATACATGCCATATACAAAACATTGAGTCTCATGTACCAGAGTGTGCTGATAGTGTGGGCGATCTTCCAATTGATCCTCGTATCTCGGTTCAACACTTTTACTCTATAAAACGAGGGAAAAGAAAAGGGGTAAGCTTTGAGCTTAGTAAGTTTACACATAAACAATTAAGCATCATAGTATAAGCTAAACAATAATTAGCATTATACTACAAAAAGTAATGAACAACTAAGCTTACTCTTTCTAACCCTTACCACATTTCCAACACATCATGAGTCACATACTCATAACCATCAAAATGCACCCCTGCATTCAATGTCACATTTTCACAATATACAACACATCATTATTTCTCAATAATTCATCCACACAGCTAATTAACTTAATAATGCATCCACACGACTTCTTTACTCAATAATGCAATCACATGGCTAATCCACACGCTTAACCCACACGAAGAAAATGTCTCGGTGGTTTCGCACTTAGCACACCACAGTCGATTAATAAGGTGGTATCGCACTTAGCCTACCACAAAGGTAATCATAGGGGTTTCTCACTTAGCCCACTAAACGATATACCTAACGATAGCATCGTACATAGCCAGCTCATCGTCAATATGCATTAGGATGGTATCGCACTTAGCCTGCCATCTAGCATTATCACTACACATTCACATGTCTACTTACTCAATTAAACATCCATTCACAATTCTACTACATTCATTCTACTTGAACCACATAGGTTCTCAATCAATCTCGAACAAGCTACGCACTAGCTATCATCAACAAATTGTAAGTATGAATGCATTGTTTATGCATAGACTTACCTCGGTACTCAAAAGTATTGAGACTTGCAATTTAGTCCACCACCTTGCTTTTGCCTCGGTTTCGATCTGGGCTTTGCCTTTCTTGATCTATAATGAATAAATCAGCTTATTCAATACACACATTGACTAGATTGACCCTTATCTCATACTTTAGCAAAATTACTATTTTGCCCCTAAACTTTCTCATATTTACACTTTAGCCTCAAAGGCTCGTAAAGTAATTTTTATTCAACTTTCTAGTCTTTCATGCTTAGTCGAACCACTTATTCAACTAAAGCTATCATCAGTTCTCACTAAAACACACATGTATGACCAAACTTAATATTTTCACAATCAAGTCCCTACATGCATTTTCATGGAAAATCACTTAACAAAAGATGTTTCTACTACATCAAGCTTTCATAATCTTCCATAAAATATCAACATACATGCATGTCATACATGACCACATTTTTGAATATCCATTTTAGCTCATCAAATAGCTAAATATAGCATACTCATGCTACCAGGACTTCAAAAATACAAAGAATATCAAAAACGAGGCTAGATGCACTTACTAGCAAGCTTGAAAAATTTGAAGAACCCTAACAATGGCTCTTAGAATTTTCAAATTTCTGGGGAAGAAGATGAATGAATTTTGTCATCTTTTCTCCTATTTTAATCACTTATTTGATAAATGACCAAAATGTCTTTTTTGATAAACTTTCTATTTTAACTCATCCATGCCCAATTTTGTCCAAATATTAGAAATTGGAAAATTGCTATTTAAGGACCTCTAATTAATATTCTAAAGCTATTTCACACAAATAGCTTCTAGAATCTCACATTTTGCAACTTTTGCAGTTTAGTCCTTTTGGACAATTCAACCACCATTTCACAAAATTGCTTCATGAAACATTCACACTAGAATGCATACATAGCATAAACCTCAAAAACTCATTCATAAACCTCGGATTTGTGGTCTAACACCACTATTCTGACTAGGCCCTAAACCGGGATGTTACAGTAAAGATTTCAAGTAGGGTCTCAAAACTCCTCGTATGTATGTTTAAGGCCTTGTGAGTCCTTAATGAGTTCGTTGTGGTGACCATAGAGAGTTGTCATGTTGTGACTAAAGTAGTGTGATGAAGTGGATTAAGCCGGTAATGCCTTGAGCTCGGTTCTAGCATAGAATACGGGTAAGGGGTGTTACAAAATCCTCTATTAGTCATATCCCCATCCACTCTTTAATTTCCCCTAAGGGATTTAGCCACTCATGTTATTCATAATCTTAATTTCGATTGAATAAACCATGTAAGAAACACGGTCAATTCAGAGAATAAAAGATATTTGAATAATTATGGATTGAGTATTGAATGGGGAACAGAGTAGCAAACCACTCGATTGGAATAACAAAATAAAACAATTGCAAAGAAGAATATAAACTAAATAATTTAATTAAATAAACAAGTCATTGAATCAAAAAGCATTTAAATAGCCGAAAAGAAAATAAACTAAAATTAAGTCTAAACTACGAGAGTTTTTGAAGGCATCTAGGACGAATTGATTACATTCAACCCCTAATATCTTATTTGTAGAGGTGTTGGCAGCCCAAATTAGGTCTTTAGCATGTCTTAGGTCTTAGTACAAGTTTGATTGCGCGGATGAAAATAACCTCGAATTACTTGGGTAGGATGTCAATGTGTGTCGTGCCACACTAAGTCTATGGCGCGACACGACACCCAATTCCAGCCTTAGTCAATTCTTTGGTGCTTTAATGGCTCGAGAAGCTTGTGCATCACTCGACCCTTGCTTCTACATCAATTGGGCCTTTATATCTTCATCCTACACACTCAATTGAACACATTAGCACAATCTGAGGCCCGTGTCAGCTTGTTGGATCACAACCCTTTCAAAATTTGTTAAAACACTTATTTTTATTAACTTTCTATCATAAGGCTTAAATATTGAAAATGAAATATAAAATCTTAAATTGCTTAGAAAACAAGCCTTTTAAGTGCGAAATTGACCCGAATTAACTGCTACATTTGACGACAGGTCAGCATCCAAGTCATCGATACTCAAATCAACCATCTATTGTAATATTTTCCTATGTTTAGTTTTATATGGCATGTATCTAAGTCATTAGGGAGTGCTTTGAAGTCTTATTTCATTTTAATTTGTAAATATGTTAATGATGCTTGCCTTCATAAATGGTTGAGTGATTTTGGATTCTACTTATCTTCTGGATATGTATATATAGAAATGATTAAGCAACTTTGGTTGAATGACTAGTTGTCCACAAGTTAGTAGTTAGTTTAATTATACTAGTTGCGTAATGACTCGATTTCTAGTGGTATTAGAAAATGCAGTTTCAAAACCTCATTTTCGTAAATCGAGTCCGTAAATATTAAATAGGAATATTTACAAAGTTAGTATATATATTGATATTCTATAACACCCGATTATTTTTACTGACTCGAAGTTCAAGAAAGTTATGATTAAATTGAAAGGATTAGCAAATCTTCAGACTCTGCTAGGAACTTTAGAAAAATTCAAAGGCTGAATTTCAAATAGTTGGATTTCAATTTTGTTTCAGTTAGAATGGAACTAGATGGTTTCATAGTGAAAGACAAAATGATTAAGGATGAACAGTTGTGGCAGTTAGTGAAGATCGTGCCAAAAGAGTATATATATAGGGGGTATGGGTGTGTGTGTGTAGAGACAGAATTTCTCAATTCTGCTTACACATTTCTTTTCTTCCTGTAGCACTATCTTCTTCAATTACTTTGAAGAAGGAGAGGATTTAGTTAAAGGTAGCTCTGCATGTCGCAGCATTCGTGTGAATTGAAGTCTTATAGTGGAGAAATTAGGGAATTGGTAAGTTTTCTTACCTCTTTGTATTTATGAATTAAAGAAAGAGATAGAGTAAGACCTCTTAAAAGCTTCCTACACCGATGGATTCTGGGTTTTGAGAGTTGAACATATTTAGCTTACCAAATAAATGGTTGTCATACTTAGCTGCCAAGACAAAGGAGGCTCTGGCGATTCGGACAAGCTAAACTAACAAGGATAAGAAAGTAATGTGAGTTTTTGTACTCCATTCCTGAAATACTTAGTAGCTAGTCGAACTCTGTTGAATGGGAATGGTAAGCCTTTATGAAATTTGCTTGATGTATGGGTATCCACCAAAGTAGTCCAATACATATATCATGTTTAAAGTGATAACGTACTCTATGCTGATATGTAAGTGAAATGTATATATCGTATGATTATAACATGGGAAATATCGATAGGTTAGATGAAGATGGGATTAGGAAAAAGGGGTGAATTAATTTGATACCGCTATATAGTGTTGTTAAGTGCAAATCATGATGTGCGAAGCTTCGGGCCTTGTGGAGGAGACATTGCAGTGTTCGAGCATCAAGGTTAGCAATAGCAAAAGGGAGGAATGGGGGAAGGAATAGGGGAATTAGAATTCTGTTAATATTTTTCCATCTAGAATTTCTTGGAGAAAACCACGATGTGTAAAGCTCTGAGCCTTGTAGAGGGGATACTTCGGTGTTCGAGCATCAAGGTGAAATGTGAAATAGGTCCTTCGGGACGACACCATGATGACAGTTATTAGGTTCTATAGAGCAACACCAAGACAGCAACCAGTAGGCTCTATGGGGTGACACCTCAACGACGATAAGGTCCTACGAGGTGACACCTCAAAAGAGGTCTAATGTGTAAGACCATAGCTCGGCTATGACAACCAGGGTAGTCTACCGAGAAAGTAAACACGGGGTAGTCTACCGAGATAGAAAACATGGGGTTACACTAAGAAGGTTCATAGATCAGTATACCAGAAGATAATTCGCCAAGGGTGATGGTTCGAGTGGTCCAGAAAACGTCTCAAACTAGTAAGGGTAAAAAGAGAAAGTGACTCTTCAAATAGGGAGGTATATGTATTATGTCCAGACTAAGACCGCCAAGGGAGGTGCGGATCCCATACTAGTTGTGTAACACCCCTTACCCGGGTTCTACACTGCGAACCGGGCCCGAGGTGTTACCGAACTCAAACCACTTAATCGCCACTTAGGCTCAATGTCATTACTCACTATAACCTCATTCTCGACTTACGAGGCCTCACTCATACACACGAGGGCTCTCGAGACTAATCCAAAACTTTTACGATCCTTAAAATTTTTCTCTTTTATACAGGTCTCACACGCCCGTGCAAGATTAGACACGCCCGTGCATGGACACACAAGCCCATGTTCCCTAGCCGTGCTAAAAACTCGATCATTCTGCCAATTGCCCCACGGCCATGGCATGCCCGTGCTCCCCAACCATGGTGAACACTGACTTCCCTCGCACGGCCTAGAGTCTAGACACACACTAGTGTGGCTAGCCCGTGGCCAACACTGATTAATCCCACACGCCCGTGTGACTAGTCCGTGGTCTATTCTGTTTTAAAATATTAACATGTAGGGGACGCACGGCCACAGCACACGCCCGTGGGCTGATCGTGTGTCACACATGGTCTAGACACACGCCCGTGTGTCTAACCACATGGTCAAGGACAAAGCTAAGTGCCAAGTTCTTTTCACCCTTCTAGCATACACAACAAATACTCATCCAACATAATCATAATCAACTCAAATTGAATATAATCTCACATAGAAAACTATATCTTTTTCATATAATGTAATAGCCAACAACTATGGCATTATACAAAATACACTTCCCATAAAAAAGGCTAACACATCTTATCCATTTACAAAAAAATTGACTAACTTGTCTAGCCCCTATACATGCCATATACAAAACATTAAGTTTCATGTACCAAAGTGTGCTGATATGTGGGCTATCTTCCAATGATCCTCGTATCTCGATTCACCACTTTTAATCTATAAGACAAGGGAAAAGAAAGGCGGTAAGCTTTGAGCTTAGTAAGTTTATACATAAACAATTAAGCATTATAGTATAAGCCAAACCACAATTAGCATTATACCAACATATATTATACAACTATGCTTACTCTTTCTATCCCTTACCATATTACCAACACATCATGAGTCACATGCTCATAACTATTGAAATGCACCCCTGCATTCAATATCACATTTACACAATATACAACACATCATTATTGCTCAATAATACATCCACATAGCTAACTCACATAGCTAATCCACACAGCCAATATCTCGGTGGTTTCGCACTTAGCACAGCACAATCAATTTATAAGGTGGTATCGCACTTAGCCTACCACAAAGGTAATCATAGTGATCTCGCACATAGCCACTAAATGATATACCTAACGATAGCATCGCACATAGCCTGCTCATCGTCAATATGCATTTGGATGGTATCGCACTTAGCCCACCATCTAGCATTATCACAACACATGCACAAGTCTATTTACTCAATTATTCATCCATTCAAATCTATATTACATTCATTGTACTTGAACCACATAGGTTCCCAATCATTCTCATTCATTCTCATTCATGCTACACCCTAGCTAGCATTAACAAATTGTAAGTATGAATGCATTGTTTATGCATAGACTTACCTCGATACTCAAAAGTATTGAAATGTGCAATTTAGTCCACCATCTTGCTTTTGCCTCGGTTTCGATCCGGGCTTTATCTTTCTTGATTTATAATAAATAAATCAGCTTATTCAATACACACATTGACTAAATTGACCCACATCTCATACTTTAGCAAAATTTCTATTTTGCCCCTAAACTTCCTCATATTTACACTTTAGTCCCAAAGGCTCGTAAAGTGATTTTTATTCAACTTTCTACTCTTTCATGCTTAGCCGAACCACTTACTCAACTAAAGCATTCACCAAATCTCACTAAATCACACATGTATGACGAAACTAAAGTTTTTCACAAACTAGTCCCTACATGCATTTTCATGGAAAATCACTTAACAAAAGATGTTTCTACTACATCAAGCTTTCATAATCTTCCATAAAACAACAAAATACATGCATGTCATACATATGTACATTTTTGAACATCCATAATAGCTCACCAAATAGCTAAAAATAGCTTACTCATGCTACTAGGACTTCAAAAATACGAAGAATATCAAAAACCGGGCTTAAGAGCACTTACTAGCAAGCTTGAAAAATTGAAAGAGCCCTAACAATGGCTTCTCTAATTTTCTAGTGAGCTTGGGGAGAAGATGAGTGAATTTTTATCATCTTTTCACCTATTTAATCACTTATTTGATAAATGACCAAAATGCCCCTTTTTGATAAACTTCAAATTTTGACTCATCCATGCCCATTTTTGTCCAAAAATTAGAATTTGGATAAATTACTATTTAAGGACCTCTAATTAATAATCTAAAACTATTTCACACATATAGCTTCTAGAAACACACATTTTGCAACTTTTGCAATTTAGTCCTTTTGGACAATTCAACCACAATTTCACAAAATTGCTTCATGAAATTTTCACACTAGCATGCATATAATATAAGCCTCAAAAACTCATTCATAACCCTCGGATTTGTGGTCTCGCACCACCATTCTGACTAGGCCCTAAACTGGGATGTTACAAGTTGAGTGGATGCAAAAATTGGGCTAAACAGTTGATCATCCACCAAGTAGACATAAGTTTGGGAAAACATATCGATGTCTTCTGGGAAGAAAGTTTCAGCATAAGGCTGAATGACTAGTCCGCTAAGGCTACTAAAAGGCGGGAGTCCATCAAGACCATGAAGAGTGATAATGATCTAGATAATCTACCTTAGGATGGAGCCGCAGGTCCAATGAATCCCCTAAAATAAGGGACTAAAAGAGCGAGTACAGTGGAGGTTACACTGTAAGCATTAGTATTACGAGGAAAAGAGAATGTTAAGTAGAGATGGTGTTCTAGTAAGGACCCACGTTTCAGCAGTTATTGAAAAACACTGAGTATAGCCAGTCTGGAGTAATAAATATGAGTATCATGGATCATGTCCACCAATGAATGGCTCAGGGTAATTAAGGCACTAGTCTTGCCAACTGAGTTGGAAAATTCTTCTACGAAAACCAGGGAGTTTGATTTTAAGCCAAATGCTTTATTTTCTCAAGATCTAGGCATATATACATACAAACTACGTGAAGATCTCACTAAGTTCTTTTGAACTTATAAAATTGTTGCTTGAATGCATGATTAGGTAAAGATATGGGCATCAAGAGGGACCAAGCCGGTTTCCGCCGAAATAAGTGGCGCGCTGTAACTGTTCACGTATATAGAGGGGCACCCATAGAGGCCTTACTTCAGGGTTTAAGTCAATTATGACCGTATTCAAGTATAAATCCAAAGATTATAAATAAATGTTGGAATTAGGGTCGTAAGGATTACCCACCAGCTGTGTACGAGTTTAGATTTATTTAGACTCTTTTTAAGTTATTAGAGTATGTAACTAAATTCAAAACAGAAGTACCGTTTAAGTCATTCGAGTTGGTGTAGCATATGGTACCCGGATTTGGCGATCAGGTCGGGTATAGGGTGTTACAAATTCGGTAAATAAATTAGCCGAAAATGTGGTTAATTAAGGCCTAGGGACTAAATTGTAAAATTTCAATCACTATAGAGTTTTAATTAGGAAAAGGACTTGGGGACTTGGATAATAACTATCTAGTGGACTAAAATGATTAATAAACAAATTTATAATAATTGTTAGTGGATGATGATGTTGGATGTCATTAGATTAAACTAATTGTAGATTAATGTTTAAACAATTATGATTAAGTTAATTAACCAAGTTTAATTACAACTAAAGCTAGTATATAAGTTAAATCGTAGTGGAAAAAAGATGAGAAAATCATCATCTTCAACCTTAGTGTCGTCCTCATAAACAAAGAAAAAGAAAGAAGGCTTTGAAACCCTTGTGACATTCGACTAACATTACAAGTAAGTCTCTAGGCCATTTTTCTTTGATTTTGATAAATTATTTTACCATGGAAGCTTGATTTAGCTAGCTCATGTATCAATTTGTCAATTAGTGAAATTTTGATAAGTTACCATTGTTGAGAAATTGAAGAATAGGCTTGAAATTGATAGAAATTAAGCTTAGATTATGAAAAGGACTAAATTTTAAAGCTTAATAAGCTTAGTTGTTAACTTGTTACATTAGGGGCCAAATTGAATAAAATGAAATATTATTATGAAATTATGCTCAGAATAAAAAGTATAGGGTTCCTAATGAGTAAATGTGAAATCGGGTTTTAATCCAAAGCTTATATTGAATGTATACTTGTCCCGAGTTTAGGGACTAAATTGAATAAAATGAAAAATATGCTTAACCTTATGTTTGAATGTGAAAATATGAAAATTGATATTGTTTGTTTTTGTATTGTCATACATAGCAAGCATCGACATTGAGCCTGTTGGAAAAATCCGGTTCAAAAACGTTTTTCTTGCATAACAGAAAATAAAAATTTTGATAATCGAATCGATTTGTGATATTTATAGCAGTAAACCCTTTACCGAAATTGCACTTGTTTTTTCGACTAGACGAATCCTTGTTGTTCTTGCCTTTCAATCAAATGACCTCCGCTATTCTCATACCACGAACTATTTCGACTGTGGGCTAGAACGATTCGAATCAAACACAAAACCAGAAATAGTTTTCTTTGTTTTTTGTATGAAAATGAAAATCTCTTTTCAATAGAAACTGACAATAATTGTTATTTTGGAAAATATATTTCATACTTTAAAATAGCCTCTCACTAGTTTCTGGCAAAGTAACAATATCTTAAAGTTGTGTTTTTAGCCCTACCGGTGCCATTTATTTATAGGAAGAAGAAGTAAAATCCTTGTTGAATTGAATAAGTTTATTTCAACTAGAAAAACAAATTCCTAGTCTAACTAGAAGTATAGAGGGCGACAACACGTAGTTAAATAAACTAGGGTTTGTTGTCCCTCTTATAAAACATGAGGGCTTTTGGGACTCTCCCATATCGGGTCCAATTATAAGTAATTCTTGGACTTTTAACCTAGTACATTAAACACAAGAGTTCGGTGTCATGACATGGGTCTGGAATTTTGAAATTTGATGTTTCAAAGTACTGCATCGTGATACAAGCCTAATTTTTAAAATACTGAAGTATTCGAAGTTCTGTGTCGCAACCCCGAGGTTCAGTTTTTTGACACGACCCTCATTTTCACAAATCTCATGTTTTTGGCTGTGTCGATCCCTTCCATTTAGTCCTAATATAAAAATATATCCCAATTTGCCACCCCTTAGCTTCCTAAGGTCATAATCTTATCCTAATTAAAATTACTAAACCTAATTAAAGTTCCAAAATATGAAAAAAATTAATGAACACTAATTTACAACACAGATTAAAGATTTCGATGATTAAATTAGGTGCGGCTACTTGACTCATTTGTTAGCCCATGTATTCCCTTCATCGAATTCTTATTTTGTTGTCGATCATCGAAATCCTTCCAATATATTCTGTTCCATCTAGGATATTTCCATTTATCGCGTCCCCTCGACCCGTGCATTCCTACACACATTGAACCACGACCATACCTTTGATCAAGGCTATTAGGGGTAATATAAAATATTGCGTAACAATTCTCCCCTAATTTATTTCCTAATTCATTATTTTGGGAATCATGGCTACATTTGAACACTTCTATTTCACCATCGATTTTCATAATTAATTCGTTTTTCTTAAGATCGATGGTCAATCTAGACGTGGCAAAAAATGACTCACCCAACAGAATGAGAATATCTTGGTCCTCTTCGAAGTCAAGGACAACAAAATCGGCGAGGATAATAAAACCCCTCACTTTAACTAATACGTCTTCAAGTACATCTTTTAGGCATACTAAAGACCTATCAACTAATTGCAGTGTGATTGATGTATTTTTTAATTCTCTCAATCCGAGTTTTAAATAAGTACATAGGGGCATCAAATTAATACTGGCCCCTAAATCACAAAGGGCCTTACTAAAGTGTTTCTCCCTTATCTCTACAGAAATTGTAAAACTACCTATATCTTTTAATTTTGGGGATATTTTTCGAGCAATTATTGCACTGCAAGAGGCGTTGATATTAATTTTCTCACCTTTTGTAACACTCGGATTTCTAATAACCTGAAATTAAGAAAAATTAAGGGACTAAATTGAAATAGAATGTAATTTGGCGGCCTATATTGGAAGAAATGAGAAAGTTAGAAACCAAATTGGGCATGGTTGAGATCCAATTCTGGTTCGATTAGAATGGAACCAGCCGGTTCCTTAGTAGAAGACATATAATTAGCTATGGACGGTTTCCCTAAGGTTGGTAATAGCACGGAAAGGGCTATAAATAGCCAAGAATGGCTTCTAAGGGATGATTTTCTTTCTGACTTAGGGCCTGTTCTGAAGTGCATTTCAAAAGCACTTCTGAGAAGGAGAAGCTAAAATTTTTAGCTTTTTCTCTCCCAAAAGCACTTTTAGTGCTTAATTATTTTTTCACCCCTCCAATAACATAGTACTTTCCCCCTTTTTTTTCTTGATGCTTAATTACAAATGTGTTAAAATCATTAATTAAAAATAAAAAATATTTTTTAAAATACTAATTACAAATATTTAATGGTTATATTTAAATATTTAAAATATAGTTTATATATTCTAATTAAATTTTATAAATAATTAATATTTATTGCTTAAAAATATTTAAAATTTATATTTCATATATTAAAATATTAACAACAAGTTATAAAATTTTTTTATATTCTTACTAAAATATAATAATATTAACTAATTTAAATATTATTTAAATGCATATTTGTTACTTGATAATAACATGTCTAAAATGGACATTTTATTTCTCAAAAGCACTTTTTGACAGCAATGCTAAACACTCAAATTTTAAATCGAACTTTTCCACAGCACTTTTCAAAAACACTTTTCAAAAGCATTGCCAAACTAGCCCTTAGCCTTGTTCTCTCTTTATCATCATCATCTTAGGTTGCTTTTGAGAAGAGGAGGCCATGGAAGGTTCTGCATGGAGCAGACTTCATAAGGATTAAGATGGAAAAGTAGGGAAACCAGCAAGCGGCTGTTGCCAGTAGAAAGGAAGCTCTGGCGATCGAGAGAGCTAAGCTGCAGAAACGCTGAAGTTTTGAGTGAGTTCCTAAGACTCCAAACCTACTGTTAGGTTTAATGTTGTTTAAGCATGTCATGTTTGCATAAGCATGAAATATGATGGTATGAACATGCATTGCATGTATGTGGGAAACCTCAAGGGGGTAAATGAAGTTTAGGAAGGGAAATAGGGAGAAAACCCATTAGTTACTGCCTCGGGCGAAGCTCTGGACCTTGCGGAGGGAACACTACGGTGTTTATGTATCAAGGTTAGGTGGTGTAAAAGAGGTAATGGGAGGAGGATTTGGGGAATGAAATCATGAAATGATATTTACTGTAATGATGGTAACGGCTAGTCCTTCAAGGTGACACCGTGACGATGGTGTATGGCATAAGATCATAGATGAAAGATGCTATGATAGTCTGGTATGAGATACATATCATAAGACCATATATGAAAGATGCCATGATAACATGGTACAAGGTATAAGGTATACTGTGTAAGACCATAGATGAAAGATGCTATGACAACCAGGTATAATGAGTAAGACCATGGATGATAGACTCCATGGCATCATGAGGTAATGCGCCAGGATGGCGACGTAGTATAAAACCATGGATGAAAGACTCTATAGCATCCACGAGTAAGTCCACCAAGCCAGTAAACACTGAGTAAGTCAGCTGGGATAATAAACATGGATCAGAGATAGTCTATCGGGACAGTAAAAACGGGTAAGTCTGTTGGTACAATAAACATGAGGTAAGTCCGCGGGTACAGTACACACGAGTTATGTCTACCGAGATAGTAAACATGAGGTAAGTCCACCAAGACATTAAACATGAGGTAAGTTTGATGGGACGCGGTAAATGAGGTAAAATGAGTGTAAGACCACTGCTTGGTTGTGGTAACCAATGGGTAGTCCGCCAAAGTAGCAAGTGCAGTGTAGAACACTAGGATGTTCCAATGATGCTAACCGCCAAGACAGCAAGTGTGAGACATGACACCCTGAGTGGCAAGCGGAACTCGAAGAGTCCGTCAAAAGGGGCAAGCGAAGTAAGAAAGGGAAGATCTGTTAGAGGATAGACATGGATGCCGCTAAGGAATGGGCAAGGCCCAACAAAAATTAGAGGAAAACAAGCCGTGCGAGAGCTGGCCTAACATTGGAAAAGTATTAATGGATTGCAAAAAATGATCCAATATGAAGAGCCAATAGAGGTAGCTCAAAGAAGATGTACATGAGAGGCAGATCTCATGGTAGGAATGGAGGTTACACTCCCAAGATAAACATTCTGTCCAAGGGAGAGAATGTCTGTAAAGACTATTGTAACACCCCTAACCCTTATCCGTCGCAGGACTAGGGTTAAGAGGCATTACCAGACCAATCGGAACATTTCACAAGTATTACACAACATTCATTAAGCATCAACAAATCATCATCATTCATAATCACTTTGTTCCTTGAGAAGGTCTACGAGACCTTAAACACGCATTGGGAAGGAGTCAGGACTAAACCGAGCACATACATATTTTCCCAAAAATTTAAACATTTATCAAAGTCACAAAGGTCACACGCCTGTGTGGTCAGGCCGTGTGCCTCACACGGCCACAAGACACACCCATGTCTAAGACCGTGTGAAACAGGGCATACATTCTGACTTGCACCACACAGCCGAAGACACGCCCGTGTGCTTGACCCGTGGGCAATACTGACTTGAATCACACGGCCTGTCACACGCCCGTGTGTCTGGCTCGTGTGCAAGTCTGTTTTGTAACGAATTAAGACAGTAAAGAATATGGTCGGGACACATGCTCGTGTGCTCAACCGTGTGGGGAATTATAGGCCATTTGCAGGGCCAAATTTGCCACCCATTTTGGGTCATCCCTACAATCATCAAACAAACATCAATATAGAGCAGCCAAAACATACCATATTTGCAAAAATTGT
This sequence comes from Gossypium sturtianum, assembly GCA_025698515.1. Lineage (NCBI taxonomy): Eukaryota > Viridiplantae > Streptophyta > Magnoliopsida > Malvales > Malvaceae > Gossypium > Gossypium sturtianum. The sequence continues at coordinate 37,294,500 of CM046950.1, forward strand.
CCCATATCAATATCATTCATAAGCACATTAAAACATATCAACTTATGCATCACATAGTATGGACTAATTTCACATATCTTCACATTTATCATCAAGCCATATCACATGGCTATATACACATGTTCCAAAACATATCTTAACATTTCTAGCCTATAAATGCCATACTTCAATATATACATTTTCAGAAGGTACCAAAGTATAGTTTGATAGTGTGGTGATGATCCTCGACGATCCCCGAGCTTCCAGTAGCTTCGATAATCTATAAAATAATGCAAACACACACAAAGTAAGCTTTCAAAAGCTTAGTAAGCTATATACAAATAAACTTATCACATAGAACAATTATAAGTCAAATCATATATATGATTCATGGCATAATACATTTACAAGTCATATTACTCTTATATCTCAATTGATCATATTCACTTGCTCAAAATCTCATATCATGTAATGTAGCTCACATATCAAATGTTCATTTCCATACATACCTTTCATTGCCAAATTTCATATACCTACATACGTACCGGAATTTGGTTGCACATTCGCTTACTCATTCATTTCTCGGAATGCCCGTTGAACCATTCGAAATTAAATAGGATACCCGGATAGCTCGGAAAGCTCGTACAATGCCAACGTCCCAGACGTGGTCTTACATGCAATCAATATCGATGCCACTGTCCCAGATAGGGTCTTACACGAAATTATATACGATGCCGATGTCCCAGACATGGTCTTACACGTATAACTAAAATCGATGCCAACGTCCTAGACGTGGTCTTACACGATAACACATATCGGAAACCTATGTCATGACATACGTATCCTAACTATTCCTCAGGTTCGTACGAGACTTTTCTGACTTTGACACATTGTCAAAACTTTCTCGGATTTCACATATTTATCCTCCATAAACATCCATCACAATTCAATTTTATATAAACATGAATAAACCAAATCAAACACATTTATTTGTATATAGACTTACCTCGTACGGATATGAACGGATGGAAATGACTACTCGACCACTTTCAATTTCCCCCGATCTAATTCCGTTTCCTTTGGTTCTTGATCTATACATATTCAAATTTAACTCTTTTATTTTCCAAATCATTCAATTCAATCCAAATACACACATTTAGGGCATTTTACAAATTAGCCCTCACATTTTCACATTTTGACATTTAAGTCCCTATCTCATAAATTCAAAAAATACACATAATTTCTTTGTACCCATGCTTAGCCGAATATTACTACACTTCATATAAGCCCATATATTTCATTTATTTCACATTTTAGTTCTTCAAAATGTCATTTTCACAATTTAACCCAAAATAGTTAAATTCATCAAAAATTCAAAGACAAAACATGTTAATCTCATAACAAGTTTCCATTATCCATCAACTAACATCACGAAACTCATATAATCATCAATGGCATAACTTGAAATCTTCATCAAATTCAGAAATTAAAACATGGGCTTGATAGATTACTTAGCAACGATCACAAAAACGTAGAAATTATCAAAAACCGAAACAAAAACATACCTTGATTAAGCTAAACTATGGCCTAATATACAAAAGCTTCAAACCCTCTTTTTCTTTTCTTATTTCGGTGGAAGAAAGATGATAATGAACATCAAAATGGGTTTATTTTAATTATATTAAAATTAATAATCAATTTCCACTTTTATCCTTAATTTAAAATATATATAAACTATTAGTGGATGGTCATAATTGTCCATTAACCATATCAATGGTCCATTTGCGTAATAAGGACTTCATAGATAATAAGCCATGTCAATTCAGCATATAACTAATTAGTAGGCTACTTTTGCATTTTCTGCAATTAAGTCCTTTTCTCGAATTAAGCACACAAACAATAAAATTAATTCACGAAACATTCACACATGCTTAATCACATACTTTAAACATGGAAAATAATATTAAAATATTTTCCAAACTCAAATTTGTGGTCCCGAAACCACTATTCTGACTAGGGTCTAAACCGGACTTTTACAATTCTCCCCCCTTAGGGATTTTCGTCCCCAAAAATCTTACCGTTGAATAGATTCGGATATTGCTCTTTCATAGTATCTTTAGGCTTCCACGTAGCTTCTTCAACTCCGTGTCGATGCCACAATACTTTTACTAACGGAATTCTCTTATTTCGTAATTCTTTAATCTCGCGAGCTAAAATACGGATCGATTCTTCTTCATAAGTCATATTGGATTGAATCTCTATCTCAGACGAAGAAATCACATGCGAGGGATCAGATCTGTATCATCGAAGCATCGATACATGAAACAAATTGTGAATCTTTTCTAACTCATGTGGTAGCAACAATCTATACGCAACCGGCCCAATACGCTTGTTGATCTCATAAGGTCCAATGAACCTCGGGCTCAATTTGCCTTTCTTTTCGAATCGGAATACTTTTTTCCACGGAGACACTTTCAAAAATACTTTATCACCGATCTCAAACTCAAAATCTTTTCGTTTCAAATCTGCGTATGATTTCCGTCGATCAGACGTTGCTTTTAAACTATCACGGATCACTTTCACTTTCTGTTCAGTCTCTTTGATCAAATCTACCCCGTGTATCTTATTCTCACTGAGCTCAGTCCAATACAAAGGTTTTCTGCATTTACGACCGTATAAGGCTTCGTACGGTGCCATTTTAATGCTCGATTGAAAGCTATTCTTATACGTGAATTCAATCAATGGCATATAATGTTCCCACGTACCTTCAAACTCAAGAATGCAACATCATAACATATCCTCAAGTATCTGAATAATCCGCTCGGATTGACCATCCGTCTGCGGATGAAAAGTTGTACTGAAATGTAATTTCGTACCTAAAGCCTCTTGAATTTTCTTCCAAAATCGCGAAGTAAACCTCGGATCTCATCGCGGACATACATAGATAGTGGCACCCGTGCAATCTCACAATATCAGAAATGCATAACTCAGCTAACTTATCAAGCGAATAATCCGTTCTCACCGGAATAAAATGAGCTGATTTTGTCAATCTATCAACTATAACCCAGATTGCATCTTTCTTTCTCAGAGTTAAAGGCAAACCTGAAACAAAATCCATCGTCACTCTATCCCATTTCCACTCAGGAATCATAATTGGTTGTAACAAACCGGATGGCACCTAATGTTCAGCTTTAACTTGCTAACAGATCAAACATTTCGAAATAAAATTAGAGATATCTCTTTTTATTCCAGGCCACCAATAAAACTGTTTCAGATCATTGTACATTTTCGTACTTCCCGGATGAACAGTTAAGCGACTGCTATGTGCCTCTTTCAAAATCAACAGAATCAACTCTGGATTTCTCAGAACAAAAATCTAACCTCGGAATCTCAGACAATCATCATCATCAACATGAAATTCTGAATCAGAGTTCAAATCACACTGAGCTCGTTTCGCTAGCATTTCATTGTCAACTTTTTGAGCATCAAAAATCTGCTGTAAAAACAACAGTCTCACTTTCAATTCAGTCAAAGCTGAGCCATCATCAGACAAAACTAAATGAGCATTAATTGCTTGTAGCGCAAACAATGATTTCCGACTCAAAGCATCAGCAACAACATTCACTTTTCCCGAATGGTAATCTATAACTAGCTCGTAGTCTATTAACAATTCTGACCACCTTCTCTGACGCAGATTCAAATCTTTTTGAGTCATCAGATATTTCAAACTTTTATGATCTGAAAACACATGACATTTCTCACCAAATAAATAGTGACACCAAATTTTTAGAGCAAACACGATCGCAGCTAACTCAAGGCCGTGTGTCGGATAATTCTTTTCATACAGTTTCAATTGTCTCGAGGCATAAGCTATAACTTTGCCTTCCTGCATCAAAACACATCCCAGACCGTTCAAAGAAGCATCACTAAATATCACAAATTCTTTACCGGATTCTGGTTGTACTAGCACTTGAGCTTCAGTCAAAAGAGCTTTCAACTGATCAAAACTTTTCTGACACTTTTCAGACCATTCAAAATTTACATCTTTTTGAAGTAATCTCATCAAGGGAGTTGCAATCATCGAAAAGCCTTTTACGAACCGTCAGTAATAACCAGCAAGTCCCAGAAAACTACGGACTTCAGACACACTTTTCGGAGGTTTCCATTCAAAAATAGCTGAAATCTTGCTCGGATCAACTCTTATTTCGGATACTGACACAATATGTCCCAAAAAGCCGACTTCACGCAACTAGAACTCACATTTACTAAACTTTGCATACAATTGCTTTTCTTGCAGAGTTTGTACCACGATTCTCAAATGTTCAGCATGCTCAATTTCATCACGCGAATAAATCAAAATGTCGTCAATGAATACAACAACAAATCAATCTAAATACGGTCTGAAAATTCTGTTCATCAAATCCATAAAAATAGCAGGAGCATTTGTTAGACCAAAAGGCATAACTAAAAAATCAAAATGCCCTTACCTCGTTCGGAAGGCAGTTTTCGGAATGTCTAAATCTTTTACTCGTAATTGATAGTATCCCGATCTCAAATCTATCTTTGAAAACACAGAAGCTCCTTTCAACTGATCAAACAAATCATCGATTCTGGGCAGAGGATATTTATTCTTAATATTCATTTTGTTTAACTAACGATAATCAATACACATTCTCATCGTGCCATCTTTCTTCTTCACAAACAAAACAGGAGCACCCCAAGGTGAGAAACTCGGTCGAGCAAATCCTCTATCGGTCAACTCTTGCAACTGAGACTTTAATTCTTTCAATTCTGTCGGAGCCATTCTATACGGAGCTATGGAGATAGGGTTCGTCCCTGACACTAACTCAATGCCAAATTCAACTTCTCGTATCGGAGGTAATCCCGGTAATTCTTCAGGAAACACATTAGGAAACTCACAAACAACTGGCACAGATTCAACTTTCTTTTCAGTTGGTTTTGAATCAATTACATAGGCAAAATAGGCTTCATAAATCTTTTTCACATAACTCTGAGCTTTCATCACTGATATCACAACCGGTAACCCATTCAAATCATTGGATTCAATCCGTATTACCTTATCATTCTGACATCTCAATTCAATAGTTTTCCATTTGCAATTTACAACAGCATCATGCAATGTTAACCAATCCATACCCAGATATATCAAACTCATCAAAAGGTAATAACATCAGATCAGCCGGAAAAAAGATATCTCGAAACATTAACGGACAATTCTTGCACACTTTGTCAACCAGGAAAATTTTGCCTAAGGGGTTTGATACTCTAATTACAAATTCAGTAGACTCTATAGGCAAAGTCTTACTAGATACTAAGTTCATGCATATATATGAATGAGTAGACCCTCAATATATTAATGCAATCACAGAAGTATCATAAAGAGTAAATGTACCCGTAATAACATCTGGAGACGAAGCTTCCTCACGAGCTCGAATAGCGTAAGCTCTGACAGGTGCTCTCGCTTCAGATCTCGAAACTGTATCTTTCGTAGCTCTCTGGCTACCACTCACATTTCTTGTGTTTCTAGAAGATCTACCCCTAGCTGAAACGTTATCCAACTTCGGAATCTGTACAATCTCTTGTTCAACAGATTCGGGACAATCTCGAATAAAATGATCTAATGATCCACATTTAAAGCAAGCTCTGTCATTCAATCTACAATTACCCGGATGTCTTTTACCACAATGTCTACACTCGGGTTGCTCAGATCTGACATTTCCAACACTAGCTATCGAAGTAGCTGGAGCTCTGAAGCTCGAATGTGATCTAGCACGATCTCTGTTCGAATGTCCCACATTAACCTTTGATCGACTATACTCATCTCGAAATTTCTTTGATGCAGACTGAAATGATTTACTTGAAGATCTCTTTCTCATATCTCTAGCTTCTAACTAAACTTTTCTTTTCACTTTCCCGAGTTCTTCAGCTTTACACGGATGATCAACAAGCACAACAAAATCTTTTATTTCCAGAATTCCAACTAACAAACGGATATCTTCATTCAAGCCGTCTTCAAACCTTTTACACATTATTGCTTCAGTCGAGACACATTCTCGTGCATATTGACTTAGTCTCGCAAATTCTCGCCGTGATTCTCAGAATGGACATACGACCCTGTTTCAATTCAAGAAACTCTTTTCGCTTTTGATCAATGAATCTCTGACTAATATATTTCTTCCAGAATTCGGTTTGAAAGAAATCCCAGGTAATGCGTTCTTTCAGAACAACAGAAGTTAATGTTTTCCACCACTGGTATGCTGCATCTCTCAACAAAGAAACATCACATTTCACACATTCCTCAGGAGTACACGACATATCATCAAACACTCGAATTGTATTCTTGAGCCAAAACTCAGCTTTCTCAGCATCATCATCACTAGTGGCCCTGAACTCTTCGACCCCATACTTACAGATTTTATCGACCGGAGGCTTATTCAACAGATTCAGATTCATAACCGGAGGTACAACAGAAGTCTGAGGAGGATTAGATGGGGGCGGAGGTTGAGAAACAGCCGGATTTGTTCTAATGTACTAAGTGAACCACTCATTCATCATTTGGAAGAAGGCTTGTTTATCCTCTCCTTCCTGACTGCTACTAACCGGTTTAGAATCAGACGGCGCTGTCCCTTGAGTAGGAGCAGGCACATTACTTTCAACATCGTCAGCTACGGCTCGTTCAGGATCCATTACTATACGAAAAACACATTTTTTTATCTATCAGGGTTCATCACACTATCATAATTCGTATATATGGCATGTATAGCTAGACTCTCACGCTACGTTAGTCCTAAAATTGACTAAACCGTAGCTCTGATACCAATAAAATGTAACACCCCTAACCCGTATCCGTCGCCGAACTAGGGTTAAGAGGCATTACCAGACCAATCGGAACATTTCACAAGTATTACACAACATTCATTAAGCATAAAAAAATCATCATCATTCATAATCACTTTGTCCCTTGAGAAGGTCTACGAGACATTAAACAAGCATTGGGAAGGAGTTGGGACTAAACCGAGCACATACAAATTTTCCCAAAAATTTAAACATTTATCAAAGTCATAGAGGTCACACGCCCATGTGGTCAGGCCGTGTGCCTCATACGGCCACAAGACACACCCATGTCTAAGATCGTGTGAAACAGGGAATACATTCTGACTTGCACCACACGGCCGAAGACACGCCCGTGTGCTTGACCCGTGGGCAACACTGACTTGAATCACATGGTCTGTCACACGCCCGTGTGTCTGGCCCGTGTACAAGTCTGTTTTGTAACGAATTAAGACAGTAAAAATATGGTCGAGACACACGCCCGTGTGCTCAACCGTGTGGGGAATTATAGGCCATTTGCAATGCAAAATTTGCCACCCATTTTGGGTCATCCCTACAATCATCAAACAAACATCAATATATGTTCCAATAGCAGCCAAAACATACCAATTTTGCACAAATTGTCCCATATCAATATCATTCATAAGCACATTAAGACATATCAACTTATGCATCACATAGAATGGACTAATTTCACATATCTTCACATTTATCATCAAGCCATATCACATGGCTATATACACATGTTCCAAGCATATCTTAACATTTCTAGCCTATACATGCCATACTTTAATATATACATTTTCAAAAGGTACCAAAGTACAGTTTGATAGTGTGGTGATGATCCTCGACAATCCCCGAGCTTCCAGTAGCTTCGATAATCTATAAAACAATGCAAACACACACAAAGTAAGCTTTCAAAAGCTTAGTAAGCTATATACAAATAAACTTATCACATAGAACAATTATAAGTCAAATCATATATATGATTCATGGCATAATACATTTACAAGTCATATTACTCGTATATCTCAATTGATCATATTCACTTGCTCAAAATCTCATATCATGTAATGTAGCTCACATATCAAATGTTCATTTCTATACATACCTTTCATTGCCAAATTTCATATACCTACATACGTATCGGAATTTGGTTGCACATTCGTTTACTCATTCATTTCTCGAAATGCCCGTTGAACCATTCGAAATTAAATAGGATACTCGAATAGCTCAGAAAGCTCGTACAATGCCAACGTCCCAGACGTGGTCTTACATGCAATCAATATCGATGCCACTGTACCAGACAGGGTCTTACACGAAATTATATACGATGCCGATGTCCCAGACATGGTCTTACACGTATAATTCAAATCGATGCCAACGTCCCAGACGTGGTCTTACACGAAAACACATATCGGAAACCTATGTCATGACATACGTATCCTAACTATTCCTAAGGTTCGTACGGGACTTTTCTAACTTTGACACATTGTCGGAACCTTCTCGGATTTCACATATTCGTCCTCCATAAACATCCATCACAATTCAATTTTATATAAACATGAATAAACCAAATCAAAACATTTATTTGTATATAGACTTACCTCGTACGGATATGAACGGATGGAAATGACTACTCGACCACTTTCGATTTCCCCCGATCTAATTCCGTTTTCTTTGGTTCTTGATCTATACATATTCAAATTTAACTCTTTTATTTTCCAAATCATTCAATTCAATCCAAATACACACATTTAGGGCATTTTACAAATTAGCCCTCAAATTTTCACATTTTGACATTTAAGTCCCTATCTCATAAATTCAAAAAATACACATAATTTTTTGTACCCATGCTTAGACGAATATTACTACACTTCATATAAGCCCATATATTTCATTTATTTCACATTTTAGTCCTTCAAAATGTCATTTTCACAATTTAACCCAAAATAGTCAAATTCATCAAAAATTAAAAGACAAAACATGTTAATCTCATAACAAGCTTCCATTATCCATCAACTAACATCACGAAACTCATATAATCATCAATGTCATAACTTGAAATCTTCATCAAATTCAGAAATTAAAACATGGGCTTGATAGATTACTTAGCAACGATCACAAAAACGTAGAAATTATCAAAAACCAAAACAAAAACATACCTTGATTAAGCTAAACTATGGCCTAATATACAAAAGCTTCAAACCCTCTTTTTCTTTTCTTATTTCGGTGGAAGAAAGATGATAATGAACATCAAAATGGGTTTATTTTAATTATATTAACATTAATAATCAATTTCCAATTTTATCCTTGATTTAAAACATATATAAACTATTAGTGGATGGTCATAATTGTCCATTAACCATATCAATGGTCCATTTGCATAATAAGGACTTCATAGATAATAAGCCATGTCAATTCAGCATATAACTAATTAGTAGGCTACTTTTGCATTTTCTGCAATTAAGTCCTTTTCTCGAATTAAGCACACAAACAATAAAATTAATTCACGAAACATTCACACATGCTTAATCACATACTTTAAACACGGAAAATAATATTAAAATATTTTCCAAACTTAAATTTGTGGTCCCGAAACCACTATTCTGACTAGGGTCTAAATCAGACTTTTACAATTCTCCCCCCTTAAGGATTTTCATCCCCAAAAATCTTACCGTTGAATAGATTCGAATATTTCTCTTTCATAGTATCTTCAGGCTCCCACGTAGCTTCTTCAACTCCGTGTCGATGCCACAATACTTTTACTAACGATATTCTCTTATTTCGCAATTCTTTAATCTCGCGAGCTAAAATACGGATCGGTTCTTCTTCAAAAGTCATATTGGATTGAATCTCTATCTCAGGGGGAGAAATCACATGCGAGGGATCAGATCTGTATCGTCGAAACATTGATACATGAAACAAATTGTGAATCTTTTCTAACTCAGGTGATAGCAACAATCTATACGCAACCGGCCCAATGCGCTTGATGATCTCATAAGGTCGAATGAACCTCGGGCTCAATTTGTCATTCTTGTCGAATCGGAATACTTTCTTCAACGGAGACACTTTCAAAAATACTTTATCACCGATCTCAAACTCAATATCTTTTCGTTTCAAATCTGCGTAAGATTTCTGTCGATCAGACGTTGCTTTCAAACTATCACGGATCACTTTCACTTTCTGTTCAGTCTCTTTGATCAAATCGACCCCGTGTATCTTATTCTCACTGAGCTCAATCCAATACAAAGGTGTTCTGCATTTACGACCGTATAAGGCTTCGTACGGTGCCATTTTAATGCTCGATTGAAAGCTATTCTTATACGTGAATTCAATCAATGGCATATATTGTTCCCACGTACCTTCAAACTCAAGAATGCAACATCATAACATATCCTCAAGTATCTGAATAATCCGCTCGGATTGACCATCCATCTGCGGATGAAAAGCTGTACTGAAATGTAATTTCGTACCTAAAGCTTCTTGAATTTTCTTCCAAAATCGCGAAGTAAACCTCAGATCTCTGTCAGACACAATAGATAATGGCACCCCGTGCAATCTCACAATATCAGAAATGCATAACTCAACTAACTTATCAAGCGAATAATCCGTTATCACCGGAATAAAATGAGCTGATTTTATCAATCTATCAACTATAACCCAGATTGCATCTTTCTTTCTCATAGTTAAAGGCAAACCTAAAACAAAATCCATCGTCACTCTATCCCATTTCCACTCAGGAATCATAATCGGTTGTAACAAACCGGATGGCACCTAATGTTCAGCTTTAACTTGCTGACAGATCAAACATTTCGAAATAAAATTAGAGATATCTCTTTTTATTCCAGGCCACCAATAAAACTGTTTCAGATTATTGTACATTTTCGTACTTCCCGGATGAACAGTTAAGGGAATGCTATGTGCCTCTTTCAAAATCAACTGAATCAACTCTGGATTTCTCGGAACAAAAATCTGACCTCGAAATATCAGACAATCATCATCATCAACATGAAATTCTGAATCAGAGTTCAAATCACACTGAGCTCGTTTCGCTAGCATTTCATTGTCAACTTTTTGAGCTTCAAAAATCTGCTGTAAAAACAACGGTCTCGTTTTCAATTCAGCCAAAACCGAGCCATCATCAGACAAAACTAAATTAGCATTAATTGCTTGTAGCGCAAACAGTGATTTTCGACTCAAAGCATCAGCAACAACATTCGCTTTTCCCGGATGGTAATCTATAACTAGCTCGTAGTCTTTTAACAATTCTAACCACCTTCTCTGACGCAGATTCAAATCTTTTTGAGTCATCAGATATTTCAGACTTTTATGATCTGAAAACACATGACATTTCTCACCAAATAATTAGTGACACCAAATTTTTAGAGCAAACACGATCGCAGCTAACTCAAGGCCGTGCGTCGGATAATTCTTTTCATACAGTTTCAATTGTCTTGAGGCATAAGCTATAACTTTGCCTTCCTGCATCAAAACACATCCCAGACCGTTCAAAGAAGTATCACTAAATATCACAAATTCTTTACCGGATTCTGGTTATACTAGCACTTGAGCTTCAGTCAAAAGAGCTTTCAACTGATCAAAACTTTTCTAACACTTTTCAGACCATTTAAATTTTACATCTTTCTGAAGTAATCTCGTCAAGGGAGTTGCAATCATCAAAAAGCCTTTTACGAACCGTCGGTAATAACCAGCAAGTCCCAGAAAACTACGGACTTCAGACACACTTTTCGGAGGTTTCCATTCAAAAATAGCTGAAATCTTGCTCGGATCAACTCTTATTCCGGATACTGACACAATATGTCCCAAAAAGCCAACTTCATACAACCAGAACTCACATTTACTAAACTTTGCATACAATTGCTTTTCTCGCAGAGTTTGTACCACGATTCTCAAATGTTCAGCATGCTCAATTTCATCACGCGAATAAATCAAAATGTCGTCAATGAATACAACAACAAATCAATTTAAATACGGTCTGAAAATTCTGTTCATCAAATCCATAAAAATAGTAGGAGCATTTGTTAGTCCTAAAGGAATAACTAAAAACTCATAATGCCCGTACCTCGTTCGGAAGGCAATTTTTGGAATGTCTGAATCTTTTACTCGTAATTGATAGTATCCCGATCTCAAATCTATCTTTAAAAACACAGAAGCTCCTTTCAACTGATCAAACAAATCATCGATTCTGGGCAGAGGATATTTATTCTTAATATTCATTTTGTTTAACTGACGATAATCAATACACATTCTCATCGTGCCATCTTTCTTCTTCACAAACAAAATGGGAGCACCCCAAGGTGAGAAACTCGGTCGAGCAAATCCTCTATCGGTCAACTCTTGCAACTGAGACTTTAATTCTTTCAATTCTGTCGGAGCCATTCTATACGGAGCTATGGAGATAGGGTTCATCCCCGACACTAACTCAATGCCAAATTCAACTTCTCGTATTGGAGGTAATCCCGGTAGTTCTTCAGGAAACACATTAGGAAACTCACAAACAACTGGCACAGATTCAACTTTCTTTTCAGTTGGTTTTGAATCAATTACATAGGCAAAATAGGCTTCAAAAACCTTTTTCACATAACTCTGAGCTTTCATCACTGATATCACAACCGGTAACCCATTCAAATCATTGGATTCAATCCTTATTACCTTATCAATCTGACATCTCAATTCAATAGTTTTCCATTTGCAATTTACAACAGTATCATGCAATGTTAACCAATCCATACCCAGATATATCAAACTCATCAAAAGGTAATAACATCAGATCAGCTGAAAAACAGATATCTCGAAACATTAACGGACAATTCTTGCACACTTTGTCAACCATGACACTTTTGCCTAAGGGGTTTGATACTCTAATTACGAATTCAGTAGACTCTATAGGCAAAGTCTTACTAGATAATAATTTCATGCATATATATGAATGAGTAGACCCTCGATCTATTAATGCAATCGCAGAAGTATCATAAAGAGTAAATGTACCCGTAATAACATCTAGAGACGAAGCTTCCTCACGAGCTCGAATAGCGTTAGCTCTGGTAGGTGCTCTCGCTTCAGATCTCGCAACTGTATCTTTCGTAGCTCTCTGGCTACCACTCACATTTCTTGTGTTTCTAGAAGATTTACCCCTAGCTGAAACGTTATCCAACTTCGGATTCTGTACAATCTCTTGATCAACAGATTCGGGACAATCTCGGATAAAATGATCTAATGATCTACATTTAAAGCAAGCTCTATCATTCAATCTACAATTACCCGGATGTCTTTTACCATAACGTCTACACTCGGGTTGCACAGATCTGACATTTCCAACACTAGCCATCGAAGTAGCTGGAGCTCTGAAGCTCGAATGCGATCTAGCACGATCTCTGTTCGAATGTCCCATATTAACCTTTGATCGACTATACTCATCTCGAAATTTCTTTGATGCAGACTGAAATGATTTACTTGAAGATCTCTTTCTCATATCTCTAGCTTCTAACTAAGCTTTTCTTTTCTCTTTCCTGAGTTCTTCAGCTTTACATGGACGATCAATAAGCACAACAAATTCTTTTATTTCCAGAATTCCAACTAACAAACGGATATCTTCATTCAAGCCGTCTTCAAACCTTTTACACATTATTGCTTCAGTCGAGACACATTCTCGTGCATATTGACTTAGTCTCACAAATTCTCGCTCGTATTCTGTAACAGACATACGACCCTGTTTCAATTCAAGAAACTCTTTTCGCTTTTGATCAATGAATCTCTGACTAATATATTTCTTCCAGAATTCGGTTTTAAAGAAATCCCAGGTAATGCGTTCTTTCGAAACAACAGAAGTCAACATTTTCCACCACTGGTATGCTGCATCTCTCAACAAAGAAACATCACATTTCACACATTCCTCAGGAGTACACGACATTTTATCAAACACTCGAATTGTATTCTCGAGCCAAAACTCAGCTTTCTCAGCATCATCATCACTAGTGGCCCTGAACTCTTCGACCCCATACTTACAGATTTTATCGACCGGAGGCTTATTCAACATATTCAAATTCATAACCGGATGTACAACAGAAGTCTGAAGAGGATTAGATGGGGGCGGAGGTTGAGAAACAGCCGGATTTGTTCTAATGTACTAAGTGAACCACTTATTCATCATTTGGAAGAAGGCTTGTTTAGCCTCTCCTTCCTGACTGCTACTAACCGGTCTAAAATCAGACAGCGCTGTCCCTTGAGCAGGAGCAGGCACATTACTTTCAACATCGTCAGCTGCGGCTCGTTCAGGATCCATTATTATACGAAAAACACATTTTTTTATCTATCAGGATTAATCACACTATCATAATTTGTATATATGGCATGTATAGCTAGACTCTCACGCTACGTTAGTCCTAAAATTGACTAAACCGTAGCTCTGATACCAATAAAATGTAACACCCCTAACCCGTATCCGTCGCCGGACTAGGGTTAAGAGGCATTACCAGACCAATCGAAACATTTCACAAGTATTACACAACATTCATTAAGCATCAAAAAATCATCATCATTCATAATCACTTTGTCCCTTGAGAAGGTCTACGAGACCTTAAACAAGCATTGGGAAGGAGTTGGGACTAAACCGAGCACATACAAATTTTCCCAAAAATTTAAACATTTATCAAAGTCATAGAGGTCACACGTCCGTGTGTCAGGCCGTGTGCCTCACACGGCCACAAGACTCACCCATGTCTAAGACCGTGTGAAACAGGACATACATTCTGACTTGCACCACACGGCCGAAGACACGCCCGTGTGCTTAACCCGTGGGCAACACTGACTTGAATCACACGGCCTGTCAAACGCCCGTGTGTCTGGCCCGTGTGTAAGTCTATTTTGTAACAAATTAAGACAGTAAAAATATGGTCGGGACATACGCCCGTGTGCTCAACCACGTGGGGAATTATAGGCCATTTGCAAGGCCAAATTTGCCACCCATTTTGGGTCATCCCTACAATCATCAAACAAACATCAATATATATTCCAAGAGCAGCCAAAACATACCAATTTTGCACAAATTGTCCCATATCAATATCAAATAGTCCTAAAATTGACTAAACCGTAGCTCTGATACCAATCAAATGTAACACCCCTAACCCGTATCCGTCACCGGACTAGGGTTAAGAGGCATTACCGGACCAATCGAAACATTTCACAAATATTACACAACATTCATTAAGCATCAACAAATCATCATCATTCATAATCATTTTGTCCCTTGAGAAGGTCTACGAGACCTTAAACAAGCATTGGGAAGGAGTTGGGAGTAAACCGAGCACATACAAATTTTCCCAAAAATTTAAACATTTATCAAAGTCACAGACTCACAGAGGTGACACGCTCGTGTGGTCAGGCCGTGTGCCTCACACGGCCACAAGACACACCCATGTCTAAGACCATGTGAAACAGGGCATACATTCTGACTTGCACCACACGGCCGAAGACACGCCCGTGTGCTTGACCTGTGGGCAACACTGACTTGAATAACACGGCCTGTCATACGCCCGTGTGTCTGGCCCGTGTACAAGTCTGTTTTGTAACAAATTAAGACAGTAAAGAACACGGTCAGGACACACACCCGTGTGCTCAACCGTGTGGGAAATTATAGGCCATTTGCAAGGCCAAATTTGCCACCCATTTTGGGTCATCCCTACAATCATCAAACAAACATCAATATATGTTCCAAGAGCAGCCAAAACATACCAATTTTGCACAAATTGTCCCATATCAATATCATTCATAAGCACATTAAAACATATCAACTTATGCATCACATAGCTTGGACTAATTTCACATATCTTCACATTTATCATCAAGCCATATCACATGGCTATATACACATGTTCCAAAACATTTCTTAACATTTCTAGTCTATACATGCCATACTTCAATATATACATTTTCAAAAGGTACCAAAGTATAGTTTGATAGTGTGGTGATGATCCTCGACAATCCCCGAGCTTCCAGTAGCTTCGATAATCTATAAAACAATGCAAACACACACAAAGTAAGCTTTCAAAAGCTTAGTAAGCTATATACAAATAAACTTATCACATAGAACAATTATAAGTCATATCATATATATGATTCATGGCATAATACATTTACAAGTCATATTACTCTTATATCTCAATTGATTATATTCACTTGCTCAAAATCTCATATCATGTAATGTAGCTCACATATCAAATGTTCATTTCCATACATACCTTTCATTTCCAAATTTCATATACCTACATACGTACCAGAATTTGGTTGCACATTCATTTACACATTCATTTCTCAGAATGCCTGTTGAACCATTCAAAATTAAATAGGATACCCAGATAGATCGAAAAGCTCGTACAATGCCAACGTCCCAGACGTGGTCTTACATGCAATCAATATCGACGCCACTATCCCAGACAGGGTCTTACACGAAATTATATACGATGTCGATGTCCCAGACATGGTCTTACACGTATAACTCAAATCGGTGCCAACATCCCAGACGTGGTCTTACACGAAAACACATATCGAAAACCTATGTCATGACATACGTATCCTAACTATTCCTAAGGTTCGTACGGGACTTTTCTAACTTTGACACATTGTCAGAACTTTCTCGGATTTCACATATTCGTCCTCCATAAAAATCCATCACAATTCAATGTTATATAAACATGAATAAACCAAATCAAACACATTTATTTGTATATAGACTTACCTCGTACAGATATGAACGGATGGAAATGACTACTCGACCACTTTCGATTTCCCTCGATCTAATTTCGTTTACTTTGGTTCTTGATCTATACATATTCGAATTTAACTCTTTTATTTTCCAAATCATTCAATTCAATCCAACTACATACATTTAGGGCATTTTACAAATTAGCCCTCACATTTTCACATTTTGACATTTAAGTCCCTATTTCATAAAATTCACAAAAAACACATAATTTCTTTGTAACCATGCTTAGCCGAATATTACTACATTTCATATAAGCCCATATATTTCATTTATTTCACATTTTAGTCCTTCAAAATGTCATTTTCACAATTTAACCCAAAATAGTCAAATTCATCAAAAATTCAAAGATAAGACATGTTAATCTCATAACAAGCTTCCATAATCCATCAACTAACATCACTAAACTCATATAATCATCAATGGAATAACTTGAAATCTTCATCAAATTCAGAAATTAAAACATGGGCTTGATAGATTACTTAGCAACGATCATAAAAAAGTAGAAATTATCAAAAACCGAAACAAAAAAATACCTTGATTAAGCTAAACTATGGTCGAATATACAAAAGCTTCAAACCCTCTTTTTCTTTTCTTATTTTGGTGGAAGAAAGATGATAATGGCCATCAAAATGGATTTATTTTAATTATATTAACATTAATAATCAATTTCCAATTTTATCCTTGATTTAAAACATATATAAACTATTAGTGGATGGTCATAATTGTCCATTAACCATATCAATGGTCCATTTGCATAATAAGGACTTCATAGATAATAAGCCATGTCAATTCAGCATATAACTAATTAGTAGGCTACTTTTGCATTTTCTGCAATTAAGTCCTTTTCTCGAATTAAGCACACAAATAATAAAATTAATTCACGAAACATTCACACATGCTTAATCACATACTGTAAACACGGATAATAATATTAAAATATTTTCCAAACTCGGATTTGTGGTCCCAAAACCACTACTCTAACTAGGGTCTAAACCGGACTGTTACAACTATTCCTTTGAAGGAAAGACTATTGTGGGTACGCCACCAGAATGATGGTTTGTAGGGAGGAAACGAGTAAGTGAGATGGCAGACTAGTATAGCCGTATGAGCGATGGTCTGCCAGGACAATGAGTCAGCTGTTAATCACATGAGGTAGGTGAGGTCCCAGGTTAGTCTTGTGCACAAGACTGAGAAGCATAAATTACGACTTCAAGCATGAAAACATAAATATATACTAAGATGCTTTGATTTAAATATCAAACAAGCTAAATTTATGTGTAAAAATGGATTTAAATAATAGTGTAATTCGTGCAAGATCATTCTCCAACCTTGATGGAAATGGTATGTGCTTCGGCACAGGCTCCAATTGTTGTACAATTTTTGGTTCAACTACTAATTTGACTAGTTTTTTCGTTTGCTCATCAAGGGTCTCGTCGACCATTTCAACCCTTTCATCCTACTTTTGCATGGACGGACTCGAGTTTACCAAAGTCTTACCCGAGCGGAGTGCGATGGCATTCACGTGTTCTTTTCCTTCCTTCCAGGGATTATTTTCCATATTGCTTGGAATGCCTATGCCCATTTTCCTTCGCATTTCATTAAAAGCGCTTACGATGTTTCACATTTCTTCCTTCAATTTGACCACATCAGCATGAGTTTGAGCGTATTTGGATTTCACTTGTTTAATGTTAGACCTCATTAATTTCATTTCTACTTCATTTCAATCCAATTGTTGAACACAACCAATGTGATCGTTGCCCATGGATCTTTGTTGAGATCTTTGAATATATAGAGGTTCATATGAATGATTTGGTCGGTTCTGAATCGGGTTTCCGCTACCTTGATTGCCTCTCCACTTTAGATTAGGATGGTCCTTCCTACCGGGGTTGTAGGTATTCAAATAGGGATTTTCACCCCTATTTCCCAAATAATTTACTTCTTTTGGTTAGGTTTCAAAGTATGGCACATAGCTTCAAATAGCGTAGTTTATGGATGGCTTAAACGTGGTCTCCAGATTATGTAAATTTTCCAAAATTTGTTGATATTTATCGTCCTTTTTTACTGCTTTATACATTAAAGACTTTGGGTTATATGAGAAACGCTCGTTAGGCCACATGTTCGAGTTCATAGACATGTCCTCGATCAATTGACATGCTCGCTCGTAAGTGTTGTTCATGAGAGCCCCGCCGAATGCACCACCTAATCCGGCTCTCAAGCTATCATCCAATCCATTGTAAAATATTTACAATTGTATCCACTCTTGTATTCTGTGGTGTAGGTACTTCCTTAGCAATGACTTGAAACATTCCCACACTTCGTATATAGTTTAGCCCTCGATTTGCTTAAAGTTGGATATGTCATGACTCAATTAGATGGTTCAACTAATAGGGAAAAATTAGGTAAGAATTTCCTCGCTAGTTTCTCCCATGTGGTGATGGAACCAGGCTCTTGCGAATCAAGCCATTCGTACGCATTGTCGTACAATGAAAAGAGAAATAGCCGAAGACGAATAGCGTCATTGATGACCCCGTTATACTTGAAAGTATCACAGAGCTGAAGGAATCGCTTCAAGTGTTGATTAGGATCTTCCATCATATTCCCCCAAAATTGCAAGTTATTCTGAATCATTTGGATGGTGGCCATCTTGATTTCAAAATTATTGGTGTTAATCGTCGACTTTTTGATACGCCTTGGACCGCAGGTAGCGTATATTCGCTTAATGTTAGCTCTTGTCGATCCATCAGTGGCTCTCTTTGAAACTGTGTTGGTGGTTCGAGTGCTTCTTCAAACAAGGGTTTTTTCCAAGGAAAGTTAGCTACCACCGGTGGGTTGTTTTGCATTTGTTGACAATTTTGTCTCAGGATTTGGCTCGATTGGGATACTTCCGCTTCGAGTCATACACTGAAATCAAAGAGATTAAAATAAAGTTAGTAACTTAAAATTAAATTGAAATAAAAATAACTAAAATTAAAATTTGTATCTATAATTCTAAATTTTCCTATTTATCGTATTAAATTTCAAAAAATAAATTTTAATTTAATGTCAAAACCTCCTCAACAACAATGCCAAAAACTTGACGTCTGGATTGGAAATACTGCAGCAAATATGTATATGATTAAGTAGCAGTGTCCACAAGTATACGGGTCAAATTGTAATATAATAAAGTGCTACAACGAAACACTCCAGGAAGTATTCTGAGGATCGTACCTAAGGGAGGTTGAATTAAACTAAAAGTAATTTTCTACACTAACAAGGCTAAATAGTAATAACCTAAAATTATAGTACAAAAAACTAAATTAAAATTACATAACCGAAATAACATAAATTAATAAAATTAACTAAAACAAATTAACAATTGAAATTAATCCAATTAAGCAAGCATAAGATTAACTCACTTCAGTATTCCTAATTAACTTCAGAACTCAGGTTTTATCGAGTTAGCTATTAATTAACCAGCTATTACCTTTCGGCCTCTAACTAATTAACTAATCGACCAATACACGCTTATCTTTCGACCTCACTTTTTTATGAGATACATTATGATTTACTCTGTAAACCTATCTTTCGATCTCGTTTATCCTAAATTACTTTCTAGGGTCGTCAATCCTATGGTTTAATCACACATAGTCAACTAACTCGAACTCAAACCCTAATTCCTTCGTTAATTATTCCCACATCTAATTGTTAAACTCCCTAAGGAAATTAACTACTCATGGATCTAGATGCAATTATCCCTAATTTCATATTCTAAATGCAAAGTAGAAAATTAAATAGAAAAAAGGAATAAGAGAATGAATCCGTTTTTATATTGATTTGCGCACGAAAGCCGAATTTCCTTTGATAGTCACGAAGACAATCCCAATTGCAATTGAAAATCGAAAAGAATTAAATAAAAAAATTACATAATTAAAGGCTTGGATCGAAATCGAATCCAAGTTAAACAAAGATATAGATTCTTGTGTATAACATAAAAAAAACTAAATTGAAATAAAGGAAAAACTAAAATAAAAACCTAAAACTAAACTAAGTGGACCACTTGGCCAAGCCTTTCAAAGTGAGGCTAAACACATCTATTTATAGCCAAATTTATTTGACCTAATTAGGTTAATTACAACTCTAAAAATTGATGAAGATGCATTGGGCAGACAAAAAACACCATTGAATTAATTATTTCTATTCGTCGTCCAGTGTTGTAACACCACAGGATCGGTGTCATGACACTACCTTTCGGGCCTAAATTGCATGGCTTTGAAGTCTGGTGTTTTTGGAAAAAAAATATGATTTGAAAATGATTTTCTTACACAGCGGAAAATTAAAATTTTGGAAACCAACCCAGTTTGTGATATTTATAGTAATAAACCTTAAACCGAAATTCTACCTGTGTTTTTGGATAAGTGGATCCTTGATGTTTTCTGGCTTTCACCAAATGATCTTCTCCGCTATTCTCGTACCATGAGTTGCTTCAAGAAGGTGAGCTCAAATCAATTGAATCAAAACATAGAACTAGAAAAAGTTTTTTTTTTCTTTTGGGGATAAAAACAAAAATTCTCTCTTCTTTACTAGAAACCAGTAGAATTGTTATTCTGAAAAAAAAATATATTTAATAGTTAAGAATAAATTCTCTCTATTTTTTGACAGAGTAACAATCCCTCCAAGTTATATAAATAACGGTGTCATCTATTTATAGGGAGAGAAGGTAGAACTCTTGTTGAATTGTAAAGGTTTATTTAAATAGAAAAAAAAAACTTCCTAGTCCAACTAGGAGAGGGAGAGAGGCAAATATGGTGTGATTCCACTCATATGTATTATGATGGAGATTTGGGCCTCTAATTGTATTGGACCCAATTATATGTGCTTTCTAGACTTTTAACCTAACACCTTATAATATAATCCAACCCAATACATGTTTTTCTATTTTCCAAAATAAACATTAATTTTCCAATTATATAATTTTCTTATCCCAATTTTACCCCCGTTAATGGTATGACTTAATATTTCACAACTCAACTTGTTCACTATAACCGAATGGTTTATTTTCACTCTTGGGCTTTAAAACTACTCAAAACATAAATTAATTCTTTGGATTCTTTCTAAGTAATCCATATATATTTGCAAATGAGTCATTTCTCATTTCTCATTTTCATTTTCATTTCCATTTCCATTTCCATTTTGAGAAAACCACATTCATTTCCAAATGATTCCATTTTTCCATTTCAGAGAAAACTATAATAAATCTTGAATGTTTTCCTGTCACATCCCAAAATTTGGGTTAGTAGAATCAGGTTAAAAATTAAGGGTTAGTGAACCAAAACCAGAGTTAGGTTAGATAATTAAAATAAATAGGAATAAATAAAATAAAATGTTAAAAATTAGAATTAAAAATTAAGATTAAGAAATTAAAATTAGGTGTTCGGGAATAAATTTCCTTAAAACGAATTTTTAAAACGAGGTTGGATTTGAAAATAATTTAGAAAATAAGCTTTAATTGAAAACAAGGATTGCTTTTTAAAAGAGAAGAAACTGGAAATAAAACCGCCCACGTCTCTTCCCTCTGATTTAAAAATCCATTCAAATTTCTTCTAAAACTAAATATGAGGTTTATTTTTCAAATTGATTCATCCTTTTTTATTTCCTTGCCATCCAAGCACAATTTCATTCCTCAATTTTAAAGGAAACTCATCTTTTCTCCTTCAATTTCACCACTGTTTATCAACACGTTTTGGCCGAATTTGATCTTAAATTGAGGTAACATTCTGACTTTTTATGATTAAACTAAATGTGTTGTTATTTCAACCTGAGTTTTAATTGATTAAATCAAGATTTCAATAGATCAATTGATTTTAAATTGATTTTTTACTTGAAAGTGGTAGATCTCGTATTACTAAGCTAAGCTTCTATTTTAAAGTGATTTCTAACTCATTTGATCTAATTAAAAATTTTCTAAACTTAATTTAACAAATCCTTAATGAATTTTAACGAATTGGATGTTTTCCCCATTTTCATGTTCATGTAAGCTTGATTTTTCTGGAAAAATTAGATCCGTGTAATTAAAAAAAATTAAGGATTAGATCTGTAATTAGATGATATTTAGGATGCATGAAGTCAAAATTTATTTCGGCAAAACTAGCTAAGTTTAGGGCTTTAGGCTTTAGGGTTTTAGGGTTTAGGGTTTAGGGTATTGTGCATGAAAGTTTGATTTGTGATTTCGGAGAGATTTAGTTTTGTTTGCTGTTATTTTTAATGCCTTTGTATTGTGTTTGATATGTATGTAAAGTGTCAAATCGTTTGGAAACCTCTACAAGCAAGGACAAAGGAAAACAAAAGCTTACTTAAGCTTTTTCCATTGAAGCAAAGGTTGCAAAGGTGAGTGATCTGGTGTACTATAATTAATGCACAAATCAGAGTGTTAAGGGGAGCTCAGGTAGCCTAAACACCTATTTTAAGTTCCAAGAGTAAGTATTCTTACTTAAACTTATGATACTTTGCAAATAAAGCTTAGACATGATACGAGATGTGATGTATATTGAGATATCATTGCAAATTCTTTGTGTTTATGACTGAATATGATATGAACCTTGTTGGTTTTGGGCACGCAATATGAGATCTATGTGAATATGACTCCTTGAGCATCATATGAGCGCTTGAAAGTGCATTACAAGTGAATATGAAAGTGATATGAATATATGTTTTTTTTATAAGTGAACAATTGCATAAAACAGTAAGTATATGAGTTTATGAATGGACATATTGGCATTGTGATCTTTGAAAACATTGGATATAGTTGGCATGCCATAGGATTGTGAGTACTCATCACTTTTTGGGTTGTGTTTGAAGGCTATACTTGTTTGTGTTTGGAGGGTATATATGGTTGTGTTTGGTGGAGATATTTGGTTGTATTTGGAGGGTATAATTGATTGTGATTGAAGGGTGATAGCTTCATGCTACACATTATATCAGTTACGTTTGGAGATCTGTTTATCCAAAGCAATATGTTTTATGACATGTTTCATAATCACATCATGCCAATATATCAATATGAATGCTTTGTGTATGCTTAATGTCATGCCATTTTTTATTACTATAGTATGCCTTCTTTTAAACATGAGTATGTGTTTACTTGTAGCACTCTTGAAAACTCACTGAGTTTGAAAAGCTCACATTATCTTATGTATATCTTGCAGAAAATAGCTTGAGTGAGGAGGGAAAAGTGTGCAAGTTGTGATCCACAGCAAGGCAATCCTTGGAGTAGGTGATTTGGTTTGGTTTTGCAAATAATGAAGGCAATGTGGGACTTTGTTGGGACTTGGACTTTTTATATTTTTGTTGGTTTGTTAAATGGACATTTTAACGACTATTCATGGACTTTTATGATTGGGTTTTTATTATTAGTATGCTTGAGAATTTTGACTTGAATATGCATGTTTGATGGTTAAATTGTATGTTGAATGCTATGCATGCTTCTTGGTGAAATGTTGTTAAGGATGCTTAAATGGTTTGCTGGATGTTTAGACAAGTTTTAAATGTCATATTGATATGAAATGAACCTATATTGCACTTAAAAATGCATGAGCTACAAATTTGACATGTTAGGTAATTGAAATGTGATTTTAGGATTGAATGCTAGTATAGCAATATGCTTGAGATGCCAAAGTATGTTAATGCATGTTCTAGAGCAAGGGAGTATGATTTATATGATCTATGAATGCTATATGCTATGTTAGAATAGGGAAATTAGCATGAAAACATGAAATTGTATGTCTAGTTTAGCGTCAAAGTGTCAAAAGTGAGTTTCTGCAGAAATTACAGGTGACATCGAGACGATGCATAACCAACGTCACGATGAAGGATCGACGTCGTGACGAGGGAAATCACGTGGCCGTGATTCCATAATTTTATAAAATATATTTTTTTGAATATTTTTACAAATTTAGGATTTAGTCCTTTAAAATTCATTTTTAAATTAAATAAGTTTTATTTATCGATTTTCAATAATTCTTTCCAATATTATGTATGTATGTTTGATTTGATGTTTTACAAGAAATTGCATGAATAGTGTAAAATGATGTTTTACCCATATTGTTATTTTGTTGTATTGCGATAGACAAAGCATGTTTTAGGAGTGTGTGTGTGTGTTTATTTATGGTTTAATTTAATATTATGCATGTGTTGTGTGGTGTGATTGGTGGTTTTATGGTGTGTTTGGATGATTGATAAGGAGAGTCACGTAAGTGACTAATGTGACATTCTGGATTCGGGCCAGACCATCCTGGTAGGGTTTGGGGTGCCATATTTCCATTTCTCTTGTAACACCCCAAACCCAGCCCAAACACCACGACCGGATCTGGTATGTCACTTGGGAAGAATTTGTAAAACTACGCGAACTTCAGAAAAACTTTTAAATTCCTTTTTTAAAAACTCCAGATCAGTAATTCATTTGAAAGCCCAATGATCATTTAAGGAAAATTTTTCGTTAGCCCAATTCTTGTGTTTAGGTGACGTTTGAAAATGCATGTTGTTACACTAGATTAAGCTAGAAGTTTGTCGTAAAAATTCGTCTGTAAAAATCGTTAATTAAGTTGTGAGAGAAACTTCAAATTTTCATTTTGAAAAAAAATGTCTTATCGATTATTTGTATTCAAAACGTCCAGAGTTTAGATCGAAATTAAACCAAATTAAAGTGGCCTTATTACATAACAAAATCCCAAAATTAAAAGTAAATAAGTCTAAGAGGAGAAAAGCAAAATTTTACTAAACATAAAGTGCATGGCCACCTCAAAGTCGATCCCAGCCCATGTCCGCTGAGCTAAGAATTACCTGCAACATTTAAGTAGAGGGGGTGAGTCAAAAAGACTCAGTGTGCAATTACTCATCAATCACCATAGTTGGGCCTCGGCCCTTACAAATCACTTTGGGCGAAGCCCACACAGAATCAGACTGAGCCTTGGCCCATTTAGCAGAGAATAGCAGAGAATCAAAAATTAATGCATTATGATGCAAATCCCAACCCAACCTAGTTATCCATCCGCTACACACCACCCTTACCTGCCAATCACACCAATGGGGATTTCTACAATCGACCTTCACCGCTACACACCATCGACGGCAGTCATGCTGCAGTTAGCTGCTCATCGTCAAATTGTGACAGAGTCACCAGACTGAAATGGCATGGCCTCCGAATGTGAGTGTGGCGAGCTACCGAATGCAGTGTGGCAAAAGTCACTGATTAATGTGACATAGTCACCGATACACTTCCCTTCATTTCATAGTATATACCCATCCACTATGCGAACATGACATCATGGTCTATGAATGCAACAGATATCGACATATATATCATATGATCAGAGTGTACGCATAATCATGTCAGCATAATCGCATATATAACATAATCAGAAATCACTAACTTGATGTCTTGATTTTACCCTCCATGGGTAAAAGCAGCATATGCCAAAGTTTCGGCATTTAATAAAGCATATATATATATATATGTTTGAATAAAATGACAGAAGAAGGTGTGAGAACTACACACCTGTAAACACAGGGAACTAAGCTATCAATCTTGCTAACACCCTCACTCGCAGGGATCACAGTGATCTGCCTATCCCGCTCCGAAGCTGGTCCACAACCCGGTGGAAAGTCTCATACGGCCGATACCGCATGTTTTTTGAACTTAGGGGTAGGGACTATGAGTCCAACCCCCTCCTTTACTTGGTGGTATTCGAATCCATGAAAAGATCTTGGTCGTAAGATCAAGTTAAGGCAATCAAGAAGATAAAAGTAAGAGCACACGCTCAAACGAAGAGGTTTCTTACCTAGATTGACAGAAACCGAAAGCTTCAGGCTTGGATTACGAAATCGGCTAAGTCCCAAGAATCTTCCAACCGTAGGCTAGATGCGTAAAAAAATACGAACACAAAGCCCCTACTACATTCGGCCAAAGCATCCAAAGTACTGTTAACCCCTTCTGGTTTAACAACCAAAGAAGGGAAAAGAAAGAATCAAAAGTGAAGAAGCACATTTACCACCAAACAAGAAGAAGCCGATTTGAGAAGGTTAGGAGTATGAGTGACGGCAATCCAAGGAACAAGAACGAGCGAAGAGGAACAAAAACACAAGGAAGATTCGGCTATGAAGAAACAAATGGAAGAAAAACAAATGAAATGGAGAAGGCACCAAACACCACTCTTATGTTCGACTAGAAAAGAAAATGGTAGAGGGGAGGGAGAATTTCGGCTTGACAAAGGAGAAGGTGATAGGAGGGTTCGGCTAAGGGGAAGTGAAGTGTAGAATGAGTATGAAACAAAAGAAAAAGAGGGTTGTAAAAGCAAGAAACCGAAATAGTATGAAGGAATTTGGCTAGCCACCAAAAGATGTTTCAATTTGAGAGAAAATAGAATAAAAAGTGATGCTTGCTAAGAAAAGAATGCTCTGCCGAAAATGAGAAAGGTTAAGGACATTCGGCACCTTCAAGGTTTAAGCTACCCTAAGTGCACCCAAAAACGGCACACCTACCCCCTCAAACCGAAATGTCAAAAGCAACTAGCCAAGGTTTCGGCACACCCCTAGCTATCACTAACTCGAATCCAACTCCCCCTAACAAGCTTCCACAACTGGCCAACATCCTCACCAAGCCTCAAATCCCACACTTTTCTCCTACATTCACTCTCCTCCCATCATTCAAATCGGTTTGAATAATTCAAACTCCACCTTTCACTCATGGCCACACTTTCAAATCATTTGACTCATTCAACCCCCATCCATGAAGAGCCATTGCCGAAACCACCACTCAAGCTCCCCAGGCGCAAAAATAAAGTTTCCAATTGCTGACGACGCGACTCGAACCCCTTCTCCCCACAGCTCCCATGTGATGCCACTTCCATGCACTCAATGTGGCGTCTCCTTGCCATTTTACCACCTCTTTTCTTGTGTCCACAAACCCAAATATTTATTCTTAAGACATGCCTCTGCTAGCTCTCCCCCCTAAAGAACCTAAAAAGAAAATTTTCACCAAGGCTCAGGCTTAACCCCGAGCCTTCCCGGGACCCCCAAACACACCAAACACACAGAAACATAGCAAATGCAAAGCCCCTAATTCACGGATGTTACAGTTCTACCCCCCTTAAAGAAATTTCAGCCTCGAAATTTACCTGGTCAAAAGAGATAAGGGTGCTGCTGACGCATAACATCCTCTGGCTCCCACGTGGCCTCCTCTAAATCGTGGTTACGCCACAAAACTTTGACTAAAGGGACTGATTTTCTTTTTAGCACCTTAACATCTCGGTCCAAGATCTGCACTGGTTCTTCTTCGAAAGACAGGTCTGGTCTTACCTTAATTTCCTCCACTGGCATAATGTGAGACGGATCCGAACGATAGCACCTCAACATCGAGACATGGAACACATCATGTATCTGTTTCAATTTTGAAGGCAACTCAAGCTGATACGCCACTGGTCCCATACGTTTTAATACCCGATAAGGCCCGATAAACCTGGGACTTAGCTTGCCCTTCCGTCCAAACCTCAAAATTTTCTTCCAAGGCAAAACTTTCAAGAAGACCTGATCACCCACTGCAAATTCTATATCCTTACGCTTCAGATTGGCGTAGGATTTCTGCCTGTTAGAAGCCTCCTTCAATCGAGTTCGAATTAATTTAACTTTCTCTTACTGCTCTCCAAACCAGCCCGACCCAACATCTGACGCTCACCCAATTCCGTCCAGCAGGTAGGAGTACGAAACCTCCGTCCATACAACGCTTCATAGGGCGCCATCTGGATACTGGATTGGTAGCTGTTGTTATAAGCGAATTCTGCCAACGGTAGAAACTCCTCCCAACTACCCCTGAAGTCAATAACACAGCCTCTCAACATATCTTCCAAGATTTGAATTACCCTCTAAGATCGACCATCGATCGTGGATGAAATGTTTGTCTTTGAAGTCTAGTCTTGTACCCAATGCTTGATGCAGCACCTTCCAAAAACGCAACGTAAACCTGGGGTCTCTATCCGATATGATCGACACTCGTTACCCCATGCAACCTCACGATCTCTCGCCACATACAAATTTTAGCCAACTTCGCAGAGAATAGTCGACACGAACAGTATGAAATGGGCGGACTTTGTCAACCGATCAATAATCACCCATACCGAATCTTTCTTAGTAGGCGTAAGAGGTAGCCCACTAACAAAGTCCATCGTGATTCTCTCCCATTTCCACCGTGGAATCTTCACCGCCGCAATAACCTCAAGGCAACCGATGTTCCGCTTTCACCTCTCGACACGCCAAGCATTTACCCACAAACTCGGTAATCTCCTGCTTCAAACCAGGCCACCAAAACTGCTCACGCAGATCCCGATACATTTTATTCCCACCAGGATGCATAGCGTAAGGGCTGCTATGCGCCTCCTGAAGAACCATCTGTCTTAACCCAACATCCTTCTATGCAAACGCTCTCACGAAAAACACGTAACCCCATCACTGCTCAAACCAAAATCCTCTACCCCACCATTCTACTGCGCAAGTCGAGCACTCAAGACATCATCCAATAACTGCTTCTCTTTGATCTAACTAACTCATGTCGGCTTTACTTGAAGTTCAGCTAGCATACTCACATCATCATACAAGCTGAGATGGGCAAACATCGCCCTCAAATCCGATATCACTTTCCGACTTAACGCATCCGCCACCACGTTAGCTTTACCCGGATGGTATTTGATCGAGCAGTCGTAATCCTTCAATAGTTCAATCCACCTCCGCTGCCTCAAATTCAACTCCTTCTGAGTGAGGAGATATTTTAAACTCTTGTGGTCGGTGTAGATAATGGACTTGTCCCCGTACAGGTAATGTCTCCAGATCTTCAAAGTGAACACTACTGCAGCCAACTCCAGATCATGCGTGGGATAGTTCAACTCATGCGGTCTTAACTGCCGAGACGCATACGCAACTACCTTCCCGTCTTGCATTAACACACACCCTAATCCCGTGTGTGAAGCATCATAATAGACCACGAACTCTTTCCTAGCCTCAAGCTGAATCAAAACCGGAGCCTCTGTTAAGATCCTATTCAGCTTCTCAAAGCTTTCCTGTTGCTTGTCAGTCCAAACAAATGATACCCCTTTCCGCAACAACTTAGTTAAGGGTACCGCAATTAAGGAGAATCCCTCAACGAACCTTCTGTAGTATCCGGCCAAACCCAAGAAACTTCGAATCTCCACCACAGACCTAGACGATTTCCAGTCCAACACAGCTTCAATTTTCCGGGGATCAACCCTAATTCCCTCTGCCGATACAACATGACCCAAAAAGGTAACTTCTTTTAACCAAAATTCACACTTACTCGAATTTGGCGTCAAACGCTTCTCCTCAAAATCTGCAGAACCACCCGAAGATGCGAATCATGCTCTTCTTCCGCCTTGGAGTATACCAGAATGTCGTCTATGAACACCACAACAAACCGGTCCAGATAGGGTTGGAACACTCAATTCATCATGTCCATAAACGCAGCTGGTGCATTCGTCAATCCAAACGGCATCACTAAAAACTCATAGTGACCATAGCGAGTCCGAAATGCCTTCTTATGAATATTCGCTTCCTTGACCTTAAGCTGATGATAACCTGACCTCAAATCTATCTTCGAGAAGACTGAAGCCCCCTTAAGTTGATCGAACAAATCGTCAATCCTCGGCAGCGGGTATTTGTTCTTGATGGTCAACTTATTCAACTGACGGTAGTCAATGCACATACGCATCGACCCATCCTTCTTCTTCACGAACAACACCGGCGCTCCCCACGGAGATACACTTGGTCGGATAAAACCCCGATCCAACAATTCCTGAATCTATGCTTTCAATTCCACTAACTCCTTCGGCGCCATTCTATATGGGGCAATAGACACTGGCGCTGTTCCCGGAAAAAGATCGATACCGAATTCCACCTCGTGATCTGGAGGTAACCCTGTAAGCTCCTCTGGAAAAACATCGGAAAACTCCTTCACTGTTCTAACATCCTTCACAGTCAACTCCTTGGCCTCAAGAGCACGAACGAAAGTTAAGAAAGCGTTACATCCTTTTCTCACCATTCTTTTCGCCTTTAAAGCAGACACTACATTGGACAAGTAGTTTCTCCTTTCGCCTATCACTACAACTTCATTATCCTCAGGAGTCCTTAACACCATGCATTTAGCAGCACAATCCAAGTTTGCTCGATATTTTACCAACCAATCCATACCTAAGATTAAATCGAACTCCCCGAACGGTAGTTCCATCAAATCAGCTGGAAAAACCAACCCTTGTACTTCTAGAGGCACATTCCTAAAGAGTTTGTTTACCACTACAGATTGTCCTAAAGGACTAAGTACAGTCATCTCCCTAGAAGCAATCTCAGAGTTCATGTTTAAAGTTCCAGACACCACATTAGCCACATAGGAATGCGTCGACCCAATATCAATCAATGCAGTAAAGGGCAAACCAAAAATGAGAAACGTACCAGTTATGACGTCCGGTGCATCACCCTCCTCTCTGTCTGCCTAGCATAGACTAACCCAGCCGCCTCGCCTCAGATTCCCAAAGACCTCTGCTCGGTGCTCCACGTCCCCGACCAAAACTATTCCCTCTTCCAATCGGACCACGACCTCTCTGTGGTTGCTGCCCACCTCTCCTGAACTGATCAAAACCCTGTCCAACAGGCCGCACCTGATCTACTTATGGACAATCTTTAACCATATGATCCATAGATCTGCACCTGAAACATCCACCGGTTCTCTTCCTACACTCACCAGAATGCCTTTTCCCACACAGAGCACATGATCGAATCTGGCCCATTGCCGCAGGCCTCACAACTCGAGCTGGCCCATCAAACCTAGGCCTCTTATGAAAACCTCCAGACGACCCCGACGACCCAAAACTCCTCTTATTCTTACTCTTATCCTTCTCCTTGTTTTGAGTCTTAGTCTGTTTAACCTCCTCAGCTATTTTAGCTTTGTCAACCAGAATGGCAAAATCTCTTTCCCACTGCGGAGCTATCAACACCCGCAGCTCGTCTCGTAACCCATCCTCAAATCGTACGCAATGTTCATAGTCAGTCGCAACTATTCATCGGGCATAACGGCTCAATCGCAAAAATTCTGCCTCATACGCAGCCACAGATTTGCCCCCTTGTACCAAATTCAGGAATGCTTTCCTCTGAGCATCTACATAACTAGCCCCAATGTATTTCCCTTGAAATGCTGTCTTAAAGAAATCCCAGTCAATTCGATCTGTTAGAGTACCCTCTCTTACGGTGAGCCACCACTGATATGCCTCATCCCGAAGAAGAGACACTGCTCCTTTCAATTTCTCCTCAACTGTGCAATCCAGATCATCCATAATCCGCTCGACTACCTCCAGCCAGTACTCGGCTACATTTGGGGCCACACCAGAAATACCCCTGAATACCTTTGCCCTATTTGCTCGAAGTCGCTCAGGAATAGACTTTCGAGATCGCGCCTGCAGCTCGCCTCCAAAGAACCCGCCTCCAAAACCTCAACATCGCTTAAGACAAGGCATCATATCCACCAGTCCTATCTTGAGATCCTGCTTCTGCCACAGGTGATGCTGGCGCTTCACCCTCAAGCTCCTGCCTTACTTTCGAGAACTCAGCCTCAACACCCCGACCTCTACCACGACCACGTGCAACACGTCCACGTCCTCTCACACTCATGTTTACCGATTCGTTTTAATTTTGTTTACAAATTTTATGCATTAGCTTTTCTTTTCACTGTTGATTAATGAGTAGTTTTATGAGAATGGAGTTTTGAGTAGTTTCCGCAAAACACACATATACCTAAAGGTTTCCATTTCTAAAGCAGAGTTTCTTAATTCTAAATTTCATAACACATCATATCTAATTTATGCAATTCACATAACTTAGTCAGAAGAACTTACTGTACGGACTTGGTGCCGGAGACTCGAGTGCCATGCTTCTAGAAAACTTGCATATATATATTTTTTTTCCAATCATTTTTAGACCAACTTCGGAAAATGTTTGGAACCCAAAACCCATGGTCGAGTTTTTGAAACCAGGCTCTGATACCAAATTGTAACACCCCAAACCCAGCCCAAACACCACGACCAGATCTGGTATGTCACTTGGGAAGAATTTGTAAAACTATGCGAACTTCAGAAAAACTTTTAAATTCCATTTTTAAAAAACTCCAGATCAATAATTCGTTTGAAAGCCCAATGATCATTTAAGGAAAAATTTTTGTTAGCCCAATTCTTGTGTTTAGGTGACGTTTGAAAATGCATGTTGTTACACTAGATTAAGCTAGAAGTTTGTCGTAAAAATTCGTCTGTAAAAATCATTAATTAAGTTGTGAGAGAAACTTCAAATTTTCATTTTGAAAAAAAAAGCGTCTTATCGATTATTTGTATTCAAAATGTCCAGAGTTTAGATCGAAATTAAACCAAATTAAAGTGGCCTTATTACATAACAAAATCCCAAAATTAAAAGTAAATAAGTCTAAGAGGAGAAAAGCAAAATTTTACTAAACATAAAGTGCATGGCCACCTCAAAGTCGATCCCAGCCTATGTCCGCTGAACTAAGAATTACCTGCAACATTTAAGCAGACGGGGTGAGTCAAGAAGACTCAGTGTGCAATTACTCATCAATCACCATAGTTGGGCCTCAGCCCTTACAAATCACTTTGGGCGAAGCCCACACGTAATCGGGACCGAGCCTTGGCCCATTTAGCAGAGAATAGCAGATAATCAGAAATTAATGCATTATGATGCAAATCCCAATCCAACCTAGTTATCCATCCGCTACACACCACCCTTACCTACCAATCACACCAATGGGGATTTCTATAATCGACCCTCACCACTACACACCATCGGCGGGCATCATGCCGCAGCTTAGCTGCTCATCGTCAAATTGTGACAGAGTCACTAGACTGAAATGGCATGGCCACCAGAACAGAGTGTGGCAAAAGCCACCAGATTAATGTGACATAGTCACCAGATACACTTCCCCTTCATTTCATAGCATATACCCATCCACTATGCGAACATGACATCATGGTCTATGAATGCAACAGATATCGACATATATATCATATGATCAGAGTGTACGCATAATCATGTCAGCATAATCGCATATATAACATAATCAGAAATCACTAACCTGATGTGTTGATTTTACCCTCCATGGGTAAAAGCAGCATATGCCAAAGTTTCGGCATTTAATAAAGCATATATATATATATATATATATGTTTGAATAAAACGACAGAAGAAGGTTTGAAAACTACACACCTGTAAACACAGAGAACTAAGCTATCAATCTCGCTAACACCCTCACTCGCAGGGATCACAGCAATATGCCTATCCCGCTCCGAAGCCGGTCCACAACCCGATGGAAAATCTCGTACTGCCGATACCGCATGTTTTTTGAACTTAAGGGTAGGGACTACAAGTCCAACCCCCTCCTTTACTTGGCTGGTATTCGAATCCATGAAAAAGATCTTGGTCAGAAAACCAGGCTAAGGCACTAAAGAAGATAAAAGTAAGACCACACGCTCAAATGAAGAGGTTTCTTACCTAGATTGACAGAAATCAAAAGCTTCAGGCTTGGATTACGAAATCAGCTAAGTCCCAAGAATCTTCCAACCGTAGGCTAGATGCAGAAAAGAATACGAACACAAAGCCCCTCCTACATTCGGCCAAAGCATCCAAAGTACTAAGTTAACCCCTTCGGTTTAACAACCAAAGAAGGGAAAAAAGAATCAAAAGAGAAGAAGCACACTTACCACCAAACAAGAAGAAGCTGATTTGAGAAGGTTAGGAGTATGAGTGACGGCAATCCAAGGAACAAGAACGAGCTAAGAGGAACAAACACACAAGGAAGATTCGGCTATGAAGAAATAAATGGAAGAAAAACAAATGAAATGGAGAAGGCACCAAAACCACTCTTATGTTCGACTAGAAAAGAAAATGATAGAGGGGAGGGAGATTTTCGGCTTGACAAAGGAGAAGGTGATAGGAGGGTTCGGCTAAGGGGAAGTGAAGTGTAGAATGAGTATGAAACAAAAGAAAAAGAGGGTTGTAAAAGCAGGAAACCGAAATAGTATGAAGGAATTCAGCTAGCCACCAAAAGATGTTTCAATTTGAGAGAAAATAGAATAAAAAGTGATGCTTGCTAAGAAAAGAATGCTCTGCCGAAAATGAGAAACGTTAAGGACATTCGGCACCTTCAAGGTTTAAGCTACCCAAAGTGCACCCAAAAATGGCATACCTACCCCCTCAAACCGAAAATGTCAAAAGCAACTAGGCAAGGTTTCGGCACACCCCTAGCTATCACTAACCCGAATCCAACTCCCCCTAACAAGCTTCCACAACCGGCCAACATCCTCACCAAGCCTCAAATCCCACACTTTTCTCCTACATTCACTCTCCTCCCATCATTCAAATCGGTTTGAATAATTCAAACTCCACCTTTCACTCATGGCCACACTTTCAAATCATTTGACTCATTCATCCCCCATCCATGAAGAGCCATTGCCGAAACCACCACTCAAGCTCCCCAGGCGCAAAAATAAAGTTTCCAATTGCTGACGATGCGACTCGAACCCCTTTTCCCCACAGCTCCCATGTGACGCCACTTCCATGCACTCAAGGTGGTGTCTCCTTGCCACTTTACCACCTCTTTTCTTGTGTCCACAAACCCAAATATTTATTCTTAAGGCATGCCTCTGCTAGCTCTCCCCCCTAAAGAGCCTAAAAAGAAAATTTTTACCAAGGCTCAGGCTTAACCCCGAGCCTTCTCGGGACCCCCAAACACACAGAAACATAGCAAATGCAAAGCCCCTAATTCCCGAATGTTACATATCTATTTCAATTCATTCTTTTCATTTTTTGATTCAACATATAATTTATTTCTGGTTTCAACGAGCTAGCGAAGGGACCAATTAGAAATATGTAATTAGGGCTAAAATGACTTATAATTAAATTTCGACTTTTCACCTATTAATTATAAAAATCATTTAGTCACGAAGTCATTCCATTATAATATCATGACTGAGCTCTCCCTAACGACATACCATTACGAAAGTATCTACTTAGTACTCATCCAATGACCTTGTCATAAGTGTGTTACCCTTATAGGATATCATTAGTTTTTTTGGGATAATATCCGCTCTCCTAATATGATCATATTTTATCTCATGGTAACCATTACATCTTCCTTCATGAAAAGTCAATCACTATCAAATAGTGATCAAGTCATCCATCACAAGATGAATGACCTGTGGCCATGTTTCCTTTTCATCAACCATATAATGCTTATGAGAGGATATCATTTACCCATGTCTCGGGCTATGAATTCTACTGTTGTGAATGACACTACATACTGCAGAAGTCGTACACCCAATGTACCAGCTTTTGATTCCTTATCTATTTGAACTCAGACTTTTACTTACATCAAAGTGTACGAGTCACGCATATATAGTTTGCCATCCACTCAGGATTTAGGTATGCCACACTATGAAAATCATAATCGGATAAATCCATAAACGGATTTAGTGTAACACCCTAGTTCTGGTGGTACAAGGTTTGGCGTATAGTCTTAAGGTAGTATGATTGGTATAATATCCTTCGTGAAAGTGCATCTTTCGGTATATAGAGCGAGCTTGTATAGTTATATGGTTAAGTTGATAAAGGTTCCTTGTCAGGTGGCTATGTTAGTTGGAATAAGATTAGCTGCCAAGTAAAATGGTATCGAGAGTATGAGTTCACGTCAGGAATATAGTGCGTCCGTTAACTATGGTATTGTGCAAGTTAAGTTACAAGGTAAGCGGGTTAGGAACCAACTGAATGTGAACCAGGATAGTTAAAACATAAGAGGATACTCAATTAGGTTTCTCAGAAGTTGTAGACTTTTTGATAAGACAATTCAATAATGATGTACATTTGTCAAGTTCCCGAAATGACCTAGATTATAATAATAGATATTTCAAGTTTGGGAAAGGGGAGTTCTCTTCTTCTTTCTTCAAAAATATGGTTATTTGAGGCTTGAGGAACCGAAGACATTTCTTTAAGCTAAAGTTGAAATCCTTGATATTATTAGTGATTACTCCATGTCAAGGTAAGTTTTATGACTTTGCATGTTATGCTATGAAAGAGTAGGTATGTAAAAGTTCATGAACAATAAGATGAAGAAGTAAGGCTTTGTATAGGGTTCATCTAGGTTTGAGATGATGGTAAGGTTATTCAAATGAGCTTTAATGGTGTTCCTCTATTTTATAAGTAGTGGTTGCTGCAATATCTTAATGAAGGTTGGATCTGGAGTTCAAATTGCTATCTGTGGTTGTCAGGTGAGTCTCTATACTGACTCTTGCATGTATACTATTCATACATGATACGTCCATGGTAATTGTTCGAACTATGAAATAGAAACCAGAAGTGTATAGTCTAAATGTTTGCTGGCGTTTGCATGTATAGTTCGTATGAATCTGACAAGTTCAGTATGTGAAGTTTGAGTATGGTTGTATGGAAAATTTGAAACTTGTGATGAAGTGTATGATTAGTGTCTTAAAGTGTTGAGTCTTAAGCGATGTCAGTGCATGAACAGTCAATTAAGCAAGTCCATGTTTGTTCACCGCAGTGGAGTCTAAAGGGGTTCGTTAGGACTAAAAACACGATCTCTAATATGAATTTTGAAGGAAAAACCCATGGCCATGACACCTTTCGAAAGGAATTAAAGGACGGTGATTACCTAATAGGGTTCTCTGCGTATCCCAGGATGATGTTGGGCAAACATCACATAACGTGAGTTTAGGCAAATCCATATCGTAAAAAAGCAGGAAAGGAACGCCTTTGTGGCGCAATATGAAAGGAATGCCTTTGGGCAAATCATGAAGGGATAGCCTCTATGGCGAACCCTGCAATGATAGCCTTTGTGGTAATAGTTTGTGAGATAAGCCCTTACGGTGCACTCTGAAGGAATAATTTACATGGCGAATTCTGAAACAATGCCCTTGTGGCGTATCATAGTGAGGCTCTCAATGGCGTACCTTAAAGGAATGATACGTGTGGTGAATTTTGTATTAAACTATTTTGGCGCGATCAATATGGCTTGTAAGTGTGATTAGAAATATCAGAAGGCACAGTGTCTTCATAGGCTACAATAAAGTGTTATGCAGAACCATGATTCAACTGTGAATAATGAAGTGATGAGATGTAGAAGGGATGGTAGAAAAACATAAAAGAAGCGTATTCTGAATAAGGATTTTTATAATTTTATACTTAAAGAAAGGTAATTGTTATCTATATATGTGATCAAACAAGAATTATGGTGAAATGATGGCTTAAAGTTACGTATACAAGAGTAACAGTGTTTCGGTCGAATGAACCTCTGTAAAGGAAATGGGTAAAAACTTTTAAAAGATTAGATTGAAAGAGGTAAGTGGCGTATTGAAGATATTGATGGGTAAGTAATGAGTTCAGAGTAGAGCGTGATATTCATAGAGAATGAAGAATGAAATTTTAAGAAAAGTATTCAATAGAAACAAGTGGAAAAACCAGAATAATAAGAACGTCATAACGATTCTTCAATAACAATGTGCAAGCATTGTGCAAGTAAAGGACGTTTTCCTCACTAAGTTCTTATGAACTTACATGTGTATGTGATATGTTACATGTAAATTGATGCGACTCTACGCCAGGAGGGACGATGCCAGGACTAAGCCAAGAAGTGGCGTAAAGGGTCATTATGCATACAGAGCGAGTTAGCGACGTATTTAAAGTTTAAACTGCTACTTAGAAATCCATGCTTTTGGGTATCTGTAATAGATTAGGTTTTCAAATAAGATATTTTTGCAATTTAATTACCTAGAGTTGAAGTTGTAATTACTCATTATATTTACTTATGTATTTTAGTTTGAAATTTCGTAATTAACTAAGTTGTAATTATCTGCAAATTGTATAAGTAGATTAAGTTTGTGTTTGTATTCGTGTGGTAATACCCAAGATTCAGATCCGGTTAATCGGACTGGGTTGAAGGCGTTACATTTAGGATCTATTCTACTTGGGTCCAGTCTGATGTACTGTTAGTCTAGTCAGTCACATCTATGTCTCTATCTTCTGGGAGTTATCTGCTCCCATGCCCAAGACAAGGCATCTCCCCAATTGGACTTGATAGACGACATATTAGTCTTTCAATTGGTTTTCTCATTTCCAATTAGACTAAGAATATATTTAGGTTCGTCTACTGATACAAGTTGTCTTTCTGTATTACGATCTAACCATGTAATACCGCTTAGTATCAGTTAAACATTAAACAATAACATTAGCTTCCATTTTGTTTTGCGTGCAAAAACTGTGTGAGGACAATATATAAAGTATTAATGTAATTTATGAATAATTTTATTAATCAATCTGTTAAAAAAAATTACAAGTGTACTTAGACAAAAATATTACAATTAGGGCACCAGATCCAATAAGTGTTGTGACACCACAGGTCGATGTCACGACGATGTCGTCGTCCTTCACATTCTCAAACTAAAAACAGTGTGTTGTACACTCGAGTAGCTCGTTAGTTCATCCCTAGACCCTTAGTAGCACATTAGGTCATCACATGACTAAAAATTGCATAAAAACACTTATTTTACGGAAATTAAACTTCAACTAATAAAAACTGAAGACGTAATAAAAACATGTAAAAGAGTTAGAAAACAAGCTCGTTAAGTACCGAAAAAAACTCTAATTTGTCATTGTTAAGTATGACTCCTATTTCAGTCAAATTTGAGAAATAATCTTCTAGTTAAACTCTGTTTATTTGTTTCAATCAAACTCTAATTATTCTAGATTATTTTATTATTATTTGACCTATGAATTTAGCCTATAAATAGGCTCTTTTAAAACCTTAGAAAATACACCCATTAGAGTTTAGAACTCATAACACATTTAGAGAATTTTGTGTTTACGGTCTGAGAGTTCTTTGTTTTCGGGTTTTCGGCGTTTAATTTTTTATCTCCATCTTTTGTAATCTTCGTTCTTTTGCCATTATAGTAAAATTATCTTTGCCCGTGGTTTTTTATCCTCTTTGGAGGGGTTTTTCCACATTAAATTTGTGTGTTCAATTTCTCAATTTCTTCCGCTATTTTTCTTGTTCATTGTTTAATCGGGTCGATCCCCAACAAGTGGTATCAGAGCTAGTTTAATTTTCATGGATCGGGCCGTTTAGAGATGGCAGCAACAAAGTTTGAAATTGAAAAGTTCAATGGTAAGACAAATTTCAATCTGTGGCAAGTTCAGATGATGGGAATTCTAGTTCAATCTGGCTTGAAAAAGGTTGTTACCTAGAAAAAGCGTGAGAATCTAAATAAAATAGAATGGGAAGAGCTTGATGAAAAGGCTTTGTCTGTAATCCAGTTGTGCCTCGCCAATACGGTATTACCGGAGGTATTGATGGCGAAGACCTTATCCGCATTGTGGAAAAGGTTAGAAACTCTTTATGCGACTAAGTCTCTTGCTAACCATTTAATGTTGAAACAACGTCTATTTACGTTTCGCATGAACGAAGGTGAGCTTCTTAGAGATCACATCAGTCAATTCATTACTCTTTTAAATGAATTAAAGAATGTTGAGGTTCAGATTGACGATGAAGATCAAGCTATACTATTATTATGCTCTTTACCTCCTTCATACAAGTTTTTCAGGGAGACCCTGATTTATGGTAGAGACAAACTCTCATAAGAAGATGTGAAGGGCAATTTGTTGAGTAGAGACAAACTCGACAATGAGTTTGGTTTGGATAGCAAGGCAGATAGGCAACCTTCCATTTTGGTAGCATCAAAGAAACGAGACAAAAGGTGTCGCTATTGTAAAAAGTTAGGTCATGTCAAAGCAGATTGTTATAAACTGCGAAATAAAAGAGCTGCTGAGAGTTATGAGGAAGATGTAGCTGGTGCTAATTTGGCCGATGAAAGTGGTGATGGTTTCTTGTTAATGTCAACGAGCGATAACTCCAAGCTTACGTCCGAGTGGATCCTAGATTCGGGATGTTCTTTCTACATGTGTCCCAATAGAGAATGGTTCTCCACATACAGTTCGGTTGAAGGTGGAGTTGTGCGCATGGGAAACGATTCATCCAGTAAGGTAAATGGTATTGGTACTGTTAAAATTAGGATGCAGGATGGAATGATTAGGACACTCTCAGATGTCATGTATGTACCTGATTTACGAAAGAATCTCATTTCCTTGAGTATTTTAGACTTGAAAGGATGCAAAATCAACATCGAGTCGAGCGACATTAAAGTATCTCGTGGAGCTCTTGTTTTGTTAAATGGTAAAAGAACCAATAGTCTTTATATTCTGTAAGGTTCTACAGTGACCGGTGAAATCGGACGTCCCTCGTCCGTTATGGAGTCGAAGTCAACTCGTTTGGAATGGAGGCAACTTGGTCATAAGAGGGAAAAAGGTATGATCGTTTCGTTGAAAAGAGGTTCTCTTTTGGATGTAGGTTTTGAAAAGTTAGGGCACTGTGTTCGTGAAAATCAGACCCGGTTTAGTTTTGATTTGGCAGTGTACAAGTCGAAGGCTGGAAGTCTTCCAGTTTCTAAGCACATATTTGACTCAGTTAATTCCCTGCATAGTTCAAGATAGGCTCGTAGAGGGCTTTGGCAAAGATGGCGTTGTGGAAATATGAGTCAAGGTGGAGATTTGTTAAGTATGACTCCCATTTCAGTCAAATTAGAGAAATAATCTTCTAGTTAAACTCTGTTTATTTGTTTCAATCAAACTCTGATTAGTCTAGATTATTTTATTATTATTTGACCTATGAATTTAATCTATAAATAGGCTCTTTTACAACTTTAGAAAATACACCCATTAGAGTTTAGAACTCATGACACATTTAGAGAATTTTGTGTTTACATTTTGAGGATTATTTGTTTTCGGGTTTTCGGGGTTTAGTTTTTTATCTCCATCTTTTGTACTCTTCGTTCTTTTGCTATTATAGTAAAATTATCTTTGCTCATGGTTTTTTATCCTCTTTGGAGGAGTTTTTCCACTTTAAATTTTTTGTGTTCAATTTCTCAATTTTTTCCACTGTTTTTCTTTTTTGTTGTTTAATCAGGTCGATCCCCAACAGTCACAACGAATTGTGAACCTTTCTAAAAAACAAACGAGAGAAGCTATAATAATCAACAATACAATAACTCAACAAACATAAAGCCTACAACAAATATTGAAAAAAATGAAAAAATTCTCACAATACAATAAACCATAAAGAAATATGAAGACACAACTAGGAAGTGAAAATATTAAACTTACCTTACAAGAGATGAGGGTGAACGTCCAAAATAGTATAGAGTTAAAAATGGAAAGAGAAGGCTACTGATTTTTGTTTTCAAACGTACAAGATAGAGAAAAAAAAAAAAAAAGAAGAGATATTTTGGTTGTCTTAAAATGTAATGAAAGTAATTTATTTGATAAATATAATAAAAATAAAGGATAATTTTGTCTTAAAATTTAAATTTTGCTCGTAATCTAAATTACCTAATAAAATATGATTATATCCTATATTATGAGATGCCCGTAATATGAGATTAATATATGATCGAAATATTGAAATCCAAATATCGTAATTTCATTTCGGAATGTAATATTACAGGCCACAATGTTATTTTCTGCAAATCAAACCCTCCCTTACAACAGCCTCATTATCAACGGCTTGAACATCGATATGGGGAGCTCAAGTATGATTCTCTACGTTTAGATTAGGATCCATAGCTGGTGAAACTCTTGAAGTATTACCCAACTTCTCCTTCTCTGCCTTCGCGATCTTAAGTTATGCTTGCAACTCATTGATGTAAGCAATTGCATCCCTTAACAATGAAGCTGCCCATTATCGATATGTTGGGGATGACGGCTCGCAAAGCATAGAATCGTTGGTTCAGCTTCTCACTTCGTTTCCTTTCTGCTCCAACATGATTAAGGACTTCTTCTCTTCCATTAGCAGGGTTTCTACCCCTTTTTCGGGGCCTCCTTTCATTTGCTACACTCACCTTCTCTTCCTTGCATGGAGCTTCGGTATTCAAGTGTTTGAATTCAACACCTAATGGCCAAGTAATTACAGAAGGCCTTGAAGTAGCCTCGAAAATATCTATCTGCATTTGGATGGCTTTTGTGACTAGTACTGGTTAAGCCGAAACTTTTTCCCGAGCCTCATTCGCAAACTCTTAAAAATCATTTGTTGTGTTTTGAGAACCATAAAACTCTATCGTACTCCCTTGTTTGACACTATGAACATGTGGCCAATGCAGACCATTTTGATTACTCAAAAACGAAAGCCTACCACCATTAACATGCGCTCCCCATGTCGGTCTAACAGCAAGTTTCTCCCAATATTTGGAATGACCATGCCAAGTGGCGTTGTTCAGATCCTGTCCAAAAATCTTAGGATCTCCTAGCAATCTCTCCACAATCGTCGAATTTGAAACAAGGGTATTTTCATCGATCTTCTCATTCACCATTGGTATTGCTACTCTCACTTGCTTCGCCCGAAGCAATGCCGACTTAGTTGAAAACGAACTTCTTATTGATTGCAACAACTCTAAGCTTTCAAGTACTGATCTCACTGACCCCAATTCGACAACAGCAACATCAGTTGAGAACAAAACAACGGTCTAAAATCTGGCAACTTTTATCAGAAAGGACCAAACACAATAATTCGAACCCGATTTCAATGCATCCAAAATCCAAACATGTTTCCCAGAGGCAAAACACTTCCCTGGACCGCCTTCTCCTGGTGGAAACAAAAAATACATGGAAGCTAAAAAGAACATCTCAGTATCATTAACTCTATCCAAACCAAGAGCATAATTATCCTCATCTGATCCACCAAACAAGGTATGCAGTTTCTGCAAAACATTTTTCTTCTTCTTTTGCTAGGTTTCGTCTTCCAGCTATAAAGTAAGAATCTTTGTAGCTTCTGATTCTTCTCCTTGTTTAGGCTCTCGACAACACCCATCACCCCAACCCAGGACCTGATCACTGGACTTTCCCCGCGAAATTTACCAAAAAATGGCATAATTCCAGATAAAATTGGAAGCGTTGGGTCGGTCCACAAGACCTGAGAGCTTGTTTTGAAGATTCTCATCGCTACATATGGTCGTTAGAAGGTTCTCATTTGAAACTGAGCTTGATCCCTTGTCGTCCAATGCTTTTGTTCCTAAAACAGAGGCAACCATTGCCTTGTCCTCATCCTTAAAAGCTCCACCTCCCATTCCCAGTTCAAGTTTCATCCCCTAAACCACCCCCTAAGAACTTGAAAAAAGTATGCATATGTAAAGAAGCAATTTTTTTTTCAAAAACCCAAATCAAACCACACCCCAAAATCAATAAAAATAAGTAAAATCTTTTTCTTAATGCATTCCTTACTAAACTAGAAACACCATGAGGCTTTATCTGCATGAGCAGTAGAAAGCAACCATCCCCTTTCAGATCTCACTAGGTTGTAAAAATAATAAAGAAAACCAGAAGGAAATTAAACTTAAATCGAAGCCAGAAAAAGAAAGTAATTGAAGATAAACAAGGATATACACCAGTTAACATGGAAAGTCAAAATTGGCTTGAGCAAAAGAGTGTAGAAAAGTCTAGCGGTGCCCCAAAAAGAAGAAAAAACAAAAAATTCTCCCCACCAGAAAACAAAAGGACCGGTTTTGGACTAAGCAAGCAGAACTAAAAAAGGGTTTTCGTGAGAGTACATCTTTAAAACTTTCTAACTTCTGTCTTGTGGCACGTCTCTGTCTGCCGACTGGCACGTTTTTTTAGATTTTTTCTCCAGTTTTCTTTTCAATTTTCTTTATGTCTCCTTGCTATTGGTATTGGTATTCTGTTGCGTAGAAAGGTATTTTGTCTTTAGTGAGGAAAAGTGATGGAATGGGGTCTAGGGGATCTGAGTTTAGATGATGGTGAAGAGGAGGCTTTTT
This sequence comes from Gossypium sturtianum, assembly GCA_025698515.1. Lineage (NCBI taxonomy): Eukaryota > Viridiplantae > Streptophyta > Magnoliopsida > Malvales > Malvaceae > Gossypium > Gossypium sturtianum. Next base: position 37,339,080 of record CM046950.1, read on the forward strand.
CTATTCCGGTTGAGGTTGAATCACAGAGTTTAACGTATAGCTTCTGTTTGGTGGGTTGCTTTCTAATTGCTAGTGTGGTTTATTTTTCAGCCATGAGAAATACAATGGCAAATATCTGGCACCCTTTGGAGGGTGTGCAAATTTCGAATTTGGGGGAAAAACGTTTTCTATTCAAATTTTTTAATGAAGTGGATATTCACCGGGTAATTACAGGAGCTCCTTGGACTTTCAATAATCATCTATTGATTTTCCATAGGATTCAGGAGAATAAAGATCCGATGTCTATTTCATTGGTGTTCTCAGATTGGTGGGTTCAGATTCATGATTTGCCACTGGGGTTTTTTAGAGATTTAATGGCGGTGCAATTTGGAAATTTCATTGGCAAATATCTGGAATATGATATGAAGCAGTTATCCAACGGTTACAAAAATTTTCTACCTATCCGTGTTCAGATTGATGTTAGAAAGCCTCTGAAAAGAAGGAAAAAATCATGATCTCTGAGACAAATTTTACTTATGCAAAGTTCAAGTATGAAAAATTAACTTTGCTTTGTTTCTTATGTGGCTGCCTAGGCCATGGCGATAGTTTCTGCCCGATGAGGTTACAATGTGAGATGCAGGAAATGGACATGGGCTGGGATTTGACGTTGAAGGCTCAGCCGAGGAAAGCTACCACTGTAAACAGCATTTGGCTAAGGGAGAAGGGAGAGAATACTTTTTTTGGCAAGACACGATTTGAAAATCAATCTGGCTAAAATTCAAGGCACAATCATGGGAGAGGATCATGGGCAAATATTAATCCTATTCTTGGAATTAATTTGGAAGGTTCCAAATTTACAAATGTTTTGAATAGTCAACAATAGAGGCAAGAATCACGCCACATTATTAGAAAAAATTTGGTGCCTAGTAAAAGTCAACAGTGGGAGACTAGTTTGAATGGTGCTGAAATAAGAAAAGTTCAGGATGGAGTGGGCCCTGATAATGGATTAGTTTTGACAAGGATGGAGTGTGAGTTGGAAGATGATCCAATTGTCAATGAGGAAGGCAAAAAAATACAAAGGTTTGATTCTTTGATCTCTAACGTTTCCATTGTTCAGGATTCGTTGGAGGTTGGTGATGGGCATGCAGCTCATCTTAAACAATTATCGTATTTTGCTAGTGGGTATCTTGACGTAAGAAATGAAATTTTTTTCTTTGGAATGTTCGTGGATTGGGAGTCTCATGAGCGATAAGAAGACTTCAAGACATCTTTGAAATTTATCATCCACAAATTGTATTCTTTATGGAGATAAAATTGAATGCTAATATAATGGAGAATGTTAGGAGACGGTGTGGATTTTTTAATGGAGTTGACGTTCCTGAGGATGGGACACGGGGGGGAGGGGGGTTTAAGTATTGGGTGGAATGGAGGATAGTTAGTTACTTTGAAAATTTCCTCTAAAAATCATATTGATGTTGAATTTCAAGAAGAGAAAGGTAATCCACGTTGGAAATTTACGGGTTTCTATGGGGCACCGAACGTAAGGAATAAATCAGTGACGTAGGATTTGCTTCGACGATTAGGGAGAAATAACTCGCTACCATGGCTAGTTGGTGGTGACTTCAATGATATTCTCTTTGCGATGAAAAACAAGAAGGGTTGTTAAGGGATGAGGCTAGAATGGAGGCTTTTCGTAGAACATTGAAGGAATGTTATTTGGAGGACATTGGTTATTCTAGGAAGTAGTTTACTTGGGAAAGGGGTCGTGTAATGGAAAGTAATATAAGACAAATAATTGATAGAGGGGTTGCTACTGATGCATGGTTACAACTCTTTCCAACTTACTCATTGAGACATCTTCCTCATTCTTTCTCGGATCATTGTCCATTGCTTATTGAGATAGAGGTTGTAGGAGTGGGTAAAAGTCCTAGAAGGTTTCGTTTTGAAGCGTGCTGGGTTTTGGAAGAGTCTTGTGATGAAGAGATAAGGAAACTATGGGAGGGTAGTTCGGGTTCTTTTTAAAATCGTATTTTAACTCTTGCTAATGGTTTGAAAAGTTGGGCGGGCAAGATTAAGTACAAAAGAGGTCGAGATGTTAAAATACTAACAAGGAGATTGGAAGAATTGAATTGTTCTGAGCGAATGGAAGAGACATTGGCTGAACTTGTTGATGTCAAATTACACCTGAATATGGAGATGGATAAGGAGGAGAGATATTGGGAACAACGAGCAATGGTGAATTGGCTGAAAATGGGTGATAAGAACACTTCGTTCTTTCATAAGTTTGCTTCTCAGCGACGGCGTACTAATCGTATTCGGGGATTACAAAGGAATGATGGTTCTCTAGCTACAGATTGTATTGAGACTGGGAATATCGCTTGCGATTATTTTTCGGACCTATTTGCTTCTAGAGGAATTGGCAATTTGGATCACATTCTCTTGGGGGTACCGTGTTGTATTTCTGACAATATGAATCAAAGCTTGATGGCTTCCTACACAGAGGAGGAAATTGTTGAGGCGTTGAAAGGAATGGGGCCTACAAAAGCTTCAAGTTCGGATGGTTTTCCGACATTATTTTACCAAAAGTATTGGCATATTATTGGTAAAGATACTAGCGCTTTCTGTTTGGATATTCTGAATAATGGTAAATCTTTGGAAGAAATCAACAGAACTTAATTGGTTTTAATTCAAAAAATTGCAAATCCCCTCAACTTGAAAAATTTTCGTCCTATTAGCCTTTGTATGGTTATCTATAAGATTATTGCCAAGACAGTTGCTAACCATTTAAAAAAGGTACTTGATGCTTGTATTGATGACTCTCAAAGTGCATTCGTCGGGCATGTAACATCCCGATTTAGGGCCTAGTCGGAATAGTGGCGCGAGACCACAAATCCAAGGTTTATGAATGGGTTTTTGAGGTTTATGCTATGAATGCATGCTAGTGTGAAAGTTTCATGAAGCAATTTTGTGAAATTGAGGTTGAATTTTCCAAAAGGACTAAATTACAAAAGTTACAAAATGTGAAATTCTAGAAGCTATTTGTGTGAAATAGCTTTAGAATATTAATTAGAGGTCCTTAAATAGCAATTTTTCCAATTTCTAATTTTGGACAAATTTGGGCATGGATGAGTTAAAATAGAAAGTTTATCAAAAAGGGCATTTTGGTCATTTAACAATTAAGTGATTAAAATAGGAGAAAAGATAACAAAATTCATTCATCTTCTTCTCCAAGGTTTACTAAAATTTGAGAGAGCCATTGTTAGGGTTCTTCAAAATTTCAAGCTTGCTAGTAAGTGCATCTAGCCTCGTTTTTGATATTCTTTGTATTTTTGAAGTCCTTGTTGCATGAGTAAGCTATTTTTAGCTATTTGATGAGCTATGATGGATGTTCAAAAATGTGGACATGTATGACATGCATGTACTTTGATGTTTTATGGAAGATTATTGATCGTTGTTTTCGCGATGTCAAAGTCTTAAAATTTATAAAAAGAATGATCGAACCTGGAAATTAACTATGACAACGATTTGAGGCAAGCGCACCTATCGAACAATAGTATAGCTTAGGCAAGACCGGATTGTCGAACCCAAAGGAACCAAAAGTACTAATACTAACTTTCTTTTTATTATCTAGCCTAAAATAAGTGAAGTTGTTTTTTTAATCTAAATTTAACTAACTACTAAGCTAAAGACGCAAAGACAAAAAGAATGAATTGGGGAAATCTTTGTTGGAAAAACTCGGTTGATTAAGACGATACCCTTAGGAAGAATCCACCTAGACTTCACTTGTTATCTAAATCTGAACCAGACGATTTATTCACTTGACTTGATCCGTAAGACTCCCTAATGTATATTAAACCCTCTCTCGAAGCGAATAACGTCTAACCCTAGGTTGATTAATTGAAATCTCTTTCTAATTAAAACCCCTAGAATTGCATTAACTCGATCTATGGACTCCCATATTAGGTTCACCCTAATCCGGAAAAATCTCGTCACCCTATCTCTAGGCGCGCGATCAACTCCGCTTAATTATGCTAGATCTACTCTTAAGTAGGGACTTTTGCTCCTCCACCTAAGCACATCAAACTTGAATCAATATCCCGGAAATATCAACACAAGAATTAAGAACACATAGTTAAGAACAAATCAAGTATTTATCATATAGTTCAGCAAACGATAACAAGATTCATCTAAGTTTCATCCCCTTCAGGTATCTAAAGGGTTTAGTTCATAATAATAAAAGAAAACATCTCAGAAGAAAAGATAAAACAAAACATAAGAAATCCCTAAAACCCCCTGAAGGAATTGAAGGAGAGATCCGCCGTCTTGAGTAGAATTTCGGCTTCTTGAGATGGATCAACTGGCTATCTTCGAGTGTTTCCCACAAATCTGACCTTTTCAGCTTGGCTCCTTGGCCTAGCTCGCCGCCCCCTTCTAGGTTATACTTAGGGTGTTTATATAGGCTTTTGAAATAGGTTTCTTTGCCCCTAAGTATCCTTTTTCGAGTGAAATTGCTCTTCTCCACGACAGGGACACGGCCATGGAACACGCCCGTGTGAATCGTCTTTAGGCCGTGTTTGGACTTTTAATGAGGTGACACGCCTGTGTAAATCGTGATCAGGCCGTGTTCTAGTCTATCAAGGAGACACGGTCGTGTTGGCTCAAGTCCAGGCCGTGTCAATTTTCACTTTGGCCCAATTTGGTCCGTTTTGAGCCCATTTCTTGTTCTTTCCATCCTCTGGTGCTTTCCTGAGTATAAAACATGAAAAGAAAGGATTAAGAGCACCTTTTTACATAAATCAAGGGATAAATCATCCAAAAGTATGCTAAATGTGGGATTAAAATATGTTGCATTTACGGTTTATCACATACCCCCAAACTTAAGCTTTTGCTTGTCCTCAAGCAAAATTCTCAACTTACAATTAAAACGAACTTTCCATGATTCAATATTCCTATCAACAATGTCTCATCATAATTCATAGATAATTTATACATGGATAATTTAACTCAAAGAGTCCTAAAGATTCAAACAATATAAGTCATACATTTGTAGCACAAAACATAGGTGTTTCCCCTCATCTAAATAATTACCTCTGATCCAAAACCTACAAGGCTTGACATCCTCACAAAAGATTCACTCAAATCACTCGAAGTGTTTAAGGTTCAGAATTAAGCACTCAAATGTCAAACCTGAAAAGTTAATCCCATAGGCTTGCATGAAAATCAAATCTCCACCATCAGAATATGAGATGATGCACAAATCAAAAGGTCTTTGAAAGGGTTGTAACGGGGCTTGGGTTAAGGTGTGGATAAAGGCTGAATTAGAAGGTTAGAATCGAGATCGACCTGAAAAATTACCTAACTAGAAACAACGAACTGAAAAATAAATAATTACATGAATTGAAACTTTGAAACTAATAATACGAGCTTCTTCTTCAATAAATAGACTTTAATTGTACAAGCTCACTTTTCATCATACTAATACTGAATATACTTCGATGTTTTTTTTTTAAAGATCAAGTAATAATAAAGAACTTTAACAACTGAAATAAAGAGCATAGTTAGGCAACTGATTAAATCAAATCTCGACAAAAAAGGGTAGTCAAGAAGAATGGTGATAACAAATACAAAGGGTTTTGGGTTAATATTAGTGGGTGAGTTAATAAAAAGGGTTGTTAGGATCAAAGGGGTTTATTAGGGGTTAATTATGAAGGTAGGCTTTTTATAGAGTAAGTGGGTTAAAAATCCTAGGTGCCTTTATCATTTCTGTATATCAAATCAAAGATGTGGTCTCAACATGTATAATCGAGGCAAGTTCTAGAATAACAGTTCAATGTTGACACACTCATAATCAAAAAGTGAGCATGAAAAAGGATATATGCTCTTATAAGGCTCAAAATCTCACAAAAATTATGGGTACTTTGATATCAACCTCGTAAATTTCAAATTTCAAAGTAACATTCAGATTCAGTTTAACAACTTAAAAAAAAAATTTAATTCTGAAAAATAGACTTATCATGCTTGATTCTCTAGTATCTTAGAATTTAATTATCAATGCACAATTATCAATGACTTAATCTAAAACATATCAATAAAAATCATAAATCACAGAAATTTCATTCTAATGATAATATGAGAAATTTACTTTAAGATAAGGCATAATTCAGGGATTTGAGAATAATGAAAAAAGTTTGGCACCTAATTTCAGGAATTTGAGAGTAGTGAAAAAAGTTAGGCACCTTTTTAGGTTGTTCACTCCCACACTTAAGATGTACATTGCCCTCAATGTACAAAGATATATATATAGACAATTAATTATAAATTCAAAAGATATGTAGAGAAGTGAAACTCCCTGAATTATGGATGAAATCCTTGTGTTGGAGGTGAAAGATAAGTTGGAGGAGTCGTTCTTGATGACGATCCTGCGTTAGATGAAGAAATTGGGTAGCTCATGGAGGATTAGCCAGGATATAATAATAATAATTAAAACTATACTAATTAAATAATTAAAGAAAAGCAAGCTAAAGTGACGAAAAATAAAAAATAGAATAAAATTAAAGGAAAATATAAATGGACCGTAGAGTCCTTATTGTTGGATGGTTCGCTAGGTGGGCGTGATTTCTAAAGTCATGGTGAGTTGGTGGTCGTGGTTCCAGTGATTCTCAGAGCACTGTAAAACCTAAAATTAAGAAACTAAAATAAAATAAACTAAATTAAGCAGAAGAGAAGTAAAGATAAGGAAATTGAAGCAAAAGAGAAAAACGAAGTAAAAACTAAATGGCCTCAAATATCCTTGGCTCGTCGAATGATTGAAGCGGCCGGCATTAACTTATATAGATCGATCTCCCTCTGGGAGACTATGCTTGATTCCTTCCACTTCTTCGGCATTTGGTGTAGCTCAAGGGTTTTGGGAATGTATTGGGGAAGAAAAGTAGGGGGAGGTCTGAATAATGGGATAGAATAAAGGGGATGGGGAGTAGGAAAGTGAGTAAGGGAAGAGATGGGAGGGGGTTTAAATAGATTTTCAGACCTGGTGCAACCCCACGCCCGTGTACCATGGGCGTGTTGATTCACACGGCCACCTCGCACGGCCGTGTTATGCATCATATCATTTCTCCCACACCCATGTTCAAGTCACCACGCCCGTGTATAATCTAACAGTGTCGACCACGGCCGCATTGCACGGCCGTGGGGTTTTGTCAGTGCCCGTGTGTGGTGGTTTGAGTCCGTGACTCTGAAAATTTATTCTCTCTGACTCGTACCATCTCTACCGTGTCAGTACGGCGATTCGGTGCATCCACACGGCCACGGCCGTGTGCAAGGCCGTGTGGCCTGGAATTCTGTACTTTTGGTTAGTTTATAGTTAGGTACTATAAAGAAAAAAATAGAATAAATAAGACAAAATAAAATGTAAAAGTTAATGGGGTTAGTGCTCAGGTTGCCTCCCGAGAAGCGCTCGTTTAAAGTTTAAGCTAGACTTACCTCTCGTTTGCATCATCATGGTGGTTTGAGGAGTTGAAAGTCCTTCCTCATGCTATCGGTTTCATTGTCATGATAGAGTTTAAGTCGAGATGCATTTATATTGAAAGTACCAAAAATGGGATTACTTACCTCGACTGTTCCGTATGGGAAAACATTGTGTACCTCAAGAGGAATTTCTTTGTTTGTGTTCAGGTCTGATGTATGAGGTGAGGATCTGCTTTATCTAACAGTATCTGGTCTCCTATTTTGAAGTGGTTTGTTGTTCCTATGAGCTCTTCTGGGGGCTCCTTCGGTTTTACTTCGTGTGGTTCCGGTTCTTCTTTGAATTGTGTTTTCCACTCTTCTAATTTGTCGACCCTAAGGCTTCGTTCCTTATGTAATTCCTTTGTTGCCATGGGGTCCATGATTCGGCTCAGGTTTGTAACCTTGTGGTGTTTCCTGTGGTGAAAGTTGAACAACTTGGTTATCAACTGAATTTACTTTCTCACCTTCATCAATTGTTGTCCTGGCCGAGTCAAGAGCTTGTAAACTGATCGATTCGTCACCTACACGAAGTATGAGTTCTCCTGTACCAATATCAATTTTTGTTCTAGCAGTTGCTAAAAAGGGTATTCCTAAAATTAAGGGAATCGAATTATCCTCATCCATGTCTAAGACAACAAAATCTACTGGGAAAACGAATTTATCAATTTTGACAAGAACATCTTCGATAATACCCCTAGGAATTCTAACAGTTTTATCAGCTAGTTGAATGCTCCTCCTAGTTTGTTTGGGTTTCCCTAGACCTAGTTGTTTAAATAATTTATAAGGCATGACATTTATGCTTGCCCCTAAATCAGCTAACGCATTATCAATAGGTAAACTACCAATTAAACATGGAATCGTAAAACTCCCTGGATCTTTTAATTTCTGTGGTAGTTTATTTTGCAAGATTGCCGAGCACATTGCGTTTAGTTCCACGTGTGATGCCTCGTCTATCCTTCGCTTGTTAGTCAAAAGCTCTTTTAAAAATTTTCTAGAATCTGGCATCTGTAAAAGGGCTTCAAGTAGCGGTAAGTTAATATGTAATTTTTTAAAAGTTTAAAAAACTTACCAAACTGTTCCTCTGTGTCGTCTCTCTTCATCGCTTCGGGATAAAGAATGCGAGGTTGGTACTTTTTGATTACCGGTTTTGGCTTTTCTTGTGTTACCTCAATTTTACCTTTCTCTACCTCGTTTTCTTGTATTGGATTGGGTTCATCTAACCCTATACTACCATGAGCTGTGATAGCTTGGATTTGCTCCTTTGGGTTAATCTCAGTGTTGTTTGGTAGACGCCCTTGCGGTCGTTCGGAAATTATCTTTGCAAGTTGTCCAACTGTCTTAGTAAGTTCCCCAACTTGACTTTCGATCCCCTTAATTGATGCCTGTTGATTCTTAAGGGTGGTTTCAATATCTTTGAGATGATTATCTGTGGCTGCCATGAATTTTATCAGCATCTCTTCAAGGTTCGGCCTCTTTTCCTATGGATAGGGCTGATTTTGGAAATTTTGAGGAGGTTGTTGTCTTTGAATTCCTTGATTTCCTTGACCTCCCCATGAAAAATTTAGGTGGTTCCTCCAACCTGGTTTATAAGTATTACTATAAGAGTTATTATTAGATCTGAAATTATTACCTATATAGTTCATCTGTTTAGCTTTACGTGCTTGGTTGGTAGGGTGGGTACTCAGGATTCGCCACGCTTCCATTTGCGTCGCCAGACATTCTTTGGATGTACTGCGAAGAACAAAAACTATCAAGCTTTTTATTCATCATCTCTACCTGTGTTGATAGCATGGTTACTGCGTCGAGGTTGAAAACTCCGATTGATTTTGTTGGTTTTGTCCTTGTAACCTGCCACTGATAGTTATTCAAAGACATCTCTTTAATAAACTCGTAGGTCGCTTCAGGAGTTCTGTTGTTCGTGGTTGCACCGTGGCCGAATCAATTAGTTGCCTTGTTGAGGGTTTACACCGTTATAGAAAGTTTGGACTTGGAGCCACAAGGGTAAACCATGGTGCGAGACACCTTCTCAAGAGATCCTTGTATCTCTCCCATGCGTCGTATAATGTCTCTAAATCCATCTGCACAAAAGAAGAGATATCAATCCGTAATTTGGCCGTTTTGGCCGGTGGGAAATATTTTAATAAAAAATTTTCGATCATTTGATCCCATGTAGTGGTTGACCCTCGTGGTAACGAGTTTAACCAACTCGCTTGGCTTTATTCCTTAATGAAAAGGGAAATAACCAAGACGGATGGCATCATCGAAACGCTATTTATTTTGAAGGTATCACGTAACTCTAAAAAAAATAGCTATATGAGTATTTGGGTCTTCGTCACCGTAAACCATCAAATTGAACAATTTGTTGAATCATTTGTATAGTGTTAGGCTTTAATTCAAAATTTTTAACACTATATAGAAGCCTAACAATACTTGATTCTCGCTCTGTTAAATGAGGTTTAGCATAATCATACATAGTACGCGAGCATTATTTTCTCGCCACATCTTGTGGTGGTGGATTATTCTCGTCCATCCCTTCAAGAGGATTGGATCTACCTTCTCGCTCTTTTTCTGTAATTTAGGGCTCGCCTAATTTCTCTGCGATTCCTCGCGAGCGGTAGCTTCAATATCACCATGTCAGATACTAGTGGTCCTATCGGGTTCCTTCTAGTCATAAACTAGAGGTACCTGCTAGGAAAAGAAAGAAAGAAAATTTAGCAAAGTTAAAAACAAAACAAAAATAAAAATAAAAGTAAATTACGGAAAATAATGGCTAAAGTAATAAAAATAGAGCTTTCTTAATATTTTAGTTCCCCGGCAACGACGTCAAAAACTTGATCATTGTTTTCGCGATGTCAAAGTCTTAAAATTTATAAAAAGAATGATCGAACCTGGAAACTAACTATGACAACGATTTGAGGCAAGCGCACCTATCGAACAATAGTATAGCTTAGGCAAGACCGGATTGTCGAACCCAAAGGAACCAAAAGTACTAATACTAACTTTCCTTTTATTATCTAGCCTAAAATAAGTGAAGTTGTTTTTTTAATCTAAATTTAACTAACTACTAAGCTAAAGTCGCAAAGACAAAAAGAATGAATTGGGGAAATACTGTTGGAAAAACTCAGTTGATTAAGACGATACCCTTAAGAAGAATCCACCTAGACTTGACTTGTTATCTAACTCTGAACCAGACGATTTATTCACTTGACTTGATCCGTAAGACTCCCTAATGTATATTAAACCCTCTCTCGAAGCAAATAACGTCTAACCCTAGGTTGATTAATTGAAATCTCTTTCTAATTAAAACCCATAGAATTGCATTAACTCGATCTATGGACTCCCATATTAGGTTTCACCTTAATCTGGCAAAATCTCGTCACCCTATCTCTAGGCGCGCGATCAACTCCGCTTAATTATGCTAGATCTACTCTTAGCGGGGACTTTTGCTCCTCCACCTAAGCACATCAAACTTGAATCAATATCCCTGAAATATCAACACAAGAATTAAGAACACATAATTAAGAACAAATCAAGTATTTATCATATAGTGCAAATAAACGATAACAAGATTCATCTAAGTTTCATCCCCTTCAGGTATCTGAAGGGTTTAGTTCATAATAATAAAAGAAAACATCTCAGAAGAAAAGATAAAACAAAACATAAGAAATCCCTAAAACCCCCTGAAAGAATTGAAGGAGAGATCCGCGATCTTGAGTAGAATTTCGGCTTCTTGAGATGGATCAACTGGCTATCTTCGAGTGTTTCCCACAAATCTGACTTTTTTGGCTCGGCTCCTTGGCCTAGCTCGCCGCCCCCTTCTAGGTTATACTTATGGTGTTTATATAGGCTTTTGAAATAGGTTTCTTTGCCCCTAAGTATCCTTTTCCGAGTGAAATTGCTCTTCTCCACGATAGGGACACGGCCATGGCACACGCCCGTGTGAATCGTCTTTAGGCCGTGTTTGGACTTTTAATAAGGTGACATGCCCGTGTAAATCGTGATCAGGCCGTGTTCTAGTCTATCAAGGAGACACGGTCGTGTTGGCTCAAGTCCAGGCCAAATTTGGATTAATCAAGTCTTTCAAAGTTCTAATGCACGATTTCAAAAGCTGATTTTAATCAAGATGATCTAATTGTGTTGGATTAATCACTTTGGCCCAATTTGGTCCGTTTTGAGCCCGTTTCTCATTCTTTCCATCCTACGGTGCTTTCCTGAGTATAAAACATGAAAAGAAAGGATTAAGAGCACCTTTTTTACATAAATCAAGGGATAAATCATCCAAAAGTATGCTAAATGTGGGATTAAAATATGTTGCCTTTACGGTTTATGAATTATGAAAGCTTGATGTAGTAGAAACATCTTTTGCTAAATGAGTTTCCATAGAAAATGCATGTAGGGACTAGTTTGTAGAAATCTTGAGTTTGGTCATACATGTGTGTTGTGATGAGAATTGATGATTGTTTTAGTTTAGTAAGTGACTCGGCTAAGCATGAAAGGCTAAGAAGTTGAATAAAAATCACTTTACGAGCCTTGGGGCAATAGTGTAATTATGAGAAAGATTTGGGGCAAAAGAGTAATTTTTCCAAAGTATGAGATGTGGGTCATTTTGGTCAATGTGTGTATTGAATAAGCTGATTTATTCATTATAGATCAAGAAAGACAAAGCCCGGATTGAAACCGAGGCAAGAGCAAAGTGGTGGACTAAATTTCACGTTTCTATACTTTTGAGTATCGAGGTAAGTCTATGCATAAACAATGCATTCATACTTACAATTTGTTAATGCTAGATAGTGTCTAGCATGGTTGAGAATGATTGAGAACCTATGTGGTTCAAGTGAAATGAATGGATGAATGATTAAGTAAGTAGATTTGTGAATGTGTTGTGATAATGCTAAATGGTGGGCTAAGTGCGATACCATCCTAATGCATATTGACAATGAGCTGGCTATGTGCGATGCTATCGTTAGGTATATTATCTAGTGGGCTATGTATGAAACCACTATGAATACCTTGTTGGTAGGCTAAGTGCAATACTACCTTATCAATTGATTGTGGTGGGCTTAGTGCGGAACCACCGAGAGATCTGCTGTGTGGATGTGATAGTGAGTAGCATAGCTATGTGGATGTATTATTGAGAAATAATGATGTGTTGTATATTGTGTAAATGTGATATTAAATGCAGGGGTGCATGTCAATGGTTATGAGTAAGTGACTCATGATGTGTTGGAAATGTGGTAAGGGATAGGAAGAGTAAGCATAGTTTTACATTATATGTTAGTATAATGCTAATTGTTGTTTAGCTTATACTATGTTGCTTAATTATTTATGTGTAAACTTACTAAGCTCAAAGCTTACTCCCTTTCTTTTACCTTGTCTTATAGAGCAAAAGTGTTGAATCGAGATACGAGGATCAATTGGAAGATCGCCCATACTATCAGCACACTTTGGTACATGAGACTCAATGTTTTGTATATGGCATGTATAGGGGCTAGACAAGTTAGTGAATTTTGTTGTATATGGCTATGATGTGTTGGCCTTTAGATGGATAATCTATTTTGTATAATGCCATAGTTGTTGGCACTTTATTATATGAAAAGATATAGTTATCTAAGTGAGATTGTAAGATTTTGAGTTGATTATGGATGTGTTGAATGAGTGCATGATTGTATATGCTAGAAGGGTGAAAATAAATTGGCAAATAGCTTTGTTCTTGTCCATGTGGGTAGACACACGGGCGTGTGTCTAGGCCATGTGTGACACACGGTCAGCCCATGGGCGTGTGACTTGGCCGTGTGTCCCCTGCATGTTAGTATTTGAAGTCAGAATAGACCACGGACTAGTCACACGGGCGTGTGCCTAGAACGTGTGTGTTAATCAGTGTTGGCCACGGGCTAGCCACACGGGCGTGTATCTAGACTCTAGGCCGTGTTAAGGTAGTCGCAGTGCACCACGGTGGAAGGCACGCGTGTGCCCTAACCGTGGGGCATTGGCAGAATGCTTGAGTTTTCATGCACGGGTAGTGACCATAGGCCTTTGTGACATCCACGAGCGTGCCAAATCTTACACGGGCGTGCGAGCCTGTATAGATGGAAAAATTTTAAGATCATAAGAGTTTTCGATATGGTCTCGAAAACCCTCGTGTGTTTGAGAGAGGCCTCATAAGTCGGGATTGAGGTTGTTGTGATGGCCAAAGAGAGTGGTCATGTTGTGCCTAAGTGGCGAACTTGAGATTTTTAATGCGGTAACGCCTTGTGCCCGGTTTCGGCATTGAATACGGGTAAGGGGTGTTACAGGGCAGGCTTATAACTGACAATGTGTTGTTGGCGTATGAGGTACTTCACTTTTTTAAGAATAAAAGATCAGGGCGAAAAGGATTTATGGCGCTAAAGCTGGATATGAGCAAGGCCTATGATCGAGTGGAATGGCCTTTCCTTAAAGGTATGATTCAAAATTGGGTTTTGTAGATCCATTTATTGATTTTATTCTTCACTATATTAGTTCAGTCCAATTTTCAATTCTACTTAATGGCGATGAAGGTTCAAGTTTTAATCCATCAAGAGGTCTGCGTCAAGGGGATCCTTTAAGCCCTTACTTATTTTTGTTTTGTGGGGAGGGGTTATCTACACTGATGAGATTAGCAAGTCAGGAAAGAAAAATTTTAGGAGCAAAGGTATGTAGATCTTCCCCACTAATCACCCACCTCATGTTTGTGGTTGATTGTATACTGTTTTGAGAGGTTTCGGATAGGGAATTAATGTGCTTAAAGATATTCTAAGAGAATACGAATCTTGCTCGGGACAATGTGTAAATTTTGAAAAATCCACAGTTTTTTTCAGCTCGAATGTGAATGATCAGGATAAGAACTTGGCTTTTCAGGTACTTAATGTTCGTTGCTCGACAGATCCAGAGAAATACTTAGGGATACCGAATATGGTGGGTCAAAGAAGGAAAATGGCTTTCTAAACCTTGAAGGATAGATTGAACCAGAAGATTAATAGCTGGAGTATAAGACACATCTCACAAGGTGGCAAAGAGGTATTTATCAAAGCTGTTTTGCAAGAAATTCTTACGTACACGATGTCTTGCTTTCTTTTGCCAAAATCTTTTTGTATGGAAATGGAAAACATAATAGGGTCTTTTTGGGGGAAAAGAAGTCAAGGGAAGAGAGGTATGCATTGGTGTGATTGGAGATCGTTATGTGCACTTAAAGAACAGGGTGGTATAGGGTTTCGTAATTTGACTTTTTTTAATATTGCATTACTGGCCAAATAGGGTCGGAATTTATTACGTAATCCTAATTATTTACTAGCGCATACTTTGAAGGCCAAATATTTTAAAGATTCAGATTTTTTAAACTCCAGGTTGGGAAATTTACCTTCTCTTACATGGCAGAGTTCATGGACTGCAAAACGGCTCCTTCTAAAGGGTTTGTGTAACATCCCGATTTAGGGCCTAGTCGGAATAGTGGTGCGAGACCACAAATCCGAGGCATAAGTATGAGTTTTTGAGGTCTATGCCATGTTTGCATGCTAGTGTGAAAGTTTCATGAAGCAATTTTGCTAAACTGCGGTTGAACTGTCCAAAAGGACTAAATTGCAAAAGTTGCAAAATGTGAGATTCTAGAAGCTATTTGTGTGAAATTGCTTTAGAATATCTATTAGAAGTCCTTAATGAGTAATTTTCACAATTTCTAGTTTTTGGACAAATTTGGGCATGGATGAGTTAAATTAGGAAGTTTGTCAAAAAGGGTATTTTGGTCATTTGATAATTAAATGATTAAAATAGGAGAAAAGATGATAAAATTCATTCATCTTCTTCTCCAAGGCTGCCGAAAATTTGAGAGAAGCCATTGTTAGGGCTCTTCAACTTTTCAAGCTAGCTAGTAAGTGTATTCTAGCCCGTTTTTGATATTCTTCGTATTTTTGAAGTCCTAGTAGCATGAGTAAGCTATTTTTAGCTATATGATGAGCTAAAATGGATGTTCAAAAATGTACCCATGTATGACATGCATGTATTTTGATGTTTTATGGAAGAATATGAAAGCTTGATGTTGTAGAAACATCTTTTATTAAGTGAATTCCATGAAAAATGCATGTAGGGACTAGTTTGTGAAAGTCTTGAGTTTGGTCATACATGTGAGAATTAGTGAAAATTGATGATAGCTTTAATTGAGTAAGTGATTTGGCTAAGCATGAAAGGCTAGAAAGTTGAATAAAAATCACTTTAAGGGCCTTGGGGTAAAAGTGTAAATATGAGAAAGATTAGGGGCAAAATGGGGATTTTGCTAAAGTATGAGATAAAGGTCAATTTAGTTAATGTGTGTATTGAATGTGTTGATTTGTCATTATAGATCAAGAAAGACGAAGCCCGGATCGAAACCGAGGCAAGGGCAAGGTCGTGGACTAAATTGCACATCTCCATACTTTTTGAGTACCGAGGTAAGTTTACGTATAAACGATGCATTATGCGTATACTTTGTAAATGCTAGCTAGAGTATAGCATGGTTGAGAACCTATATGGTTCATGTGGAATGAATGAGTTAGTTATAGTGAACGAATGAATGAATGAACTACAAAGTAGATATGTGAAGGTGTAGTGATAATGCTTGATGGTAAGCTAAGTGCGATGCTACCCCAATACTTAGCAACGATGAGCTGGGCTATGTGCGATGCTATCGCTAAGTATATTGTTTAGTGGGCTAAGTGCGAGACCACTATGATTACCTTATTGGTAGGCTAAGTGCGATACTACCTTATTGTATCGATTGTGGTAGGCTAAGTGCGAAACCACCGAGAGAGTAGCTGTGTGGATGTATTAGTGAGTAGTGTAGATGTGTGGATGTGTTATTGTGAAATAATGATGTGTTGTATATTGTGTAAATGCGATATTGAATGCAGGGGTGCATGTCAATGGTTATGAGTATGTGACTCATGATGTGTTGGAAATGTGGTAAGGGATAGAAAGAGTAAGCATAGTTGTGAATTACTTATGTTAGTATAATGCTAATTGTTGTTTAGCTTATATTATGATGCTTAATTATTTATGTGTAAACTCACTATGCTTAAAGCTTACTCCCTTCCTTTTCCCTTGTCTTATAGAGTAATAGAGTTGAATCGAGATATGTGGATCAATTGGAAGATCGCCCACACTATCAAACACACTCAGTACATTGGATTAAACGTTTTGTATATGGCATGTATAGGGGCTAGACAAGTTAGTGATTTTTGTTGTAAATGGCTAAGTTATGTTGGCCTTTAGATAGATAATCTATTTTGTATAATGCCATAGTTGTTGGCTATTTTATTATATGAAAAGATGTAGTTATCCATGTAAGATTGTGTTTCAAATTGAGTTGATTATGGATGTGTTGAATGAGTACATGTTGTGTATGCTAGAGGGGTGAGAAGGGGCATGACAAATAGCTTTGTTCTTGTCCATGTGGGTAGACACACGGGCGTGTGTCTAGACCATGTGTGACACACGGTCAGCCCATGGGCGCGTGACTTGGCCGTGTGTCCCCTGCATGTTAGTATTTTAAATCAGAATAGACCACGGACTAGTCACACGGGCGTATACCTAGGACGTGTGAGTTATTCAGTGTTGGCCACGGGCTAGCCACACGGGCGTATGTCTAGACTTTAAGGCCGTGTGAAGTAGTCAGTGTGCACCACGGGTGGTGAACACGGGCGTGTGACCTAGCCGTGGGACTTTGGCAGAATGGTTGAGTTTTGTGCACGGGTTGTGGACATGGGCGTGTGTGACTACACACGGGCGCGTATCATCTAGCACGGGCGTGTAGTCTCTGTCTAGGTGGAGAAAATTTTTAAGATAGTAAGAGTTTCCAATATGGTCTCGAGAGCCCTCGTGTGTTTGAGTAAGGCCTCGTACCTCAAAAATGAGGTTGTCGTGGTGACTTAAGGAGAGTAGTCATGTTGAGCCTAAGTGGCGATCAAGTAGTTTTAATCCGGTAACGCCTCAGACCCGGTTCTGGCGGGGATTACGGGTAAGGGGTGTTACATTTAGTGGTATCAGAGCTATGGTTTAGTCGGTTCTAGTACTACCGTAGCGGGTGTAAGAGTCTAGCTATACATGCCATAAGTGTACAATGATAGTGTGGTTGGTTTCTGATGATTTTAAACCTTGTTTTATATAGTATATGGATCCCGATCAATCGATTGCTGATGAAGCAGCTAGTAATGTGGCGGCTCTTGCGCAAGGAACCGCGCCTGTAGAGAGTGGACCCGAGGTTAGGGGTCAAGGTGAAGAGGCTCGGGAAGCCTTTCCCAAGATGATGAGTAATTGGTACTCGGATTATGTTCGAGCGAACCCTAATGCTCAACCTCCTCCACCTCTTCCTATGCGTCAGCCAAATCCAGTGGCTCCTCAAGGTAATGATGTAGTGAGGATATCGAAACCCCCGGTGGATAATATTAGGAAACACGGGGCTGAGGAGTTTAGAGCTAAGGTAGATGATGACCCTGAAAGGGCGGAGTTCTGGCTAGAGAACTCAATGAGAGCGTTTGATGAACTCTCATGTACACCTGAAGAGAGCTTGAAGTGTACTTTGATGAGGGACTCGGCATACCATTCGTAGAAGACGTTGACGTCAGTAGTCCCGAGAGAGCGGGTGACGTGGGACTTCTTTCTGGAAGAGTTCCGGAAGAAGTACATAAGCCAACGATTTACTGATCGAAAAAGGAAGGAATTCCTTGAGTTGAAGCAAGGAAGAATGTCAGTAGCAGAATATGAGCGTGAGTTTGTTAGGCTTAGCAAATACGCCCAAGAATGTGTGTCGACGGAGACCATTCTTTGTAAGAGGTTCGAAGATGGACTGAATGAGGATATCAAACTCCTAGTTGGTATTTTGGAGTTGAAAGAGTTTGTTGTGTTGGTCGAGAGGGCAAGTAAGGACGAAGAGTTGGGTAAAGAAAAGAGAAGGGGTGTGAGTGAAGCCCGAGATACGAGAAAGAGGCCAATGGGCAAGTCGTACCAAGCCCAGTCGAAAAGATCCAGGGAAGTGAATCCTCGAACGGCAGCATCAGTGGGATATTCCCATCGAGACTTGGACCACACTCGTCCGGGTTCGAGAGTCCAAGCTACCTCGATGGAAAGTATGGGCAATACGAAAAACAAACCGGAGTGTCCAAATTGTGGTAGATATCACACCGGAGAGTGTTGGGGAAATAGCCGAAAATGTTATAAGTGTGGTTCCCCTGACCACTTTATCTGAAATTGCCCTGAGAGGGATGATAATGAAGAGAAACAAGAGATGAGACCTAGTGATGTGTCTGCAAGGGGTAGACCACCAAGGAACCCGAGAGGTGGGAATAGTGGTAGAGGTGCGTCCAGAGACTCTGCTGTGAGACCGGAGGGTCGGGCACCTGCGAGGACTTATGCCATTCGCGCCCGTGAAGAGGCATCATCCCCAGATGTGATAACGAGTACTTTTTCTCTCTATGAAACCTTTGTTATTGCTTTAATTGATCCAGGGTCTACTCACTCTTATATTTGCAAGAGATTAGCATCTAGTTTGAGTATGACCGTTGAGCCTACGGACATTGTGGTTAAGGTGTCAAACCCGTTAGGAAAATACATGTTAGTGGACAAGGTGTGTAAGAATTGTCCTTTGTTGATTAAGAGTCATTGCTTTCCGGCAAACCTTATGTTGTTGCCGTTTGATGAGTTTGACTTAATCCTTGGCATGGATTGGTTGACTACCCATAGTGTCTTAGTGAACTGTGGTAGTAAGTTTATCGAATTGAAATGTGAGAGTGGAGATGTTGTTCGAGTTGAATCAGGTGGATCGGATAATCTACCCGTGATGATTTCTTCCCTAATGGCTGAGAAATGTTTGAGAAAAGGGTGTGAGTCCTATCTCGCCTTTATTTTTAATACTCAAGAGGTTGGAGTAAAGTTTGATACAGTGCCGGTGGTATATTAGTATCCGAATGTATTTCTGAAAGAGTTACCCAGATTACCTCCAGAGAGAGAGGTCGAGTTTGGGATTGAGTTAGTTCCGGGAACGGCACCTATTTCAATTGCTCCGTATAGAATGACACCTTTAGAGTTGAAAGAACTGAAGGTTCAGTTGCAAGAGTTGACAGATAAGGGTTTTGCAAGACCGAGCTACTCAACGTGGGGTGCTCAGGTACTATTTGTGAAAAAGAAAGATGGGTCTATGAGGTTGTGTATAGACTATAGGCAACTTAACAAAGTGACGGTGAAGAATAAGTATCCTTTACCAAGGATTGATGATCTTTTGATCAACTAAAAGGAGCTACAGGTGTTCTCTAAGATCGACCTGAGGTCTGGTTATTACCAGTTGAGAGTGAAAGAGCAAGATGTGTTGAAAACTGCATTTCGAACAAGGTATGGCCATTATGAGTTTTTGGTCATGCCATTTGGTTTAACGAATGCACCTGTGATTTTTATGGATTTGATGAACCGTGTCTTTTGACCGTATGTGGATAAGTTTGTGGTTGTCTTCATTGACGACATATTGATCTATTCTCGGGATGAGAACGATCATGAGGAACATTTGAGAATTGTCTTGCAAACTTTAAGAGATGAGCAGTTGTATGCTAAGTTTAGCAAGAGTGAGTTTTGGCTCCGAGAGGTTGGATTTTTAGGACACGTTGTGTCAGGTGATGGTATTCGAGTCGACCCGAGTAAGATTTCAGCTATTGTGGATTGGAAAAAGCCGAGGAATATGTCGAAGTTAGAAGCTTCTTGGGACTAGCGGGATATTACAGACGTTTCGTGAAGGGGTTCTCAGTGATTTCTACCCCTATGACGAAATTGTTGCATAAAGATGTCAAGTATGATTGGACGGAGGCATGTCAACAGAGTTTTGAGAGATTGAAAACATTGTTGGTAGGCGCCGATTTAGTTCAACCGAATCGGGGAAAGAGTTTGTGGTTTTTCGGTGTGGCGTCGTTTAATGGTCTCGATTGCGTGTTGATGCAAGAGGGTAAGGTAGTCACTTACGCCTCGAGACAACTAAAACCGCACGAGAAGAATTATTCGACTCATGATTTGGAGTTGGCTACGATTATTTTCGCGTTAAAGATTTGGCGACATTACTTATATGGTGAGAAGTGCCGAATCTTTACGGATCACAAGAGTTTGAAGTATTTGATGGATCAAAAGGATTTAAATTTGTGACAGAGGCGGTGGCTCGAGTTATTGAAAGACTATGAGCTAGTCATTGATTACCATCTCGGAAAAGCAAATGTGGTTGCGGATGCCCTGAGTAGGAAATCTTTGTATGCTCTAAGAGTTATGAGCACGAGTTTAGCATTATCTGATGATGGTGCTATATTGGTAGAGTTGAGAGCTAAGCCACTGTTTGTCCAACAGATATGTAAGGCTCAAGAAAATGATAGTGAGATGCAAGCTAAGAGAGCTAAGTGTGGATCAGAAAGTGACTCTGATTTTCGAGTGGGTTCGGATGGTTGTTTGTTATACCATGACAGAATTTGTGTACCTAGAGATGAAGAATTGATCCGAAAGGTTTTGCATGAGGCACATAGTGGTTATTTATCAAGACACCCGGCGGATACAAAAATGTGCAATGACTTGAGGAATTTTTATTGGTGGCGGGTATGAAGAGAGATATCTACGAGTTCGTGACAAAGTGTCCGATTTGTCAACAAGTGAAAGCTTGAACATCAAGTGCCTTCTGGGATTGCTTGACCGATGATGGTTCCCGAGTGGAAATGGGATCGGATTACCATGGATTTTGTGACGGGGTTGCCTATGACTCCGAAAAAGAAAGATGTTGTGTGGGTTGTTGTGGATAGATTGACAAAGTCGGCTCATTTTATTCCAGTACGTGTTGATTATTCACTGGACAAGTTAGCCGAATTGTATGTTGCAGAGATTGTGAGGTTACATGGTGTGCCTGTGTCTATAATATCGGATAGAGATCCGAGGTTTACTTCAAGGTTTTAAAAGAAGTTGCAAGGGGCCATGGGTACGAGGTTAAATTTTAGTACTGTGTTCCATCCACAAACTGATGGTTAGTCTGAAAGAGTGATTCAAGTTCTTGAAGATATGCTTCGATGCTGTGTGTTAGAATTCGAAGGTAGTTGGGAAAGATATCTACCTTTGATCGAATTTGCTTACAACAACAGTTATCAGTCAAGTATACGGATGGCTCCGTACGAGGCCTTGTATAGTCGTAAGTGTCGGACTCCATTGTATTGGACCGAGCTTAGTGAAAAGCAGATCCATGGTGTCGATCTAGTGAAAAAAATCGTAGAGAAAGTGAAAGTAATCCGTAATAGTCTGAAAGGTGCTTCAGACCGACAGAAGTTGTATGCAGATTTGAAAAGAAAAGAGATTGAGTTTGAAGTGGGTGACAAAGTGTTTTTAAAAGTGTCCCCATGGAATAAAATCATGAGATTTGGATGAAAAGGGAAATTGAGTCCAAGGTTCATAGGGCCATATGAGATTATAGATAGAGTTGGGCCAGTAGCATACCGGTTGGCTTTGCCGGTAGAATTGGTAAATATTCATAATGTGTTCCATGTGTCGATGTTGCGACGGTATCGCTCTGATCCTTCACATGTGATTCCTTCGACGAAAATTGAGATAAGACCGGATATGTCTTATGAAGAGGAGCCGATTAAGATCTTGGCTCGAGAAGTGAAACAGTTGAGGAATAAGAAAATAGCACTAGTTAAAGTGTTATGGAAGAAACACGGTGTGGAAGAAGCTACGTGGGAAACGGAAGAGGCTATGAGAGAGCAACATCCAAACCTCTTTACTGGTAAGATTTTCGGGGCCGAAAATCTCTAAAAGGGGGGAGAGTTGTAACATCCCGATTTAGGGCCTAGTCGGAATAGTGGAGCGAGACCACAAATCCGAGGCATAAATATGAGTTTTTGAGGTCTATGCCATGTTTGCATGCTAGTGTGAAATTTTCATGAAGCAATTTTGTTAAATTGCGGTTGAACTGTCCAAAAGGACTATATTGCAAAAGTTGCAAAATGTGAGATTCTAGAAGCTATTTGTGTGAAATTGCTTTAGAATATCAATTAGAAGTCCTTAATGAGTAATTTTCACAATTTCTAATTTTTGGACAAATTTGGGCATGGATGAGTTAAATTAGGAAGTTTGTCAAAAAGGGTATTTTGGTCATTTGATAATTAAATGATTAAAATAGGAGAAAAGATGATAAAATTCATTCATCTTCTTCTCCAAGGCTGCCGAAAATTTGAGAGAAGCCATTGTTAGGGCTCTTCAACTTTTCAAGCTAGCTAGTAAGTGTATTCTAGCCCGTTTTTGATATTCTTCGTATTTTTGAAGTCCTAGTACCATGAGTAAGCTATTTTTAGCTATATGATGAGCTAAAATGGATGTTCAAAAATGTACCCATGTATGACATGCATGTATTTTGATGTTTTATGGAAGAATATGAAAGCTTGATGTTGTAGAAACATCTTTTACTAAGTGAATTCCATGAAAAATGCATGTAGGGACTAGTTTGTGAAAGTCTTGAGTTTGGTCATACATGTGAGAATTAGTGAAAATTGATGATAGCTTTAATTGAGTAAGTGATTCGGCTAAGCATGAAAGGCTAGAAAGTTGAATAAAAATCACTTTACGGGCCTTGGGGCAAAAGTGTAAATATGAGAAAGATTAGGGGCAAAATGGGGATTTTGCTAAAGTATGAGATAAAGGTCAATTTAGTCAATGTGTGTATTGAATGTGTTGATTTGCCATTATAGATCAAGAAAGACGAAGCTCGGATCGAAACTGAGGCAAGGGCAAGGTCGTGGACTAAATTGCACATCTCCATACTTTTTGAGTACCGAGGTAAGTTTACGTATAAACGATGCATTATGTGCATACTTTGTAAATGCTAGCTAGAGTATAGCATGGTTGAGAACCTATATGGTTCATGTGTAATGAATGAGTTAGTTATAGTGAACGAATGAATGAATGAACTACAAAGTAGATATGTGAATGTGTAGTGATAATGCTTGATGGTAAGCTAAGTGCGATGCTACCCCAATACTTAGCAACGATGAGCTGGGCTATGTGCGATGCTATCGCTAAGTATATTGTTTAGTGGGCTAAGTGCGAGACCATTATGATTACCTTATTGGTAGGCTAAGTGCGATACTACCTTATTGTATCGATTGTGGTAGGCTAAGTGTGAAACCACCGAGAGAGTAGCTGTGTGGATGTATTAGTGAGTAGTGTAGATGTGTGGATGTGTTATTGTGAACTAATGATGTGTTGTATATTGTGTAAATGCGATATTGAATGCAGGGGTGCATGTCAATGGTTATGAGTATGTGACTCATGATGTGTTGGAAATGTGGTAAGGGATAGAAAGAGTAAGCATAGTTGTGAATTACTTATGTTAATATAATGCTAATTGTTGTTTAGCTTATATTATGATGCTTAATTGTTTATGTGTAAACTCACTAAGCTCAAAGCTTACTCCCTTTCTTTTCCCTTGTCTTATAGAGTAATAGAGTTGAATCGAGATACGTGGATCAATTGGAAGATTGCCCACACTATCAGCACACTCTGGTACATTGGATTAAAAGTTTTGTATATGGCATGTATAGGGGCTAGACAAGTTAGTGATTTTTGGTTGTAAATGGCTAAGTTATGTTGGCCTTTAGATGGATAATCTATTTTGTATAATGCCATAGTTGTTGGCTATTTTATTATATGAAAAGATGTAGTTATCCATGTAAGATTGTGTTTCAAATTGAGTTGATTATGGATGTGTTGAATGAGTACATGTTGTGTATGCTAGAGGGGTGAGAAGGGGCATGAAAAATAGCTTTGTTCTTGTCCATGTGGGTAGACACACGGGCGTGTGTCTAGACCATGTGTGACACACGGTCAGCCCATGGGCGTGTGACTTGGCAGTGTGTCCCCTGCATGTTAGTATTTTAAGTCAGAATAGACCACGGACTAGTCACACGGGCGTGTGCCTAGGACGTGTGAGTTATTCAGTGTTGGCCATGGGCTAGCCACACGGGCGTATGTCTAGACTTTAAGGCCGTGTGAAGTAGTCAGTGTGCACCACGGGTAGTGAACACGGGCGTGTGACCTAGCCGTGGGACTTTGGCAGAATGGTTGAGTTTTGTGCACGGGTTGTGGACATGGGCGTGTGTGACTACACACGGGCGTGTATCATCTAGCACGGACGTGTAGTCCCTGTCTAGATGGAGAAAATTTTTAAGATAGTAAGAGTTTCCGATATGGTCTCGAGAGCCCTCGTATGTTTGAGTATGGCCTCGTAACTCGAAAATGAGGTTGTTGTCGTGACTTAAGGAGAGTAGTCATTTTGAGCCTAAGTGGCGATCAAGTAGTTTTAATCCGGTAACGCCTCGGACCCGGTTCTGGCAGGGATTACGGGTAAGGGGTGTTACAGTTTGGGCTGGAGGATTGGTGACGGTAAGAAAGTCTCTATCTGGGTTCCTAGAAGTGATGATTTCAGAGTTCAAAATATGAGTGCTAATTCGAGCCTATCAACAGTTACAGATTTGATTGATGCCAATACCTTTAAGGAGAAGGACGCAGAGAGGATCTTATGTATTCCTTTATCTATGAATCTGCCTGAGGACCATATAATCTGGCGTGGTGAGCCGACAGGGGAGTATACGGTTCGTAGTGGGCACAAATATCTTTTATATGATGGACAGAACCAATTACAGTCTAATTACAGACAATTTTACAAGAGATTGTGGAGCTTAGATCTCCCCCAAAAAATTAAAATTACAAACTGGAGGTTTTCTTGTAACTATTTGCCTACTTATTGTAATCTTCATTTTAGAAGAATGCTGGGATCTGCCATTTTGAAGATGCCAGAATGGAGCGGAAACGAGGGAGCATTTGTTCAGGGAGTGCTCTATAGCAATGGAGACATGGGAGAAGTTAAATGTTACCTGGCCTATTACAGAGGCAAATATAGATTTCAAAGACTGGATTAAAAACATTTTTGAGTCAAATTCTTTGGCTAAGTGCAGGATGATATCATGTGTATTGTGGGCGATATGGACATCAAGAAACAGATTCATTCATGAAGGAGAGAAAAAACCAGGTTCTTAAATAGCAGATTATGTGATCAACTACCTTAAGGAATTGGATGGGTTGAATACACACTTACCAGCGAGAAGGATTCATACGGTAAAAATCAATTTCGATGCTTCGAATGGACTGAAGGTAAAAATCAATTTCGATGCTGCTTTCAACAGGCAAAGAAATGAGTCATGCTCCGGGATAGTGGTACGAAATGAAAGAGCAGAAGTTATTTGTTTAAGAACAGTTATGCATGCAAATATACCATCTGTTTTTGCAGCAGAAGCGATGGCGTGTAACACCCCATACCCGAGTCTGAGACTAAGACTGGATACGAGACATTACCATGCTTGAACTCACTTAAACATGTACTTACGGCTATAAAATTTCGTTCTGAATTAAAAACTTCTCTTTCTTAGTCAAATCAGACATTTCATGGGCTTACGAGGCCTCAGACTTACGTCCTGAAACTTTCGGAATTCATCTGGAAACTTTCTCTCCAAACAGGGGTCACACGTCCGTGTGACTTGGGACACGCCCGTGCACCCCTAAAACATGCTCGTGTCTTTCACCCGTGGTGGATACTGGCAAATTACACACGGCCTGGACACGCACGTGGCCCCAAACCGTGCCTAAAACTCAGCATTCTGCCAATGCCCCACGGCTAAGGCACACGCCCGTGCTTACCACCCGTGGTGCACACTAACTACCTTAACACGGCCTAGAGTCTAGACACACGCCCGTGTAGCTAGCCCGTGGCCTATTCTGTCTTAAGATACAAAGGTGCAGGGTGCACACAGCCTAGACACATGCCCGTGTGTCCATCCATGTGGGCACTTAGAGGCTATTTACCAAGACAATTGCCACCCTGAAATCAAGACCAAACTCATGCTCAATTCAGCAACTCAAGTATTACATCTAACATGAACAAGGATGCATACTTCATTGATAGATTAAAACATACATACTTAATCATTCATGACTCATCTCTTTGGCCATATACAAAAAGAATGCTAAGCTTGATAGCCAACACTTTGGCTAGTTTTAAAACATAACTCAAAATGAAATGTTTCCTATACATGCCATACTTAATATAAACAACTTGGCTATACCAAAATAGCGATTGATAGTGTGCTCCGAGATCCGATGACGATGATCCACGAGATTAGCTAGGCCGGACTACATGGAAAGAAAGAATAAAGGACATAAGCATTTAGCTTAGTAAGTTTGCATGTAATTCTCATAGCAATATATTTGCTTAACATTAACCATTCATCATAAACAATGGCATTATGAATCTCAAGTATTCAAGCTTACTTACTCTTACTGATTCTTACATATCTCATGGTACTTACTATTCTCATGCTCGTACGGTAAATAATATACCTGTATCACTTGATCACATAGATCAGTATACTTTACTATGATAAGTACAATCTCAACTTCATCATTCATATCATGAATAATACTCTTAACTAGCATAACTTGATAAAGCTTTACTTACTTAACTTTCTTACTATATCATTTGAGCTTTACTCTCTTGCCCGATGAATTTCTATGAATAACCGAGGATACTGAATCTCATCCCACATAACTCGATGCCAAAGCCATATCCTCGATATGGTCTTACATGGGATCTATAATCTTGGTATTGATGCCATGTCTTGACATGGACTTACTCAAAGTCTTTCTTGTGTGTTCCCTTGGGAACTTACCATTGCCATGTCTTGACATGGTCTTACTTGGTATCTTTACTCATGAACTGGTCATTGCTGAGCCTTGGCTTGGACTTACATGAAATCTTTCTTGTTACTCACCAGTGCCATGCCTTGGCTTGGACTTACATGGAATCTCTACCTCATGATAGCTTTTCAATGCCAAGACTTGTCTTGGACTTACATGACATCTTTGCTTGGAGACTCACCAATGCCATGCCTTGGCTTGGGCTTACATGGGTCTTCATCTCATAATAACTCTTCAATTCCAAGACTTGTCTTGGACTTACATGATAACTTGCTTGATTGCCGATGCCATGCCTTGGCTTGGTCTTATACGGACTTTCTTATCTCGTGTGGTAGATCGAGTATCCTAAGTAATTCAACTTCAATCGGGACTTTCTCATGCTTAATCTCATTAATTTCTTTATTTAACATAGCAATAAGCATTTCTATGGTAATAATGTACATTATACTAAGCAATTCAATGATAATAATCATAAAGCTTAGAAATCATACAAACTTACCTCAATATACAAAATGTATGTAGATATGCAATTTAGTCCTCAACTTTGTTCTTGCCTCGGTTTCGATCCTGGCTTCGTTTTTCTTGATCTATAATAATAATTAGATCATTTAATACTCATATTGACTAAATTGACTCTTAACTCATACTTCGGCAAAATTACTATTTTGCCCCTAAACTTTATCATATTTGCACTTTTGCCCCTAGGCTCGTAAAATAATTCTCATTCAACTTTCTTAAACATCATGTTTAGCTGATTCATTTTCTCTACTATAAAAATCATCAATTCTCACTATTTCTAATAGGTATGACCAATTTCATAACTATTACAAATTAGTCCATACTATCATTTTTCATGAAATTCACTAAGGAAAAGATGTTTATCTAACATCAAACTCCCATAATCTTCCATAAAATATCATTTTACAAGCATGATACACATGGGTAGATTTTTGAACATGCTTCTTAGCTCATCTTATAGCTAAAAATAGCTAATTCATAATACGAGGACTCCAAAAATACGAAGAATATTATTAACGGGGCTAGGATGACTTACTTGCAAGCTTCAAAAATTTGAAGAACCCTAGCTATGGAGTCTCCCAATTTTCGGCACAAGGAAGAAGATGAATGAAATTTTTATCATCTTTTTTCCCATTTTAATCATTTAATTGGTAAATGACCAAAATGCCCTTCTCTTTAAAAATTTAAAATTTACTAACTCATGTCCATTTTTGTCCAAAACTTATAATTTGGGAAAATTGCTGTTTAAGGACTTCTAATTAATATTCTAAAGCTATTTCATACAAAAAGCTTCTAGAAACTCATATTTTGCAACTTTTGCATTTTAGTCCTATTTGATCATTCCATGTCAATTTCACAAAATTTCTATATGAAACTTTAATACTATCATGAAAACATGTCATAAACCTTAAGAACTCAATTTACTAACTCAGATTTGTGGTCTCGCACCACTATTCCGACTAGGCCCTAAATCGGGCTGTTACATGGCATGTCTCCAGGCACTCAATCTTGGGTTACATCTCGGACTGAGGGAGGTTGATTCCCGTTCGGTGCTCCGTAAACTGCAAGAGGAGAAAGAAGATAGATCTGATATTGCAGCTTTTATAAAAGATTCAAAACAACTAAGTTCAGGTTTTGAGTCCTGCGTATTTCGATTTATCTATAGAGAATCTAACCAGGTTGCTCATCTCATAGCTACAGAGGGAATCAAAAAGAGAGAGACAACTTATTTGTTGAATATGGTTACTTCTGGTGCAGAGGAAGCGGTGGTCGCCGATCGAAGATGGAAGGAATTCATGAGGGAGTGAAGCGTCTGGAGTGTTGAAGGAGAGTTTGGAAAAAGGGATTGAAGAGTCAGGGGGATAGGTGTTTTTCAAAGATTTTCCTATGGGAAGTGATTGCTGTTGATGAAAATCAATGATGAATAATGATGAAGCTTCCGCGATTTCCCATCCGTTTTGTTGCTTTGCAGGAGGGGGTTTATTTATTGGATAACAGCTGGATGACGATGTCTCTAGAGCTTTCCCGTTCTGCAATCTGGATCTTTGTGTTTGTGCTATTTTGTTTTTGTTTTTGTTTTCTTTCTGTTTGTTTTGGGCTTGTTTTTGGATTGTTTCTACTGTTTATATTTGCTTTACGTTCTGCCTGTTTTATTGGGCTTGTTTTTTTGGGTTTTGTTTTATGAATAAAAGATCCAGATGTTATATTAAAAAAAAAGTTTTTGTTAAATTTCCCTCCTTGAAGCAAATCATGAAACATAAAATTAAGGAGAGAATTGGAAGGGAGAGGGAGAGGGATTTTTCGTTTTACATTGTTCCTATGTTTTTCTCGGCTATTTTATGAAAATGATAAAAAAATTAAATATTTACAAGAATAATTCAGATTCAAAAACATTAACGAAAATAACTATGAAGGAACAATGTATGGTGGTGCCGACAACTCCATGGCCGGCACCTATGTTAGAAAAGATTAAAAAATATGTATTTTTGGTGTCGGCAATGTAATGGCCGGTACCCATGTGTATTTTTTACCCGTATTTTATATAATACATTTTATACCTGGTTTAAAAAAAATTGGGTGCAAAATATTTTAAATTTTTATGCCAGTATTGAGGTGGCCGAAACCCATTTTCAGTAAAAAAATATTTTTTTTTCTTGATCCCGTGAACCCATTGACCGACAACAATACATATGGGTATACCATGATAAAAAAAGAAAAATAAAAAAAAATGCAAACTCATCTTCTGCAAATGGTTCTCCTTCACTATTTCTTTTCTCTTCCTCCCTTCTTCTCAATTTTTTTCATTTTCTAAAATGTTTTTGGCTTTTTATTTTCTAAAACAAATAAACTATCATAAGTCTTTTTTTTTTCTTTTTAATTTTCTAAAAAAGAGATGATGAAAAGGAATGAGAATCGATTGCAGAAGATGAGTTTGCATATTTTTTCTTTTTGTTTTTTGATCATGGAATACCCATATGTATTGTTGGCGGCCAATGGGTTCACGGGATCAAGAAAAGAAATATTTTTTTACTAAAAATGGGTGTCGACCACCTCAATACCGGTACCAAAAAAATTAAAAAAAATTGAAATTGGGTGTCGGCCACCTGCTACATGGCACCAAAAAAAATAATTTTTTTTTTAAAATCAGGTACAAAAATGTATTGTACAAAATACGGACGCATTGCCGGTACCAAAAAAATATTTTTTTAATCCTTTCTGACATGGGTGCCGGTCATGGGGTTGCCGACATCATCATGCACTGTTTGTTCTAGGTTATTTTTATTAATGTTTTTGAATCTGGGTTATTCTTATAAATATTTAATTTTTTTAAGTTCATTTTAATAAAATAGCTGTTTTTCTCTTCCTTTCTAAACTTGGACAATGATTAAGAGAGGAGCCCAGAGTTAAATACTCACCATGGTTCACTTTGTATGGGTTAAATTTGAAGGAATAGACCATATAGAAAGAAAAAAAAAATTATATATCTCACAATGGTTGAAGATAATTATGCAAAAAAATTATAAAAAAAAAAAACTATTTTAAAGATTTAATTATAACTTTATTTAAAAAGGTATTATGTTTTGAATTTAAATCTGTATAATATATATTTTTAAATTTTATATAAAAATATATAACGATAAAAATATTTTTAAAATAATATTTTTTACTTTATAAATGATTTTTTTTTTAATTTTACAACTAAATTAAGGCTCTGTTTGTTTGTCAGTAAAACATTTTCCGAAAAAAATTTTCAGCCTTTTCCAATGTTTGTTTGGCTAAAAATAATTTCTTAAGGTAAAATGTATTACAAAACACGGGAAAAGAAGCCTTTAATTTAGGAAAATGTCTTACAGGAGGGAAAGAAGCCAACAACGATTCTCAACACCCCGATCTTCCCTTTCCCCTTCTCCCATCCTTGACACCCCGATCTTTTGCTTGCCGTCAGCCAACAGCGATTCTCAACACCAGACGCCGGCGTTCATCTTTGATTTTCCCATCTTCGCCTTTCGTTGTCAAAATCTGCACTGCACCACCGTTCGTCGACAGCGTTCATCTTCCTCTCTCGAAGGTAAGAACGAAAAAAAAGAAAAGAAACATGTGATTGTTTTTGTTTATTTTTGTACTTATTAGGGAAGGGCTGTGATTTTCCAGAAAATTGATATGAAAAAGAGTGAGAGAGATATGGAGAAAGATTTGGGTTTCTGCTTCTTATGAGTCTACTTATATCAGCATCCAAAACTTTTTCTAATATAGATAAAAAAAACAGGGTAAATTTTTCTAATTTTTCTAATATAGTGTAATTTTTTCTAAATGATGTGAAGATTATGCTACTGAACAGTTAGAAAACTTTTCTAAATGATGTAAGATTGCTCCGAAAAGTTGTTGTAGCTATGGGAAATTTGATCACAGTGCTTACTGTTAATTGTTAACTCCGGAAAGGAACAGAGGAAACTGTTTGTTTTAGTTAAATTGTGCATATGTTGCCCTCTTGCTGAGCTTATTTCACTAAGGCTTGGCATATGTTCTCGGTACATGATCTGTTGTGTGGTTTATCCTTATATTGTTTCTTAGATTCTAGTGTATGTATCACATAGTTAGCTTTGTTGCACAACCCTTTTCTTTTCCTGCACATTTTCTCCTTTTTCTTAAATAATTTTTTTCTGTTTACAAATTCTCTAGTTTAAGGCAACCAAGCATACAAAGATAAGCAATGACGGAAGGCTATTGGGTTTTATACTGAGGCTATAAAGCTTAGTGGCAATAACGCAACATATTATAGCAACAGGGCCGCAGCATATCTAGAACTAGGAAGGTAAAATTTTACTCTTTTATTAATTCATCTATTCCAACTGATGATATTCTCGAAGGACTTCCTTTATATTTGATTTTTTTTCTTTTTAAAAGAGTAACTCATACGGCCATTTTAAAGTTGCAAGAGAGCCATTTAAGCAAATATATATCCATCTTCTTTGAAATAGTTATGAAAAACCTTACAATCCTGTATTCAGAACCAACCTTAAAACCCCATACTTAAACATTCTTCTTTGTTTATTTGACTTCCTACACATAATATTAGCTATGTGAGCAAAATTTTTATTTTAAAAACGTCATATAATCCAATTTAAAGGAATTCCTTAGATGATGTTGTTAATTGGACTACACTTACTAAATCAAATGGGCAGCAGAGGGACTAAATTCTTGGGACTTTTGGTAAATAAAAAAAAGCTTGGGACTTAATTTCAAATGTTCAAAGAGTGCAGAGACTGGCAGCATAATTAGACCTAAAATATGTGTACGAATTAATTGAATTAGTTTCGCAATGAGCGTCATTTTCATTTTGCACTATTATATATATGTATTTTTTCCATAGAGGCAAGCAACTAAACGGAAAGGAATTAAGCATCTTTCTTGTCCCATGTGATTGGACTGCCACTAAAATGACTTGCCAAATCTCCATTAGAATTAAAATTTAGCTGATAGACCTTGTTTTATATTATGCTGGACTTTCACTTTCAGATATCCCTATGTTGTCTTCTCCATATCCGTCAAACAAGCCTGTCAAAAAAGCTGATAGACTTTGTTTAAATTTTATGGCCAATGCTTGAATTTCAAGCACCTACTTTAACAGAGAAGGCTAAAATTAAATCAATTATGTTGCATGGAATTTGGATCCATCATTAAATAAAAAAAAAGAATCATTCAACTAAAATACAATCCATGGTAGGTCAATGGAAAAAAAACTGCCAAATCCAATTATTTAACACACATATATATATAATAAATAAGTTAACTATATCCACTTTGGTTTTTTGGTACTTGATTTTTTTCCCTCCCCTTCAGTTTCCTCCAAGCAGAAGCAGATTGTACCAAAGCTATCAGCCTTGATAAAAAGGTAATTTCTTCCTGGAAAAGATAATGATTTTGATTGTATAACTGTTGTATATTTTATTCCGTACATGGCATTTTTATGCATTATCTTTGATTCAAGTTTACTTAAAATCATAATTTCTATCATGATTCCATTATCTGTTTCAACAAGTGTCTCTGTTTGCAACTTATTGTGCTTTATTTTTGGGTGATCTTATTAAAAGCTTGCATCTTTTTTTTAGTGATCAAATATTTGTGTGGCATTATTTTGTGTAGATGGATCGTAATCAAGATCAAAATGCAATTGTCGGAGTCGTGGCTTTAGTTTAGCTTTTGGGGCTCTTTGGATTAAAAAATTAAAAACTAGGAAGGAAATTGCTTCTCACCCTCGTGTGAATCGAGATTATGAAAGAGAAAATTATATTAATAGTATTTTATATAGTGGTGACCAGCATTGAATTGATGTGATAAGGGTGAGACCGATTGCCTTTTTTAATTTGTGTGATATTCTTAGTAGGAATAATTTGTTACAATCAACTAAATCGGTGAATATTAGGGAGTAAGTAGTTATACTTTTACATATAATTGGTCATAATGTAAGGTTTCGAGTGATTGGATCTAGATATTATAGATCAATTGAGACAATTCACCGTTCCTTTAGGGTTGTATTGAGAGCTATTTTGAAATTGTATAAACCAGTTATTAGATTACCTAATGAGTCAACTCCTAGTGAAATCAGAAACAATCCAAGGTTTTATCCTTATTTTAAAGATTATATTGGAGCATTAGATGGAACTCATGTTCGTGCATCCGTTCCACTTAGCATTCAAGGAAGATTTCTTAGCCGTAAAAGGGGGACGACACAAAATGTATTGGCTGCCATTACATTTGATTTGAAATTTTCCTATGTTCTAGCTGGTTGTCTAGCTGGTTGGGAAGGTAGTGCACATGATTCTCGTATTTTAAGTGATGCACTTTCACGCCCAAGAGGATTAAGAATTCCGGAAGGTAAGAATTAACATTAAATACCAAATAGTTCTAGAAAGCTCATAATTTATTAGTAATAATTATGTTTTGTAAATTTGTAGGTAAATATTATCTTGCTGATACTGGATATGGCATCCGAAATGGATATATTACCCCATATCGTGGTGTCCGATATCATTTAAAAGAGTTTAGTGCCCAGGGGCCTGAAAATGCAAAGGAACTCTTTAATCTTCGTCATTCATCATTGCGAATCACTATTGAATGTGTTTTTTGGATTTTGAAAAAACAGTTTCGTGTATTAGATGCTGAACCATTTTGGAATTTTCAAACTCAAGTAGATATAGTTTTGGCTTGTTGTATCATTCATAATCATATAATGGGAGTTGATCCTAGTGATTTACTTAATCAAGGATTATACGAGGAGCCTGAGTCTGATTTGATAATACCAACTCTTACGGAGTGAGAAGAAAGAGAAGAAGCAAAAGAATGGCTTGCTAAGAGAGAGGAAATTGCACAAACTATGTGGACTGATTATATGGCTAGAAATATTAGGTAGGTTTAGGGCTTAGGGTTATTGTTTCTATGTTATGTATGTTTTAGTACTAAAATTGTCTTTTTTTAATGTTGGTTGGATAATGATATTGAAATCAGTTTGTTGGATATTGAAATTATTATGTATTGAATTTGTTAGATATTGAATTTATTATGTTTTAAGCTTGTTGGATATTGAAATGATTGACAATGACAATTATTAATGTAGAATGGGTAAGGGCAACAAAGAAGGGACCTCCAAGAAATTTAGGTGGGCAAAATCGATGGAACATCTTTTTCTTGAAATTCTAGCAGAGGAGGCCTAGAAAGGAAGTAAGCCTTCTAACACTTTCAAAGCAATTTCTATTAATCGAGTTGCCATAGGTATTTCTGAAAGATTTCAAGTCCAATTAGATGCGAAGCATGTGGAAAATCATTTGAGGACTGTAAAAAACCAGTGGCAGATTATATGCACAATTCGGGCTGAAAGTGGTTTTGGATGGGATGATAACATGAAAATGATCACATGTGATAGAGCGACATAAGATGCAGCAGTGATGGTAATATATGTATATATATGTTAAGTATATTTCAATTGTTTTTTACTTGTTATTCTAATTGTGTATAATATCCAACAGGCACACAAGAAGTATGAACCATTTTTGAATAAAAGCATTGATCATTATGATGAAATGGCTTTGGTTGTTGGCGAAGATATGGCAACAAGGAGTTTTGCCAGAACATTTGCTGACATAGATTTGGATGATGGTAACCAAGATTTAGTGCCTATAGGCTGCAACAATGAAGAGATTGAGGAGGTAAGAACAAAAGTATCTTCATCTGGCACATCTAAACGTAAAAGAAAAAATGCTCAAGAAAGTGTCGTTGATGAACAAATTAAATTTGTGGGTGAACAACTTGGAAAATTTGCTAATGCTTTGGAACAATTTACTGCTGATAAGACACCACATCTTTACGAAGAAGTGATGTCGATGGAGGTAGAAGGATTTGATGATGACTTCCTTTGTAGTGTGTTTGATTATCTTGTGGGTCATGAATCCGAAGCCAAAGCTTTTTTGGTTAAAATTAAGAAACATAGAAAAATTTGGCTTCAAAAAGTTTCTCAAGGTTGAAGATATTGATACTTTAATGTGGTGTAATATTAGTTATGCACTTGGACAATGTTGTTGTTATCATGTGGTGTACTACTAATTATGCATTTGGATAATATTATTAATTTCTAGTATTATTTGTGGTTCAGAAGCTAATTTATAATTATTCAATCTTTATTTTTATTTTTTATAACACAATTAGAAATAATTTATTTGCTTTGGTTGTTTCCAATTTATGACGGTTAATATTCTAGCTTAATAATTGAGTATTATTATATATTTAATTTGGTTTATTTATTTATAAATAAATCACTGCAATACATGTAAAAACAATTTAAAATGTAAATTTATTCATATATATATATATATATAATAAACTCAATTAAACAATGAAAAGATAATAAATTATTAAATATATATTTGTTTCATTTAAAACAGCTTTTATGAAATATTTTCAGGAAATTTACCAAACAACAGAAAATATTTTACACAGATTCATCAAAACACTAGAAAAGTAAATCATTTCTAGAAAAGTAAATCATTTTTCAGAAATTATTTTACTGGCAAACAAACGGAGCCTAAAACTCCCATTTAACACCTAATAGATATGATTTAAACTTTATATTGATGAAAAGCATAATTATATAATCAATATATCTATAAAAAAATGATATAGGAAATAAATGAAATTTTAGTTGAAATAATAAATTAAAAATATTTAAAACCCTAATATATTAAATTCAAATTTTAGTATATATTGTATATCTTTGTTATATAAAAGATATAAAAAGATAAAAGTATCTTCAAAATAATATATTTTACTTTATAAATTAATGATGTTTTAATCATTATCCAATTAATGTCCTCAATTCATAGTTTAACGTATAGTATAAATGATAATAATATAGATAGTAAAGGATGATTAAATGAATTATAATAAGTTTTTAATTATGTCTAAATTATTATATTTATTTATAACTCTTTCATTATTTTTTTCTCTAACTTTATTAGGATCGAAGTATATTTAAAATAAAAATAATTATCATAAGTAAGATTACATGCCAATTTTTTTATAAAATTTAAAGCTTCAACGTTAAAAAATTATAATATTATGTAAAGTAATTAAAATTGACATAGAATTATTAAACGCTTTAATTGATGAGATAAAAAAGATTGTAGAATAAAGTTTAGACAAAATAATTAAATTAGTTTAAAGGCAGGTTGAATTTTGGTTCCGAAATTTAACATCAAATTTGGCTCAATCTAATCAGTTTAATTTTATAAAATTTTTCACTTAAACAAAATGATGTCTACTTCTCCCCCCCTATCTCTTTCTATTCTCTATTAATGTTTTTATCAAGACTACTCAATATAGCAACATCTCAGGGATTATTCAAGTGTCATCCTAAATGTCATAGAATTTACCATACTCGTTTGTGTTTTGCAGATGAACTCTTTATTTTTTTTGTACAAGCCTATTTTTGCCCGGCCTGTAACACCCCAAACTCGGCCCATGCGGTATGACCGGATCTGACATGTCACATGAAGAAAACGTATAAGAACATGTGATTCTTACTAAAATAGGCGTTATTTGGTCATGGTCAAGAAAACAAGTTTGGTTATAAATATTTGATAAAACACTACCAATTTCGAGAGGTTGATTGATGAATCGAAAATCGAACTAGTGAACTTTAAAACCGTGACTTTTGAGAAATGACGTTGATAATTTGAAATAGAATCCGAGTTAAATTATTAGTGCATATTTATTATGAAAACCATTTGTTAATCAATTTTGGAAACCGTTATTTATGATTTTAGAAAAAAAATCCCCATTTTAAAACAATTCAAGCAAGATAGTAAGTACGACTAAACATAAAGCAAAATAAAAAAATATTTCAGAGGCCTTATTACAACTTAAAACCCAAAATAGTAAAAATAGTGAAATAAAGCGGGAAAGTAGTTTACTAATATTTGAAAATATTATTTCCAAAGTATGGCCTCCACCGAGTCATCCATGGGCCCAAGTCCTCATTACGGAGCATTACCTGCAAGGGTTAAGAAAGAAGGGGGTGAGTCACAAGAACTCAGTGTATAATCCCCTTACCGTCATCCACTGGGCCTGAACCCGCATAGCATAATCTTGGGCCTAAGCCCATTTACATAGTAATAATTAAAATGAAGTATATGTATGAAACCCAACCCATCCATCCATCACACCCCGACCAGACCAATCACACTGTGAGGATTAAGTCAACCCACCCCACGCTCACACCAAAATTTCTTTCACAAACCGCTATCATATAGTCTTTTTGTGGTCAAGCCACCAAATCATATTTAAGCACAATAATATACAAATTGTGGCAATGCCACCAGCTACACTCGCTCTCCATACAATTTTCCCATCCCATGCAATATGTAAAAATGCTACGTACATAATAATATAACATAAAACATCCACATATAAATATCAACCATTAATCAAGTAATTTATTAAGGTGAA
The DNA here is from genome assembly GCA_025698515.1 of Gossypium sturtianum. NCBI lineage: Eukaryota > Viridiplantae > Streptophyta > Magnoliopsida > Malvales > Malvaceae > Gossypium > Gossypium sturtianum. The sequence goes on from CM046950.1 coordinate 37,377,372, forward strand.
TCGACCCATTATAGTTCTTTGGAAATTCGGCCCACTAAGGCATTCTAGCAAATCGGCCTGTAGGGGCATTTTGGTAAATCGGCCCATAGGGGCATTTTGGTAAATCAGCCCATAGGGGCATTTTGGTAAATTGTACCGATTAACACCGATTTTGACAGATCTTAGAATTAACGTCGTTTAAGTCAATTACTCGTTTTATGCTATTTTACGTTTTTTTTTAGACTTGTAAATGACAACGATCTATTCATACAATCATTGTAGTGAATCACGAATCTACGGAATTTTGGTGTGAGATTACACACCTGATTACGGTGAGGACTAACCCTTCTTGATCGCCGGCACCTAAATCACCATTACACTCGATTAACCAACAAACAAGATTTTATTAATCCAAAACTAAATTAAACGATCTAAAATGCTTACCCTTAGTATCGTGAACGACCACGATTTGCCTATTCTCACCGGATGATGGTCCATAACCCGGTGGAAAATCCCGAACCGTCGATACCGCCCTACGCTTGAACTTAGGAGTAGGAATTGCAAATCCACTCCCTTTTTTTCTCTCCTATCGATTTTCTTTTCAAATCGCTACCACTTGCCTCCATTGGAAAAGTCTTAGTCAGAATGATATTACGATGATAGAAAACGATCGTCTAAGGAAAAGGTTTTGGCTTACCACTACTTCCGAAGGGTCAACGAGTAGATAAGAATGAACGATCTAGTCCCTATAATAATTGATTAGTCAAACTTTCAATCCGATTAACACAATAACCGAGTAGCGATACCGAATGGACTATGAAGAGACTCCTTACCTTAATCGATGATGAACCCGATTCCCACCGATTGGACTTATGACTAGAGATGAATCGACAATGATGTGGTATTCGGCCACCCACTATAACACTACGAAAAAGAATTGATCACAATATGAGAGTGTAGGAGAGAGTGATGTTTCGATTTAGAAACAAAGTAGAACAACCGAATAGTGATGGACACACATTCGGCTAGGAAGAAAAGAAAATGGAAGAAATAGAAATGAAACCCTTACCCGATTCAACCAAGGAGAAATGTCCAACACACAAGAATGGAGAAGAGAGAAGATGTTAAAGATTCGGCTATTGAAGAGAAAAGGGCAAGGAAGATTCGGCCAATCAAAGTTGTCAACTAAGAAGAAGAAAAGAGAGGTTGAATAAATGGTGAGAAAAAGAAAGAAAGATGGAAAAATAGTGTTAGGGGGTTTCGGCTAATCACCAAGGAGAAGATGACCAAATTGTCTTGAGTAATTCGGCAAAACAAAGGAAAAAGAACCAAAATAATTAGAGTGTTTCGGCCAAGGGAAAAAAATTGGAAAAGAGACACCAAAAAAAAATGTTCAAAAAGAAACTACCTCTCATGCACAATTTTGCGAAAAGGCTATAGCAAATTGGCTCCCAAAATCCCCCTACCAAAACTGTGTATCATCTTTACCAAAAAGATGAGTGTTGACCAAAACTCTTTCCTTAGGCAACTCCTAATATTCGACCAACATGTCCCCCTCCCTTATCCCTTTCTTTGATTTCTTTCCTTCTTTTTCCCTTGTCTTCCTCCTTACCATATTCCTTAGTCATCTTTCCATCAATAAAAAGTCTCCCTTACCATATTTAGAACCATGGCCGAAACTTTGGAATAGGAACACAAAAATAATCCAAAAATTTTGCAAAAGGTGGGATTCGAACTCCACCCCTTAAGCCTCTTCATGTGACGCCACACCACTCTACTACTAGCTCATCTTATGCTAGCAAAATACACACTTATTTTCTTAAGTCATGATGCCACTTACCTTCTCTACTTAAAGTGCTTAAACACAAAAATTTTACTAAGGCCCAACTTAACCCCAAACCTTCTTAGGACCCCTAAACATACACAATTAACATTCTAAACTAGCCTATCGCGAGGTATAAGGCAAAACATAAAATCCCAAAGTTCAGGATGTTACACGGCCCACTAAGACCCATACAACACCAAAACCCATTTTACGAACCAAATACAAAACCCAAAATCAGACCCAACTAAACCTATCAGCCTAAACCCAAAATAACCTAAACTTTAGCCCACTACAAACAAAACAGCAAAGAAAAAACCTAGTGCCGCCATTGTCTAGCTTTCTGACCAGCCACCTGCCACCACCGCCCACGTCCCATCAGCACCGCCCATATCCTGCAAAGAAAAGGCAGACACGCAACAGAACAGGAAAAATGAACAGCAAAAGCAAGTATTTTGTAACATTTTTCTTGGCTATAAAAGACCAAGAACGCACCAATGTAAAAGGGGGATTTTCAGAATTCAAAAAATATACGAACTATCAAGAATCAGGAGGTTGATTTTTTTATTTTCTTTCGACTTTACTTTTATTACTGTTGTCCTCTATCTATTTTTTATTTTTATTACTTTCAAATTTTTAAAAACGAAATAATAACAAAAAAAAGGAAAAGGAACTTACCTGAGCCTCGAGACCGCGTCGTCGGAGTACCCTCTCCGTCGTCGGAGCTTGGACCGAGTAAGGATATCGAAGGCCTTTTCCCTTCGATTTGGGGGACGCCGAAGGACCGGTCTTCAAAGAGGCTTTCAAACAGAATACCAAGGCTCATCCTCGCGCCTCGTTGGCCACCTGAAATGGTGGTGGTGCGACGGTGATGGAGGGAGCCCAATCGTCGGTAGGAAGAGAGGAGAGAGGGCTGCCTCTCCGTTTTTCAGAGAAATAGGGGGAAGGAGCCTCTGTTTTTTTTTTCTGAAACCCTAAAGAAATGGGGTAAACTTTTTAAAAAAATAATAAAAGAAACAGCGCCGTTTGAAGGAGGTGACCCGCGCGTCAACCCGACCCGTGCGCTGGGTCCGCGCATTTTTGCTCTAATGGGCGATTTGCGCGCTTGGTCCCTCCCCTCTGTGCTAACGTTCGATTGAGCCCTATTTTACTTTATAATTTTTGCTACCTGATTTATTTTTAGTCTCAATTTGGTCCCCTTGAAACGCAGTGCGCGGTGGCTAGGGATATTTGCCCCTTAGTCCTTTTTGTTTTCCTGCGCGTACAGATGGGCCCTGATTCGTTTTTTTTAACTTTTGGACCTTCAATTTTATTTTTCTTATAATTTAGTCCTTTTTAATGTTTTATTTATAATTTGGGGCTCCTATTTTTATTTTAATTGCAATACATCACTCATTTATGGATTCGTCTTTATTTTATGCTTTTGTATATTATTTTATTTGTTATTTATTCGTTTGTTATTTTATTTACTTGCTATTATTTATTTACTGTTTTTTTTTTATTTTTAGCATTTAAAAGCATATTCTTCTTATTTTATTTTGTGTATTTTACTTTATTTCATTTATATTTCTCACTATTACCATTACTGTATCATTATTATTATTATTATTATTATTATTATTATTATTATATTGTTATTACTAAATTGATATTTAACATCGAATATTAATCTTTTTAGACTTTATTCACTTCTTATTTTCTTTTTATTATTATTTTCATTATGATTATTTCTATTCATTACTTATTATTTTTTATGCTTTCAAATATTAGATTACTTATTTTATTATTTCCATTACTACTATTATTATTATTATTACTCATATTTATGTATTTTACTATTATTATTTGTTTATCAAGTTATTTTATTATAATTTATTATTATTGTCATTATTATTGCTATTATGTTGTTATTGTTTCATTATCTTTCAAATCATTGTACATAGTATTAATTTACTTATTAATTTACAATTAGCTATTACTCTTATTCTTATTTTCTTTATATGTTTATTTATCCATTATTTCTAACATCTATCTGTTATTTCATACCAATTGTTTGATTTAGCTTTTATCGTATTTTATTTTAGCCTTCATTATTATTATTTACATTATTGCCCTCATCTTTATTCTATTATGCATATTGGCATTAAAATTCGTCTTCCACTTTTATTATATTTTATCCGATTTTTGAAATAAGCAAATACTTCTGCGTTCTAAGGTTCGAAAGAAATCGTGCCCTAACTTACTGGGTTTCGATTTTTCTCGTTTAACCTAAATAGCGGAATGTCCTTCTAAAAAATAAATAAGTTTTGAATAAAAAGAAAGCTATTTCTCGAGAATTCGAGATGTTGTGTCCTAACGTATTGGATGTGACATTTTGTTACCTCGGGAAAAGATTTCTTAAAATAAAGGCAATATTCTGTATTTGGAACTTCGAGAAATCGTGCCCTAACTTACTGGGTTCCGATTTTTCATTTAACCCAAATGACCGAACATCCTTCTTAAACTTAAATACATGAGTTTTTAAAGTCAAAAGACAAACTCAGTTTCAGGAATTCGAGATGTCATACCCTAACTTACTGGGCGTGACATTTTACTTCTTCGAAATAGAAGGGCCTTGGCGTCCATTTTTTTAATTTCTTCCATTTTTCTTTAAGCAAAGAGGATCGTATAATATTTTCAAACTTTTGACATTAAGACGTTAACGAATCAATTAGGTACCAATTTTGGGCGTATCGAGGGTGCTAACCCTTCCTCGTACGTAACCGACTCCCGAACCCGTTTTCTGGATTTTGTAGACCAAAAATCGTTGTTTTGATAAATCAAATTTATTATTAAAATGACCGAATTACGAGGTGACCCGATCACACCTCATCAAAAAAGATTGGTGGCGACTCCCTATTTTATTTTCATTTTCAAAACCCTAGTCGATTCCCGTTTTTCAAAAAAATGGTTTCGATAGCTTGGCGACTCCACTGGGGAAATAAGAGAGTCAAGCCGTGAATTGATTAACTTTTGTCTTTTTGTCGAAAATTGAAAATTTGGTTTTAATATACGGTCATTTCATTGCATTTCATCCGTTTTTTTTTGTTACGGTTTGTCATCATTTTATTCATGTTTTTGTATTTCAAGTTTTTGTATATCTCCACACATTGCATTGCATGACCGTCGGGTCACACCCTTCTAAGTGGGAGTGAGAAGCTACTCCTTCGTAAGGTTTTCACCTCCATGCAGGATAGTGAATTGCTTTCGGGGTACATCCGTACCTATGTGAGATTTTCATCTCCGTGCAGCTATAGGGAAACGTATTCCCCTGAACTGAACTCGGTCTGTATGAGTCTATAATGGGTGAGGATCGAGGAATCTGCTGGTTCGGGTACCTCTCTTTAGAACCGAACCTCATATAGCAAGCCTTAAGAGCCCACCTTAGGTAGATCCATGCTAAACCCTAGTGGTTACCCGGGTAGGTGCTTTGTTTCTTGCTTGCTTTAAGCTGTGTGTGATATACTAACTTGTTTTGTTTTATTTTAATTGAATGGCATTTTCATCACACTTAGTTCACTTTCACGCATCATATTGAATAATCGTTCGATTTTTACCCTCTTAAGTGGGAGTAAGAAACTACGCCTTCGTGAGGTCTTCACCTCCGCATGGGCTAGTGGATTGCTTCCGGGATACATCCGTACCTATGTGCTTTGTGAGATTTTCATCTCTGCATGGCCATAGGGAAATGTATTCCCCTGAACCGAACTCGGTCCGTATGAGCCTATAATGGGTGAGGATCGAGGAATGTGCCGATTTGGGTACCCTTACTTTAGAACTAAACAGCATATAGCGAACTTTAGGAGCCCACCTTAAGTGGAGCCGTGCCAAACCCTAGTGGTCACCCATTTATGTAATCTATTCTATTGTTTATTTCTCCTGTGCTAACATGTTTTGTTTTTTTTATGCTTGCATTGCATTGCATCGCACTGCATCATCTTAGAAAGGAGGTGTTGATTCATATTCGATTACTAAATAGAAGAGTTTGTCATAAGGAAATGGGTTACTTGATAAAGTGGATTATAATACGGTCGTTCGAACATAGTCCAGGTAAACAACGAGAGAAGGCTGATAGTCCGCAGAAGAATACAAGACTTTGCCCGAAGATTCAAGCCGACAAGGATTATTCGAGAGTCATCATGTCTCAATGAACATCGCGGAGGATAAGTGAGTGAAGAGGTACGGCCTAGACCAAGCAACAAGGAGCTAGAAGAGGCATCTATTGAGAAAGTTCACGGGATACGTCCATAACATCCGGATACGAATAAAAGGATTGGTGTTTTCACCTGGACTATGAGGACAAAGCCGTATATGCAATCCATTTTATGTAAAGGAATTTATCTTCTAGAAAAGTTCTTCTAATGGAATTGAATTTAGAATCAACACCTCTCTTTATTTTTGCATTCATTCCATGCATTTGCATTGCATTTCATGCATTTGCATTACATCATATCACATGTATTAAAATTTGTAGAAAGACCCTAATTAGGTGAAATTATTTCAGTTAACCTAAAAGCCATGGACCAAAGGTTGGAAAGAATAGAGAAAAGGCAAATACAGATGCAGGAGCAATCGACCAAAATTCAACAAGAGATGCGGGAACAAATGCTAGAATTCCAAAAGAATATGATGGGCCAGCTAACCCAGTTACTAGCCGGAGGACTTGAAAAAAGGAGTGGCCTAGTGGTCAACAGTATGGATGATGATGAAGTCATCGTTTATTCCCCAAGTTTTTCCCCAATAAGTGTCCCGACTCAACCAGACGCTCGTTCGCAAGGGGTACCTGTCATTATCAAACCCCGATATCAGACTGATACCTCGGCATTGTTGAAGCTCCCAATGGGTTCAGATTTTAATTCGGGGGATGATCGAGTCAATCCTGTGGTACATGGCCTAGCCGAAACAAAGAAAAAGGGAGAGTGGACTTTAAAAGCCCCGAAGCTGAAGGAAAAGGAACTGAATAATACGAGTAGGTATAACAAGGGCCATTCGGAGCCGATTACAGTAAACCAGCCAAAGATAGCGGCTACCAGCTATCAGGTCTCCCCAAGACAAGAGCCTAATCCAAAATCAAACTCGAAAAAATTCCAGTTCACACCCATCCCGATGACATACAAGGAGCTCTATCAAAATCTATTTGATGCGCATGTGGTGTCTCCTTACTACCCAAAACCAATGCAACCCCCATACCCCAAATGGTATGACTCAAATGCTCAATGTGAGTACCATGCCAGGGTTACAGGACATTTAACAGAAAATTTCCCTGCTTTCAAGAAGCTGGTCGAAAAATTCATCAAAATAGGAGTTATAAAATTCGATGATCCCTCTGGTGCAGAAAATTTGTTACCCAACCATGCGATTAAAGGGATAAATATTGTGTGTACCATGATGAATGGGGGCATGAGATCAGGAGTACATCAAGTTCAGGGCTCTAGTGCAAAACCTAATACTGGGGAATTTAAACATTAATGACGTATCTGAAGAGTAAACCGAGGAATCAAAGTTTTCGAGCCCTTACATACTTGGGAGTGTTTTGAACAATGGGACTGCAGAAGAGATCCCTGTATTTTTAGAGCTAATTCAGAGTAATGTCCAAAACATGCTTATTGCTCTAAGCCTAGGAGCAATAAGAATCTTTTTGTGAAATAGGCTTATGTTCAATATCTATATGTTCAATGAAAATGCATTTTTGTATCTCATTTTGAGCAAATATTCTTTTATTCCTTTATTTCATTCATGTTCATACCACATAAATAATCATTCTTGGATTCATTTGTTCTTTGAATATTATTTCGTACCTACAATAGGTCCCTAGGTATCAACGACATGAGCGACGCTGCTACTGACTCAGAGTCTATTTTTCGATAAGATATGTGTCTAGAGGGATCTCAGGACTCTGGAGACGATAGAGATTGTAACCTATCTCTTGATTTGTTAAAGATGGTAGAGCAAGATGAAAAATAGATATTACCTTATAAAGCATCAGTGTAAGCCTAGAGAGAGGTGAAAATAAGAGCCTGTATCTTCACAAAGGCAAAGCGAGACGTCATTGAGCCATTCCAAGAGTTCAAAGATATTTTCGCATAAGGAATTCTTAGAAGAGGAACACATTTACAATGGCCAATCGAATCATGAGGTTCGGGTACTGGTGGTCCACCATGGAAGGGGATTGCATCAGTCATACCAAGAAATGTCATAAGTGCCAAATTTATGGAGACAAGATTCCTGTGCCTCCTTCATCTCTTCACGTATGACGTCTCCATGGACTTTCTCTATGTGAGGCATGAATGTCAGTGGGCCGATCATGCCAAAAGCTTCTATAAGTATCGATTCGTCTTTATGGTCGTTGATTACTTCACTAAGCGGGCGGAAGCTACTTCATATGCCAATGTCACAAAGGCGACAGTCAGTAATTTCTATGTCGATATAGAATCCCAAAAAGGGATCATATCTGATGATGTATTAAATTGGAACAACAGCGCGACATCAGAAGTTTGCAGTCTGCTCAAGATTAAACATCGTATTACCCCAAAACGAACGATAAAAAAAAAGGATTGCGGGAAAAATGACTGAGGCTCATGAAGATGGGCATCTGTACTTGTTGAACGCTTGCTAGGACCCCAATCGGGGCAACGCCTTTCTTATCGAAGTTGAGGTTCCTTCTCTTCAAGTCTTGTCAGAGATGAAGTTGGATCTAATTTCGATATGATCAAGTAAACCTGATTGAAGAAAAGAGATGGAAAGCTATCCAAGATTATGACGAAAAAGGTCCGCCCTGGAGAATTTAAGGAAGGAGACCTAGTTTAAAGAAGGCCTTCTTTGGAAAAGCGTTGATCTTGACCGAAAGGGATAACAAGGACCTGCCTAATCCTATGAGTTCAAATCAAGAAATATTTCAGTAAAAAAAAAAAGAAAAAAGAAAAAGAAAAAGAAGAAGATAAAAAGAAAAAAGGAAAAAGAGAAAAAGAAGATATAAAGAAAAATAAAGAAAAAGGAAAAGGAGAGGCCAAGGCGAAAACCCGCAAAGGGCGCTTTGAGACCAAAGGGGATTTGAGTTGAAAACCCGAAAAGGGCGACTCAAATTTTGATCAAAAAGTGGGGCATTCAGCAGTCTTGCTATACCTGAATTAACAATGAAGAAGTATGCTACATCTTGGCGCATCGACAAAGTGCTCCGAATCCCCTAAAAACATATTGAGCTTAAAATGGTCCTCAAGAAGTTTGAACAGAAAAGCTCATGCTGCGATATCTGGGGCACCTAGTTTTCATCTTACCTAGATTGAATTTGCTATCTTTGATTACTTTATTCTTTTCAAGATACGCTCCCAATAAATTTCATTTGTTATATTAATTAATTCATTCTCATTTTGTGCTTCTTCAAAATTTGATATCTTGATTAATTTATTCATTTCGAGCTTTGCTATCAATAAATTTCCGTTTCGTCTATCATTATGATCTTTTTCAAGCATTTTGCATTGAAACAATGATTAGTGGACTAATAACACTTTCATAAAAGGAGTTTCGCATATTACTTTGGAAGTTTCTAAATAATACAAGAACTTGAAACAGGACTATTGTTTAAAACTCACCAAGTTTAAGGAAGAGTCTAAACTAAGACTATCTCTTCGGATTTTTGTCAAAAATGATGGTTGAACAAATGACAGGATATTGTGTCAGCAATACAATCTTAACGAAAAATGGGCAATGTTAACCCATGTGCAAAAGGGGAATCATTCTCGAAAAAATGATATTCTGCATCCATGCAAATATCATGCATACACATTTGGTTAGGTCACCTGGGGAGCGATCAGCTGATTGAATAGGTCACAGTCCTCTACCCCTGAGTTGCGATGGCATGATTGGAAAATGATACAAGTCCTCTACTCTTGAATAGCAATGGGATGGATGGAAGAAAAAAAACAAATCCTACATTTAAGAGTCGTAGTGGGATGGATTGGAGAAGATTCAGATCCTATACCCCTAAGTTACCATGGAATGGACCTTGAAGTTACATTGGGGCAAGTCATTTGAGCAAATTATGATTGTTTCTTTGAGTTTTTTTGGCAAATGTACCATCCGAGCGAGATAGAAGCGTAATACGTCAGCAATAAGACTCCGATGGACGACGAGCAGTGACAACCCTAAGCATCAAAAAGGGATCATTTCATTTTGAATTCATACATCATCATTCAAGACACATTTAGTTAGGAGCATTTGATCCTGATCCTTATACATTTTAACAAAGGATCATTCTCATGAAATTCTGCATTCATGCAAGACACATTTAGTTAGGAGTATTCGATTCATTCTGATCATTGCATCCTAATCATTGTAAAAAAATCATTCTCATGACATTTTGCATTCATGCGAATGTCGTCCATAATACATTTAGTTAAGAGCATTAGAGTCATTCCGATCATTGCATCCTAACCATTTTGCATAAGCATAAACACATAAAACTGATTTTACAGGACAGGTCCCCTAGAGGACGGTGCCGTAACATCGATGAATTCACAGATCTTGCCTTCTTGAGCGAAGTGGATCGAAGATACCAGTCTGGCATTCCTGAAGTTGCAGGAGCAGATTGAAGATAGCAGATCTTACCTTCCTGAGCGAAGCGGATCAAAGATACCATCGGCATCCACGAAGTTGCGGGGCAGCATTGAAGATAGCGAGATCTTGCCTTCTGAGCGAAGCGGTCGAAGATACCATCGGCATCCACGAGTTTGCGATGGAAGCGATTGAAGATAGTAGATCTTGCCTTCTGAGCGAAAGCGGATCGAAGATACCATCCGCATTCCCGAAGTTGCGAGGAGCGGATCGAAGATAGCGAGATCTTGCCTTCTGGCGCGAAGCGGATCGAAGATACTGATCACCGCATCCCTAAGTTTGCGATGGAAGCGATTGAAGATAGTAGATCTTGCCTTCTGAGCGGCGGGATCAAAGATACCGATCGGCATTCCCGAAATTACAGAGAGCAGATTGAAGATAGCAGATCGGCATTCTGAAGTTGCAGGAGTAGTTCGAAGACATCAGATCTTGTCTCCCTGAGTTTGCAGTGGAGCAAATTGAAGATAGCAGATTTGGCATTCCTGAAGTTGCAGGAAGCAGATCGAAGACATCAAGTCTTTAGTTTGCAGTGGAGCAGATTGAAGATAGCGAATTTGGCATTCCTGAAGTTGCAGGAAGCAGATCGAAGACATCAAGTCTTTAGTTGCAGTGGAGCAGACTGAGGACAGTGAATCCTATCTCCCTAAAGTTACAGTGGAGCAGATTAAAATGACGAATCCTATACCTCTAAAGTTGCAGTAGGTCGGATTGAATTTACCATAGCAAGTCCTATCTCCCTGAAGTTGCAGTGGGCGGGATTAAATCTACTATAATTACAAATCTCATCCCAAGGTTGCAGTAGGAGTGGATCGAAGTAGCAAGATGCGGTGGACAAAAACGAGGCTACCTGAAGAAGAAGAGTACCAAAGAAGTCAAGACTCGGTGAGACCGGGCAAAATTGGTCTTTCTTTAAGTCTTTGCTCCATTCCCGCTACATGACAATGAGCAAAGAGGGGCAGCTATACAAACCCATTTTTGCCCGGCCCACTAAGACCCATACAGCACAAAAACCCATTTTACAAACCAAATACAAAACCTAAAATCAGACCCAACTAAACCTATCAGCCTAAACCCAAAATAACCTAAACTTTAGCCCACTATAAACAAAATAGCAAAGAAAAAACCTAGTGCCACCACTGTCTAGCTTTCTGACCAGCCACCTGCCACCACCGCCTATGTCCCATCAGTACCACCCATATCCTGCAAAGAAAAGGCAGACACGTAACAGAATAGGAAAAATGAACAGCAAAAGCAAGTATTTTGTAACATTTTTCTTGGCTATAAAAGACCCAGAACGTACCAATGTAAAAGGGGGATTTTCGGAATTCAAAAAAATACGAACTATCAAGAATCATGAGGTTGATTTTTTTTTATTTTCTTTCGACTTTACTTTTATTACTATTGTCCTCTATCTATTTTTTATTTTTTATTACTTTCAAATTTTTAAAAACGAAATAATAACAAAAAAAAGGAAAAGGAACTTACCTGAGCCTCGAGACCACGTCGTCGGAGTACCCTCTCCGTCGTCGGAGCTTGGACTGAGTAAGGATATCGAAGGCCTTCTCCCTTCAATTTGGGGGACGCCGAAGGACCGGTCTTCAAAGAGGCTTTCAAACAGAAGACCAAGGCTCATCCTCGCGCCTCGTTGGCCACCTGAAACGGTGGTGGTGCGACGGTGATGGAGGGAGCCCAATCGTCGGTCGAAAGAGAGGAGAGAGGGCTACCTCTCCGTTTTTCAGAGAAATAGGGGGAAGGAGCCTCTGTTTTTTCTGAAACCCTAAAGAAATGGGGTAAATTTTTTAAAAAAATAATAAAAGAAACTGCATTGTTTGAAGGAGGTGACCCGCACGCCAACCAGACCCGTGCGCTGGGTCTTTTGCTCTAATGGGCGATTTGCGCGCTTGGTCCCTCCCCTCTGTGCTGACGTTCGATTGAGCCCCTATTTTACTTTATAATTTTGGCTACCTGATTTATTTTTAGTCTCAATTTGGTCCCCTTGAAACGCAGCGCACGGTGGCTAGGGATATTTGCCCTTTGGTCTTTTTGTTTTCCTGCGCGTACAGATGGGCCCTGATTCATTTTTTTTTAACTTTTGGACCTTCAATTTTATTTTTCTTATAATTTAGTCCTTTTTAATGTTTTATTTATAATTTGGGGCACCTATTTTTATTTTAATTGCAATACATCACTCATTTATGGATTCGTCTTTATTTTATGCTTTTGTATATTATTTTATTTGTTATTTATTCGTTTGTTATTTTATTTACTTGCTATTATTTATTTACTGTTTTTTTTTTATTTTTGGCATTTAAAAGCATATTCTTCTTATTTTATTTTGTGTATTTTACTTTATTTCATTTATATTTCTCACTATTACCATTACTGTATCATTATTATTATTATTATTATTATTATTATTATTATTATTTTATTGTTATTACTAAATTGATATTTAACATCGAATATTAACCTTTTTAGACTTTATTCACTTCTTATTTTCTTTTTATTATTATTTTCATTATGATTATTTCTATTCATTACTTATTATTTTTTATGCTTTCAAATATTAGATTACTTATTTTATTATTTCCATTACTATTATTATTATTATTACTCATATTTATGTATTTTACTATTATTATTTGTTTATCAAGTTATTTTATTTTAATTTATTATTATTGTCATTATTATTGCTATTATGTTGTTATTGTTTCATTATCTTTCAACTGTTGTACATAGTATTAATTTACAATTAGCTATTACTCTTATTCTTATTTTCTTTATATGTTTATTTATCCATTATTTCTAACATCTATCTGTTATTTCATACCAATTGTTTGATTTAGCTTTTATCGTATTTTATTTTAGCCTTCATTATCATTATTTACATTATTGCCCTCATCTTTATTCTATTATGCATACTGGCATTAAAATTCGTCTTCCATTTTTATTATATTTTATCCGATTTTTGAAATAAGCAAATACTTTTGCGTTCTAAGGTTCGAAAGAAATCGTGCCCTAACTTACTGGGTTTCAATTTTTCTCGTTTAACCTAAATAGCGGAATATCCTTTTAAAAAATAAATAAGTTTTGAATAAAAAGAAAGCTATTTCTCGAGAATTCGAGATGTTGTGTCCTAACGTATTGGATGTGACATTTTGTTACCTCGGGAAAAGATTTCTTAAAATAAAGGCAATATTCTGTATTTGGAACTTCGAGAAATCGTGCCCTAACTTACTGGGTTCCGGTTTTTCATTTAACCCAAATGACCGAACATCCTTCTTAAACTTAAATACATGAGTTTTTAAAGTTAAAAGACAAACTCAGTTTCGAGAATTCGAGATTTCGTACCCTAACTTACTGGGCCTGACATTTTACTTCTTCGAAATAGGAGGGTCTTGGCGTCCATTTTTTTAATTTATTCCATTTTTCTTTAAGCAAAGAGGATCGTATTTTAAAATCTTTTCAAACTTTCGACATTAAGACGTTAACTAATCAATTAGGTACCAATTTTGGGCGTATCGAGGGTGCTAACCCTTCCTCGTACGTAACCGACTCCCGAACCCGTTTTCTGGATTTTGTAGACCAAAAATCGTTGTTTTGATAAATCAAATTTATTATTAAAATGACCGAATTACGAGGTGACCCGATCACACCTCATCAAAAAAGATTGGTGGCGACTCCCTATTTTATTTTCATTTTCAAAACCCTAGTCGATTCTCGTTTTTAAAAAAAATGGTTTCGACATTTTTCAAAAGGAAATTTGGATTCAATTTTAGGGATTTGAATTATAGTGGAGGAATTTTATAATTTTTCAGGTTTGAAGATCATTCTAGCTAAAACTGAGATCTTTTTTGTGAGGATTTCAAAGGAGGATCCAGATATGATTAAGAAAAAGACTGGAATACAGCTTGGTAAGTTGCCAATTAGGTACATTGGAGTACCTTTGATTACCAGAAAGCTATCAGTAAGGGATTGTGCACCATTGATTGAGAAAATCACTATCAGGTTACAGAGTTGGGTTGCTAGGCATCTCTCCTATGTAGGGAGGGCTAAGTTAATTAAATATTTGGTTTTCAACGTGCAAAATTTTTGTAGTAGGCAGTTGGTATTGCCTAAAGCAGTCATTAATAGGATTAATCAACTTTGTTCCATGTTCTTTTGGCATTGGAAAGATGTACCAGCGAAGGGAGCCCGTATCAGTTGGAAGAATGTTAGTTGTTTGAACTCAATAGGTGGACTAGGAATAAAGGATACACTAACATGGAATTAGGCGTGCCTAATTAGACACATTAGAGACATTCTAATAGATGAAGGGTCTCTAGGGATTGCTTGGCTGCACACATGTCATTAAAAGTCAATCATATTGGCAGATGTCAAACTCAAGGAACGGTAGTTGAGTTTGGAGAAAGTTGTTGAAGATCAGGGGAGTAGTTAGAAAGTTATTGGAATCCTTAAGAGGTACTAATATCTCTATTTCCAAAATTTGGAGTGAGCTAACGTGCAAAAAGAAAAAAAGTTAAATGAGAAAGGTTGGTATTTGGGATGCATGAGGATGGAATCCGCACTGTTTGTAACATGGAGTTTGAAACTCGAAATCAAATTTTATTTGAATGTGCCTACTATGGGAGGAATTTTGAGGATACGTCAGGTGCAGAGATCTATTATGACATGGGAGAATGAACTAAAATAGGCAGTGGTATGCTTAAAAGGAAAATCTTTGCTTAGTTTGATTCTCAAGCTTGTTTGGAACTCCTTTATCTATATGATATGGAGGGAAATGAATAGAAGATTGTTTCAAGGAAGGAAAAGCAATGAGGAAACCATAATAGGGAGCATCAAAGATGTAATTCAGTTGAGATTATTAGAAAGAAATGTTAATAGTAGTAGTAATGTAAACAATATATTATGTACGGAATGGTGTTTGAGGGGGGTTACATAAATATGATGTATGGGCTAATGAAGAGGGAAAACTCAATTGTAATTGTAGCAGTTTGCTGCCTTTTCTGGGTAATACAAGCACAAATTATAAAAAAATTATCTCTGCTTCTGAAAATAACAGAATTTGGGGAGGAAGATTTATTTGTGTTTGTGTTTTAGGAAAAAATTGTGATAGTTTTAAGATATGTTTGAGTTCATGGTGATACGGTAGCGCTCTGAGACATACACATTTCCCGTGTGGGGAGTGCACTATCACCTTAGAAGATGTCACATTGTAACTCAGGCTTCCAGTTTACGGTGGTTATAAGGTCACGGGTTCAAGTATAACTAGGGCTCCCAGTTGGCAGTGGTTATGCAATCACAGGTTCAAGTATAACTCGGACCCCCAGTTGATGGTGATTATGCGGTCACGGGTTCAAGTTTCATGCCACCAAAAAAGGATACTTTATAAACCCCAAACATAAATTTGAGATAATAATCATAAGAAAAAAAAAGGGGTCATCACTATAATCAACTTATTCTTTTCTCTATCAAAGTAGTATGCTTAACCTCATTGTCCAAAACCTGTGTTAGAGGTAGAGGCAAGAAGACTTTCAGGGGGAGTGACAGTGACGGTGGAAATAAGTTGAAACGTGACTCGGGACGACAGCAGTTGTAGTTATTATTGAGTTCTTTAATCACACTGACAGTGGAAACAAGTTGAAACCTCAAGTCGATATAGTATTTGGGTTGGAGCTGATGATAAAGAACTCGTCGTAAGTACTCCCGATCGTAGCCTCATGTGGGATCGCATTGTTCTTCTACGATGACATTGTCTACTCATTTCCTCCTCCGACAATAGATATGGCTTACCGTGAAGTCTAAACCATGTCATGTAATCCGAAGAGGTCTCCATATCCGGTCGAACAATTGGTTCGCACATAGATATGAAATCATACCTATGTTCCCAGATGTAGATATCTTTGGCATGAAATTTAGGTCAATCTTCATCAGTTCTCCCCCATAAGTTGTTTTTGTGAAGTTCATCGAGCTTTTGGGGTAACAGAGAATACTGTATCACTCGATCAGATTCGTGCATCTCAATCATTGCAAAAACTATCAATGACACTTTGACGTGCCAAATATTGCGATTCGCCAAAAATTCGATCGAGATGCATTCTTGAATTCTCGGATCAGAGTATGACATTCGTTCAAACTACAGTACAAAATTATGAATTTTATTACATACCTAATATTAAATTTCAAACCCTTACGCAAATATGATGTAATTGAAATTTTAGAAACTAACCTCAGCTTTTGATCGTTGATCTATCAACAGTTGAATATCTTCGAACTCATCCGGTATACCCACATGACTCGCGTCATTGTTCCACCTATTCAAACAATAAGTTATTTCAAAAATATAATAATGAAAAAAATATTATAATAACTATATTATTAAATGAATTTTACCTTATTACGAGTGAGAATTCATAAGGGGTGTTTACTCGGAGACGTAAAAGCGATAGCCGGTACCATGCCCATGACTAAAGAAGGAGTATGCAACCATCGACTTTAATTTTTTTGTGCTTTTGTTGCCTGACACATCTCTTGGTACAATGTCACAAACACAACTGATGGAATGTGTTTCTTAGGTGTAATTGTACACTCACCGCACAGAAGATGAAATGTGTGTCTCGGGTCTCAATCTTTCTAGAAAAGCGTTGATAAGTGGGGGCTTCAATTTAGACCCTCCGAGCATAGGAGGCACGTGCATAGTGGTGGATCCAGAAATATGACTTAGGGGGCAAACTTAAATTAGCATTGTCAACTAAATATTTTTTTTGCTGTTAATTTTCATGTATAATTATTCAATAATTAAAGTTATATATATATGTATATATATATTTATGATTTGAAATATGAATAAATTTAAAGTTTAACCTTTTAACCTTGGTAATTGCATTGTGTTTCCTATTTCTAATAAGTAATACCAACATATCAAAATCTAAAAACTAGTGTGATCTTCTGGATACTCATAAATAATATAGAAGTATAGAAATATAAAAGAAATAATGAAAGCAAGTCAAAATATTTAAAGAATACCTTGAATTTTTTTCTTGTTCTTATTCTTCTTTGGTGATATTATCTTCTTCTTTTTCTTATAATTTGTTAATTGCTTTCTTCCACTACTCCTCTTTTTTCTTTTTTCAAGTTTTACGGGTAAAAGTTTTTCTTTAGTTTTTATATTTTAAAAAAAATGATGATTTATTTATTTTTATTGTAGCTTCCTTTGAAAGCTTTAAAAATTGTAAATTCTAAAAGAAATTAGTTTATAACAGATAAATATATATTTATATTATTATAAAATAAAGAGAGATGGAGAGAATAAAGAACAAAGAAAATATGAAAGCAATAGAGGATGTACTTTATTGATTAAAAGGGATGATTACAATATTTCATCAGAGTCTCTATTTATATGCAAAAGAAATATAAAAAAGTAGAGATCTAATTCTAATAACTATTAGAATTTAAAGTATATTAAAACTTTATCTTGATCATGATGGACATCCACTTAATAAGATATTCATAACACTCCCCCTTGGATGTCCATTGGTAGATAATGTGCCTCGTTAAAACCTTATTAGGAAAAACCCTGTGGGATAAAAACCTAATGAAGGAAAAAGAGTACACAATCTATAATACGCATAATATGCTGTCTCATTAATAACCTTACCAGGAAAACCCAATGGGACAAAACCTCGATTAAGGGAAAAAGAATGCAACCCGTATTTACTCCCCCTCATGAATACATCACATATTTTCTTATATTCTACGTATTCAATCTTGAATACTAGTTTTTCAAATGACTATTTGAATGTATTTGCAAAACATTTATATTACCATTCTTTTAAAAGTCATGAGTGAGGGAAATTTAGGGAAATATATTTTGATCTCTTCAGGTGATTCAACAATAATCATAACAACCTTAAATAATGATTCTTTTATAAAAACACAAATAGATATTTTGGATCATTTTATAATCCTCCTTCAACTACTATTCACTAAGTCAAATTTACCACATATGTTCAAATTATTTCAATTCATATAAATGAACAATTTCTCGAGAATTTCAATATGTTTCTAGCATCCTAAATCTTTTAAGGATTTTAATATAAACTTTACAATATAATGATTCATAAAAGGTTGTAATAATAACCATTCGACGCAAGTTAAATCTTTTATGAATTGTCAATTTAATAATATATCTAAAGGTTGCTACAGCTACCACAAAAGGATATTATATATTTTCATAATCAATGCCAGTACTTAGCGAAAAACTTCATATTTTTATTATGTTTTTGCAAACTACTTCAATTACACCCTCACTGGCTTTATACCTTTAGATATTTGGACTACTGGTCCAAAAACTCCACGAATTTAATTGTACTTGAGTTGTGTCTTTCTATTTTGATCAATTTATTCTATATCTATATTTCTCAATAGATTTATTCAAGTTCCTCCTTTTATTTCATTATTTTAATAATAATATTGCATGCAAAATTATTGTCGGCCATTTTTATTATTCGGTTCCACATTTTCTCAAATTGACATAACTTATCGAGATATCTTATTTTCATTATTTTAAAATTCAGTTTTAGGTAACTGAATCTCTTCTGAAGTTTTACTTATTAGTTATGTCTTGGTTTTCTTCTGGAGCACCCGCCTCCACTATATGACCATCTAGAAGAATTTTCATCTTTGGAACCAATCAATCTATTATTTATTCTAACTGATTGTCCTACTGGGACTTTGATTCAAATTAAAATATTAGATGGTATATAACACTTGATTATTCTCATTAAGTTTGTAAATACATCTAACAATTAACTTGTAACGAGTTATCTTTATTAAACTTCTGGTTCAAATTACTCTCTCCTAACTCATTACAAGTTATTATTTCTCTCCCCCTAATGTCAGGAAAACTATTGAATCAAAATTGTAATCACAAATCATGTCATAATTGAATCTTGAATACATTCAAAACATCTAATAATATAAAGAAACTTGTAATTAATATATATTCCCAACTTTCTTTAAGGATTCGTTCATCTTTGTGCGTTGTGGTGGAGCAATTGGAACATATACGCATATACAAAAATTCAAAGATGATAAATATTTAGCTCTTGATCAAAAACCAATTGTAATGGAGAGTATTTATAACTTATTGGTTTGATGCGTACAACACGTAAATCAACATAATCTCATGTTGAAATAGGAAGTTTAGTTCTCATAAGTAATGATTTAGACATTAACCAGAGGTGTTTAATCAATAATTTCTCTAAACCATTATGTGCAAACTTTTACAAAAGTTTTTCAAACTCAATTAATAAAAGATTCAGATACAAACTCATCAGTATTACAAGATGAATTGTCTTAATTGCATTATCTAAAATTAATTATTTAAACAAGCAATGTTGCAAACGACAGGTTGCAAATTGATAACACATATATGATTATTTCGTAGATGCATCTACCAAAATCATATAATATCAAAACCATCCACATGGTGGATGAATGGGCCTATATTCGTTTCAGAAATGCAAGACATTAAATCTCAACTTTAGCTAGTGAGTTTCTAATAATCAATTTTCATTGAGAACAAGTAACATATGAGAATTTTTTTAAATTAAAGAATCTTCTGGTTCTTTATCGAATGTCCATATGAATTATTAATTAATTTTTGCATCATATATGATTTAGGATGGTCTAACTAGTCATGCCAAGTAGTAAATGCATTTGTATCAGAAAACTTCTGGTTTACTTTAACATGTGTTTCAATTGTACTAAATTGTAACAATTTAATAATTTTACTATCATTCTATTTACTTTGTATCCACATAAGTGCTATTGTGACATTTACTATTGGAAATGTCTAAATTAATGTGAATATTATAATGTCACTAAGTCAACCAAATAAATATAATTTCCAAACAATTATATGCAATATTCGCTTCAGGGAATATGTCAAAATCTTTAAATATCTAAAAAAAAAAATTTGCAACTTCAAGTGCATCCAACCATAACAAGCTTTAGATAGAATTATCATATTTTATTACTCATAAATAGATCTTTCACAGTCAAATATTTTGCTTCCAACCCCTTAATGAGGATGATGACAAAAGAAGATCACAAAAATTATAAAATAAATATAAATTAATAACGCAATCCTGTCTCATCCTTTCAAAATAGATATTTATAGCAATAGTGATTCATATAAAATATAATATTTTCCTCATTCACAATCTCAATATAAGATCCATTATAAATATTTTTTAAAACCAATGGATTAACCATCACAAGATATTAATATATTAGCTCTTCTAGAGCTTTCGACTAGTTTTGTACTATCAAATATTGGAATAATATTTGTTTGTTTTAGTACCAAATAAGATAAATACTTTCTATCTATAATGATAGAATTTATTACTACATTCTTATATCCTTCCTCAAAGAATATTAACAGAAATAAAATAGTTAGGCATATGCCACATATGTGGCCAATAATATTTCATATCACATTGATAACATAAGTTATTTTTACCCTTTGAAGAGTTATCTTGAGAACTCTCATTGTTCTCTTATTTATTACTATGTTCCCACTTTTAGTGATCCATGATTATATCTTTTATTACTACTAGATTTATTGCATTCACTGAAGTGAACACAATAAATCTAGTAGGATAGATTTCTAAAGGCCTCAATTGATTCTTTATTTCATAATCAAATCTATCTATTCATGTTGTCATGATTAGTCTTCAATCACATCCTCAATTACAACAACAATTATGATCTCTATATTTTCATTTTTCATAATTGTTATGTAATACTACATTCAATTCAGGGAATGAAGCAAAACTAGTGGGAAGAATTTCATACTTTTTCATTAGTAACTTATTATTTTGCTTAGCCACTAAAAGGTATGAGATCGTTCGAAAATACTATTAAAGTCTTTTTCACAATATTGTTACTGCAGGAGCACATTAGATATTTCAATCATATAGTGTAATGTATTCCTTCGAGGAATATATATAATACAGATACATGAGTATCTCATGTTATTTATATATATGGTTTTAATGTAAAACACATGAATGTTTTATTCAACATATATCTTCTTGATCTGAAAAACAATATGTGAAAAATATATCATCGGTAATGATAAATATATCGCAAAGAAAAGAGAAACAAAAATAAAGAACACACAGATTTTACGTGGAAACCCTTTCGGGAAAAAACCACGGGCAGAGGAGAAGAAAATTCACTATGTCGAATTCGAATCAGTTTACAAGAGGAATAGACTATGTCTATTTATAGGCTTGTAAAGCCATATTCTAATAGGAGTGTAGTAAGATTGAAACTCTTTATTCTAATCAATATCCAATAGATGGAGTTTAATAAGGTTTAAAAAACCTTATTTAAAATAAAATAAAAGAAGTGTAGTTCTATAGGGATTCTTCTTTTATTTTATTTTACCATTGTATTTTATTTAAATAAGGATTCGGTCACTTAATTCTAACAATCTCCACCTTGACACGAATTCTAAATAAACAAGTTCTTCATCGCGAACTCTCAACGAACAAGTTCTCCACCTCTTCCATAAAACCCTTAAGGGTTTAACTTCAACAATGAACACCAACCAAGTCTAAGCAATGCTCAAACTTGGTTATAGGAAGTGACTTAGTCATCATATCTGCAGGATTTTCATGAGTACTAATTTTGCTCACAATAATATCACCACGAGCAATAATATCACGAACAAAATGATACCGAACATCAATGTGTTTTGTTCTCTCATGAAACATTTGATCTTTTGTAAGGAAGATGGCACTCATTCATGCCGCAAAATCTCAGGCTTGATTTGAAGGTCTTGATTGAGCTCACTAAAGAGTCCCTTCAACCAAATAGCTTCTTTACAAGCCTCGATGTCGCCATGTACTTAGCTTCATGGTAGACAAAGCGTGATAGTTTACAAAGTAGCTTTCCAACCGATTGCACAACCTCCAATTGTAAAGACATAACCAAAGGAGAGATCTTCTTCTATCAAGGTCTCCAAAGAAAATCAACATCAACATACCCAATGACTCCATCTCTAGTTCTTCCAAACTGTAAGCAAACATCGGTAGTACCTCGTAAGTATCTTAAAATCCACCGAACTACTTTCCAATGTTCTTTACCGGATTCGCCATGTATCCGCTAATCGCACTTGGCGCATATGATAAATGCGACGTGAACAATCCATAGCATACATGAGAGATCCCACTACACTAGAGTATGGAACATGTGACATGTACTCAATCTCATCATCTGATTATTGGAGACAAAGCCGATGAAAGTCCGAAATGGGTCACAAGGAGTACTAACAGCTTAGCACTCTGCATATTAAACCTGCAAAGAAGTTTCTCAATATACCCTTCTGACTTAGGTACAATTTACTTACTTTTCTATCTCTAAGAATCTCTATACCAAGTATCTTCTTTGCTGGTCTCAAATCTTTCATCTCAAATTCTTCACTTAGTTGGGCTTTGACCTTTCTTATCTCTCCTTTATCTTTTGCTGCTATCAACATGTCATCAACATAAAGAAGTAGATACACAAAAGAACCATCACTATTTTTCTTAAAGTAAACACAGCTGTCAAAACTACTTCTTTTAAAATCATGAGAAGTCATAAAAGAATCAAACCTCTTGTACCACTGTCTTGGTGACTGTTTCAAACCGTAAAGGGACATTTTTAGCAAGCAAACATAGTCCTCTTTTTCTCGAGATCAAAACCCTCTTTGGTTGTTGCATGTAAATATCTTCCTCAAGTTCTCCATGCAAAAATGCGCTTTTACATCTAACTGCTCAAGCTCCAAATCATGCATGGCCACAATACCAAGCAAAGCTCGAATCGAACTATGCTTCACAACTGGGAGAACACATCTGTGAAGTCCACTCCTGGAATTTAAACTGTAACCTTTTGCAACAAGCCTTGCTTTATATCTGGGTTCTTCAACTCCTGGAGTTCCTTCTTTCTTTTTAAACACCCATTTACAAATGAATAACCTTTTTACCTTTAGGAAGTTTCACAAGATTCCATGTTCTGCTTTTTATGGAGTGATTCCATCTCCTCTTGCATAGCAAACATCCACTTTTCTCGAGTCTTCACATTCTAACCGCCTCGAGAATAATTAGACGGCTCTTGGTTTGCATCTATATCTTCGACCACATTTAAAGCATAAGCAACTAGATCACCTCGGCATACTTCTTTGGAGGTTTAATTTCTCTTCTAGTTCTGTTTTTGGCGATAGAGTATTGTGGTGAAGAAGCAACTCTATTCTCAATTTTTGTACTTGGCTTGAGGAGTCGAGTCTGTATTAACTGATGCTCCACCGCTTTTTGATTTTCTTTATTGGAAGAGTCTTTAAGAGATAAGTTAGGTAGCATAGCGCTTTCATCAAAAACAACATCTCTGCTAATCACAACTTTTCTATTTTAAGGACATCATAACTTATACCCTTTTACACCAGCTTTATAACCAAGAAAAACACATTTAATGGATCTCGGTTCCAATTTTCCATTATCAACATGAGCATACACAGGACACCCAAAGATCTTTAAATCAGAATAATTAGCAGGATTACCAGACCATACCTCTTGTGGAGTCTTTTTCTCAATGGCAATGGATGGAGATCGATTGATCAAAAACATGCGATGAGGGTCGCCGCCCAAAACGATTTTGGTAAGTTGGCATTTGACAACATACTTCGAACTTTCTCCATGATCGTTCTATTCATTCGTTCTGCAACGCTGTTTTGTTGTAGAGTATGACGAACTGTCAAGTGTCTCATGATCCCTTCTGACTTGCACAGTTTATTAAACTCATTAGAACAAAACTCTAAGCCATTGTCTGTGCGGAGGTGTTTTATTTGTTTTCCCGTCTATTTTTCAATCATAGTTTTCCAAGACTTAAATGCGGAAAACAAATCGCTTTTCTGCTTCAGGAAGAATGCCTAAACTTTTTTGGAAAAATCATCAATAAAAGTTAGCATATAATTAGCTCCACATCTTGAAGGCACTCTTGATGGCCCCCACAGATTAGAATGAATATACTCCAACGTTTCCTTCATGTTATGGATTCCTCTAGTGAATCGAACTCTCTTTTGCTTCCCAAAAATGCAGTGCTCACAGAACTTCAGTTTGCAAATTCCTTGCCCATCAAGAAGTCCTCTTTTGCTCAATTCTGCCATGCCATTCTCACTTATATGCCCTAGGCGCATATGCCAAAGTTTAGTAATATCATCATCTGACAAGGAATAGGAAGCGACAGCTACATCACCAATAATAGTAGAACCCTGCAAAACATATAACTTGGCAGTCTTTCTCTGCCCTTTCATCACAACGAGGGAACCTTTGGAAATCTTCAAAATCCCACTTTCAGCTGTGTATTTGTACCCTTTTGAATCAAGAGTACTTAACGAAATTAAATTTCTCTTCAATTCTGGAACATGTCGTACGTCACCAAGTGTTATGACAACTCCGTCAAACATCTTAACTTTAATTGTTCCAACACCTGCGATTTTACACGAAGCATTATTTCCCATCAAAATAACACCTTCAGACATTGTTTCGTAAGTTGTAAACCAATCCCGATTGGGACTCATGTGGAAGGTGCAGCCCGAATCAAGTATCCACTCCTCGCTCACTTTAGAATTGTTGACAGAAGCGACTAGAAGTTCACCATCGCTGTAGTCTTCTACAACATCAGCTTCACCGGAATTTCTGGTTGTTTTCCCTTTTGATTCGCAGCCTCCCTTTTAATCTTGTTCTGTAGTTTATAACACTCAGATTTAATGTGCCCTTTCTTCTTGTAGAAGTTACAAGTTTTACCACTGTTTGAAGACTTTGATCTACCCTTAGATTTACCGCGAGGATTCTGTTCCTGTGTCCTTCCACGATCATCATCAGCATTCCGATCTTGTCTCCCACGAATAATGAGACCCTCTCCCTGAGAGTCGGGTTTAACCACAAGATGCTTTATCTTATCATACGAGGTCAAAGAATCATAAACCTCATCAACTGTGAGAGACTCACGGCTATATAAAATTGTGTCTTTGAAGGTTGAATAAGACGGGGGCAACGAACAAAGTAGAATCAACCCTAGATCTTCCTTATCATACTGAACCTCAATGGCCTCCAAGTTTGAGAGAATTTCTTTAAACACTATTAAGTGTTTGTGCACAGACGCACCTTCCTCCAAACGATGTGCATAAAGACGTTGCTTCATCTGCAACTTGCTGGTTAGAGTTTTCGACATACATATTTGTTCTAGCCTCTTCCATAATGCCGCGGCAGTCTTCTCCTTCATCACATCTTGCAAAATTTCGTTAGACAAATGCAGATGTAACTGTGTTAACGCCTTTCGATCCTTGCGGTTTTTCTCTTCCTCCGTCAATGTCGAAGGCATCTTATCTACCCCTAGCAGGGCTTCATCTAAATCCATCTGTGCAAGAACTGCCTGCATCTTTATTTGCCACAACACAAATCTGGTGTTGCGATCCAACAGCGGAATTTCATACTTTAAAGACACCATTACCGTGATCGAGATGAAAAAACCCAGAAACTCTGATACCAATTTGTGAAAAATATATCGTCGGTAATGACAAATATATCGCAAAGAAAAGAGAAACAAAAATAAAGAACACACAGATTTTACGTGGAAACCCTTTCAGGAAAAAACCACGGGCAGAGGAGAAGAAAATTCACTATGTCGAATTCGAATCAGTTTACAAGAGGAATAGACTATGTCTATTTATAGGCTTGTAAAGCCATATTCTAATAGGAGTGTAGTAAGATTGAAACTCCTTATTCTAATCAATATCCAATAGATGGAGTTTAATAAGGTTTAAAAAACCTTATTTAAAATAAAATAAAAGAAGTGTAGTTCTATAGGGATTCTTCTTTTATTTTATTTTAACATTGTATTTTATTTAAATAAGGATTCAGGTCACTTAATTCTAACACAATATTATATTTTATAAAATTTTGCATAACAAGGAGCTAAAATATAAGCTCTTAAAGAGCTTTTTACAGTTTGATGCAATATTAGCTCTTCAGGAGCATGTAATCATTTTATTATATAACCTTAATGAATACTTAATTTATTTTAAATAAAAATTTATTTATTCATATAAAAATAAAATGAATAGGTATAAATAAAACATATATTAAAAGTAACAAATAATAAATTCATGTCACTAATAAATCATTGTGGTTAGATAATATATATTTTATATATCATACAACAACAAAATACAAAATATTATAATGTGAAATTAAAATAACTTTACAGCTATAAAAGTTTAAACATAAACATTTTCTAACCTCCACCTCTTATGACATAATTTCATCACAAATTTTACAGTGATATAAAATTATCACAGACAGGGTGAATATCCTGTAACACCCCAAACCCGGCCCATTCACTACGACCGAATTTGAAATGCCACTGCGGAACACGTTCGAAAATATTCTTACTTAAGAGTAAAAATCGTTAAAAATTTGTTTCCTTTAATAAAACCTTTTTGTGACTTAAAATATTCCAGTAAAAATTAAATTATTATGAAAACACCGGATTCAAAACTTTATTATACACACTTAAGAAAATAAAATCATTTGCAATCAATATTTAAATTGTCAATCCATAATAAATATAATAATTAAACTTAATGAAAAATACTTAAACAACCTTAAATACTTTAATGGGCCTTATTACAATAAAGACTTAATCAAAATACTCGAAACTATAAATACTTAATTAATTAAATTATCTTCTCGCATGGGCCACCTCGTATCCACTCCAACCCGGTCCGATCATCATATCACCTGCGATGTTTGATAAAATATTTGGGTGAGTCACACGGACTCAGTGTGTAATTAAACCACTGAATTCCACCCACGTGTTAACCACATATTAACCCATATATCAGATATCAAGTATCATATTCACATACTACCACATTCTAGGCTTGACCCATATTCATATCACATTCATATAAATAGGTAACTAACCACTTGATTTCACATATCGGGCTTAGCCCATTTCCACACTGATCCACATTCATATACTGGCTTGGCCCATTTCATATTAATCCACATCACATATTGGGCTTGGCCCATTTTCACATATATTCACATGCAAAGTTATGCAATTATGAAGCCCAACCCAGCCTAGGGTCCATCCTCTACACACCCCCTTATCCAGCCTACCACACACCAGGGGATTATCAAATCACCCTCTCCTTTTCACTCCAAAAGGCAATCAATGCCGTCCACGTGCAATTAAGCACAATAATCCACAACGCGACCTCAGTCAGCGCCAATCCACGATGTAGCCATAGCTAACACCAAAACCACGATGGGACACATAGTCACTCATCAACCACGATATGGCACATAGCCGATATCAACCACGATGAGGCACATAGCTACTCATCAAACCACGCGAACTTAATCGCAAATAATCCACAACGTGACCTCAGTCAACGTCAATCCACGATGTAGCTCAAGGCTAACATCAAACCACGTACTCGAAGTACACCCTGTCCTTCTTTCATATCATATCCCACCCATGCACATGTAACATAAATAATGATATAATATAATGATGCATGAGCATGTTCATCAAGCATAGTCATAACACATATTCATACTAATAATCACATATCATCGGGTTTGGTACTTACATATTATCGACATACCCTTGAGGGTATCCATATCACAATTTCCACTTGCACTAGTTAGCACAATTTTAACACATACGGATATAACACAAAAACTCGGAAAGCGGTGGGTTAATCACACACCGATTATTTAGCGAATCCTTAGCTACTTGAATTTAACACGATCCCTAACTTCCTCTTATTCCTGTCGATTTGGCCCTAATACACATAGCCAAAATCGGTCACACTTATACCCAAATATATGGCCTTAGGCCGAATACTATACATCACTTACCTAGCTTACTTAAACCCCAAATATTTGCTTACTTCCGAGTTGTCGAAATCCACCTACACATCTGTTAGAATCGACTTCTATATCCAAAAGTCATTAGAAAGTGGCCTTAGGCCGAATACTTCATTAACTTACCTTGAACACTTCAAATCCCGAAGCTTCCCCTTTAATGCTCCTTCTTTCGGCTACACACAAAAAGGACACACTTAATGGCACTAAGACATTCGGCCATGCTCTAAAATCAAGACCAACCCTTGATTCGGCACACCCATGAAGAAAGAGTAAAACTATTCATAAGGAAGGATTACTTACCACTATCGTTGCTTGCGAAGACTAAAAGAGAATGGATCCCGGCTTTTAGAAAAGGTTCGGCTTTACAAAAAAAAACAATATTATGGAAAAGTTCAATGAAGATTCGGTTAAACCCCAAAATCACAAAAGAATATTTGGCTACAAGGAATAGTAATGGAGCTTCGGCCCTAACAAAATAAATGAGAAAAAGGAGAGGATTTTCTTGGTTACAAAATTCGGCAAAAGAGACTAAAGAAACAATTATAATTCGGCATTTAACCCCCCTTTCAAAACCGAAAATACAAGCCCCCAAGGTGTCCCACATTCGGCCACCACTATGCCCCTTATCAAATCCTACTTTCTTCTCTAATTTATCTCTATAAAATCACCTATTTTATTCCTATATCACTTATTCAAAACCAATTAAAATAAGGTCATCCTTATATTCTATTTTAACTAAATAAATAAAACAAACAAAGCAATATTTATCCTATCTTACTGCAACCGAGTTTTAATAGGAGAAATAAGCCAAATCCTCATCCAATTTAAACTCCATGTGCCGTCCAATTTCTTCCTTCTTTCCTGGCGCAAAAAGCCAAAAATAAACACCAAACTGCTGCTCACACGCCTTGAACCCACGACCTGCTGGAATCCTTGCTGTAGGTAGCGCCCCCAAGCCACTCCGCCTTAATTTCCCCTTTTAAACCTTAAAACTCGTCATTTCTAGGTCATTTCTAAGTTTCCAAAAATTTTCGACCGGCTCTGTAAACTTGACATTTCCTTACATTTCCATGACATTTCCTTACAAGACATTTCCTTACATTTCCAAGACATTTCCTTACATTTCCATGACATTTCCTTACAAGACATTTCCTTACATTTCCAAGGTTCTAAAAGTGTTCACTTTCCTCTTTTAAACTTAACATTTCCATACATTTCCAGGTTTCCAAAAGTGTTCAAAATATATTCATAACACATAAGATATGTCATTTCGTACAATTAAACAAAAAATGCATAGGCCCTTTTCAGGATGTTACATATCCCATCATGACAAGTAAGTATTTTTACTCACATTCCGCAATAATCATATATCTTGATCAAAATCAAAATTAAACAATCAATTCTATTAAAAATGAAAAAAAATATTTATCTCCACATAAAAATCCCAATAACTAAATGCGTGAAGGATTTTATAAATTCATAGAGATACGGATAGTGAATTATATAAATTGAATTCATATTCCATTTCTTCATTCCCTTCTATGCGACTCTCTAGAGTTCATCTAAGTGATGTGCGCGATACAAAGTTCACGGTACAGAACCCTTGTTGTTCATCCTATTGTCTCGGCTCAAATCAAAATAAAATAAATAAAAAGTCTCTTCAAAAATCGAGAATCTCAATGATGTATTGTCTTTTATTTCTTTTTATTTATTAGCCTATCCATAAGAATACGAATGAAACCTCAATTCCTCTGTTTGAGCTAGAAGAGAATGTTCAAATATTCCTTGAATATTCGAAGTTGTAATTAGTTTCTTATCATTCAATGAGCGTCTTGTATTTCATAAAAATTGGGGGCAATGTAATCCTTACGGATAGTGAATTATATAAATTGAACTTTTTAATAGAAATCAAATCAAATTTCAAAAGAAGTTTATTAGATTGACTTACATTACCATGGATGAGAAGTAGTGATTATAAACATCCTTTGTAATGAAGAGAAACAGATCATCCCTAATCAAATATAAAAAAGCAAACTTTGAGAGTGAATCTTACTTCTCGATTTCATATAGATAATGGTATCAAATCTTTCACAATCTTTAAGAACAAAAAGTAAAATAAGCTAATCAAAACAATGATAACGTATAATTAAAGAAAAATAAAAAATAATAATCTGATATGAAACATTAAATAAAAGAAACTTCCTGTAAAAACTTTACATCTTGCCGTCAAATATGTTGAAAATCATGAAAGATAAATTTGATCGTCGATAAAGGGAACTATCACTTTGAGCAAGATCGTGCTGATAACGTGTTATAAAACAAAGAGAGATGGAGAGAATAAAGAACAAAGAAAATATGAAAGCAATAGAGGATATACATTATTGATCAAAAGGGATGATTACAATATTTTATCAGAGTCTCTATTTATAGGCATAAGAAGTATAAAAAAAAAGTAGAGATCTAATTCTAATAACTATTAGAATTTAAAGTATATTAAAACTTTATCTTGATTATGATTGACATCCACTTAATAAGATATTCATAACATATATATATTTTAAAACTTTAAAAGGGATTTGTGGTTTTTTTTTTTTTTTTTTTTTTTGGATTTGGGGGAGGGGCAAAATTTAAAATTTTTAAGGGGTTTAATGTAAGAAAGTTCATTTTAAAAGGGATGCTATGTAAATTTCTAAAAGGGTAGAGGGTAGTAACCCCCACCTACCCACCTTGTATCCGCCAATGCCCGTGCAAGAATCCTGCCTCTTGCAAGTGTTGTTTAATAACACGTGGTGCCCTCGTACTTAAATTGTGTATATACGTCTCGATAATTCAATCTTCGGTCTGATTATATAAACATAAAAAATAAAAAAAATAATAATGTTAACAATTTAATAATTATATTAATTAAAATAAAAAATTAATAATATTTTCTTACCATTTGTAATTGGACGCCGAAAATGTATTTGTCATCCAAACAAATAAGAGGCATTGACATTTTTAAATTTATAAAAATCAAATAAAATCAAAGAAATTACAAAATATAAAATTAAGACATAAGAATTTGAGAGAAATTGAATGAAAAATTAAAAATAAAATAGTAGAGAGAATTGAGAGAATAGGATTGAATGAAAAAAAGAAGAAGAAGAAAACAAATAGGGTTTATATAGAAAATGAAATAGCCGTTGGGGGTAAAAACGTACTTAGCCTTTTGAAATTTTAACCGTTGAATTTTTTTACCGTTTTATATTTTTTGATCATTGGATAAAATGACCGTTGGACGAAAACATCTCCCGTAAGAGGCGTTTTCTGTTTTTCTCATCAAAATCGATCTAATTCCCTAAATTTGAGAAAAACCGACCTAACTTCCCTCGTTACCTTGGCATTTTTGCCTAATTACCCCTAATTAATGTGTTGTATTTGTTTTTTGTTTAATGCTTTGAATTTAAGTAATGCCGTGATGTATTAATGCTTAATTATTTTTCCTTCGTAGATGATATTAATTAGTATTTAATTTATATTTTTAATTTTCGATTAACTTTTTAAGTGCATGTTAAACAAACAATATGCTTCTTTTCTCAGGCACTTCACTTCGTTTTGTCTTTCTATGTAACCAAAAGCAATTCACTTGAGGCCAGCATCGGGTTAGGTATTAGCAGTAGTGGTGATAATGGTTTATTTTGAATCGAATTTTGAAATAAATTTGTAGTTAATACGCATTATTATGAATTTTAAAAAATTTAAATCGAAACCAAACAATATATTAAAGTTAATTGAAACAAATCAAATTTCATCATTTCGGTTAATCGATTTTAAATTTAAAAAAAAAAAAACAGAATTTAACTTTATTTGGATAAGTGCAGTTTTTTAGCTTATGTACTGAAATCAAACAGAATTGAATAAACTGAAGTAGGAACCAAACCCGAACCCAACTGAATTTAATATAGTTGGAATTGACTTTTTTATTTTTTTTCAGTTCAACCCTAGCCAGAAAGCTTACTTGGAGAGTTCTTTAGAATCATCTTAGGGAAATGGGGTAAGAAATTTTCGTCACATTCACTTTTTTTTTTTTTACTGAATTAAAAGGTTCATTTCCTGTGGTATTTTCTTAACATTTGATGCGCTCTAATCAACTTGAAAGACACTTTTCTTGTTTCTGAATTTGGCAAGAAAAACATAGAAGAGTATCTGCATTGACGAAACATAAACAGAACTTATGAAATCAATGGTACCAGTTGATGGTATTCATAGTCTAGTCAGTAGCACCTATAAATTTCATATACTTGGTCCCAGTTTTTCCATGTTCTGATTAGATATACCAACATATTTTAATGGTGTTTTCCGATTAATAGATTAGAGGCCATAGAATCTTCATAATCCAATGAGAAACTGGGGCCATGATCAACGGAAGAGAGTACATCAAGATGATCAACATTCATAAAGATGCCCAGCAACTGATCTTTTTGCTGCTGCAACTCCAATACTCGAGCATTTGTTGATTTAAGCTGCAGTTTTAGGTCTTGCACCGTCTTCTGCAGCTGAAAAATGGTTCCCGTGCTGCCATAAACAGGGTCTCGGAGCCTTGCTCTCGCTTCATACACCAGCGCTTTAACAGCATCCTCCCTGTTTGTTTCCTCCACCATCTGGTATCAAAATCTCATAACAATAAAACAATCAATAATAGTTTCTAGTTTCTTTCTACATGCAAAGCTCATTAATTACTACCAACCTGAATCATTTTGATAACGTTGCTAGCACCAAAAACCTTATGCACACCCGCAAAGTTGTCAGGCTCATCGCCTGGGAAATATGGGGCGAGGATGCAGTTACTGTCGCATCGCCTGCGTAGCATCCTACAAGCAGCGCAGGGTTGATGATGGGTCCTAATTCCCAACCTAGCCGGAGTCTGTGAACCCATTTTTGAGGACTACATGCTGTGAACCAAAAAGTCTATATAAGGAGGAGAGAAGTCTAAGAAGGGTGATGAAATTCAAATGTTAGTGGTGGGAAGTTGGGGATGCGGCCACTTAAAGACAGGATTAGGATAATGGCATTGTTAGGAAATTTAGACAGTGGACCTAACAACACTGGGGATTAGTTGGGTTTTTTCATTAAATAAACTATGGTTTATCACTGTCTCATAGAATTTGACATTAACAATTAAAAAACTTCCTGTAAATTTTGAATGCTAGTTACTTGAAAATTGTTGGCTTACGAAGACCAAGTACATCTAGTGCGGAAAGTGATACCTAAATTTGATTTCTATAAGCTTTTAAGGTTCAAAATCCCTCGTCGTTTTGACCTATTCTGAGTATCAGATTGGGAGCACCCAAAGTTCCCATCTGTTGTTAAGCTTTGGCATCATCTGCATGAGTCCAAGACTGATAACTAACATTTTTGGAGTTACCTGGCTTGTTTATTTGACAATTTGGCTAGTGGTATTGCTCTTTAATTAAAAAATTGTAATAATATTTTAATTTTTAAATCTTTTTCGCATTTTATGTTGATTCGGAAGTCGACAGGAATAAATTATATGATAAAAAATTGGTTAAAATATGCCTTAGGTTCCTATACCTTTTACAAATTTGAAATTTAGTCCATATACTTTTATTTTCAAAAATTTAGTCTCACTACTTTTCCACATTTCAAAATTCAGGTCTAATTGTTAATACCGTTATTTTATTTTTTGTTAAAATTTGTTGGTGTGACATTTTGAAATAAAATATACTCATTTGGTAGCAATGTAACTAAAAGAATGTTGTTATAATGGACTTAAATTTAACAAAATAATTTTAAGAGTGTTGACAATTGAATCTGAATTTTGAAATCTAAAAAAGTAGAGGGACTTAATTCAAAATCTACGAAGAGCACGGGGACTTATGACATATTTTACCTAAAAAATTTGTTTATTTAGGCAAATACAATAGATAATTTTTTTAGACATCTAAAGTAAGAGATTTAGGAAAATTATTCGGTATACCATTCATGAAATTTTTTTAGACTCCGCAAGAGTCTAATATGTGACATTTTCAAAATATGAAAAAGAAAAAGATATACTACACAAATGTTACACAACTATGAGATTGATTCTATTTTGGTCATCCAACTATAAATTTTTTTTATTAATCATTAAAGTTTTTGAAATTAGATTTTTTAGTTACTCAACAGTTAAGCCAATAATAAAAAGTATAATGTTAGCTTTTTTTATTGGTATAATAATGAATTTAGCCTTTCAATGTTTGCACATTCTATCATTTTGGTCCTAGTTCTAAAAAATTAACAAATTTAGCCCTCAACAATTACAAAATTTGACATTTTAGTCTTAATTTAAAAAAACAGATAAAAAACATAAAAATATAAATTAATCAAAGAATTAAAACAACATAAAAGAGATAATTTTATATGACTTCTAATCTGCCACAATTCGTGGTGTCAAATTAAGTTCTTTCTGGCACTTAATGAGCTTGTTTTCGGCACAATTTAGTGTTATTTTGATTAGTTTTACATTTTAGTCTTTAATGTTTAATTTTGGTAAAATAAGCATTTTGACGCATTTTTAGGCGTTTCGATGACTCATTAGGCCAATTCAGGCCTAGGGTATGACTAATGGGCTACTTGAGTGTGCAGACGTTGTTTTAGGCCAAGGAACGTAATAGATGACTTCAGTGTCACGACATCAGCATGCATTGTCGCAACATTGAACATCAAAGCAACCAAGGACGAAACAGAGGCGACGTCGTGACTAGGGGTGCTTGGATGTCACAACGATCCGAGGAAAACCTGGACAACGGTGGTCATGTTTTGACAACTAATTAGGGTTATTGCTCCCTAGTTAAACCCTACTTGCTTCAAGGGTATTTTAGGCACCTAATACCTTTAATGTAGCCTATGTAAGTCACGTTATAACCTCATTAGAAGGGGAGTCGGCCTAGACAAACATACTTCTTTACATAGTTTTATTTAGTTTTTAGTTTAGTTTATTTTATGTTCGCTTAATCGGGAAATCTTATTTCGAAGTCTCTTGTCCCTATTCTTCTATTTATATTTCGTTCATTAAATCTTTAATTGAATGTTTGTATGAATATTTGAATATATTTCGTGCTTAATATTTATCCCACATGATTTGGTTGTTTCGTTAATTAATTGATTGAGTAAATAATAACCTAAAATTAAGTGTTTATTCAAGGGACTTTGTAATGGCCCATTTTTGCCCGGGCTGGAATAATTCAGAAAAACAAAAACAAAAAATAAATAAATAATGTTTTTTTAAAACAGTCCACTTTACAGCCTTTAAACCCAAACAAACTAAACCCAAAGCCCAATTACACCCATACCCAAACTACTCAGACCCAAACCTAAAGACTAGTCCCTGACCCAAGTTCGTATGGCCCAAAAGGCCCAAAACATTAAGCAGACTCAAAAGACCTAGGGTTTCTAAGGAAACCCTAGGCGCCGCAGCACCCTTTTCCCTCGTGCCGCCAGTACGCAGTCACCAGAACCCCCTCGCGCCACAATCCTCGCCGAGATCTTCGTTTCTCCTGCACAAAAGGAAAGAAAATCGACAGCAAATATGGACAAAATTTCTTTCCTTTTTTATTTTTTCATTTCGAGGGTTATAAAAACCCTATAAGATTTGTAAAGCAGACACGCAGACGCAGAGATATACAAAGAATACTCAAAATATTCAAAATACAGAGAGTAATAAAATGCCAGAAACTAGGTTACCAAGGTGATTTTTTTAGTTATTTTCATTCTGTTTTCGTTTTTTTTATAATCTATGCATTATTATACAAATACTATTTTTTTTTTTTAAATAACACAAAAGGATTACCTTTTAAATCGCCGAGTGATTGACCTCCAGCCGCCGTCTGAGGTGGCGCGTTCGGTGAGTGGCTCACGAGTCCGACGGTCGAGTTCCGGATAGAGGAGAGGGGGTTCAGAGAAATTTTTGAAGTTTTTTTTAGAAAGCAGATTAGAAATGTTTTTTTTCCTAAAAACTAACTTATATAACAATGATAAAACGGCGCCGTTTATGCTTAAGCCAATAAGCATTAAAATGACGCCGTATAAAGCCTCTGACCCGAGCCCGACCCGATGGCCAAAAAGATCCGCGTGTTTTTATTTCGATGGTATATTTGCGGAATAGACCCTTCCGCATTTTCAATTTGTTTAATCCAGTTTTTTTTTATTTTTAATTTGGCCCTAAAAGTTTAATTACTGTCCAATTTAATCCCTCAGACTCTTTAAAGGCTAAGATCAAACATCGTAGTTTTTAAAATTTGGCCTAATTGCCATTTTAACCCCTGTGATTTAACGCGCGTTTTAATTTAGTCCTTTTATATCTGTTTTAATTGCTTTTTGACCCCTGTTTTCTTTGTTTTATTTTTTTCTTATCCTTTTATTTTATTATTTTAATATTGTATTAAATTATTTTATTATATTAAAAAGTCTATATTATTTTATTTATTATTTATATATTAATATATTAATAGTATAAATATATATATATTTTTTATGTAATATCCTTATATATTAAATGATTATTATTTATTATTTTATTTAGCTCAAAATTATTTTGATTACATATTATTTTTATATGTTAATTACTATATTATATGTTTTTAAATTTTTATTATTATATAGTATTATATTATATCATATATTATTTTTAAAATTTTATTTTGTAATATATTTTATTTATATTATCTATTATATATGTACTTTTCATAATTATTGCATTTATATATTTTACATATATTACTTATTATAACTATTTTAAATATTATTATTTATATGTATGTATATTATCTTATAACTTTTATCTTAATTATTTTATCTTAATTATCTATGTTTTTAAATTTTTTATTTATTATATTATATTACATATTATAAAATATCACTTTTATATTGTATAACACATATTTATTTTTATTGTTTATAAGAAATAAATAGGTATTAGATTATTATATTATAAAATTATATATTATTTATTCCTTTACCGATATATTTTACTTTTTTATGTATATATTATTTTCAACTACTTCACATCATTTTTGCATATTAATTTGTTTTTTATAATTCATTCTATATTGTTATTTTATCTTACATGTATGTAAAGTTTATGTTTATTTTTTTATCTTTGGTTATTTACTGCATTATATCTCATATTCATTTATATTTATTCATTTATTAATTGCATGCTTCAGTATAATTATTCAATTGTTTGTATCATTTATTATTTCTTATTATTCTTCATTAGTAGAAATTGTTAATATAGTTTGTAGTTATGATAAACTGATATTTGGTATATATGTTGTAATGTATGATTTACTCAAACCGTTTTTATAAAAATACCTTCTTGAATTAAAGCATTTTATTCAAAAATTTTAAAAATATGGTAATATGTGATATTTGGGAACTTCGAGAAGAATTGTGCCCTAACTTACTGGGTTTCGATTTTTCTCGTGGAACTTAAGGTATTAGATATTCTTTTTTTTTTAAAAAAAAAAACCAAAACTTACAAATTGCAAATAAAAAAAAACCTATTCTTGGGAATTCAAAACGTTGTGTCCTAACTTACTGGACATGATGTTTTGTGTCTCGAGATAAGAATTTTCTAAAATAAAGATGTGCCTAGTTTCGAAGTCATGAGATGCTATATCCTAACTTACTGGGTATGGTGTTTTATTTCTTTGAGATAGGAAAGTCTAACTTTTTTTTTCTTTAAATAAAAGGACCATTTTCTAAAATTTTTCCAAGTTTCAACATTAGGACATGATTTTTATTGATTAGGCACCAATTTTTGGGCGTTATGAGGGTGCTAACCCTTCCTCATACGTAACCGACTCCCGAACCCATTTTTCTTATTTTTCGTAGACCAAAATCAGTATTTTGAAATAAAACATTTTTTAAGGTGATCCAATCACACCTAAGTAAAAAGGGATTGGTGGTGACTCCTATTTTCGTTTTTAAAAGTCGATCCCCGTTTTTTAAAGCAAACTTTAAAATGGTTTCGACAGACTTATTATACTAGGAAGTGACACTCCTAGTAGAAAATCTAGACAGGTGAGACCGAGAGGGTATCCTGTTGAGTAGAACTTGTGCCAAGCGGTGATGCCGAGAGGGTATTCGTATGCCTAGGTGAGACCGAGAGGGCATCTTAGGTGGTAATCCTTAGTGAAGATGAGGGGTATTCCAAGATAAGGGAAGTAATTACTTAATTAAGAGTAATTGTTGACTTAATTAATAATTAGGGTTACAATTGATTATAGGTTAAAAAGGCTCGCGTAGTCGAAATAAGGAATAAAAGAAACCAATAGTTAACTTAGGGTTAGTTTTAGTTCAGGTTAAATTAGTTCATTAATTTTATTATTTTTTGGATTTACAGTCTTAATTCGTAACTCGACTAGATTAGTACTTATTTTTTGTAATTAATTTAATAGTGATTTTCTCCAATCTGCAATCCCTTAGGTACGATTCTCAAAATACTTACCAAGTGTTTTATTGTAAACAAACTATATTACAATTTGACCCGTATACTTGCAAACACCGTTGTCTATTTTATATCTTTTCGTTGTAGTATTTCCAACCTAGATGTTAGCACGTTTGGCAGCGGTCAAGTTGTTGGTGTCGTTGCTGGGGATTGCGATGGTGGTAATTGTTATTGAATTGATTACCTTGTAAAATAATATTAATCGAAAGACTAACGAGTTATTATCGTTGTTTTATGCGATGTCAAAGTCTTAAAATTTATAATGAGAATGATCGAACTTGGAAACTAACTATGAAAACGATTTGAGGCAACCGCACCTATCGAACAGTAGTATAGTTAAGGCAAGACCGGATTGTCGAACCCAAAAGAACTAAAAGTACTAATACTAACTTTCTTTTTATTATCTAGCCTAAAGTAAAGGAAATTGGTTGTTTAATCTAAATTAACTAACTACTAAACTAAAAACTCTAAGACAAAGAAGAATGAATTTGGGGAAAATACTTGTGGGAAAAAACCAATTGATTAAGAAGATACCCAAGGAAGAATCTACCTAGACTTCACTTGTTATCTAACTCACGACCAGGACGATTTATTCACTTGACTTGATCCGTAGGATTCCTAATGTATATTAGACCCTCTCTCGAGGCGAATAACGTCTAACCCTAGGTTGATTAATTGAAATCTCTTTCTAATTAATACCCCTAGAATTGCATTAACTCAATCTATGGACTCCCATATTAGGTTTCACCCTAATCCGGCAAAATCTCGTCACCCTATCTCTAGGCATGCGATCAACTCCGCTCAGGCAGGGACTTTTGCTCCACCACCTAAGCACATCAAACTTGAATTAATACCCCGAAAATATCAACACAAGAATTAAGAACACATAATTAAGAAAAAATCAAGTATTTATCATATAGTTCAGCAAACGATAACAAGATTCATCTTAGGTTTCATCCCCTCGTGTATCCGAGGGTTTAGTTCATAATAATAAAAGAAAACATCTCGGAAGAAAAGATAAAACAAATCATAAGAAATCCTAAAACCCCCTGAAGGAATTAAAGGAGAGATCCTCCGTCTTGAGTATGATTCCAGCTTCTTGAGATGAATCAACTGGCTATCTTCGAGTAAATCCCCACAAATCTGCCTCTTTCGGCCTAGCTGGATGCCCCAACAGAGGGCTTCTGTCGGACTCCCCCCTTTTAGGTCATACTTAGGGTGTTTATATAGACTTTGGAATGTGTTTCTTCGCCTCTAAGTATCCTAATTTGAGTGAAATTCCTCTTCTCCATGGCAGGGACACGCCCTTGGCACACACCCGTGTAAGTCATGGTCAGGCCGTGTTCGAGTCCATCAATGAGGCACGACCGTGTGATCTTGGGCCCAGGCCGTGCCGATTTCGTGATTTTGCCCATTTGTTCCGTTTTAAGCCTGTTTCTCGTTCTTTTCATTCTCCGGTGCTTCCCTGAGTATAAAACATGAAAACAAAGGATTAAGAGCACCAAATTACATAATTCAAGGCTTAAATCATCCAAAAGCATGCTAAATGTGGGCTTAAAATATGTTACTATTGCGGTTTATCAAGTTACATAGTGTGTTAACTTTTTTTATTAGATAGTGTGTTAATTTTTTTTATTTTATTACTTTTATTTTTAATTATTATTTTTTATTTCATTTATTTACCTTGTTGACCGATTAAATTTACTCATGGGTGAATTTGATGAAGATTTCAGGTGATGTGATGATTAATACATTAACAAAGGATCATATTAGTTGAATGGAGCTTCGACAAACCAATGGAGTTATGATGAAGATGACAATATGTCTAAATATCCACCCGAACCTCATTGTGGTTCGTATGAGATGTCCTCATGGTACAATGAATGAGATGTTAACGAAAGATCAAGTTGGGTGGACAAAGCCTCGATGAACCAGTGGAGTCATGACCAAGAATATGTTAGGCTCGAATATTCACCCAGAAACAATTGGAACTAATTATGAATAATGACGAGTATAGATGGTATGATGCGCAATATAGGCGCAATTATAGTAC
Organism: Gossypium sturtianum; assembly: GCA_025698515.1. Classification (NCBI taxonomy): domain Eukaryota; kingdom Viridiplantae; phylum Streptophyta; class Magnoliopsida; order Malvales; family Malvaceae; genus Gossypium; species Gossypium sturtianum. The sequence goes on from CM046950.1 coordinate 37,418,351, forward strand.
AAATTGGGTAGACCGAGCTCTGACAAACCACTTGAATTACGATGGAGAATATGGTATGCTCGGATATTTAAATGTGGTTCGACAAACCAAGAGATTTACGATTGAGGAAATGAGCAACATGAATATTCAGACAAACCCTTACCTGAGTCAACTAAACTAAACATAAGTTGTATGACTATAAGTCTGAGTGGGAGAGATGAAATCAAGAATCCCAAGCTAAATAAGAGAGAGTCCAAAGGCAGTCAAACCAGTATGAGATATCTGAATATCCAGTCGAGATCCCTTGTAATTTGTATGAGATGCCCACGTGCGAAGTAACTAGGCAATCCCTCGTTGAGGATATGTAAGAACTTAAAGATTTGATGGCGCAAGTGTTGGAAATGCCAAAATCGCTCAAACAACAAAGAGGCGTAAAATCCAATGGAAGAGGTCGTGCATGATGTTCCCAACTCTGATCATGAGGATCATTATACTATCACCGATCATCCTGCATTAGATGATAAAAGCCAACAAGAGTTTGGAACTGGAGACCATGAGGACAAGTTGAATATGGAAGAAGGTGTCTTCGATCCAATTGACGTAGCAGTAGATGTAGACATAGAAATAACAACTAATTTGGAGCTTCAACTATTTTTGATTGAAAGCGTAGACGAGCCAATACACTTTCTAGCCATAGTGGGGAAGATGCCAACCAAAGAAGTCAAAGAGTCCATCTCGTTCTCATTTGATGATGGAGGCAAAGCTCGGGCTAATAGATCCTCACACGATATTGAGGTGAAAAAGCTTGAGGTAATAATACCCCGAAAGACATTTTGGGGTTGGCTCGGATTTAGTGTCAAATGGCTTGTAATGTGGATGTTGTGCCAGAAAAAATTAAGGCAACATCAATGGAATCAACTGAAAGTGCTAGTTTATATATCTCGATGGAAGAACAAATGACGGATCAAAGTATCGAGGACCAGCTGGAAGTTCTTCTATAGTGGCGATAAGGATCGTCCTGACTTTGAAAAAGGGCTTCTCATTTAAATTTGTGTTGATTTTAATGTTTACTTATTTGTTCATTTTTATTTCTTTATTTTATTCTAAGACTTAGACTAGGAATTTTTACGTGTTTTTTGCAGTGGTTGTTGAGCTTGTGCAGTGGACAAACCAAAGAATCGAGGAAATTGAAATTTCACGTGCAGGGAAGGTGAAATAGAGAGTCATGTCGTGACGTGCTAGACCCACGTCGTTGCGACGAGATGACCCCACGTCTCAACATCGGCCTACGACATCACGACGAGCTGGCCAATGAAGTGCATAATAGTAAGTGACATCGTGATGTGGAAAATCGCGTCGTCACGATGAGCAGCTCAATGTCGCAACATCATGAAGGGCACGTCACAACGAGCCGTAACATAACGGCTTTGGAAATTGTAATCGATCCGCATTGTCACGACGAGGCAAGATATCATGTTGTGTAACATCCTAAAAAGGGCCTATGCATTTTTGGTTTAATTGTACGAAATGACATATCTTATGTGTTATGAATATATTTTGAACACTTTTGGAAACCTGGAAATGTATGGAAATGTTAAGTTTAAAAGAGGAAAGTGAACATTTTTAGAACCTTGGAAATGTAAGGAAATGTCTTGTAAGGAAATGTCATGGAAATGTAAGGAAATGTCTTGGAAATGTAAGGAAATGTCTGGTAAGGAAATGTCATGGAAATGTAAGGAAATGTCAAGTTACAGAGCCGATCGAAAATTTTTGGAAACTTAGAAATGACCTAGAAATGACGAGTTTTAAGGTTTAAAAGGGGAAATTAAGGAAAGGTGGCCTTAAAAGAAAAAGTTTGTGGAATTTGACACACAAACAGGCTTAGAAAAGTGGTCTGAAGATGCCACTTAGGGCCTATGGAAATGGCGCCATATGCAAGAGAAATGGGCCTGAGTTCGAGTCACTTGGGAAGCAAATAAAGGAGGTTTTATTTTTGCTTCCAGAAGACTGAGGTGGACGGCACATGCTTCTAGAAAGGAGGTGTTTTATTTTCATAAATATTCGATTAAAAAGGGTGATAAATAAAGGATTTTTAAATTGGATTATTATGAAGAGATAAATGTTGGATTTAAACTCTTTTATTTATGATAATTAAAGGATAAAGTTATCAGATAGAGGAGTGGTGGCCAAGTAAGGGACTCCTTAGATGATAATTTCGGCTATAAAAGGAAGGAATGAGGGCTACTCATCAATTTGTGCTTCCTCCTTTCTCTGCCGAATTCTTAGTGCTCTCTTCTCTTCTTTTCTTTCTTTTCTTTTGTCAAGATTAAGTAATTGTTGGAACCTAGCCGAATATTTTCCTCTCTATTAGAAGCCATAGCCGAATCCTCCATCTTTATTCTTCCTTCTCTTTTCTTTCCAATCCATCAAAAGCCGAATCTTTGAGGGGCTTCAAGCATAGGTGCTGTCTATTTCTTCAAGAAAGGGATTCTTTCGGGATTTTTGCCATAGTCGACTATAAAGGAAAAGATCTTCGGGATTTGACCATCAAGGTAAGTCATATCTGACATTCGACCAAGGGCCATTGATTGTGATTAAAGGTTAGAAGTTGATCTAACATGTGGTTTTAGGGATTTTGACAGAAGCTATAACCAGTGGATAATTTCGGGATTTAAGATCCTTAAGGTAAGTGACTATGAATATTCAGCCAAGGCCTATTTTAGTAGTTAGATCTATTTTTATGTGTTTTAAGCCGAAAACTAACCGATTCAAGGGATCTAGTGATTAGCCGATTTCAAAAGGGAAGAATACAAGTTTTCGGGATTTGATTAATTATCAAATCGGCAGCAAGGTAAGAAAGTGGATACGATAATCCTTTGGGATTTGATTAAATTAGCCGAATAGGCTTTTTCCTAAAATACTAAATGTGGCCAAATGTAGGGATTTAGGATCTAAAGCGATAGATCGGTTTTTCGGATTTAAGTGAACCGCTAAGTGTATCGGTGTGTACCCCACACTAATTCTTAATATGTTTTATGGTCAGTGTTTAATTAAAATATGTGATATTAAGAATATGAAAGTGGCTAAGGTACCATGTTATGGTACTAAATACTGTGTCACGTTTCCTACTTCTACTAGGAATATGAAAAATGTTATTTGTAACATGAGAATATGATAAGAATGTGAACTCGGCATATTATGCATATTATTATATGGGGCATATGGTTTTGTTTTGAGAGGGGAAGTGAATGTGGTGACCTAAGACCACAAACACGGTGATCTAAGACAGATGATATCTGAAAAGTGGTGACCTAAGACCACGATAATCTAAAAGTGGTGACCTAAGACCACGATGTCATGCGGTGACCTAAGACCGCAGATTTGGAGTGTAGCGGAAGGAGGGTCGACTTAGTAGTCCCCAAGGTGTGACCGGCAGTGCGGGGTGTGTAGCGGATGGACAACTAGGTTTGGGTTTGGGAATGCATCATAACTTTGTATTCTATGTTTTGAATGTGTAATATGTGATATGCCCGATTCTATTATGATTTAGTGTCGTGTACACATTGAGTCTGTTTTGACTCACCCGTTGGGAACATTTTTCGTGATGAACAAAGTGATGGACCGGGATGGCGGAACTTATGGTGGCCATGCTCAACAAGAAGTTTATATTTTTGAGGACTCTTGAATTTATTTTAGTACTTTGAATTATTTTGGGAATTATTTGATGTAATAAGGCCATAAGGCCATAGTTGAATTACTTTACACTTATTTTTATTTATTATGATTATGAATTTTATCTATTAAAATTTAATTAAAATTTCTTTTAAACTAAACCCTAAATATTTTGTCACTTAAGATAAAAGGGATTTCAATATAAAAGCAGACACTCGTTTTCAACACAAGCCCAACCCAAAACAATATTTTTCTTAAAATCACACAAGTTTTCCTAAGAACAAAAGAATTTTGAACCGGTTTACTTGAGGAACATACCAAATCTGGTCAAAGCTCGTGGGCCGGGTTTGGGGTGTTTCAGATTTGTATCGAGCCCGTTTTAAACTCTCGGCTTTTGTGGGCTAAGGCCCAAAACGTTTTCAAATCGAGCCCAAATGAGTTTTATGAAAGTATTTTTGAAAATGAGCGGGTTTTACGGCATGGCACCTAAGTCTCTCGACCCATGATCCACTGTAAGTACCCCTAACCATTTGTGTGATTATGTGGTTTATGTTATGAATTATGGAAGGGTAGAAGAGGAATGGAACGTAGAATAGCATGATAGGAACTTGAACCCTAGGACTAGTTTACTCAAACACAAACACATAAGACTTAATTCCATTAAACAAACCTATGACTAAGACGCCGAGTTAGGGTGTGGTAACCATTGTGCGCATGTCTAGGATTGGATCCGGAAGAGCACAGTACTTACGCAATCCTAGTGACTCACCTCCTCTTCACTGAATCCGCCTGCACAGTGCGTAGCTTCCTGGTTCACCCTAACCAAGAGGACTCGGTCATAGGCTAAACACAATGACTAAAACCCGAAAGGGAACAAGCCGTGTTTTTATAAACCCTAGTTTTACAACTCTTAAAATTACCTTTTTAATTTGTGAGAACTATTTTTACAAAATTCTTTCGAAAAATTTTTGATTTATAAAATTACAAAAATACCCCTAGTGGTAAATTACAAAAATACCTTTGGTTTATGAAATTCCCAAAATACCCATAGTTCTTATCAAAATTTTCATTACTTTATAAAATGTTCAAAAACCCTAATTTGAAAATTATCAAAAATACCTTGATTTGGAGAAAAATTACGAAATTGCCCTTAACTCACAAAATTACCAAAATGACCCTGATTTTCAAAATTTTTGCAACATCACCGTTTTGGAAAGTAAAATTCTCAAAAAGAACCCTCAAAGTTTTGGAAATTTTGAAATATCCCTGATTTATTAAACTTTACAAATTTACCCTGGTTAATTACCAAAATACCCCCGAGGTCAAAAATTTCTGAAATACCCCTGGATTTCAAAATTTTTCCAAAATACCCCGGGAACTTAAAATTTCCAAAATACTTGTCGGTAAATCACCAAGAAACTTTTTCTTTTGAAAAATTACGAAAATACCCCGGTAGGACAGAATTACGAAAATACCCCTGGGTAGTGGAAAAACAATAACAATGAAAACTACAACCTTTCTCTGAATGAACGAAAGTTCATAATTGTTTGATGGATGTACGAATGAATGGAAAGACTGTGTGCATGTATGAATACGAAAGAACCACTCCTAAATTCTTTCTCATAAAATTTCTTCGCGGGTAATCAAGTGAAACAAGGACTAATTCATAAAACTTCTTAATCGATCACGACGTTAGAAATGAGCTCTAGAGGGCGTGGTCGTCGTGGGCGAGGTAGAGGAAGGATGGCGGTGTCGAACCCGTTAGATCGGGTCAAGGGTGCGATAATGAGATACCACCGCCACCACCACCCCCACCGTTGGTGTTGAGCGAAGCAAGCTCGGGACGGGGAAGATCTTTGTGTCGCAGTGTCTTGCTTTGCGAGTTTTGATCCGTGGCTGGTGCGGGAGGAAATTCGAACTCGAAAGTCCATGGCTACGAGTGGCTTCGAGCTAATGGAGCCGAAATGTTTAAATGAGTATCGGGTGTGGCACCCAAGATACCGTGAAATCTTGGTTGGAAGCAATGAGCGCATCATGGATGAGCTTGATCCGACCCACGAGGAAAGGTTAAAAGGAATGGTGGCACCGCATTCGCGATGAAGCGTATCGGTGGTGGTTGATTGTCCGGATGGTGCCACCACCGAGGATCGACACAGGAGTACGTTAAGGAGGCGTATCAAAAGAAGTATGTGGGAACCAGTATATACGGATGAGCAAAGGAAGGCTTTTTAAGGGCTGGTTCAAGGAACAAGTCCGTGGCGTAATATGAGGCTGAATTCTTGAGGTTGAGTCGATATGCTCGAGGAGTAGTGGCAACTGAGCATGAGCGCTGTGTCCGTTTTGAGGACGGGCTAAAGGATGATCTAAGATTGTTGATAGCACCGCATCGGGAGCGAGAATTTTCTCGCGTTAGTGGAAAAGGCTAAAGTGGTGAAAGGAATTAAGGATTACGCAAGGCGTAACACCGTCGGAATAGGCCGAGAAAGAGGTTTTGGATTATGCGGATCATCCGAGAATAAGAGGCCTAGAGTTGATGGGCCGCGAGGTCGACAAGTTGGTTCGAAGAAGGGCGGTATCGACCTTGTGATGTGTGTGGAAAGAAGCACTTAGGAGAGTGCTGGAGGAAAACAGGAGGATATTTTAGGTGTGGGTCCAAGGATCATGTGATCAAGCATTGTCCTAAGAACCTAGATGAAAGTCGACCAAAGAACTCGTAATATTAATCAGTGGTAGTGGTGGACAAGCGGACCTCGGCGAGTCGTGGACCGAACCATGGAGGAAATGGTTCGGGCGAGGGGCGTGGAGCACCAGCGAGAGATGCTGAAGGTGCAGACACGAGGCAACCAAGGTTGGTTTATGCGGTTGGCCGTCGTGAAGAGGAAGATGTGCGGATATGACAACGGCACGTTCCTTATTTCGGAATACCCTTAAATGCTTTGCTTGTTATAGGGTTAGCTTATTCTTGTATTGCTAGGAAAGTGATCAAACCTTGGATGTGAACCTAGAGAATGTGCCTAGTAAGTGTGATAGTTCTTTAAGATCAGAGTGCGCAAAGCAATAGCGTAGTGGGGTGAGTTAGACCGCACGATTGTTCGTTAGTAAGTAATTTCGAGGACGAAATTATTTTAAGAGAGGGTAGAACTGTAACATCCTCGAAAAGGGCCTATGCATTTTTGTTTTAATTGTGCGAAATGACATATCTTATGTGTTATGAATATATTTTGAACACTTTTGGAAACACGGAAATGTATGGAAATGTTAAGTTTAAAAGAGGAAAGTGAACATTTTTAGAACCTTGGAAATGTAAGGAAATGTCTTGTAAGGAAATGTCATGGAAATGTAAGGAAATGTCTTGGAAATGTAAGGAAATGTCTTGTAAGGAAATGTCATGGAAATGTAAGGAAATTTCAAGTTTACAGAGCCGATCGAAAATTTTTGGAAACTTAGAAATGACCTAGAAATGACGAGTTTTAAGGTTTAAAAGGGGAAATTAAGGCAAGGTGGCCTTAAAAGAAAAAGTTTGTGGAATTTGACACACAAACAGGCTTAGAAAAGTGGTGCAAGATGCCACTTAGGGCCTATGGAAATGGCGTCATATGCAAGAGGAATGGGCCTGAGTTCGAGTCACTTGGGAAGCAAATAAAGGAGGTTTTATTTTTGCTTCCGTAAGACTCGAGTGGGACGGCACATGCTTCTAGAAAGGAGGTGTTTTATTTTCATAAATATTCGATTAAAAAGGGTGATAAATAAAGGATTTTTAAATTGGATTATTATGAAGAGATAAATGTTGGATTTAAACTCTTTTATTTATGATAATTAAAGGATAAAGTTATCGATAGGGAGTGGTGGCCAAGTAAGGACTCCTTAGATGATAATTTCGGCTATAAAAGGAAGGAAGGAGGGCTACTCATCAATTTGTGCTTCCTCCTTTCTCTGCCGAATTCTTAGTGCTCTCTTCTCTTCTTTTCTTTCTTTTCTTTTGTCAAGATTAAGTAATTATTGGAACCTAGCCGAACATTTTCCTCTCCATTAGAAGCCATAGCCGAATCCTCCATCTTTATTCTTCCTTCTCTTTTCTTTCCAATCCATCAAAAGCCGAATCTTTGAGGGGCTTCAAGCATAGGTGCTGTCGATTTCTTCAAGAAAGAGATTCTTTCGGGATTTTTGCCATAGTCGACTATAAAGGAAAAGATCTTCGGGATTTGACCATCAAGGTAAGTCATATCTGACATTCGGCCAAGGGCCATTGATTGTGATTAAAGGTTAGAAGTTGATCTAACATGTGGTTTTAGGGATTTCGACGTAAGCTATAACGATGGATAATTTCGGATTTAAGATCCTTAAGGTAAGTGACTATGAATATTCAGCCAAGGCCTATTTTAGTAGTTAGATCTATTTTTATGTGTTTTAAGTAGAAAACTAACCGATTCAAGGGATCTAGTGATTAGCCGATTTCAAAGGGAAGAATACAAGTTTCTCGGATTTGATTAATTATCAAATCGGCACAAAGGTAAGAAAGTGGATACGATAATCCTTCTGATTTGATTAAATTAGCTTAATAGGCTTTTTCCTAAAATACTAAATGTGGCCAAATGTAGGGATTTAGGATCTAAAGCGATAGATCGGTTTTTCGGGATTTAAGTGAACCGCTAAGTGTATCAGGTGTGTACCCTACACTAATTCTTAATATGTTTTATGGCTGTGTTTAATTAAAATATGTGATATTAAGAATATGAAAGTGGCTAAGGTACCATGTTATGGTACTAAATACTCAGGTACGTTTCCTACTTCTACTAGGAATATGAAAAATGTTATTTGTAACATGAGAATATGATAAGAATGTGAACTCTGGCATATTATGCATATTATTATATGGGGCATATGGTTTTGTTTTGAGAGGGGATGTGAATGTGGTGACCTAAGACCACGAACACGGTGATCTAAGACCGTGATATCTGAAAAGTGGTGACCTATGACCACAGTAATCTAAAAGTGGTGACCTAAGACCACAGTATGCAGTGACCTAAGACCGCAGATTTGGAGTGTAGCGGAAGGAGGGTCGACTTAGTAGTCCCCACGGTGTGACTGGCAGGTACGGGGGTGTGTAGCGGATGGACAACTAGGTTTGGGTTTGGGAATGCATCATAACCTGTATTCTATGTTTTGAATGTGTAATATGTGATATGCCTGATTCTATTATGATTTAGTGTCGTGTACACATTGAGTCTGTTTGACTCACCCGTTGGGGAACATTTTTCGTGTGATGAATAAAGTGATGGACCGGGACGGCAGAACTTGTGGTGGCCATGCTCAACAAGAAGTTTATATTTTTGAGGACTCTTGAATTTATTTTAGTACTTTGAATTATTTTGGGAATTATTTGATGTAATAAGGCCATAAGGCCATAGTTGAATTACTTTACACTTATTTTTATTTATTATGATTATGAATTTTATCTATTAAAATTTAATTAAAATTTCTTTTAAACTAAACCCTAAATATTTTGTCACTTAAGATAAAAGGGATTTCAATATAAAACGAACCTGTTTTCAACACAAGCCCAACCCAAAACAATATTTTTCTTAAAATCACACAAGTTTTCCTAAGAACAAAAGAATTTTGAACCGGTTTACTTGAGGAACATACCAAATCTGGTCAAAGCTCATGGGCCGGGTTTGGGGTGTTTCATGTTGCGATGAGGACACCATTATAAAAGGGCCTGACCTACCACAAATCATAGTGGCAATTTAAGTACTTTTCGGAACTTAGCAAGTTTGTTTTCTAGTCATTTTAATGTCTTTTATTGCATTTTCACATTTTGTAACTTAGATCCAAATTATTGAAAAATAACTGTTTTTACGTATTATTTCGAGTTTTAACACTTTAATTGAGTGTGCAGGATACCTATCTTTAGATCCAAGTGCATCAAGAACGACAGTCGAGTCGTAGCACAAGCTTTCGAAGTCGCAACAAAACTGAGCCAATTCAGAATTTCATATTCGAAGTTGTGTGTCATGACACGCCTTAGTCTATGTAGCGACACAAGTGTGATATAGGGCAAAAATTAAGGTCATTTCCGTCTGCGCAACTCATATTTTATGTGAGTAAGGCTTGTATTTGACCTAATTAAGGCTGCTAAACTTTGCCTATAAATACTTAAGTTGAGGCAAAGCTAGGAAGCTTTTGCCAAGCCATCTTTTGGTTTTAATTTATTAGATATAGTTTTTTAGTTTAGGTTTATTTTTATTTTAAAACAGTTCTATTTCTTGTTCTTCAACTTGGATTCGATTTGAGTCCAAGTCTTTATTATTTTATATTTTCGTAATTTTCTTTCACTTCTTGTTTGCAAACGAAAAGATCTCAATCATTGTTAAAGGATTTGTCGATTTTAAGCACATCAAGTTTATCAAATGGACAATTTCTATCTCTTTCTCTTTTACATTAATTTGAATTTTTGCATGATTAATTTAATTGTGGAAAAGATGGTTGTTGAGTCGATGAGTGGCTAGATCCTTAGGAACATTAACGAGAGGATGTGTGAGTGATTAATGAAGGAATTAGGGTTTTTCCAATAGAGTTAGTTGGTATAAGTACATGTGTGTTTAAACCCTAAAATTGATGACCCTAGGAAGTAATCTAGGATAAATGAGGTTGAGAGATAAGTTTACCGAGTAAATCGTGAATTTATCTCGGTCAAGAAAGGTCTAGAGATAAGTGAGTACTGGTCGATTAGTTAATTAGTAGAGACCGAGAGGTCATACTGGTTAGTTAATAACTAATTCCCTAATAAAACCCGAATTCTAAAATTAATTGCAACCACTGAAGCAAGTTAATCTTCTGCCTGTTAATTGAGAGATTGTTGTTTGTTAACTTTGTTTTAGTATTTTATTTTACAACCTTAATCTTTAATACTAATTTTTTTAATATGATTTTTAGTTATAACTGTTTATACCTGTTGCTGTAGAAAACATATTTAGATTTAATTCAACCTCTCTTGGGTACGATTCTCGGAACACTTACCAGTGTTTCGTTGTAACACTATACTATATTACAATTTGACTTGTTCGCTTGCAAATACCGCACTTATTCTATATACTTTTATTTTCATGATTTTTACTCTAAACTTTTACGCGTTTGGAGGTGGTCAAGTTGTTGGCGCCGTTGCCAAGGAGTTTTCGACATTAAATTTAAATTTATTTTATGCAATTAGTAGGATAAATAGGAAAATTAAAAATTATATATACAATTTCTTTGTTTATTTTTTATTATTTTCTGTCTCTGATTTCAGTTTATGACCTGAAGTGGAAGCACTCCAATGAAGCCACATCCTGATCCAGAGCGATTTCTGAGACACAGCCATCAATTAATGCAAAACTACCCACTCGTGGTAGCTGACTTACCACGGGAAAATCCATTGTTTGACAATCCACCTGAACCACAAGCACAAATCCGTGGAGAGTTATTGATGACTCAACAAACAATGTTGCATGATTATGCCTTACCGACACTAGATGCTGTGCGAGGAAGTATTTAGAGACCGACTATTAATGCAAATAATTTTGAGATCAAAACAACGATGACCCAAATGATCCAAAATACCTTGTAGTTTTGAGGGAACATGATGGAGGATCCGAACCAACATTTAAAACCAATGACGCCGTTCATCTTCGGTTATATCCCTTTTCTTTATGTGATAATGCAACTAATTGGTTGGATTCATTAGAGCCAAGTTCTATAACCACGTGAGATGATCTAGCGGAAAAAAAATTTACACAAACTTTTTCCAATAAGTAGAGTAGTCCGACTCAAGCATGAGATCATGAGCTTTAAGCAAGTTGAAGGAGAAAGTTTGTATGAGACAAGGGAGTTTTAAATCGATGTTAAGGAGCTGCCCCCATCATCAATTGCCAAAATGGCTCCAATTACAATTTTTTTACAAAGGTTTAGACAGAAACTTGAGGTCCAGGCTAGATAATGCATCTGGAGGATCCCTTATGAACAACACATACAAACGAGCCTGTTAATTAATTGACAACATGGCTATGAATTCGTATATGTGGCCTAACGAGAGGTTCACCTATACCCCAAAACCACCAATGGTGAAAGCTATTTGCAAAGAAGAGAAGTATCAACAAATATTGGAGAGACTGAATCGGTTGGAGACTATTGTTAAACCATCTATAATAGAGCATGCCTAAAGTTGTGGGCAAAATTCGAAGAATCAACCGGATAAGGTGAATTACTGACCGCCTATAAATGAGTTATTGTTTATAGTAAAATTAACAAACCTAAAATATAATAAATTAGAACGACAGTGTATGCAAGTGCACAGGTCAAATTGTAATATAGTTTAGTTGACAATGAAACACTTGGAAGTATTCCGAGGATCGTACCCAAAAGAGGATGGCATAAATCTATGAAAACTTTTTTACAATAATAATTCTAAATAGTTATAATTAATTCCTATATTACGATAAACCATTGATCTGTCGTAATATAGTGTAGTAGTTTAAACTAGTTTTCGCACTTAAGGAGCTTGAATACAAGCATTTTCATTATGCTTTAGTTAAGTTTTCATAGTTTAGTTTAAATTAAATAAAAAGTGTATTTTGAGTCTTTTATTGACCTTAGGGGCCGAATAAAAAAGGCAAGCTAACGTACTTAGTGAGTATGTAGGAGACTGCCTTCAGTGTTGCAACACGGTAAGTTTGATGTCGCAACATAGGGAGCATAATGCAAGAATCTCGAGACTGCCTTCAGTGTCGTGACATAGCCATGGGATGTCACGGTACATCCTTGAAGCTACCCTGAACCTGAGCATACTGCCTTCAATGTCGGGACACAGACACTAGGGTGTCACGACATTATGGGAAATACTTATGAGCCAGGGGTATTTTGGTCTGTACAATCAAAAGTTAAACACGAGAGTGTCAGCTGACCTATGGTTGAGGATGGAAGCAACCCTAACTCAATAAATAGGCTCTTAAACACTTGTTAAAGGACAAATTTTGATATTCTTATGTTTTCCTTGTAATTTTAGTTTTTCCTTTCTTTTAGGTTTTATGTTTATTTCAGTTCTTGGTATTCATGTTATTTGGAGAAGCTGCTTTGTAGACTCAAAACAAATCTTGTGGATTATGCACTTACAATCAATCAAATACAATTCAGGATTCTTTAAACCTTTCTCTTGATTTATTCTTTATGCATATCTTATTTGTGAAGATTATTGTTTTCATGAGATCCATGAGGAACTAATCCTCTTATGGGGGATAGCGAGTGGAGTTGTGATTAACTGATTACTATGTAGGGTTTTCTTAACGTATCAATTGTTTGGGAGAAGAAGAACTTAAACCCTAGGCTTGGCGACCTTAGGAAGTCATTTAGGTGTGAATTAACTCAAAATTGGTATGGACTATCCGTGAACACCTTATCCCCAAATCGGTTTAGACTGTGAGGTCGAGAGATAAGTAGTTCTTGCCAACTCATTAGTTTAGTGGAAGATTGTAAGATCCTGCTAGGTTAATGACTAGTTGATTGAATAGAAACTCAAAATAGGAATTAGTTATGACCACCAAAGCAAGCTAATCAGCCATACCTAAGATTTGATACAATTTATAAATTAGTTTTCCAAAAGTTTCTTTATTTATTCTATTTCAGTTGTTAAATTATAAAAAACCCAAATGTCTCTCAATTATGTTTTATCGTACTATGATTTATTAAAAACACTAATTAGATCGATTAATTTAGTGTTCGCCTCCCTTGGGTACGATCCTCGGAATACTTACGTACTTTGTTATAACTATATTACAACCTGACCCGTATATTTGCAGACATCATTTTATTCTATAACTTTTTTGTAGTATTGTAACACCCCTTACCCGTATCCAATGTCGGAACAGGGTACGAGGCGTTACCGGACTTAAAATTCTTGAACATGTAAAACCAGGTCATAAAATTTCGTCAAATTTAAAACTTTTCTAACACATGCATTTTGTCCCCTATATGGGCTTATAAAGCTCAAAACATCCTTTAGGATGGTTCGGGACTAAACCAAGAACTTTGGAAACTTTTGGGAAAATTTAAAAAATTTTGTCAAAATAGGGGTCACACGCTCGTGTGTTCTGGGACACGCCCGTGTCCCTAACCCGTGTAACTCTCTGTTTATGATGTCATCATCAAAATAGGGCCACACGGCCTTGGCACACGCCCATGCCCTTAGACCGTGTCTGTCACATGGCTGAGACACATAGCCGTGTCTCTGCCTGTGTGGCATGGAAGTTGGATATTTTCCAAGCCAGTTCCCCACTCTAAAACACGAACTCTCTTGCATCCATTTCATCAACATGTATCATGCTATAATTGGACATTCGAATATCCAATTTTGCATACACATTCTCATACACATCGTCATTCATGAAATCATTTGTAAACCACATGCACAACATCTCAATTATGCAATTACCACATACATGAATAACCACATCATAGGCGTATAACAACCATCAATATTGGCCATCTCCAAATAGCCTTAATCAAAATGAACATTTGTTAAATAAGGGCCAATATTTTAGGCCATAAGAAATATGACATATATGAAAAAAAAAACGACCAAGCCTACTATACATGCCATAACCCAAAAATTTATGTATCTAGATATACCAAGTGTTCCAATTTATAGTGTGAGCGAGTCTCCGACGTCTACCGATCCCCGAGCTAACTTGGCGATACTACAAGGCAAGGGAAAAGAGAGGGGAAGTAAGCATGAATGCTTAGTAAGTTCATATGCAAATAATAAGAAATTAATAAACTTGTATGGATGAATCCTCACAATAATTTCTTAAGATGATATAATCATTATATCACATGCTTGCACCTTATTACTCATGTTCACATTAATCTGTCTACTTGAGTCACTGTCACTAAATTATTTATTTCTAGAGCTACAGAGCTTCAAATGAAGAACCGTTAATTTTTCTTGAAACTAGACTCATTTATCTTCTTACCATAAAATTTCCAGAATTTTTGGCTTAGCCAATTAGTACAGTTTATTCATTAAAGTTTCCCCTGCTTTATTGTTTGACTATTCTGTTCTCTCTTCACTACGAATCAATTTTATCCTCGTACAGAGTTCATATGACCTTCTAGTTTAGTTCATTTGAAAATAGTATCATTCAGGATTTCAAGCATATAAATTATATCCCATAATTATTTTTGTACAATTTATAATGATTTTTCCAAGGCAGAACAGGGGATCACGTAATCATTCTGAACCAGTCTCATAGAAATTCAAATATCTCAAAATATACGAATCATTTGTTTGCTATGTTTCTTTTATAAAAAAATAGACTCATTAAGATTTAATTTCATATCTTAAACAGCCTTTAATTCAATTTCTACCATTTTTGGTGATTTTTCAAAGTTATACTAATGCTGCTACCCACAACTGTTTTAATGTCAATTTCACTCATTCATTAATTCTTTGTGTTTACTTTCATTTATACACACCTACACCAAAACATATTATAACTTGGCTCATAACAACCAAGTGATCATAGACACATCTTACTCGTTTGATAAAACAATGCAATTAAACACATACAGTAAGCTATCATAGCTTAGTAAGTTATAAGCAATTTCGTGATAACAATGCATTAAATCATTATACCATAACTTTAATAAAAATTTAATAGACAAAAATCCATCATCTATTCATTTACTCGTGCAACCACAAAACATTTCTTATCTTTCAAATTAAAGCCGAACCTAATGTGAATATTTGGTTCCCATGCATTATCGATATTTTCAAGTTCCAAACTATTTAAACATATATCATATAAAAATTTCCACATATCCGAATCATATTTTGTAATTCATATAATAATCATTATGATTTTGTAAAATTTTGCACATATCAATTTATATCATCCAAACTATACATTTAAAAGAAACATTCCATCCAATCCACAAATAATCACTTTCTCTTGATTTCCGACAACAACATCTCATAGTATCAAAACTTACCAATTTCGATCTTTGAATTAAAAATTTACTTGCACACTTAGTACTTATTAACCGATTTCGCACACTTAGTGCTCGGTAATTAAATTCGCACACTTAGTGCTCACTCACCAATTTCGCACACTTAGTGCTCGGTAATTCAATTCACACACTTAGTGCATAATGACCGATTTCGCACACTTAGTACTCGGTAATTCAATTCGCACCCTTAGTGCATAATGACCGATTTCGCACACTTAGTGCTCGGTAATTTAATTCGCACACTTAGTGCATAATGACCGATTTCGCACACTTAGTGCTCGGTAATTTAAAT
This sequence comes from Gossypium sturtianum, assembly GCA_025698515.1. Classification (NCBI taxonomy): domain Eukaryota; kingdom Viridiplantae; phylum Streptophyta; class Magnoliopsida; order Malvales; family Malvaceae; genus Gossypium; species Gossypium sturtianum. The sequence continues at coordinate 37,434,333 of CM046950.1, forward strand.
TCGCACACTTAGTGTATTTCTCAATCTTGTTACACATTTATATATATACATAAGAATTAAACCTCCACTACAAATCTACGAAGTAGCTTATTTCAATCTCCATAATCACATCCCATTCGAGTGTACCAATGACACATATACATACCTCACATTCGGCTAAACTATACACATATATAGATATCATAATCGGCTATATCATTAATCTATATACATACTTCCATTAAATTCATGTACACCGCTATAAATAAATTCAATTCAACTCAATTGCTTATGAACTTACCTCGAGTATCGACGGACTACGTTTTCCGACTATTCGATTAACTTCTCCTTTCCCCGATCCAATCCCAATCCTTTTTGTTCTTGATCTAAATAATTTCAAATTAAGCTCATTCAAATATATTTTCATTCAATTTAATCCAAAAACACATAAATGGGTAAATTACTATTTTACCCCTGACATTTATAATTTTTACAATTTAGTCCCTATTGCACAAAATACAAAATACTCAAAATTTGCACACACTTCTTTAGGGCCGAATATTCCTAGTCCTCATACAAGTCCATACATTTCATTTATTTCACATTCTAGTCCCTCAAAAAAATTATTTTTGCAATTTAGTTCTAATTACTCAAAATCATCAAAAACTCCAATACAAAACTTGTTAATCTAAAACATATCTTTAATATTTTATCATAAAACATTACAAAACACAAATATTCATCAATGGCCTAACTCAAAATATGCATCAAAATCAGAAATTCTAGCTTGGGCTAGCTAGTACTCAAAGCAATGATCTCAAAAACGTAAAAATTATCAAAAACCGAACTCAATTACATACCTTAATCAAGCATGCAAGGTCGAAAGTTTTAAGAGCTCAAGCTCTTTCTTTCTTCTCTGGTTTCGACAACGAAGAAGACAAAATGATAGAAAAGATGTTCATCCACTTATTTTATGTTTTATTACTATTATATTATTATATGATATTAAAATCACTACCTTTTCAATATAAAAATAATTTAATAACCCATCTACTATTGCATGCATTTTGGCCGGCCACTAATACCTATTTATGGTCAAATTGCAACCTTAATACTTCATAATATAAAATCAATCACATTTTGGCCCTTACACATTAACCCTTAATTTTCCATTTTACGCGATTAGACCCTTTTCATTTATCAGGCATCTAAACGATAAAATTTTAAAACGAAATTTTCACACCAACAAATTCACACATTCAGAACACCGAAATTAATATTTAAATATTTTTTCTAACTCGGATTCGTGGTCCCAAAACCACCGTTCCAATTAGGGTCACAGTCGGGCTGTTACAAGTATTCTCATTCTAGATGTTAGTACGTCCGGAGGCGGTCAAGTTGTTGGCGCCATTGCTGAGGCGGCGGTGTCACTAGATTAATTTTTTATCTTTGCATTTAATAGAATAATTAGGAAATATTTAAATTATAAATATAAATTTTATTTTTATTTTTTATAACCTCTTTTATTTTATTTTTGATTTCAATGCATGACTCATAATAGGGGAACGCCTATAGAACCAACCACCGATCTAGAGAGAATAATTCGTAGGAATCATCAACAGCAACAGTAACAACAGTAGATGCAAAACCCACCACCTGCTGTAGGCAATTTACCAGCACGAGACAACTTGCTGTTTGACGAGATTAATAATAATAACCTAGAAAACTTACCACCACCACTGTAGCTACCCGTAAGCGTACTTATGGTGCGAAACGAAATATCCCTATGGGACTATATACTACCAAATCTGGATATGGTTCAAGGAAGCATCACAAGGCCAGCCATCACGTCTAACAACTTCGAGATAAAACTGACCATGATCCAGAATAATTTTATGTTCAGAGGCACAATGACGGAGGACCTAAATCAACATCTAAAGCGGTTCCTTCAACTTTGTGATACTTTTATAAATAATGGGGTCATCGGTGACGCCATTCATCTTCGGTTGTTCCCCTTCTCCTTAATTGATAACACTTTCTCTTAATTAAATTTACAAGCACCAGGATCAATCACGACATGGGACGAACTCGCAGGAAAATTCTTACAAAAGTTCTTCCCTATTAGCAAAATGGTCCAACTGAAGAGGGAGATTGCAACATTTAACCAAATGGAATGAGAAAGTTTTCACGAAGCTTGGGAACACTTTAAAATTCTGATCCAGAGATGCCTACACCATGGATTACCCAAGTGGCTAAGACTGCAAATGTTCTATAATAGGTTGGATGCGCACGCATGTTCAGAGCTAGATAGAGCAGTAGGAGGAGCCCTAATGAACAGAACATACGATGATGCGTATGAATTGATAGAAAATATGGCGATGAATTTCTGATAGTGGCCAACTGAACGTTATACATACGGCCTGAAACCATCTATGGTAATAGTTGTCTAGGAGGATGATAGATACCAACAGATTGTGGACAAACTCAACCATATAGAGTCCTCGACCAGTGCATCATCAATATATGAAGGAGATAAACCTCTCTTCCATTACATCAATAATCCCACTGAGGATGTGAACTACATCGGGAATAAAGGTGGAAACCTTTATTCAAATACTTATAATCTCGGATGGAGAGACCACCCGAACCTGAGATGGGGCTGAAATCAAGGAAGAGGTAATAATTCTAACCAAATTAAAAATACTAATTATCAACCTCTTTATTTACAAAAGCCTTAGGAAAGGGCCAACCATATTGTATGTGGTCAACACCTAGATCAGATTGAGGGGGAAATGCAATCAATGAGGACGGAAGTTAAACAGTCTGAATGACCAATACAACGCAAACATTGACCAAGCTGGAAGATCAAATGATCTAATTGATGAGTATGATGGGAGACATCAAAAGAAAAATTAGCATTCGGATCCCGAGCAACACTGAGAATAATCCTCAAAGAGAAATGAAGGAGCACGTAAAAACAATTGCGCTCTGGTCAGGCAAAGTCTTGAGTAGCCCAGAGAACCCGAATTGAGAGGAGATAAATGAGGAATCTTAAAATCTTCAAGGAAGTCCTCAAGAAGCTGATGTAGAAGCGTAACCAGAAAAAGTAGCCAAGCCGTTAGCTGAACCAGAGAAAGCACCGAACAGAGAATCTTAATTGATCAAGGTACTATTTCCCTCAAGGTTGGAAGATAAAAGAAAACGGGATGAAAAAGAGTTGTAAGTTTTCTAAACTTATTTAGATCACTAAATTTTAATCAGCCTTTGATAGACTTAATTGAAAAAGTTACCAAATACACTGGATATTTAAAAGAAATCATGTCTAGGCGTAGAAAGATTAAAATAAGAGAGCGGATTAATATAGATGCATCATGTAGTGCGATAATATCTAGACAATTTCCCCCAAAGCTAAAAGACTCAGGGAGTTTTACAATTCCTATAAAGATAGGGGAGATTCACTTCAGTAAAGCTCTATGCGACCTAGGAGCTAGCATTAATTTAATGCCTCTATCCATATATGAAAAACTCAGGCTGAGGGACCTTAAAAATACTCATATCATAATACAATTAGCTGACAAATTTTCAGTGCATCCGAAAGGAGTATTGGAAGATGTGTTGGTTGAGGTGCGCAGCTTCATCATCTCGGCAAACGTTATAATTTTAGACTTCGAGAAAGACTGTGAAATACCCATTCTATTAGGAAAACCCTTTCTAGCAACATCATGTGTAACACCCCAAACCCGACCCAAACACTACAACCAGATCTGGTATGTCACTTGAGTGATTTACAAAAACATGTGGCACTTTTGAGAAAACAATTATCAGGTTTAGATAGTCATACCGAAAACTTAATAATTTATTAAGTTCATATAAGATATAAAGTTATAAAATGCCGTGGTGAATTTTAAATAGAAATCAAAATTTCATACATGTCTTAGCTTAGTTTAAACATAAAATTTAAATGCCCATAAATGAAAGCCCAACATGAATCCAAAACAGAAATAATAGTCTAGTGGGCCATGGCCTTATTACAACGAAATATAAAACCCACTTAAGACAAATTTCTTAAAAATAAATAAAATAAAGTCTTTTGTTTGAATCCTCGCAGACTCTATCGCATGGCCACCTTGCTCTCCTCTCCAATTTCGGTCCGATCCACTAAGTGCTACCCGAAATTGTTAAAATAATAGGGTGAGTCGCGAGACTCGAGTGTGCAACCCACATGCACCATTAGATTTGGGCCTTAGCCCCACAGAACATATATCGAATATATTATAACAGAAAATTATGCAAAGCCCAACCCAACTCCTAGGTTTCCAACCGCTACACACCACCCTTACCTACCAATCACACCATTGGGGATTTCTACAATCAACCCACACCGCTACACACCATCGATGGCGGTCATGCTACGATTAGTTGCTCATCGTCAAATCGTGATGTGAGTCACCAGGTGAAATGGCATAAGCCACCGAAAAACGAGTTGTGACAGAGTCACCAGGTGAAATGGCATAAGCCACCAAAAAGCGAGTTGTGACAGAGTCACCAGGCTGAAATGGCATAAGCCACCAGAACAGAACACCTCCCCCTTTTCATCAATTACCCTACCCCGAGCATACATAGAAATTTACATGCAAAACATATCTTTTTTAACAGAAACATTCACTGAAGAATGGTAGAAAGCACTAACCTGATATTTAGCCTTTACCCTTCTCGGGTTTTCAAACGTTATGCCGGGATTTCGGCATTTAACAGAGTATAGCAGATTTATTACACATATACATATATAATATAAACAATCTAATGGTGTGAGAAGTTACACACCTGGTTACCGTTAGGACGACACTCTCTATGTCGACACTATCAGAAGCTGCTAAAACTGCTATTTGTCTAAGATTTTGTTCGGATGCCGGTCCACAACCTACTGGCCAATCCCGTATTGCTGAAACTGATCACTTTTTAAACTTAGGGATTGGTTTTACAGATCCAATCCCCTCCTTTGCTTGAACCATATTTGATTCCATCGAGGGACCTTATCAGCTGGTACCATCGTAACATGTGGTTGTTGATCCATAACATAGGGTTAAGATTAAGAATACGATAATCTAACGTAACGAAAATCTAGAGAAAACTACCTTACCTTAAAATCCCAAAAAGAGGTATGATACTTAGAGACTAACGATTTTTGGCTTTTAGATCTAGATGATCGTCTCCTTCAAATCCCGGAATGCCGCCCAACATAGCACCATTAAACTATTAGTTTTTGACTTTTGCCTTTCAAGAACCGAAATAGAATATGAGATCTAATGTAAGTCGACACTTACCTTAGTATAGGGAATTCGGCTAGCACTTGGAGAGAAGATTCAGTAATGTCAAAGAAAAGATTTAAATGCCTAAGAACTAATTCTCAACTAGGATGAATAAAGAAAAACTATGGAGATTTCGGCTTTTAGAGAAATCGGCTCAAAGGGAAAAAGAATAGAGAAGAGGTTTCGGCTTTTGAAGAAATTGAAGAAAAGAAATTGGAGAGGGAGAGACTAAGAATTTCGGCATAATGGAAGGAGAAGAAATTAGGGTTTAAATGTTAGAATCAATGAGATATCCTCCCCTATTTATAGAAATTTCGGCACCTATTGTTCATACCCGAAAACGCCCTTCCTGATAACTAAAAGTCAAGCTAAAAGAAAAGGGAAAATTCGGTACCCATATATACTAAAATAAATAAATAAATAAATAAATAGAATAAACCTACACTCTCTAATCAACTCAAACTTATCACTAATTAAATTCCTTTATTATCTTAAAAATTTATCCTCATCAAAAAGTCCTTTTATTTACCCCAAAAATTCAATTTGAATTTCATTCAAATAGCTTCCCGAATGTGCAGCAGACCATCTTTTGGCATTTTGGTCCAATTCAAATACCTTCCCACGCCAGCAGCAAAATTTCAAGCTATTGCGCACAAGGCAACTTGAACCCGAGACCTCCAAACACAACCACACACTACCACCATCGCACTGCAACCATTCTTGTGATATATTCCGTTGTAAACTTCTTTTAAAGTATACTTTCCAGCGAATCGAATCATCCTAAGAAATCCAAAAATATTAACCGACACCCAGTTTCGAACCTCCGCCCTTTTCACTATGAGGCACGTCCCTTGCCATCACGCCACCCGTTTCATTTGAGTCATAATTCCTTCCCAATTAATTATCAACCTTTATTCCGTGCTCGTGTTTACTTAAAAAAACCAACATTTCACAAGACAACGCGACTAGAACCTTGTTCCCCCTACTACTCCTAACGCCTTTGCCACTGGGCCAGGCGTTTCCTTGTGTCATGAAACAGCCCCAACTAATTATAAGGCCTAAACTCTGGCCTTCATACTATCATATGCGCAATAAAAATTTTTGCCATACCCAAGACTTGAACCTTTGACCTCCAACTTATTCACAACGCCCCAAGCCACCAGACCACCTACTTCTTTGTGATATCTTTTAACCCAACAATATTTTAAAATCCTTATGACTACTACCAACCTCCCTAAAAAAAACAACATTTTTGCTAAAGCCCTAGATCGAGCCTAGGACTTTTCCAACACTACCAACCCTTCCTAAACCTCCTAAAAAATTAAACTAAACATGTAATAATATTTTTTTTAAAAGGCAATGTCCATTCAAACTTTTCATGATAAAATAATTTATTTCTGTTTGAATAATATTTTTAAGAAAAATTAACTATTTAAATGCATTAGTGACATTATAAAAGTAGAGGGACAAACTGTGTAAAAGTAAAGCATATAAATCAAATCCCCAAATTTTAGCATAATCTAGGGGTCAATTAAAAATTGACCATTATCTTATTTTAGTATAAACCACATATTAATTTTTTTTAGTACATTCAAATTATATATACTCATATTGTATATTAACAAAAATTTAACGATAGAAATTGATATTAAAAAAAATATAAGAACTAAATTATATTAAAATATAAAAATTAAATCGAGAATAATAGAAAAATTAATATTTCTAAATTATAACTTCGTTCATCACACTGATAACATAACTAAAATAATTAATTATATGACAAGGACAAAGTTATGGAAAATATTTGATAAATTGATGCATAAATTGACTACATAGAGTTTAATATTATGCCACATTAAATTTTATTATAATTCAGTTAATATATTTAAAAGGGAGGAAAAATTAGTAAACAATAATTACAAGTTTTTTTTTAACGACAAAAATCCATTCTCTCGACACACGAACCCACTTATTCTAGGCCCAAATTCAGTGTGTTACAATTCTACCATCCTTAAAGAAATTTCGTCCTCGAAATTTCCAACTAACTAGTAATCATACTACCTAAGTCTCACTACCATGCTTTCGCTGAGCACTCCAATACTAAACCCAAAATAAACACTTAGTATTCTATGGTAGAGTACGCACCGGTATTCACATCTAGAGCGTCCTCGTCCCCTTGTACTCATTCTTTCGATCGACATTTATCTGATTAAGAATTTTATGAATCATCAATTCTTTCCATTGATTAACCACGAACAATCTTATGAATAGCAGTTTTAAGGGTAGTTCTTTCGAATTCGCATTCATAATTTAGTCTCATGTTCGTACCCTCTAGTTCTAGGAAACACATACACTCAATTAACATACAAAGAATCATCCATAAACTTACATTCATCAAATAAAGGTGTTTTCATTGTTTCACTACCCAGGGGTATTTTCGTCATTTTATCCTACAGGGGTATTTTCGTAATTTTCCAAAATAGGGTTCCTTGGTGATTTTGTGAAATTTGGAAATCCGGGGGTATATTGGTAATTGTACAAATCAAGGATATTTTGGTCACTTATAAATCAGGGGTAATTTGGTAATTTTACAAAATAGAATGGCTGGTCCCTTTCGGGTTTTAAATTATTAATTTTGGCCCATCAACAAATCCTCGTGGCTAGGGTGAACAGTCACTACGCACCAAGTAGGATTCCAGCGAAGAGGAGGTGAGTCACTAGGACTGCTTAAGTACCAAGCTCTTCCGGATCCAATCCTAGACATGCGCATGCCTATTGCCACACCCTAGTCTTGCGACTTGTTCACAGGTTTGTTTGGTTGGATTAAGTCTTATGCAATTGAGAGTTGTTTAACTAGGCCTAAGGTCCATCAAGCTCTAATTAAAATAATCTACGTCCCTTAAAGCCCATCAAGCCCACAGATATATATCACACAATGGTTCAGAGTACTTACCTGGCGGACTTGGGCCGGAGACGCAGGTGCCATGCCGAGCTAACAAACCTGTTATTATTTAAAAACATGCATGTTTTCAAAAACCCATCTTTAGAAAATGTTTTGGGCCCAAAAACCCAAAGCTGAGTTTTTGAACCTGGCTCTGATACCAACTTGTAACACCCTAAACCCGGCCCAAACACTACAACCGGATCTGGTATGTCACTTAAGTGATTTACAAAAACATGTGACACTTTTGAGAAAACAATTATCAGGTTTAGATAGTCATACCGAAAACTTAATAATTTATTAAGTTCATATAAGATATAAAGTTATAAAATGCCGTGGTGAATTTTAAATAGAAACCGAAATTTCATACATGTCTTAGCTTAGTTTAAACATAAAATTTAAATGCCCATAAATGAAAGCCCAACATGAATCCAAAACAGAAATAATAGTCTAGTGGCCCATGGCCTTATTACAACGAAATATAAAACCCACTTAAGACAAATTTCTTAAAAATAAATAAAATAAAGTCTTTTGCTGAATCCTCAGTACTCTATCGCATGGCCACCTTGCTCTCCTCTCCAGCCCGGTCCGATGCACTAAGTGCTACCTAAAATTGTTAAAATAATAGGGTGAGTCGCGAGACTCAGTGTGCAACCCACATGCACCATTAGATTTGGGCCTTAGCCCCACAGAACATATATCAGAATATATTATAACAGAAATTATGCAAAGCCCAACCCAACTCCTAGGTTTCCAACCGCTACACACCACCCTTACCTACCAATCACACCATTGGGGATTTCTACAATCAACCCACACCGCTACACACCATCGATGGCAGTCATGCTACAGTTAGCTGCTCATCGTCAAATCGTGACAGAGTCACCAGGCTGAAATGGCATAAGCCACCAGAAAACAGAGTTGTGACAGAGTCACCAGGCTGAAATGGCATAAGCCACCAAAAACAGAGTTGTGACAGAGTCACCAGGCTGAAATGGCATAAGCCACCAGAACAGAACACTTCCCCCTTTTCATCAATTACCCTACCCCGAGCATACATAGAAATTTACATGCAAAACATATCTTTTTAACAGAAACATTCACTGAAGAATGGCAGAAAGCACTAACCTGATATTTAGCCTTTACCCTTCTCGGGTTTTCAAACGTTATGCCGGGATTTCGGCATTTAACAGAGTATAGCAGATTTATTACACATATACATATATATATATAAACAATCTAATGGTGTGAGAAGTTACACACACAGTTACCGTTAGAGACGACACTCTCTATGTCGACACTATCGTAAGTCGCTAAAAAGCGCTATTTGTCTAAGATTTTGTTCGATGCCGGTCCACAACCTCTCGGCCAATCCCGAATTGCGACACCGCTTTTTAAACTTAGGGATTGGTTTCTGAGATCCAATCCCTCCTTTGCCTCGAACCATATTTGATTCCATCAAGGGACCTTATCGATTGCTACCATCGTAACATGTAGTTGTTGATCCATAACATAGGGTTAAGATTACGAATACGATAATCTAACGTAACGAAAATCTAGAGAAAACTACCTTACCTTAAAATCCCGAAAAGAGGTATGATACTTAGAGACTAACGATTTTCGACTTTTAGATCTAGACGATCAGGTCTCCTTCAAATCCCGGAATGCCACCCAACATAGCACCATTAAACTATTAGTTTTTCGACTTTTGCCTTTCAAGAACCGAAATAGAATATGAGATCTAACAGAAGTCGACACTTACCTTAGTATAGGGAATTCGGCTAGCACTTGGAGAGAAGATTCAGTAATGTCAAAGAAAAAGATTTAAATGCCGGAAGAACTAATTCTCAACTAGGATGAATAAAGAAAAACTATGGAGATTTCGGCTTTTTAGAGAAATCGGGTCAAAGGGAAAAAGAATGGAGAAGAGATTTCGGCTTTTGAAGAAATTGAAGAAAATAAATTGGAGAGGGAGAGACTAAGAATTTCGGCACAATGGAAGGAGAAGAAATTAGGGTTTAAATGTCAGAATCAATGAGATATCCTCCCCTATTTATAGAAATTTCGGCACCTATTATTCAAACCCGAAAACGCCCTTCCTAATAACTAAAAGTCAAGCTAAAAGAAAAGGGAAAATTTAGTACCCATATTTACTAAAATAAATAAATAAATAGAATAAACCTACACTCCCTAATCAACTCGAACTTATCACTAATTAAATTCCTTTATTATCTTAAAAATTTATCCTCATCAAAAAGTCCTTTTATTTAGCCCAAAAATTCAATTTGAATTTCATTCAAATAGCTTCTCGAACAGCAGCCATCTTTTGGCATTTTGGTCCAATTCAAATACCTTCCCACGCCAGCAGCAAAATTTCAAGCTATTTCGCAAAAGGCAACTCGAACCCGAGATCTCCAAGCACAACCAGACGCTACTAGCCACAGCACCAGAACCATTCTTGTGATATATTCCGTTGTCAACTTCTTTTAAAGTATACTTTCCAGCGACCGAATCATCCTAAGAAATCCAAAAATATTAACCGACACCCAAATTCGAACCTCCACCCTTTTCACTATGAGGCACGTCCCTTGCCACTGTGCCACCCATTTCATTTGAGTCATAATTCCTTCCCAATTAATTATCAACCTTTATTCCGTGCTCCAGGTTTACGTAAAAAAAAACCCAACATTTCGCACACAACGCGACTAGAACCTTGTTCCCCCTACTACTCCTAACGCCTTTGCCACTGGGCCAAGCATTTCCTTGTGTCATGAAACAGCCCCAACTAATTATAAGGCCTAAACTCTGGCCTTCATACTATCATATGCGCAATAAAAAATTTTTCCATACCCAAGACTTGAACCTTTGACCTCCAACTTATTCAGAACGCCCCAAGCCACCAGACCACCTACTTCTTTGTGATATCTTTTAACCCAACAATATTTTAAAAGCCTTATGACAACCACCAACCTCCCTAAAAAAAACAACATTTTTGCTAAAGCCCTAGATCGAGCCTAGGACTTTTCCAACACTACCAACCCTTCCTAAGCCTCCTAAAAAATTAAACTAAACATGCAATAATAATTTTTTTTAAAAGACAATGTCCATTCAAACTTTTCATGATAAAATAATTTATTTCTGTTTGAATAATATTTTTAATAAAAATTAACTATTTAAATGCATTAGTGACATTATAAAAGTAGAGGGACAAACTGTAAAAGTAAAGCATATAAATCAAATCCCCAAATTTTAGCATAATCTAGGGGTCAATTAAAAATTGACCATTATCTTATTTTAGTATAAACCACATATTAATTTTTTTTAGTACATTCAAATTATATATACTCATATTGTATATTAACGAAAATTTAACGATAGAAATTGATATTATAAAAAAATATAAGAACTAAATTATATTAAAATATAAAAATTAAATCGAGAATAATAGAAAAATTAATATTTCTAAATTATAACTTCGTTCATCACACTGATAACATAAATAAAATAATTAATTATATGACAAGGACAAAGTTATGGAAAATATTTGATAAATTGATGCATAAATTGACTACATAGAGTTTAATATTATGCCACATTAAATTTTATTATAATTCAGTTAATATATTTAAAAGGGAGGAAAAATTAGTAAACAATAATTACAAGTTTTTTTTTTTAACGAAAAAAATCCATTCTCTCGACACACGAACCCACTTATTCTAGGCCCAAATTCAGGGTGTTACATCATGATCCACTATTGACTTGGAAAAAAATGAATTAAAAATGAAGATTGGAACGATGGAAAAATGTGCAAGTGTACACAATCGCAACAAGTAATAAAGTGACAAGTAAATGTCGAGTTATAAATGTCGAGTTATCGTACCCACAGGGACTGTAAAAAGGTATATTTATGAAATTAATTTTAAAACACTTTGGTGATGGAAATTTTTTAGGTTTAAAGATGATTAAAAACTAAGGTTTAAAAACTAGGTAAAAAAAATTAAATTAAAAAGGTTCTAATGCACGATTTCAAATAAGGTTTAATCAAGATGATATAATTATGTTGGATTAATTACATTCCTTTAACGTAGAATTATTAAACTCATGTTTATACTGCTACGAACAATTTCACGGCAACTCGGTAATTTGCTAACTACTGCTCATACATACTTATTAAATTAATCAATCTCTTGAACATTTTTCAATGTCAATCCAAGCGATTAATCAATCTTCACAAGCATATAAAAGATCAAGTGAGGTAACAGAGTATTTCTACCTTGAAACAGTTTAATCACAATAATCTTGCAAGTTATGCAAGGCATATGTATCGCCGAATACAATTCTTGTCGAAACCATTTTTAAATTTGAAAAAAATGGGAATCGACTTTAAAAACGAAAATGGAGTCGCCACCAATCCCTTTTTACTTAGGTGTGATTGGATCACCTTGTAAAACGTTATATTTTAAAACATTTGATTTTGGTCTACGAAAAACGATAAAATGGATTCGGGAGTCGGTTACGTATGAGGAAGGGTTAGCACCCTCATAACGCCCAAAAATTGGTACCTAATCGATAGAATCATGTCCAAATGTTTGAAATTTAAAAGTATTTAAAAATATGATTTCTTAAAAACTTCGAGCAATTTGAGTTAAAATTTGAGATTTCTTTGTTCCGAAGGAATATAAACATCACATCCAGCACGATAGGACACGATATTTTAAAACCTTCGTAATCAAAATCATCGCATGATTTACAAAACTTGTTAAAAGGATATTTAGTTATTTAGCCAAACGGAAAATCGCAACCCAGCACGATTGAGCACTATTTCTCGAATTTCTAAATACAAAACATTGTCTTATTAAAAAATCTTTAGATAAAATATAGTAATTTTGCAAAATGCATTTTATTTTAATACGATGATAAAATATAATAACAATAAGAAAGGTAAACATAAAATACAGTAAAGTAAAAACAAGATAGACAAATGAAATAAAGTAAAAGAGAATAATAACAAAATTGAGGAAATAATAATAATAATAATAATAATAATAATAATAATAATAATAATAATAATAATAATAATAGTAGTAGTAATGAAAATGTGATAATAATAAAATATATTAATAAATGAAAAACAGTAAAAATAAAAAAATAAAAAAATATTAGTAATAATAAGAAGAAGAATAATAATAATGAAAATAATGGTAATGATGTTAATAATAAATAATAACAAAGATAATAATAATAATAATAAATTTAATTATAAATAAAAATAATAATAATTATGAAAATAATGAATATGGTAATAATATAATAATAATATCTATATAGAAATAATATAAAAAATAATGGTAGTAAAAAATGGCAAAATAGTAAAAATAAAGAAGGGACTGAATTAAACTTAAAATGAAACTTTGGGGCGAAATCGAAAACAAATAAAAGGGGAAGGATCGAATTGTAATACACGCGCAAAATAGAGGGACCAAAACAGAAAATAACCCTATCCTCAGAAACGATGTTATTCGAATGCGGACCAAATTGAAACAAAGGAAAAATTATTGGGCAAAATTGGGAATAAAATAAATTTAATTATAAAACAGTAGAAAAGTGGAGGGGCTAAATGTGCAATTAGCTCCTCCATAAAAAACACGCGGATCCTGAAACTGGGTCGGGTCAAGGCTGGGGTCAACCCCCAAAATGACGTCATTTTAAGCGTTAAGGGGGCTGCCCAAAACGGCACCGTTTCAATAAGCTATAAAAGCCATATTTCCTTAAAAAAAATCATTTTTTAGTTCTAAAAAAAGAGAGAGAGAGAGAGAGCTTCAGAGAGCCCAGCTCTCTACGATTTCCAGCGAATGCTCCGGTGAGGTCTCCGGTGACGTGCCGCTGTCTGCCGCCGTCTTCGGCCACTGTACACGATGGCAGGAATAGGTAAATTTTTTTCTTTTTTTATATTTTAATATATATTGTATTATATTTAAAAAAAAACATGATAGAAGAGAAAAAAATAAAAATAAAAATAAAATAATAGTATTCGAAAAGAAAATAAAAAATAGAACCTTTACTACTTTTGGGTATTCTGATTTTGCTTTTATTTTTCTTTTTGTGTATTTGTTTTTCCCTCCTCCTCTTTACAAGTTTGATCTAGGGTTTTTATAACCCGAAAAATGAAAGAAATAAGGAAATAAAAATCTCTATTTTTGCCTCTGTTTCGTCCTTTTTGCTGTGATTTGTTTCCTTTTGCAGGTTTGGCGAGGAGATCTCGGGCGATGATGGCATGACTCGGGCGCAGATCGTGGTGCGATCGAAGGCTCGTGCGCGTTGATGGTGGCGCGACAGAGAGCTGATGAGTGCAGCGTTTGCGGCACGTTTGTTGGCCTGGGTGCGAGGCTGCGCAAGAAGGGTTTGCGAAAACCCTAGATTTCTCTTTGAAAGCCGGTTTAGTCATTGGGCCTTTTGGGCCGTCTGAGTCTGGGTCTAGGAATGGGGTGTAAGTGGGCCACTGGTTTAGTTTGAGTCTATTGTAATTTGGGCCAGGGTATTTTGGGTATTTAATTTGGGAGATGGACTGTAACAAACATATTGGACATTTATTGTTATTTTTCTATTAAGCCCGGGCAATAATGGGCTATTACAGCTGCCCCTCTTTGCTCATTGTCGTGTAACGAGAATAGAGCAAAGATTATAAAAGAGCCCATTTTGCCCGGTCTTGTCCGAGCCTCGACTTCTTGATCCTCGCCTTCTTCAAACGGCTTTCAAACCCATCTGCATCTTCAGGGGTACTAGAACTTCATCTTGATTTCAACTAGTCTGATGTTTTCAATCTGCTTCCTGAAACCTTAGGAATGCTAGATCTATTATTTTTCGATCTGCTCCACTACAAACTCAGGGATTGCCAGACTGATGTCTTCGATCTGCTTCCTGCAACTTCAGGAATTGCCAAATCTGCTATTTTAATCTGCTCCCTACAACTTCAGGGATTGCCAGACTAATGTCTTCGATCTGCTTCCTACAACTTCAGGAAGATAAGATCTGTAACACCCCAAACCCGGCCTATGCGGTATGACCGGATTTGACATGTCACATGAAGAAAACGAGTAAAGAACTTATGCTTCTTACTAAAGATTAGAATTTAGTTTAAGAAAACAAATTTGGATCAGAAATATTTAATAGAAATACTACAATTCTTGAAAGGTTAATTGAAGAGTCAATAATTGAATTAGTGATCTTTTAAATCCGTAATTTTTTTGAAAATAATATTGATATTTTGAAGGAAAGTCCAAGTTAAATTATTCGAACATATTTGTTATGAAATCCGTTTGTTGATAAATTTTATGAAAAACCGTTGTTTATGATTTTCTAAAAAAATCCGTTTAAATCAAACCATGATAGAAAATAAATAGTCAAACATAAAATCCAAATTTAAAATCCCAGAGGCCTTATTACAACTTTAACCTAATATAGTAAAAGTAACGAAGATAAACGAAAAAGGATTTTACTAAGTTCGAAAACACCATTTCTAAAGTATGGCCTCCACCGAGTCATCCATGGCCCAAGTCCACATCACTGAGCATTACCTGCAAGGATTAAGAAAAAGGGGATGAGTTACTAGAACTCAGTGCATAATCCCCTTACCGTCATCCACTGGGCTTAAACCAGCATAGCATAATCTTGGGCCTAAGCCCGTATAGCATGTTCTTGGGCCGAAGCCCATTTACATAACAATATTTGTATGAAGTAAATGTATGCAACCCAACCCATCCATCCATCACACCCCCGACCAGCCAATCACACCTGTGGGGATCAAGTCACCCACCCCGCTCACACCAAATTTGCGAGTCAAACGCTATAGCATTTTATTTTTGTGGTCAAACCACTTTGAAATCATAATTTAGGCACAATAATATACAATTTGTGGCAATGCCACCAGGCTACACTACTCTTCATACAATTTTCCCATCCCATGCAAAATGTAAAAAAAAAATGCAACATACATAATTAAATAAAATATCCATATTTATATAACAACCATTTTCTATTGAACAATTTTGGTGATTCAGCCCATTAAAGCATTTTAATAATTCGCCCCACTAAGGTATTCTAGCAAATCGGCCCATAGGGGCATTTTGGTAAATCGGCCCATAGGGGCATTTTGGTAAATCAGCCCATAGGGGCATTTTGGTAAATCGGCCCATAGGGGCATTTTCGCAATTTAGCAATTTAATACCGATTTTGACAGATCTTTAGAAATAATTTTAATTTAAGCAAGTTACTCAATTTATGCCATATTACGATTTTTAACTCTGTAAATAATAACGATCTACTTTTCCAACATAATATCGAATCTCGAATCTACGGATTTCGGTGTGAGATTACACACCTGATTACGGTAAGGATTAAACCTTCTTGATCGTCGGCACCTAAATCATCATTACACTCGATTAACCACCAAACGAGATTTTATTAATCTAAATCAGACGATCTAGTGAAACGCTTACCCTTAGTATCGTGAACGACCACGATTTGTCTATTCTCACCGGATGATGGTCCACAACCCGATGGAAAATCCCGAACTGCCGATACCGCCCTACGTTTGAACTTAGGAGTAGGAATCACAAATCCACTCCTTTTGTGTTCTCCTATCACTTTTCCTTTCAAATCGCTACCACTTGCCTCCATTGAAAAGTCCCGGTCAGTAAAATACTATGAGAGAAAGTAGTTGTTTAGGGATGGATTCGGCTTACCTCTACTTCCGAAGAACCAACGTGTAGAGAAAATGAGTGATTTAATCCCTATAACAATCGATTAGACAAATCTATCATTCAATTTTAACGGAAAAATCGAGCAATGAAAGATATTGAAATAAACCATAACGAAACTCTTTACCTTATCGATGATGAATCCGATTTCTACCGATTGATTTATGGCTACGGATGAGATAAGGATATTAGATTCGGCTTTCCCACTTTAATACTACGAAAAAGAGATGATCACGCTTTGAGTGAGTAGAAGAAAGTGATGCTTTCAGTTAAAAGAACCATCCCAAGTCAAGGGCACATATTCGACATGAAGAAAAGAAATTGAAAAGAAGAGGATTACTTACCGATTCGGTCAAGAAGATAGTGCCCAACATGAAAGAAAAAGAAATAGAGAGGAAGTAAGATGTTAATAGATTTGGCTATGGAGAGAAATGAATAAGAAAATTTGGTCACAAGGTAATGTTGATTTAAGAAGTGAAAGGAAGGTTGAAGAAATAATAATAAAAAGAAAAGAGAAGATGGAAAAGAGGTGTTAAGAGGTTTCGGCCAACACCAAAAGAAAAATGAACCAAAAGATGTGAGTATTTCGGCAATCAAAGAAGAATGAACAATGATAGATTAAGGGTTACGGAACAACAAGGGAATGAGGTGAACAATGACTAGGTATTTCAGCCAAAACAAGGAAAAGAATTGGGAAAAGAAAACACCAATATGCTAAAAAGAAAATAGGCCTTTCTTGAACCAAAACTAGCAAAATGACTCTAGGAATTTCGGCTATCAAGTTCCCCCCTCCCAAAACCGTGTATTACTTTTTCCAAAAGGATGAGTGTTGACCAAAATTCTATTCCAAGCACCTTCCAAATATTCGGCCAACATATCCCCCTTCTTTCTCCTTTCCTTTTTACTTCTTTCCTTACCCTCCTCCTTACCTTATTTTCTTATTCATCTTTCCATCAATAAAAAGTCTCCCTTACTAAATTTAGAACCATGGCCGACACTTGTAATAGGGACACAAAAATAAATTCAAAATTTTTGCACTAGATGGGATTCGAACCCAAGCTCTCCCCTCTGCCATTTCACGCCACAACCACCTTGCCAATGCTCCACTTGTGTTAGCAAAATTACATACTTATTTCCTTAAGTCATGATGTCACTTACCTTCTTTCCTTAAAGTGTTTAAACAAAAAAATTTTGCTAAGGCCCAACTCAATCCCAAGTCTTCTTAGGACCCCTAAACATACACAATTAACACTATTGACTAGCCTATCGCATGGTATAATGTAAAACATAAATTCCCGAATTTCAGGATGTTACAAGATCTTCTGTCTTTGATCTACTTCCTACAACTTCAGGAAGATAAGGTCTTCTGTCTTTGATCTACTTCCTACAACTTCAGGAAGATAAGATCTTCTGTCTTCAGTCTACTCCCTACAACTTCAGGGAGATAAGGTTGAAATTCTTTTCGATCTGCTTCCTACAACTTCAGGAAGATGAGATCTTATGTCTTCAGTCTACTCCCTACAACTTCAGGGAGATAAGGCTGAAATTTTTTCGATCCGCTTCCTACAACTCCAGGAAGATGAGATCTTCTGTCTTGATCCTACTCCCTACAACTTCAGGAGATAAGGCTGAAATTCTTTTCGATCTGCTTCCTACAACTTCAGGAAGATGAGATCTTACATCTTGATCTACTCCCCTACAACTTCAGGGGAGATAAGGCTAAAATTCTTTTCGATCGCTTTCCTACAACTTCGGGAAAGATGAGATCTTCTGTCTTCGATCTACTCCCTACAACTTGAGGAGATAAGGCTAAAATTCTTTTCGATGCGCTTCTTACAACTTCAGAAGATGAGATCTTACTGTCTTCGATACTCCCTACAACTTCGGGGAGATAAGGCTGAAATTCTTTTCGATCTGCTTCCTACAACTTCAGGAAGATGAGATCTTACTGCCTTCGATCTACTCCCTACAACTTCAGGAGATAAGGCTGAAATTCTTTTCGATCTACTTCCTACAACTTCAGGAAGATGAGATCTGCAAATTCACCAGTATTGCTACACCATCCACTGAGGGACATGTCCTGTAGACTCGATTCCATATGTTTATATCACATGACTAAGATACTATGATCAGAATGAATCAAATGCTTCTAGCTACATGTATTATGAGTGACATGAATGTAACATGTCATGAAAATGATTCCTTTTAAAGGATTAGGATGCAATGATTGGAATGAATCAAATGCTCCTAATGAGATTTGTTATGATGCAAAAGTGTTATGAGTATGATTCCTACTCTAGGTGTTATCACTCATTTGTTCTTCATCTTTGTTCATCAATCATGTTCTGCTCAACAAGCTTGCCCCAATGTAATTTTAGAGTCAACTTCGCTTGGATGTTGAGAACATAAGGCTTGTACCATCCTATTGCAATAACATTTGGTTTCTTTCATCCAATCTGTTACCACTCAGAGGTATAAAACTTGTATCGTTTTCCATCAATTTAACCTGTTACACCATTCCCTGGGTGTAATAACCAGATGTATGAGTCTGAAATTTATATGAATGCAGGGTATCCCGACAATGATCCCTTTTTACACATGGATTGGCCTTATTCGTCATTTGCCGATATAGTATCACCAACGAAATTGTCTTATCCAATAAGAATCCGAAGAGATAGTCATTTTTCAATGTTTCCAACCCTTAGGCTTGGTGAGTTTTGAACAATAGTCCTATTTCAGATTCCTCATATTATTTAGAAGTTTTTAGAGTAATATGCGAAACTCCTTTTATGAAAGTATTATAAGTCCAATAATCATTATTTCAATATAAAATGCTTGAAAAAGATCAATAATGGACGAGAAAGAAATTAATCAAAAATATAGCTCGAAATGAATAAATTAATCAAAGATAACTAAAGAAAATTTGATCAAGGTGTATCTTGAAAAGGAAAAGTAATCAAAGATAACCAAGGCCATAAAAGAAGATTTGATCAAGGTATATCTTGAAAAGAATAAAGTAATCAAAGATAACAAATTCAAAAAAATGGGTAAGATAGAAGCTAGGTGCCCCAGATATCGCAGCCTGAGCTTTTCTGTTCAAACTTCTTGAGGACCATTTTAAACTCAATATGTGTTTAGGGGATCCGGAGTACTTTGTCAATGCCCAAGACGTAACATACTTTCCCATTGTTAATTCAGACGTAGCAAGACTACTGTATGCCCACTTTTTGGTCAAAATTTGAGCCGCCCTTTTCGGGTTTTCAACTCAAATCCCCTATGGTCTCAAAGCGCCCTTTGCGGGTTTTCGCCTTAGCCTCGCCTTTTTCTTTCTTTTTTTCTTATTTTTTTTCGAGGCGCCCTTTACGGGTTTTCACCTTGGTCTTTCCTCTTTCAGGTAAAATACCTCTTGGCTAAACCTGAATTCACCGGATTGGGCAAGTCTTCGCCATCCGTCTCGGTCAATATCAATGCTCCTCTAGAACAGGCCCTTACATAAGTCCTTCCCAGTTCGGCATATGTTTTCTTCTAAAATCATTTTGTAGAAGAAAAATCTTTTTCAACATCAGGGTTCTTCGTAGAATTCCCTAAGATGAACTTCTTTAACGTAAGCTTGCATCATCTGGCCGTGACAAATAGCTTTTAACCTTTTCTTAAATTAGGTTTAATTGATAAAAACGCTTCAAATCTATAAACCAATGTGTAAGATGTTGCCCCGGCAAAGGTCCTGGTCAACGTTCGATAATCATAGAGAGTAAATGATAGCTTCTTATACCAATCTTTACAAGTCTTGGTCACCTTTCATTTTTTTTACAACTTTTGCTGCACTGTTATATGCTGCCTAATCTTTGGACAAACTGTAAACTTTGACTTTGTACAGTTATGCATTCTTTGCTGGCATCTGATCCTTTTTCTTTTTGAAATTTGATGACTTTCGACTTTGTAACATTGGCATATGAAGCTACTTCCACCCTCTTAGTGAAGCAAACGACGACCATGACGATGAATCAATATTGGCTAAAAACTTCTGACGAGATTGGCCCTATCACATCCATGCCCCACATATGGAAAATTTGCGAAGAACTGGAGAAGGCACATGAATCTTGTCTCCTTAAATACGGCATAGCTGATACCATCCCTTTCTATGTAGATCAACAGTGCTTGATCCTCATGTGTAGCCCGCATCTTAGTAGCCCAGGCATGTCCTGATATGATCGTGCAAAACATCTTTGAATTCTTGAAAATAACTCAATGATGTCTCGCATTATTTCTATGGTGAGCTAGGCTTCAATCTTCATCCCTTTTCTAGGCTCATAATATTCGTTGACCCTTTGTTGAATAAGGTCTGTTTTTCATCTTGTTGGACCATTCTTAACAAATCAGAAGGTATGTTACAATCTCTGTCATCTTCAAAGTCCTGAGATCCCCTAGATTCATATCTCATTCAAAAAGGGAGTCAGTAACAACGTCGCTCATGTCGTTGATATCTAGAGACCTAGTATAGGTTCGCAAGAATATTTCAAAAGAATAAATGATTCAAAGAACAGTTATTTGTATGGTCATGAATAAAGAATGAAAGAATATTGTAAAGCAAAAGAATGTACAATATGAAATGGAAAGAATAAAAGAATATTTGCTTAAAAATGCATTTTATTGAAATAAAGTTTCGGACATAAGCCTATTTCACAAAAGAGTTCTTATTGCCTCTAGGCTTAAGGCAACAAGCATGTTTAGCACATTACTATAAATCAGCACTAAAAATACAGGGATCTCCTCCACAGTCCCATTATTCAAAACATTCCCAAATATACAAGGGCTTGGAAACTTCACTCCCCGGTTCCCTCTCCGCTTTTGATTTCTTCAATGAGTCACAACTTTCTTGTCTCCTCCCGCATTTACTACCTCGTCAAAGTGATTAGGTTTTGATGAATCGTAGAATTTCACAATTCCCATTTTAATGAACCTTTCAACCAACTTTTTAAACGTAGTACAATTTTCAATTGAATGACCCGTTATTCCCGTATGGTAATCGCATTAAGTATTCGAGTCATACCATTTAGGATATGGGGGCTGTAACGGCTTCAGATAAAACGGAGACACCATATGTGCGTCAAATAAACTTTGATATAGTTCCTTATACGTCATCGAGATTGGCGTAAATTGGAGCTTTTCAGAGTTTTGCCTTGGAGAGACCTGATTGATGGTAGCTACCGTCCTTGGCTGATTTACTGTAATCGATTCTGAATGACTCTTGTTGTACCTACTGGTACTATTTGCTTTCTTTTCCTTCTTCTTCAAGGCCTTAGAAGTCCATTCTCCCCTTTCCTTTGTTTCCACCAGAACAACCGGTTTGGCTTGATCATCATTCGGGTTAAAACCTGAACCCATTGGAAACTTCAATAGGGATGAAGTATCAGTTTGACATTGGTATCCAATAATGACAGGTACCCCATGCGAATTCATGTCTGACTGAGTCAGGATACCTATTGGGGAATAAACGATGTCTTCCTCATCATCCACACTATTGACAACTGGGCCACTCCCTTTTTTAAGTCTTTCGGCTAGTAACTGGGTTAACTGGCCAATCACATTCTTTTGGAACTCAACCATTTGTTCCCACATTTCTTGTTGAATCTTGGTCAATTGCCCCTGCATCTGTATTTGCATTTGTTCTATTCTCTCCAACCTTTGCTCTATGTTTTCCAGGTTAACTGAAATATTTTTACCTAATTAGGGTTATTTTGTAAAAGTCTAATGCAAATGATGCAATGTAATGCAAATGCATGAATGTAAAGAGGCATCGATTCTGATTCAACTTCATTTTAGAAAACTTTATTAGAAAACAAAATCCTTTACATAAAACGGACTACAAATATGCTTTCGCTCTAAGTCCTAAGGTTTTGATTTTCCCAAGCAAGGAAGCTAGCTCTTGACTACGATCAGACTGCAGCTCATACTTCATGCTCAACGTATCAACCTGTGATGCTAAAGTCTGTAGATGATCAGCTGCCTCTCGAATCTAAACTATTGCTTCACCCATGAGGCAATCTCGACTTTTAACTTGATCATGCGAATGGTGGAGCTCTTCCTTCAAACACCCTTCTCTTGTTTCAAGAAACTCAATTCAGAGTTCACAGTTGCGCAATGCTGACTCTAACTCTTCAATCTTGCCCTTCATTTCCTAAATCTTGTTCAGGCTAGACTTTAACTCAGAATTATGGCTTCGATGGTGATGAAGAGACCGTCCAAGCTTAGCATTGATCTTTAGAAGAAGATTTGTAAAGTATTGATCATACACCCTAAATGGTGCCATACACTGAGTCACAATGCCATACTCAGAAAGATTCTTCCACTTCCATGGCCCATAAAGATCAGAATTTTTCCTATTAGGCTGCGGACAAAGAAGGAACTGCGGAGCTCCAGGAAGTTTAGATTGTATCTGTTCAAACATTTTTTCAACTCTAACCACAAGTAAAATACATCTATTCTGGTTCATCTCATCGAATATATCAAATGGGAATCAATAAGAATTCCTTTCATTTCTCCACAACGAATCAAATCCCTTAAAATGTTGTTTGGGTCACAACGAGGAGCCGAGAAGTTCACAACAGCCCACCTTTCAATACTAGATGGCTCCACTAATTTCTTGAATGATACGGTCTTCTTAATCTCTTTTTTTCATGCCCATTTGGGCTATCCTGGCCATCAGGGCTTGCATTTCCATTGTTTCTGGCAAGTGCAACATCCTGAAGTACAACAGTAAACTCCAGCTTGTTGTTTGGTAGAAGTGTCCATCCGTACTCCACACACTCACTTTGAAGTGATTGGTGAGTATAGTTATCTTCTACCCTTTAGTTCCAACACCACGCTTTGCCATAGGGTGTCGTACAATCTTCTTCGCATCCGATTCTGCTTTGATCAGAACAATATCAGGAGGCACAGGTAGCAGGGATCCTAGCGCTGCCCTATTTCCCTCTTGCTCAAACGAATCCATACCCTTCTTTCTCTAATTGCCTTTGCTCTGACCATATACTAACGACTGCATTATCTTCCACTTTATCAAGGAATTCGTTCTCCATAACCAGCTTTCTAACTTAGAAACTGACCGTGAATCGATACGTCTTAAAGTATGAAATGATATGCACAAAAGAATAAAACACAACAAATTAGTACCACAGAATAAAATATAAAACATGTGAAATAAACGCACCCCTATCTGGGTAACTACTAAAGTTCGACTACTTAGGGTAAGTCCCTAGGTTTTCTACGTGTGGTTCAGCTCTAAAGTTGAGGTACCCAAACCAGCAGATTCATCGATCTTTACCCATTATAAGCTCATACAGACCGAGTTCGGTTAAGGGGAATACATTTCCCTATGGCCATGCGGAAGTGAAAACTTCACGAAGACATAGGTACAGATGTATTTCGGAAGCAATCCACTAGCCCATGCAGAGGTGAAAACCTCACGAAGGCATAGCTTCTCGCTCCCACTTAAGGGTACGACCACGACGGTCATGCAGTGCAATGCAGAGAGATATATTTAGAATCACATGCAATAAAATGATCATGTTTTTTAAACAACCAGAATTTTAAATTCAGACAAAAGGACATGAAATTATCAATTTTACAGCTTGACTCTCTTAGGTCCCCAGTGGAGTCGCCAAGCTGTCGAAACCATTTTTAAATTTGGAAAAAATGGGGATCGACTTTAAAAACAAAAATAGAGTCGCCACCAATCCCTTTTTACTTAGGTGTGATTGGATCACCTTGTAAAACGTTTTATTTTAAAACATTTGATTTTGGTCTACGAAAAACGATAAAACAGATTCGGGAGTCGGTTACGTATGAGGAAGGGTTAGCATCCTCATAACGCCCAAAAATTGGTACCTAATCGATAGAATCATGTCCAAATGTTTGAAATTTAAAAGTATTTAAAAATATGATTTCTTAAAAACTTCGAGCAATTTGAGTTAAAATTTGAGATTTCTTTGTTCCGAAGGAATATAAACATCACATCCAGCACGATAGGACACGATATTTTAAAACCTTCGTAATCAAAATCATCTCATGATTTACAAAACTTGTTAAAAGGATATTTAGTTATTTAGCCAAACGAAAAATCGCAACCCAGCACGATTGGGCACTATTTCCCGAATTTCTAAATACAAAACATTGCCTTATTAAAAAATCTTTAGATAAAATATAGTAATTTTGCAAAATGCATTTTATTTTAAAACGATGATAAAATATAATAACAATAAGAAAGGTAAAAATAAAATACAGTAAAGTAAAAACAAGATAGACAAATGAAATAAAGTAAAAGAGAATAATAACAAAATTGAGGAAAAATAATAATAATAATAATAATAATAATAATAATAATAATAATAATAATAATAGTAATGAAAATGTGATAATAATAATAAAATATATTAATAAATGAAAAACAGTAAAAATAAAAAAATAAAAAAAATATTAGTAATAATAAGAAGAATAATAATAATAATGAAAATAATGGTAATGATGTTAATAATAAAATAATAACAAAGATAATAATAATAATAATAAAGTTAATTATAAATAAAAATAATAATAATTATGAAAATAATGAATATGGTAATAATATTATAATAATATCTATATAGAAATAATAAAAAAATAATGGTAGTAAAAATGGCAAAATAGTAAAAATAAAAGAAAATAAAGAAGGGACTGAATTAAACTTAAAATGAAACTTTGGGGCGAAATCGAAAATAAATAAAAGGGGAAGGATCAAATTGTAATACACGCGCAAAACAGAGGGACCAAAATAGAAAATAACCCTATCCTCAGAAACGATGTCATTCGAATGCGGACTAAATTGAAACAAAGGAAAAATTATTGGGCAAAATTGGGAATAAAATAAATTTAATTATAAAATAGTAGAAAAGCGGAGGGGCTAAATGTGCAATTAGCCCCTCCATCAAAAACACGCGGATCCTGAAACTGGGTCGGGTCAAGGCGCGGGTCAACCCCCAAAACGACGTCGTTTTAGGTGTTAAGGGGGCTGCCCAAAACTGCGCCGTTTCAATAAGCTATAAAAGCCATATTTCCTTCAAAAAAAAATCATTTTTTCAGTTCTAAAAAAAAGAGAGAGAGAGAGAGAGCTTCAGAGAGCCCAGCTCTCTGCGATTTCTGGCGAATGCTCCGGTGAGGTCTCCGATGACGTGCCGCCTTCTGCCGCCATCTTCGGCCACCGTACACGGTGGCCGGAATAGGTAAATTTTTTTCTTTTTTTATATTTTAATATATATTGTATTATAGTTTAAAAAAAACATGATAGAAGAGAAAAAATATAAAAATAAAAATAAAATAATAGTATTCGAAAAGAAAATAAAAAATAGAACCTTTACTACTTTTGGGTATTCTGATTTTGCTTTTATTTTTCTTTTTGTGTATCTATTTTTCCCTCCTCCTCTTTACAAGTTTGATCTAAGGTTTTTATAACCCGAAAAATGAAAGAAATAAGGAAATAAAAATCTATGTTTTTGCCTCTGTTTCGCCCTTTTTGTTGTGATTTGTTTCCTTTTGTAGGTCGGGCGAGGAGATCTCGGGCGATGATGGCGTGATTCGGGCGCAGATCGTGGTGCAACTGAAGGCTCGTGCGCATTGATGGTGGCGCGACAAAGAGCTGATGGGTGCGGCGTTTGCGGCACGTCTGTTGGCCTGGGTGCGAGGCTACGGCGCAAGGGTTTCGCAGAAACCCTAGATTTCTGCTGAACCTGGTTTAGTCATTGGGCCTTTTGGGCCGTCTGAGTCTGGGTCTAGGAATGGGGTGTAAGTGGGCCACTGGTTTATTTTGAGTCTATTGTAATTCGGGCCAGGGTATTTTGGGTATTTAATTTGGGAGATGGACTATAACAAACATATTGGACATTTATTATTATTTTTCTATTAAGCCCGGGCAATAATGGGCTATTACAATGCTAATTTAAACTTCAGCTACCTTAGAAGAATAAACATGCACTGATTAAGTATTGTGTCAATTAATTACAATTTCAATACGATTTAATAATTAATTCATTAGTTATCTAACAATTAATATTGCAAGAATAACTTAGGCATGATTTTACTTAATCAAGCATCTTCCGAGGCCTATAACAGCACAAACACAATTTCAATAATTCAAGCAGGCAAAATATAATCAACCCAACACGGATTAAATTCGAGCTAAATTGAGTAAAATAACCATTTCAACAGCATAAATATTCATAAACATGTTTGTCAAAACAACAATGCAATTTAAAGAGATAGGGAACAAGAAGCAAATCTGGTGTTTCTCCGCGGCTTGACTGATTGCTCTGTTCTTCGTTCTCCGTTGTCCTCGGCTATCAAGGTGGCTTATGAAAACTTTAATTGCTGCTCAACAATGGCTGATGAGGATCTCTTTCCCAAGAGAAGAAATCGGCACTTGAACAAAAGGGGAAATGGAGAGGAAAAGTTTAGAGAAAGTGAGAGAGGAGAAGAGAGAATGAGAGTGTGAGGGATGAGTTGAATGATCAGAAAGGGGTGGCTTTTATAGCTGATTGTGGCTGCTAAAAATAGCAAATTCCATCAGCCAAAGAGACCCCCCTTGGCCGGCCACACACATGGCAAAGTTGAGAGATTCAACTTTGCTAAAAATAGCCTGGGGTAAATCCATAAAGCCACATTTTTTGGAGGGGTTTGAACGCAAGGTTGAAAGTTCTTCAATGGATTCTTTGAAAGCTTATTTAGTCAGCTAAAATGCTGATTTGGGTCAGCATATGGACGGTTCTGGGCAGCCCAATTGGTGGCTAGTTCGGTTCACTAAATTCGGTTCAACCAGTGCGGTTCAACTGGACCCCCTTTTTTTCCATAATTAACTAATAATAATTTATTTAGCCCAAATTAAATTGGGAATAAATTAAAATTAATCATATTATGAATTAACACACATTTTTGGACCATCTAAGGCTGGAAATAAATTTGCCTCGATACTTCAAATTGCTTCTCGAGTTTATTCTTCGAGCAGTGTCTGCCGAGCCAATTTTCGCTCTTTGTGTGAATCTGTCGAAAATAGTCAAAATTAATCAAAATTAACTATAAAATTAATTAAAATTCATCATGTTCATATTTTTAACACAATTTAATTATTTTATAATATTTAATTATTTTTCGACAAGAATTTAACCGAAATAGCATGATTTTACGTTAAAAAGGGCATGTAAAAACACGTAAATTTTCGTGTTTCCAAAGATCAATGGTGAGACAAAAAATTTTAAATGTGGCCACCAATAGGGTGGGGGAAATCAAGAAAATTTAGGGAAGCCCTGTTATGAAATATCTATAGGAATCCCTAATTACCCTGAGTTAGGGAAAGTGTTTTCTGTAATTAGTGTAGGATGGAAAGGCAAATTCAAAGAGCGGGACAAGCGAAAGAAGGTGGAGTGGCATGATGGATGTTGAATCAATTCTGACAGAACCAAAACTAGAAAAGGGTCCACGTGCGCATTAACCGAGCTGACGAATGAATCCAACAGCAAGACCTAACATTTTAAATTGAATTTTAACTTTATGTATATTATTGCATCTTTAACTAATTGATTAGTTTAGACTTTTATTATTGTTAAATTTTTGTTTAAATAGAAACCAAGACATTTTAAAAATTGGAAGTTTTGGCTAAAATAGAGTCGGTGTCGCAACACGACAACCTTATGTCCAGAATTGAAAAAATCTAGAAAATCATCTTGATGTCACGACACAGAGGACAATTTACCCAGGATTCCAAAATTCTAGAGTGTGTCGCGACATTGATAACTTGCCAGGGGTGTTGCGACATGGAACCCCAACTCGATTGCGGAACCCGATTAATTAAACCTTAAATTCACCCGATTTTAAACCTTTAAAATACCCTTCTTAAATCACAAAACCCTTTTAATTAAAACCTAAAACCTTTTTAATCTTCAAACTATCCCAATTCTCTTAAAACCTTTCAAAACCTCTGAAATCTCAGAAAACCATAAATAACCTTTTTCTACTAAAACCCTACTTTTGCAATCTTCTTTTCTAGTTTGTGCAAGAACGAATGAGAAACATCTAAGGAAATACAACAAGGAATCTAAAGAAAGTAATCGAGGCTATGGGTTCCTAACTTATTTCTATTGTCCATTAGATATATTGCTTGATATGTTTTTAGTTCCTAAATAGAAAATCTATCGAAAATGCCTTAACGAAAATCTAGGAGAACTATTGAACTGGAAACATCAATGGTTTCAAAACCTTCAATTTTTTCAAATCAAAACGTCGAAAAATACTTTTTAGAAATTAAAGGAAATACATTTATTCAAGAACGAGGGTTTGAACCTTCGATGACACTATGTCAAGAAATTTGGCCATTAGCCTAATACCATAGATGAGAACGCTTTTGTGTGATCCCAAAAGACTTTGCTGTGGTCCCAATAGTTCAGGAATTTTACGCATCTCTCAGGGACCAAGTATCTAGAAAGGCAGAAGGTGCCACGTGGTAAAGGGTGCTTGTGCGAGGGAAAGAAGTGAGAATCACCCCTCGAGTTATATGTGAATTTTATAACACCCCATTTTATGAAAAAGATTTTGTGGAAGAAACAGACTTAGAATATTTTAAAGATATAAATATGGATAATGTTATAAATTACCTAATAGAAGGAAGGGGCGAATGGAAGTGTCGACCAGGTACTGATATTCTTACATCTTTTAATCAAACGATAATGTTTACTATTGCAAAAATTTAGATCCAATTTTTATGCACTCGAATTGCCCCTACTCTAAATGTCTCTAATGTCTCTGATGTCAATACTTTTCGAGCAGTTTTGATTTATGTTGTTTTGTAGAAAAAACAAGTATACATCGGAACATAGATATATCAATATATGAAACGGTGCGTCAGCGACCAGAAAGTCAGGATCTTCTTTCCCCACTTAGTGACGGCCTTGTGTAAAAGAGAAGGAATCCAAATGATGTCCAGTGAGCAATCTATAAACCGTCCAAAAGCATGATAGGAGACACACTGTGTACGCAGTACACAGAGCTTTGTACGAAACAAATAAGACAGTGGAACAAACGCCAATAAGAGAATATGACTACTCCAGTCTCATCTCAAAGGAAAGCAAAACTACAACTCAAAAGAAATTGGCGAGAGCAGCCATCCAAAGTTGGATTGGATGATATACTGGATGAAAGAATCGGGCCTAGTTTTCCAAGAATTTTCATGACAGGATAACATTAGATTACCCAATTATTCGCCAAATATGTTCGGCCTAATTAAAAGAAGATGAGGAGAAAGAAATTGATGAAGAGGAAGAAAGTGAGGGTGAGGAAGGAGAAGAGGAATGAGAGGGGATGGATTTTGAGGAGGAGAAAGATGATTGAGCTGCTAATTCTATTTTTTTAAGGACTGTAATTAATTTTAGAATAATTTTATGATTTTAAGAGTAGGATTAAAACTAGATTGTTATATATTTTATTTGTCTGTTTTACATTTTCTATTTAGGAATCCCACACGAAAGGAACACAACAATTCAGAGCTTTCAACAAAAAATGGAAGGGACCACCCACCAATAGATTACAGAACTACCACGATCAATCGGGTAACTTCTTTACTTGTCTTTTCAGGGCTACCCATTGAGGACAATGTGTTATCTAAAGTGTGGGGGTAACATAGAAAATTTGTTTGAATTTTTATGCTTTTCTTTTAATTTTTGTTGTCAATTGTGTGTTTGAGCTTGTAAAAATACAAGTGATTGGTTAGGAGCATGTATATAAAATGATTGTATTTACTATAAACTTGGCATGATAGTAAATGATTTTAAATTTTTTACTATTAGACTACTAAGTTCTATATGTTAAAATGTAAATAAGCATAAAGAAATTGAATGTACCAAATGAAATAGAGAATACAAGGAAACGAGCATGCTAGTATGTATGATAGATGGTTGAATTTTTTTATTGTTTGATTAATTAAATTTGTGAATATTGAAATGCCTAGGGATGACTGTAATGTGATTTGTGCAAGTGCACACAGTCGTTCAAGTAATAAGTAAGTAAAATGAGTTATCGTCTCCACAAGGATTGTGTATGTTAATTGATTATTTGTAAAATTATAAATTCATAATTTGGTATATAAACACAATAATTTGGATAGTGATGATTAAACTAAATGAGATTAATTAGATGCAAAGATTGATCCCTATGCAATTTTAATCTAAATGCAAATTATCTAAATGTATGAATGAATGAATTTAGCAACAAAAACAATCAACATTAAATGTTCTAGGATAATTATATTAATCAATTCAATTTACTTTATCATGCTTAACAATGTTCAGAAATACTTCCATGGCAACTCGATCTTTCATGAGTTTGGAAACCAAATTAAGTCCTCTCGGATCTTTTACTTAGTGAAATATGCATTTTACTGATCATATTAGACTAAGGGTTTCTTAGCATTTATGTGAGGTCACAGGGACATTTACGTTTGCAACAGTTTAATCACATAAACCTAAAAACTATACAAGATAATAAAGCTAACTAAAGATATTATGAACCTCAACTTAGCCGGGTTTAATGATCTAAATTGAGCATTGCACTTTTCAATTATGTGTCTTCTAGCAGTCATCAGGTTAGGATCTCTCAGCTAATCTGAATGCACCCAATCACGTATGAATGAAATGCATTATGATATTAATTAAAAACATGATCGACTGAGGCCCAAACATATTAAACATGAATAAAATAAATCTTATTGAATTAACATAATAATCCTAGAAAATAGGATTTAAAATACCATAGTTGATGTCAAAAACAATAAACACATAGCAAACATAAGTAAATTAAATAACAAGAGGATAGAGTAAACTCTATTCAGTTCAGCAGCCTTTTGGATCTATTCTAACTAATGCGCTCCTTTGTTCTGATCGATGCTTCTTTGTTAAGGGTTTCAAGGTGACCGACCAAAGAATGCTTTTGACAAAGCTTATGTTGGCTAAAAGATGGAAAGGGAGATGGTGGCTATGGAAGGGAAAGGAAAAGTGAAATGGAAGAAAATGATGAATGAGAGATGAGTGTTGAGGGATGAGGGATGAAAGATGATTTGAGAAGTGGGATTTGTATGGTATTTATAGGTGAAGGTAAGGGGTAGAGTTTGCTAAAAATAGAATTTAAATTCCTTCCTTTTCTCTCATATATGGCCGACCACAATTCATGGAAAAGGGGATGACTTAGTCTCCTCATTTTGAATTCAAACAAAGGTTATTAATAGATAGGGTGGATGGTTTCAACAGTAAAGTTGTTGGGTTGATTTTTGATTATTCTCCAACTATAAGGACCTTCAATTAAATACCCCAAAACTTGCTTTTGGGTAGCCATCTACTTGTGTCGAAACTGGGCTTTAATTCCCCCTTATTGGACGCTTTCTTAGTCTAATAATTTAGCAGACATGTCCATCTTTAGTAATCTTTTACTGGGTCAAATTATCAACCTCATGACCTAGTTTGCATGGTCTTGTCGTCCACATGAATTGAATTGTGCATGTCCATGTTTCATTCATATTAATCACATCTTCAATGGTCCTCCTACATAGTGAAAAATCACATATTAATAAATTAACATGAAATAATATAAACTATGTAACATGAAATAATATAAACTATGTGCAAAAATCATGTAATTAAGCATAATTTCACATACTTTACAGATTCATGCCCAATATTACTAATTAAGTAAAATTCACTTATTTTAAAAAGAATTACTCAACATAAACATATTTATTAAGTAAAAAGGTGGTAAAAATATATTTAAAAAGTCCCTATATAATTTCAAGTTTACAATGACCTAAGGCATTGTTTGGCATACACCTAGAACCAAAAAGTTAACCTTGTTTTTTCATACTTAATACCTATTTTTGAGCCAAAAAACACTTCTTGATGAACCTTCATACAAAACCCGAGCCAAAATATCAATTTTTACTTACCCTTTTTTCTTTGGTCCTGAACTGCACGACTATAGACATCTGGCCATACGTATTAATGGTTAAGTAGATACATCAAGGAAAATTTGTAAAAATGGAGTGAAATAGGAAGAAACTGTGTGATATAGTATTTATAAGTTAGCCAATATGTGAAAAATAAAAGAAAATTTCAAAAAGAAAATTAAAACGAGTAGAAAAAGTACTTAAAAAGTAAAAGCATTTGTGAGTGAGATATATTGAAAAAGGAAAAAAGGAGACAAAGCCACAAAAATAGAAAAAAAACTTGTTCATTAGTGCACAAAAACTCGTGAGATAGTCGTAGTTGTTATATTGTGTTGTGACTTTCTATATGGAGGAATAAAGAAGGTGAAAGAAGGGGAAATAAGGCGGTGAGCGGGTAAAGGTCACTAATAGGGGAGAATAGGGAACAATACGATGCACCAAACTAGTATCGTACTTGAATCTATTTTGATGTTTACTGTTCATGAATTCCATACCTGTCCAAAGCCTCAGAACGTTACACGTTGAAAAGTCTTATGTGATCTATATAGACTTATTTATGAATTAGCATCATATTAAACAATTGAATTTTCGACTGTTTGTATCCTACTAGGATAATCAAATTACCTGTATGATTTATTGATGGACTCATACGTTTGAAAACCTTAATGTTTGTATACCTTATAATATATTGAACTTAGGTGTTTGATATCAGAAGTGGTAAGTCAGCTATATATCATGTCAAGATTTTGTGTAAATATGAAGTGCCTAGTTATGTACTCTGAAACCAACGTTTGTATTATACTTGCTCAAGGGTCGTCTTTTAATTTGTTTTTTTTTTGTTGTTTTTCTTGAGGACAAGCAATGACTTAAGTGTGGGGGAGTTTGATCTGTCGTAATACGGTGTAGTAGATTAAACTAGTTTTTGCACTTGAGGATCTTGAATACAAGCATTTTCATTATGCTTTAGTTAAGTTTTTATAGTTTAGTTTAAATTAAATAAAAAGTGTACTTTGGGTCTTTTATTGACCTTAGGGGCTAAATGAAGCCTAAAGGCGAGCTAACATACTTAGTGAGTGTGTAGGAGACCATCTGAGAGCCTATAAACTCAATATTGATCGCTATGTTGCAACACAGGAAGTTTAATGTCACAACATAGGGAGTAGAATGCAAGAATCTTGAGACTGCCTTTGGTGTCATGACACAGCTATAGGATATCGTGACACACCCCTGAAGCTACCCTGAACTTGAGCATACTGCCTTTGATGTCGTGACACAGGCATTACAGTGTCGCGGCATCAGGTTTGTATAGGAAATACTTACGAGTCAGGGGCGTTTCGGTTCGCACAATCAAAAGTTAAACATGAGAGTGTCAACTGACCTAGGGTTGAGGATGAAATCAACCCTAACTCTATAAATATGCTATTAAACATTTGTTAAAGGGCAACTTTTGATATTCTCATGTTTTCCTTGTAATTTTATTTTTAGTTTTTCATTTCTTTTAGGTTTTAGGTTTATTTCAGTTCTTCGTATTCATGTTATTTGGAGAAGTTGCTTTGTAGACTCGGAACAAATCTTTTGGATTCTACGCTTACAATCAATCAAATACAATTCAGGACTCTATAAACCTTTCTCTTGATTTATTCTTTATGCATATCTTATTTGTCAAGATTATTGTTTTCATGAGATCAGTGAGGAACTAATCCTCTTATACGGGATTAGCGAGTGGAGCTGTGATTAACTGATCACTATGTAGGGTTTTCTTAATGGATTAGTGATAAACCATAAAAGTAACATATTCTAAACCCACATTTAATATGCTTTTGGATGATTTAAGCCCCAATTTATGTAAAAAGGTGCTCTTAATCCTTTCTTTTCATGTCTTATACTCAGGAAAGCACCCGAGGACGAAAAGAACGAGAAACGGGCTTAAAATGGACCAAGTTGGGCCAAGCCACGAAATCGACACGGCCCGAACTCCACTCCACACCTACCGTGCCACCATTCCTACTAGAACACGACCTTGCCTACGACTTACACACTGGCGTGCCTCATTTAACAAGTTGTCGAACACGACACGCCATGATTTACACTCTGCGTGTGCCATGGCCGTGCCTGCCTGTGGTGAAGAGAAATTTCATTCGGAAAGGATACTTAGGAGAAAGAAACATGTTTCAAAAGCCTATAAATACACCCTAGGTACCAGCTGAAAAGGGGGGAAAAGCGAGGCTAAAAAGCCAAGCAGGAAAGGTCATATTTGTGGGAATCACTCGAAGATAGCCAGTTGATCCATCTCAAGAAGCCGGAATTCTACTCAAGACGGAGGATCTCCTCTTCAATTCCTTCAGGGGGTTTTAGGGATTTCTTATGTTTTGGGTTATCTTTTCTCTTGAGATGTTTTCCTTTATTGTTATGAACTAAACCTTTGGATACCCGAAGGGGATGAAACCTATGATGAATCTTGTTATTTGATTATTTGAATTATATGATAAATACTTAGTTTGTTCTTAATTATGTGAGCTTAATCCAAATTTAATGTGCTTAGGTGGAGGAGGAATAGACCCTGCCTAAGAGTAGATCCAACATAATTAAGCAGAGTTGATCGGATGCCTAGAGATAGGGTGACGAGATTTTGCCGGATTAGGGTGAAACCTAATATGGGAGTCCACAGATCGATTTACTGCTATTCTAGGGGGTTATTATAAGCGAACGAGAGTTCCACTAATTAACCTAGGGTTAGATGTTATTCGCCTCGAGAGAGGGTTTAATATACGTTAGGGAGTCTCACGGATCAAACTAAGTAAATAAATCATATGGTTCAAGGTTAGATAACAAGTGAAGTCTAGGTGGATTTTTTCCTAAGGGTATCGCTTGAGTCAACTGAGTTTTTCCAAAAGTTATTTCCCAAATTCATTCTTTTTGTCTTTGTGTCTTAGCTTAGTAAGTAGATTAGTTTTAGTTTAACAACCATCACTTTATATTAAGGCTAAATAATAAAAAGACGGTGAGTATTAGTACTTTTAGTTCCTTTGGGTTCGATAATCCTGGTCTTGCCTAAACTATACTCTTTGTTCGATAGGTGCACTTGCCTTTAATCGTTGTCAGAGTTGGTTTCCAGGTTCAATCATTCTTTTATAAATTTTAAAACTCTGATTTACAGCGATCAAGTTTTTGACGCTGTTGCCGGGGAACTAAAATATTAAGAAAACTCTATTTTTTATTACTTTAGCCATTATTTTATTTTTCGCAATTTATTTTTATTTTTAATTTTTAATTTTAATTTTGCTAAATTTTCTTTCTTTCTTTTTCTAGCAGGTACCTCTAGTTTATGACTAGAAGGAATCCGAGAGGACCTTTAGAATACAATAGTGAAATTGAAGCTACCGCTCGAAGAAATCGTAGAGAAATTAGACGAGCCCTAAACTACACGGAAGAAGAGCGTGAAGACAGATCCAATCCTATCAAGGGATGGGCGAGAATAATCCACCACCACAAAACGATGTGGCGGATCGTAATGCTCCTCGTACTATGTATGATTATGCTAAACCTCATTTAACAAAGGGCGAATCGAGTATTGTTAGGCTCGCTATAGTCGCTAATAATTTTGAATTAAAGCCTAACACTATTCAAATGATTCAACAGCTTTGTTCAATTTGATGGTTTGCGGGATCGAAGACCCAAACACTCATATAGCTAACTTTTTAGAATTCTCACGATACCTTCAAAATAAATGGCGTTTCGATGATGCCATACGCCTCTTGATTATTTCCCTTTTCATTAAGGAATAAAGCCAAACAGTGGGTTAAACTCGTTACCATGAGGGTCAATTACTACATGGGAACAAATGACCAAAATTTTCTATTAAAATATTTTCCACCGCCAAAACGCCAAGTTACGTAATGATATATCTTCTTTTGTGCAGATGGATTTAGAGACATTATACGACGCATGGGAGAGATTCAAAGATCTCTTGAGGAGATACCCACACCACGGATTACCATTGTGGCTCCAAGTCCAAACTTTTACAACGGTGTGAATCCTTCAACACGGTAATTAATTGATTCACCACGGTGGAACCACTGAATAATAGAACTCCCGAGGCGACCTACGAGTTTATTGAAGAGATGTCATTTGAATAACTATCGCTGGCAAGTTACAAGAACAAAGCCAACAAAAATAGCCTGAGTTTACAACCTCGATGCAAGAAACCATGCTATCAAACCAGGTAGAGTTGATGAATAAGAAGATTGATAGTTTGTGTTCTTCGCAGGTACACCCAGTCATGCAGTGAGACGCAAGTGGAACTGTGGCGAATTCTGAGTACCCACCCTACCAACTAGAGAGCGAACAGATGAACTATATAGGTAACAATTTCAGATCCAATAATAATCCATATAGTAATAATTATAATCCAGGTTGGAGGAACCACCCAAATTTTTCGTGGGGAGGACAAGGAAATCAAGAAAATCAAAGACAACAACCTCCTCAAAATTTCCAAAATTAGCCCTATCTACAGGAAAAGAAGCCGAGTCTTGAATAGACGTTGAACAAATTCATAGCATCCACAGAAGCCCGCTTCCAAAAAAATGAGGTAACGCTCAACACCCAACAAACATCGATCAAAACGATCGAGAACCAAGTTGGAGGACTTACAAAGGCAATCGGGGAAATTACCCAGTCAGTCGGAGAAATTGTAAAGCTATTATCCGAACGACCGCAAGGGCGTCTACCAAGTAACACTGAAATTAATCCTAAAGAGCAGATCTAAGCCATAACAGCTCAGGAAAATACAAGGGTAGATGAATCCATCTTAACACAAGGAAACGAGGTAGAAAAAGGTAAAGATGAGGTAACACAAGACAAGCCAAAACCGGTAATCAAGGAGTACCAACCTCGCATACCTTATCCCGAAGCGTTTAAGAGAGACGACATAGAGGAACAGTTCGGTAAGTTTCTTAAACTCTTAAAGAAATTACACATTAACTTACCACTCCTCGAAGCTCTTTCGCAGATGCCTGATTCCAGGAAATTATTAAAGAAGCTTCGACAAACAAGCGGAAATTAGATGAAGATTCGCATGTGGAACTCAACGCAAAGTGCTCAAAGAATCTTGCAAAATAAGCTACCACGAAACTAAAAGATCCGTGGAGTTTTACAATTCCATGTTTAATTGGTAGACTAACTGTTGATAATGCGTTAGTGATTTAAGGGCAAGCATAAATGTCATGCCTTATAAATTGTTTAAACAATTAGGTCTAGGGAAACCCAAACAAACTAGGATGAGCATTCAATTAGGTGATAAAATCATTAGAATTCCTAGGGGTACTACCAAGATTTTCTTGTAAAATTGATGATTCGTTTTCCCAGTAGATTTTGTTGTCTTAGACATGGATGAGGATAATTCGATCCCCTAATTTTAGGAAGACCCTTTTTAGCCACCGCCAGACTAAAATTGATGTTGATGCAGGAGAACTCATACTTTGCGTAGGTAATGAGACCGTCACTATCAAGGCTCTCGATTCGGCTAGAACATCGAGTAATCAAGGTGAGAACGTAAATTTCCCTAATAACCATTCGGTCAACTCTTCTTTTCAGAAACACCACCAAGAATACAATCAACCGATCCCGACCCCAACCCCAACAAAGAAATAACTCATGAAGATCGAGGAATTCGGATCGATGATCTAGATGAGTGGAAGACACATTTTAAGGAGAAATTAGGGATACACGACGAAGAGCGAACCACACGAGGAAAAATCGAAAGAGTCCCCGTAAGAGCTTATAGGAACAACAAACCACTTCAAAATAGGGGACAAGGTGCTGTTAGAAGAAGCGGATCTTCGAATATCTCCTCCGGACCCTAGCACAAACAAAGAAATATCTTTTAGGGTAACCAGGTGTTTTTCCATACTTGACAGTCAATGAGGTAAGTAATCCTATTTTTGGTACTTTTACTATAAACGCATCTCGACTTAAATTTTTCACGAGGAGACAGATAATAATATGAGGAAGGACTTCCAACTCCTCAAACCACCAAGATACAAACGAGAAGAGAGTCTAGCTTAAGACTATAAACAAGCGCTTCTCGGGAGGCAACCCGAGCACTAACATAACTTATTCTCACATTTTGCTTTAAATTTATTTTTCTTTTATTCTTTTCTTTCTGAATACGTAATTATAAACTAACAAGGGGTTCAGAATTCCAGGACACACGGCCTTACACACGGCCGTGGCCGTGGCTGTGTGTACCTGAAGAATCTTAGTACTAACAGGGCAGGACGGTACAAGTCAGAATGACCTAATTTCTGGCAATCACGGACTCAACCACTCTCCCACGGGCACCGACAAAGTGACACGGCCGTGCTTGACGGCCGTGTGAGGCTACTGACTTGCCAACCACGGGCTGAACACGCCCGTGCCAGCTAACCGTGCTAATATACTAACTTGTCGAACACAGGCTAGACACGAGCGTGGGGAATCAACACGCCCTAGAGCACGGCCGTGTGAATCGACACACCCTCAACCCACGGGCGTGGGAAACCGCCAGACCTGAATTCTATTTAAACATCATACACTTTTCAATTTTTCTTAACCCACTTCTTTCTTCTTTCCTTCTTCCATTCCGTCCTCTCTTTTTCCTTTTCCCTAAGAAATCCTTAGACTCTTGAGCCACAATAATATCATATCCATGGCAAGGAAGCGTAAGAGGCCAATCTCCCCAAAGGAGACCAATTCACATGAGTTCATGCCGGCAGCTTCATCTGAACAACAAGCCAAGGATATTTGAGGCTATTTAATTTTTATTTCATTTCTCTCTTTTTCTTAAGTTTTCTTATCTACACTTCTCTTCCGCTTAAATTATTTTATTCTATCTTAGTTTCTTTGACTTAGGAGCTAAAGGCTGCTTGGGAATCACGCCACTTCCACCACCGCCAGCACATCCGTGACCGTAGAAGTCACA
Source organism: Gossypium sturtianum (assembly GCA_025698515.1). Lineage (NCBI taxonomy): Eukaryota > Viridiplantae > Streptophyta > Magnoliopsida > Malvales > Malvaceae > Gossypium > Gossypium sturtianum. Next base: position 37,474,279 of record CM046950.1, read on the forward strand.
TCCACCTCATAAACCATACACCAATAAGGATTCTCAAGCCCTTTATTTTTAGTTTTATTTCGTTTACATTTTTGTTTCCTCTTTCTTTACTTTTCTTTCCTTTAATTATATATTTAGTTTATTTTAAATTTGTCTTAATAAATCCTGGCTAATCCTCCACGAGTTCCCCAATTTCTTCATCTAGCGCAGAACTCGTGAGCATCCACCACATCCAAAAACGAGCCCTCCAACTTATCTTTCACCACGACCACTGCCAACTCTAGGAAATCATCCAATTCAGGGAGTATCACTGTCTCCCTTCTCTTTTGATTTTACATATTAATTGTCATTATATATCTTTGTACATTGAGGGCAATGTACATCTTAAGTGTGGGGGGTGAACAACCTAAGAAGACACCTAACAAAAACCCTGAATTGAATCTTGTTTTTAAGTGAATTTACTCATATTGCTAATTAGGATGAAATTTCTGATGATTTATGATTTTTATTGATATGTTTTAGATTAAGTCATTGATAATTGTGCATTGATAATTAAATTTGAAGAATACTAGAGAATCAAGCATGATAAGTCTATTTTTCAGAAATTAAAATTTTTTCTAGGTCACAAACCGAGTTTAAATATTACCTTGAATTTTGAAATTTACTGAGGTTGACATCAAAATACCCATAATTTTTGTGAGTTTTTGAGCCCTATAGAGCATAAATTCTTTTTCGTGCTCACTTTATTAATTATGAGTATGTCAACACTGATCTGTTATTCTAGAACTTGCATCAATTATACATGTCGAGACCACATTTTATGATTTGATTCACAGAGATTATAAAGGCACCTAGGATTTAACCCACTAATTCCCTAAAAAGCCTACCGTCACAAATTAACCCCTAGTTAACCCCGTTTTAACCAAACACCCTTTTTATTGACATACCCACTAATATTAACCCAGAACCCTTTTTTTGTTATCACCATTCCTTTTTTTACTACCCTTATATCGAGATTTGATCTTATTAGTTGCCTAATTATGAATTTTAGTAGTTTATCCTTTATTATGTATTTAGTTTGTTCTAAAAAAAATGAAGTATATCCATTATTCATTATTAGTTGTGATTAAACGATCTTATACGCTTGAATCCCAGATACCGAAGAAGAAGCTCGTAGTGTTAGCATTATTAGTTTTCAATTGATGTAATTATTATTAGTTCGTTAGTTCTTAGTTAGATAATTTGTCAATTTAATCTCGGTTCTAACCCTCTAATTCAGCCTTATTCCACACCTTAACCCTAGCCCCATTACAACCCTAACAAAGACCTTTTGATTTGTGTTTCATCTCATATTTCAGTGGTGGAGATTTGATTTTCATGCAGGCCTATGGGATTAACTCTTCATGTTTGACTTTCGAGAGCCTAAATTTTGAACCTTAAACACTTTGAGTGATTTGAGTGAATCTTTTTGTGAGGATGCCAATCCTTGTCGATTTTAAATTAAAGGTAATTATCTAGATAAGGGGAGACACCTATGTTTTCGAGCTACAAAATCTATGACTTATACTGTTTAAATTTTTAGGACACTTTGAATTGAATTATCCATGTATAAATTATCTATGAATTATGATGAGACACTATCGATAGGAACTATGAATTGAGGAAAGTTCGTTTTAATTGTAAGTTGAGAATTTTGCTTGAGGACAAGCAAAAGCTTAAGTGTGGGGGTATTTGATAAACCATAAAAGTAACATATTCTAAACCCACATTGTAACACCCCAAACCCGGTCAACACGCTACGACCGAATCCGGCATGTCACAGGGTAAAAAGAAAAAAACTCTTTTGAGAAAGAAAAAAAAAATCGTTTGTCGATCCTTGTTTTGGAAAACCGTTTGATTCCATGAAATCCTGAGGGAGTTTAAAATAGTAAAGTTGAAAATCGTCTTGTATTTGAACATAGAGAAAAACTTAATTTGGAGAAGTCTGAGTTAGTTTGTTATCCTCATTTGTTTATTATTACCCGATGGTAAAGTTTGGAAAATCCCGATAAGATGTATAATTTTCGAAAACATTGATTTTACAGGTTATTTGAGCATGCTATGTTATGTAACTTAAGCGTAATATGATAAACATAAAAGTAGAAAAACAAAACCCAAAATAATAAATTTCAGCGGCCTTATTACAAATCCAAAACCAGATTTAAAAGTAAATTAACCCAAAATAGTAATTGAAATAAAACCCAAAAAATATATAGCGCATGGCCACCTCGAGTCCACCCGGCTCCACATCCGCGATCTATGCCTCATCTGCAAAAAGTAAGAGAAGGGGTGAGTCACTGAGACTCAGTGCATAAACCCCATCCCGATAATAACAAGGCACTTACATAATTCATAAGTCAATATGCAAATCATGCAAACCCAACCTAACCATCCGAACTCCTGTGTCTACCGCGTGTGGTCAAAACCACTGGTGACCGTAGTCACAAATCATATGGTGGGGCCAACCCACCGTGTGGTCAAAACCACTGATGACAATCCCGTAATCAATCATGTGGGGCCAACCCACTGTGGTACCAACCCACTGGGACGAGTCACAATAATCCATGTGTGGTCAAAACCACTGGTGGTCAAAACCACTGAGACTTAGTCACAAATCATATGGAAAGCGGGGCCAACCCACTGTGTGGTCAAAACCACTGGTGACAGTCTAAATCATCCTTCCCCCTCCTCTCAACATACCCATCATCATGAACACATTTTCTATGGCATATTGACATGTTTATAATGCAAATATCACATAGCATAGCATAAACAAATGGTATAACTGCATATATCGATAATCAATCAACAAGGGACTTACTCGGAGTCCACGCTCATACCCACAAGGGTAACACACCGATTTCAAAAGTTATTTCAACTTTTAACGGTAAACATAATTAGCACATTACTTATGAAGTGTGTAAGAGATACACACCTGATCATGCGCAAAACTACACTCTCCACGTCGATACTGTCGTTAATCGACACTACCGCGATTTGTCTACTCTCCTGCTCGGATGCCGGCCCACACCCCGGTGGCTAGTCACGAATCGCTGAGACCGCCCTCTTCTTGAACTTAGGGGCTGGGGTCTCGGATCTAGCCCCACTTACTGCTTGATTAGCCTTCGAATCCATAATACCCTTGTCACTAAATCGGATTAACACAGCAACTAACTTAAAATAAAGTTAACCCGAAAGAGTAGATCTTTACCTAGATCGTCAGATCCCGAATAGTTGAGAGCTAAACCGCGAACCGTGCAACCCCCGGGAGTCCAAATGCTTGACCACTCCGTTCCTATAATCGGCCAATATAGCATTATTACACAAATAGCCATTCGGCTTAGTCAAGAGAACCCGAAAGGAAGAGATAAAGGCCCGAAGCGATCGATACTAACCTGACCAAGAGATCCGACTAACCCCCTAAGAAATCGCACAAGCCTTGAAGATGAAGAAATTCTGCAAGTTAGGGAAAAGATATAAGAATCAAAAAGACAACCCAAGAGATTACAAGATTGAAGTGATTCGCTAAAGCAAAACTTACCAAAGAGAATGTTGTTGAAGCTTGATCACGAACCAAAGAAATAGAGAAAAGAAGACAGTTTCGGCTTTAAGAAATATTTGAGAGAATAAAGAACAATCTACCCCAAACAAGGAAGGGTTGACAAGGACTAGAGGAGAAGAATGGTAAGGTGTTTCGGCTATGATCAAGGGATAGGAGAGAAAAAAATAGTCCGAAGAAAAGAGAAGAAGAAGTAGTAGTAGGTTCGGCTAAGAATGAATGACTCGAAAAGAAAGAAAAAAGAATAAAAGCAGAGTTTCGGCTCTTCAAGGAAATAGCAAGATTGATTCGGCCAAGCACCCCAATTGCTGAAAGTAGAAAAAGAAAATGATGCAGGTGAGGTTTGGGTTTTGACCCTAAATGAAAGAAGAAGAAAAAAGTTTTCTCCACTTGCTGAAATTGCTCTCCCAAACTACTAATGACATTTGGCATACCCTTAGCTACCTCAACCGACTTCTTCCATCACCCTTAGTGTTTGGCATTCGGCCAACACTAAACTCCCTTACCCGATTCCTCAAAATTCTCATGGCCACACATTCAAACGAGTTTGAAAAGTAAAACTCCACAATTTCCTCTCCTTCATCTGTTCAAATTTGTTGACCTCTTCCATCCTTATCAAAGAGAGTCCATCCTGAGCACACTACCTCCTTAGCTTTGGTGTCAAAAACAACAAGTAGAAAGGGAATTCTGCTGCTCGAACCTAGGCTCTCCTTCCTGCATGTGGCATCACTTCCCTTGTGCCTGAGTGGCGCCTCCCTTGCCACTTTACCACTGGGTTATTTGTGTCAAGACACTCCAACCGCTCCTCTTATCACCTGACTCCCTCAACTCCCCCTTCTAAGTACCCAAAACAAAAATTTTTACCATGACTCGGGCCTACCCCGAGCTCATGCCTGGACCCCAAGACACCCTAAACTAGCACAACAAACATGCTAACACATGTAACACACAAAATACAGAGACCCCGATTTAAGGATGTTATAGTTCTACCCCCCTTAAAAATAATTTCGGCCTCGAAGTTACCTGGTCAAAAGAGTTGAGGGTATTGCTGCCGCATCACATCCTCTGGTTCCCACGTGGCCTCTTCCGTACCATGGTTCCGCCATAATACTTTCACCAAAGGAACTGACTTCTTACGCAGAAATTTGACATCCCGCTCCAAAATCCGCACTGGTTCCTCCTCGAAAGACAAGTCTGAGCTCACCTCTATCTCCTCTACTGACACAATATGCGACGGATCTGATCGGTAGCGCCTAAGCATGGAGACATGAAATACATCATGAATCTGACTTAACTCCAACGGCAACTCGAGCTGGTAAGCTACTGGTCCCACTCGCTTCAACACCGTATACGGCCCGATAAATCTAGGGCTTAGCTTGCCCTTCCGACCAAACCTCAACACTTTCTTCCACGGCGATACCTTCAGAAAGACCTTGTCACCCACTACAAACTCTATATCCCTACGCTTGAGATCGGCATAAGACTTCTGCCTGTCCGACGCTTCCTTCCGGATGAGCCCGAATCACCTTAACCTTATCCTCTGCTTTCAAAGAACCAACTCCGACCCAACATCCGCTGCTCACCCGCTTCTGTCCAACACGTAGGAGTACGACACTTCCGTCCATATAATGCCTCATATGGTGCCATCTGGATACTCGCTTGATAACTGCTGTTGTACGCAAACTCCGGTAATGGTAGATATTCCTCCCAACTACCAATGAAATCCGAACACAACCCCTTAAGATATCTTCTAGGATTTGAATTACCCTTTCGATCGTCCGTCCGATCATGATGAAAAGCCGTCTTGAAGTCCAACTCGTACCCAATGCCCGATGCAATGCTTTCCGAACCTTGACGTGAATCGGGATCCCTATCTCAAATAATCGACACCGCACCCCATGTAATCGCACTATCTCTCGCTACATACAACTTAGCCACCCTTTGCAAAGTGAATAATCAACCCGAATCGGTATGAAATGGGCCGACTTTGTCGACGATCATCAATTACCCAGATCAATCCTTCTTGCTAGGCGTAAGGGGTAGCCTCTCGACGAAATCCATCGTAATCCTTTCCCACTTCCACTACGAAATCTTTACCGGCTACAACAAACCCGACGGTAATTGGTGCTCGCTTTAACTTGCTGGCACGTCAGGCACTTACTCACAAACTCAGTTACTTCCCGCTTAAGACCCGGCCACCAGAACTGTTTCCGCAAATCCCGATACATCTTGCTACCTCTAGGATGCATAGCGTATGGGCTGCTATGAGCTTCTCAAGAATCCATTGCCTCAACTCAACGCCCTTTGGCATACATACTTTCCTTGAAAATACAAAGACTCCATCACCGCCCAAGTCAGTAACCTCCAATTCACCACTTTGCACTTGCAACCTCCGAGCACTCGTAACCTCATCCACCACCGCTCTCCTTAACTCCGATCTACTCAAGTCGGCTTTACTTGAAATTCGCCAATAGACTCCGTCGTCATACGCACTAAGGTGAGCAAACATCGCCTCGTGTCCGTTACCATCTTACGGCTCAACGCGTCGGCTACTACGTTAGCCTTACCTGGATGGTATTCAATCGAGCATCATAGTCCTTTAACAACTCGATCCACCTCCGCTGCCTCAAATTCAAATCCTTCTGAGTCAATAGGTACTTCAGACTCTTGTGATCTGTGTAAACTATCGACTTCTCCCTATACAAGTAATGCCTCCAAATCTTCAGGGCGAAAACCACTGCAGCCAACTCCAGATCATGTGTCGGGTAATTGCCTTCGTGAGGTCTCAACTGCCGAGACGCATACGCCACCACTTTCCCGTCTTGCATCAGTACACATCCTAAACCAGTATGCGATGCATCACAATAAACCCTAAACTCTTTCCCCGCTTTAGGCTGTATCAGATCAAACCGAGCTTCATCGAATTCTCTTTAACTTGTCCAAACTTTCCTACTGTCTAATCGTCCACACAAATGGAACCCCTTTTCTCAACAACTTGGTCAACGGCGCTGCAATCAAAGAAAACCCTTCCACAAATCTTCTGTAATATCCTACCAAACCCAGAAAAATCTAAATTTCCGCTACCGACTTAGGTGGTTTCCAATCTAACACTGCCTCAATCCTCCGAGGGTCCACTCTAATCCCCTCAGCCGACACCACATGACCCAAGAAAATTACCTCCTTAAGCCAGAACTCGCACTTACTAAACTTGGCGAATAGTTGCTTCTCCCTCAGAATATGTAGAACCACCCGTAGATGAGCATCATGTTCCTCCTCAGATTTCGAGTATACCAAAATGTCGTCTATAAATACCACGACGAACCGGTCCAAGTACGGCTGAAACACTCGATTCATCATGTCCATAAACGCTGCCAGTGCATTGGTCAACCCGAACGGTATTACCAAAAACTCGTAGTGCCTATAACGAGTGCGAAACACCGTTTTATGAATATCAGCCTCCTTCACTTTGAGTTGATGATACCCCGACCTAAGATCTATCTTAGAGAAAACCGATGCACCCTTAAGCTGATCAAACAGGTCGTCTATTCTCGGCAACGGATACTTGTTCTTAATTGTCAACTTATTTAGCTGGCGGTAGTCTATACACATCCGCATTGTGCCGTCTTTCTTCTTAACAAAGAGCACAGGGGCTCCCCAAGGTGATACACTTGGCCGAATGAAACCCCGGTCCAACAATTCTTGAATCTGTGCCTTTAGCTCCACTAATTCCTTCGGCGCTATCCTATATGGGGCAATGGACACTGGCACGATTCCGGGTAACAAATCTATACCGAATTCAACTTCACGGTCCGGAGGCAGACCCGGGAGTTCTTCTGGGAATACATCAGCAAATTCCCTCACCGTTTGGACATTCCCCACAACTAATTCCTTGGCCTCCAAAGCACACACATGCACCATGAACGCCTCACAACCCTTCCTCACCATTTTCGGCCTTCTTGAGCGGATACCACATTAGATAGATAATCTCTTCTACTACCTATCATTACCACCTCTTCACCTTCAAATGTCCTCAAAACCATGCGCTTAGTCACGCAATCCAAACTTGCCCGGTACTTCACTAGCCAATCCATCCTCGAGAATCGATCGAACTCCCGAACAGCGCTTCCATCAGTCACCAAGAACACTACCCCTTGAAGTTCTAGGGTACATCCCTATACTGATTTACTTACTTCTACTTGAGTGACCTAGAGGGCTTATTACATCATCTCCTAGAAGTAATCTCAAAGTCTAAGTTCATAGTTTCCACTATACTACCGCAACATACGAAAAAGGCCGTCGAACCAACATCTATCAAAGCAATATAAGGCGGTCCAAAAATTAAGAACGTCATCGGCATGACGTCCGGCAAGCGTCGCCCTCCTCCCGACGCCTCGCTACATAGACCAACCCAGGTGCTCGCCTGCGTGCTCCCAAAGACTCTGCTTTCGGTGCTCCGTGGCCTCGCCCGTAACCATTACCTCCTCGCTAAACCGCGACCCTCCGTGGCTGCCGACCATCCCTCCCGAATCGTACGCGCCCACGACCCTCGGTGAAACCTAGCCGACCTCTGCGGACAATCCCTTACCCGGTGCCCTATTGACCCACACTCGAAGCACCCTCTGCTTTCCGGTCCAACATTCCCCGTGTGAGACTTCCCACGCCGAGCACACACCGTGGCGCCACCGAGTAGCAAAGAAGCAATAGGCCACGCACTTGATTCGCCCACCATATCTAGCCCTTTTCTCTGTGATTCCCTGCACTCGATGACCTAGAACTCCTCTTATTCCAACTCCTATCTTGGTTCCGTCTCACTGTCTGTTTCACTTCCTCAAGAACTTTAGCCTTCTCTACTACTAAGATCGCGAATTCTCTCTCCTACTCGTGGAGCAATCAATATCCGCACTCATCTCTCAACCCATCCTCAACCGACACGCCGCCTGCCTGCGTGCCCACAACACCCGTGCATACCGGCTAACCAAGAAATTTTGCCTCATATTCCGATCATCGACTTATTTCCTCGAACCAAATTCAAGAACGCCTTACGCCGCGCATCGATATAACTAGCCCCGATGTACTTTCTCCGATAGGTCGCCTCTAAAGAAATCCCAAGTGATGTCGTCCGCCATTACTCCATCCCTAACCGTGAGCCACCACCGATATGACTCATCTCGGAGAAGAGATACTATACCCTTCACTTCTCCTCGTCGTAAAATCCAGTGTCGCCCATGATACGCTTACGTCGCCTCCACCAATACTCCGCCGCGTATTGGGAGCCACACCGAGATACACCTCTGAATACCTCTACGCCATTAGCCTGGAGTCGTTCGAACACAGATTTCCTAGCTCCCATTCCAACGCCTGCACCCGCGACTCTCTCCAGAACCCGCAGCATTGCCTGTGACGCTGCGTCATCACCACCCGTCTTATCCTGAAATTCTGCGCCCACAGCTGGCGGTGGTGGTACCTCATTTTTCGACCTATGTCCAGACCCTACCGGTTCTAACACTGTCATCCTACCTCTACCTCATCCACGTGTATTACGCCCACGTCCTCGTGCACTCATGACTATCGTTCACGAATTGATCTGGTTTAAAAGTTTTATACGTTAGACCTATTCCACTGTTATTAAAGCACAGTCTTATGAATAGTTTAGTACGGGGATTATTTTCGTAGGTTCACACACAATCCTAAGGTTCCAGTCTCTAAAGTGATTCCCTATTAGTCATAGCATCATCATTAAAAGCATATAAACAATAGTTAGGGGTACTTACCTGAGTGGATCGGTGCCGAAGACTCGGTGCCATGCTTTCCCAACCGTAAAAAAAACCTTTCATAACCCATTCTAAAATCATTTTGGGCCTTAGGCCCACAGCCGAGCTTTTGAACTTGGCTCTGATACCAAAATTGTAACACCCCAAACCCGGTCAACACGCTACGACCAAATCCGGCATGTCACAGGGTAAAAAGAAAAAAACTCTTTTGAGAAAGAAAAAAAAATCGTTTGTCGATCCTTGTTTTGGAAAACCGTTTGATTCCATGAAATCCTGAGGGAGTTTAAAATAGTAAAGTTGAAAACCGTCTTGTATTTGAACTTAGAGAAAAACTTAATTTGGAGAAGTCTGAGTTAGTTTGTTGTCCTCATTTGTTTATTATTACCCGATGGTAAAGTTTGGAAAATCCCGATAAGATGTATAATTTTTAAAAACGTTGATTTTACAGGTTATTTGAGCATGCTATGTTATGTAACTTAAGCGTAATATGATAAACATAAAAGCAGAAAAACAACACCCAAAATAATAAATTTCAGCGGCCTTATTACAAATCCAAAACCAGATTTAAAAGTAAATTAACCCAAAATAGTAATTGAAATAAAACCCAAAAAATATATAGCTCATGGCCACCTCGAGTCCACCCGGCTCCACATCCGCGATCTATGCCTCATCTGCAAAAAGTAAGAGAAGGGGTGAGTCACTGAGACTCAGTGCATAAATCCCCATCCGGATAATAACAAGGCACTTACACAATTCATAAGTCAATATGCAAATCATGCAAACCCAACCTAACCATCCAAACTCCTGTGTCTACCCCGTGTGGTCAAAACCACTGGTGGTCAAAACCACTGGTGACCGTAGTCACAAATCATATGGTGGGGCCAACCCACCATGTGGTTAAAACCACTGATGACAATCCCGTAATCAATCATGTGGGGCCAACCCACTGTGGTACCAACCCACTGGGACGAGTCACAATAATCCATGTGTGGTCAAAACCACTGGTGGTCAAAACCACTGAGACTTAGTCACAAATCATATGGAAAGCGGGCCAACCCACTGTGTGGTCAAAACCACTTTGGTGACAGTCTAAATCATCCTTCCTCCTCTCTCAACATACCCATCATCATGAACACATTTTCTATGGCATATTGACATATTTATAATGCAAATATCACTTAGCATAGCATAAACAAATGGTATAACTGCATATATCGATAATCAATCAACAAGGGACTTACTCGGAGTCCACGCTCATACCCACAAGGGTAACACACCGATTTCAAAAGTTATTTCGGCTTTTAACGGTAAACATAATTAGCACATTACTTATGAAGTGTGTAAGAGATACACACCTGATCACGCGCAAAACTACACTCTCCACGTCGATACTGTCGTTAATCGACACTACCGCGATTTGTCTATTCTCCTGCTTGGATGCCGACCCACACCTCGGTGGCCAGTCACGAATCGCTGAGACCGCCCTCTTCTTGAACTTAGGGGCTGGGGTCTCGGATCTAGCCCCACTTACTGCTTGATTAGCCTTCGAATCCATAATACCCTTGTCACTAAATCGGATTAACACAGCAACTAACTTAAAATAAAGTTAACCCGAAAGAGTAGATCTTTACCTAGATCGTCAGATCCCGAATAGTTGAGAGCTAAACCGCGAACCGTGCAACCCCCGGGAGTCCAAATGCTTGACCACTCCCTTCCTATGATCGGCCAATATAGCATTATTACACAAATAGCCATTTGGCTTAGTCAAGAGAACCCGAAAGGAAAAGATAAAGGCCCGAAACGATCGATACTAACCTGACCAAGAGATCCGACTAGCCCCCTAAGAAATCGGCACAAGCCTTGAAGATGAAGAAATTCGACAAGTTAGGGAAAAGATATAAGAATCAAAAAGACAACCCAAGAGATTACAAGATTGAAGTGATTCGGCTAAAGTAAAACTTACCAAAGCGAATGTTGTTGAAGCTTGATCACGAACCAAAGAAATAGAGAAAAGAAGAAAGTTTCGGCTTTAAGAAATATTTAAGAGAATAAAGAACAATGTACCCCAAACAAGGAAGGGTTGACAAGGACTAGAGGAGAAGAATGGTAAGGTGTTTCGGCTATGATCAAGGGATAGGAGAGAAAAAAATAGTCCGAAGAAAAGAGAAGAAGTAGTAGTAGTAGGTTCGGCTAAGAATGAATGACTCGAAAAGAAAGAAAAGAGAATAAAAGTAGAGTTTCGGCTCTTCAAGGAAATAGCAAGATTGATTCAGCCAAGCACCCCAATTGCCGAAAGTAGAAAAAGAAAACAGTGCAGGTGAGGTTTCGGTTTTGACCCTAAATGAAAGAAGAAGAAGAAGAAAGTTTTCTCCACTTGCCGAAATTGCTCTCCCAAACTACTAATGACATTCGGCATACCCTTAGCTACCTCAACCGACTTCTTCCATCACCCTTAGTGTTTGGCATTCGGCCAACACTAAACTCCCTTACCCGATTCCTCAAAATTCTCATGGCCACACATTCAAACGAGTTTGAAAAGTTCAAACTCTACAATTTCCTCTCCTTCATCTGTTTAAATTTGTTGACCTCTTCCATCCTTATCCAAGAGAGTCCATCCTGAGCACACTACCTCCTTAGCTTTGGCGTTAAAAACAACAAGCAGAAAGGGAATTCTGCTGCTCGAACCTAGGCTCTCCTTCCCGCATGTGGCGTCACTTCCTTATGCCCGAGTGGCGCCTCCTTGCCACTTTACCATCAAGTTAATTGTGTCAAGACACTCCAACCGCTCCTCTTATCACCTGACTCCCTCAACTCCCCCTTCCAAGTACCCAAAACAAAAATTTTTACCATGAATCGGGCCTACCCCGAGCTCATGCCTGGACCCCAAGACACCCTAAACTAGCACAACAAACATGCTAACACATGCAACACACAAAATGCAGAAACCCCGATTTAAGGATGTTACACACATTTAATATGCTTTTGGATGATTTAAGCCCCAATTTATGTAAAAAGGTGCTCTTAATCCTTTCTTTTCATGTCTTATACTCAGGAAAGCACCCGAGGATGAAAAGAACGAGAAACGGGCTTAAAACGGACCAAGTTGGGCCAAGCCACGAAATCGACACGGCCTGAACTCCACTCCACACGGTCGTGCCACCATTCCTACTAGAACACGGCCTTCCCCACGACTTACACGGCCATACCTCATTTAACAGTGTCGAACACGGCCTGGCCACGATTTGCACGGGCGTGTGCCATGGCCGTGCCTCTGCCGTGGAGAAAAGGAATTTCATTCGGGAAAGGATACTTAGGGAGAAAGAAACGTGTTTCAAAAGCCTATAAATACACCCTAGGTACCAGCTGAAAAGGGGGGAAAAAGCTAGGCTAAAAAGCCAAGCCGGAAAGGTCAGATTTGTGGGAATCACTCGAAGATAGCCAGTTGATCCATCTCAATAAGCCAGAATTCTACTCAAGACGGAGGATCTCCTCTTCAATTCCTTCAGGGGGTTTTAGGGATTTCTTATGTTTTGGGTTATCTTTTCTCTTGAGATGTTTTCCTTTATTTTTATGAACTAAACCTTCGGATACCCGAAGGGCATGAAACCTATGATAAATCTTGTTATTTGATTATTTGATTTATATGATAAATACTTAGTTTGTTCTTAATTATGTGAGCTTAATCCAAATTTAATGTGCTTAGGTGGAGGAGGAATAAACCCTGCCTAAGAGTAGATCCAACATAATTAAGCGGAGTTGATCGCAAGCCTAGAGATAGGGTGACGAGATTTTGCCGGATTAGGGTGAAACCTAATATGGGAGTCCACAGATCGATTTACTTCTATTCTAGGGGGTTATTATAAGCGAACGAGTGTTCCACTAATTAACCTAGGGTTAGACGTTATTTGCCTCGAGAGAGGGTTTAATATACATTAGGGAGTCTCACGGGTCAAACTAAGTAAATAAATCATATGGTTCAAGGTTAGATAACAAGTGAAGTCTAGGTGGATTTTTTCCTAAGGGTATCGCTTGAGTCAACTGAGTTTTTCCAAAAGTTATTTCCCGAATTCATTCTTTTTGTCTTTGCGTCTTAGCTTAGTAAGTAGACTAGTTTTAGTTTAACAACCATCACTTTATATTAAGGCTAAATAATAAAAAGACGATGAGTATTAGTACTTTTAGTTCCTTTGGGTTCGATAATCCGGTCTTGCCTAAACTATACTACTGTTCGATAGGTGCACTTGCCTTTAATCATTGTCAGAGTTGGTTTCCAGGTTCGATCATTCTTTTATAAATTTTAAAACTCTGATTTACAGCGACCAATTAGCTGTTTGGGAGAGGAAGAACTTAAACCCTAGGCTTGGCGACCCTAGGAAGTCATTTAGGTTGGAATTAACCCAAAATTGGTATGGCCTATCCGTGCATACCTTATCCCCAAACCGGTTTGGACTGTGAGGTCGAAAGATAAGTAGTTCTTGCCGACTCATTAGTTTAGTGAAAGATTGAGAGATCCTTCTAGGTTAATGAGTATTTGATTGAATAGAAACCCGAAATAGGAATTAGTTATGATCACCAAAGCAAGCTAATCATCCATAACTAAGATTTGATACCGTTTATAAGTTAGTTTTCCAAAAGTTTCTTTATTTATGCTATTTCAATTATGAAATTATAAAAAACCCGAATATTTCTCATTTATGTTTTATTGTACTATGATTTACTTAAAATACTAATTAGATCTATTTGTGTTTAGGTTAATATTAATTTAGTATTCGCCTCCCTTGGGTACGATCCTCAGAGTACTTACCTACTTCGTTGTAACTATTTTACAACCTGGCCCGTATGCTTGTCGACACCACTTTATTCTATATATTTTGTGTAGTATTCTCATTCTAGATGTTAGAATGTCCGGAGACGGTCTCCCTACCAGAGGCCACATGATCCCTTTTCATGTATCTTGATCTGTCAGTTCAATGCTCATTTCATTGAAGGCATCACCATGATTTCATTTTCATAACTCAGTTCATATTGTTCATTCCAAAAACAATGGGTGATGGCTTAAACATGAAGAAAGACCCTTATTCCATTCACACAGACAACTAACTCAGACTTATAACCACAAACTTTTATTACTCATACACAAACATATCATCTCATGGTATAAGAGTGCTTACCTCAATCTAACATAAACAAGAACATGATAAACACACATGGAAGCAAGAAGGAACTCACCAGAAAAATGCAACAAGGTCAGACAACAGGACTCTTGCCCTTATCACGAGAGTTTTCAGGAGTTTCTTGAGCTATAATACAAAGAGTTAACTTATTAGATCATTTTACAAGGAAAACTAAACAAGTTTAATATGAACATTAACAGGAAACCCAAAATCTGAAAGTTTCCTTTCTTACACCTCAAACTGACCCTAAAGCATAAAACCCTAAGGCCTCGTAAATAACCATGAAAATAACTTGAGTTTCATTGATATTTACCAAATACCAAACGATGGTGGAGTTGGCTGAGTACAACGAACCCAAGTCTTCAAACAAATCTTAAGTTTAGAGTTTTTCGAGAGAAAAATTGCAGAGAAAGCTTGGAAAGAAAATATGGTTGCCAAATAAAGCTTAAAACTTGCTCAATAAGCCTAAGTTTTCTTTATACAGATATACACGAAAGGAAAAACTTAATGGATAAGTTTGATTTCCCTCCAAACCCATCGTTCCTTATGACTAAGCACTTCTCTATCTTCATAAATGCATGTCTGACAGATTACAGAAACTTAGTCATATACTAACCAAATTCTCATTTGTTTAGCCGGATTGTTCAACAAGGATAATAAAATAATAATAAAGTGTACGATTCTTTCAAAATAAGATATTAACACCAAGGTTTTAACATTTTTTCTAACAGCTGGGTGGCGTATACTTTTCAAAAGAGTCTGCCAAACCACCAAGCTCGCCTAATGTAGACTTCACCCAAAGGCGCACTCAAATAATTCTTATACTTAGTCGAACTTAATACCTACTTACTCTGAACTTAATTTTTCATTACAAAAAAAATTACTTCATAACTTTATATGCCTCACTTCTATAAAAAGTATTCGAGCACTAAGGGTTCGCCAGGCGGATGTTATAGGCCAGGTTGTCATACCTGTCAACAACCTGGCCGGGTCGCCATACTCGTAAACAACTTGGTCGGGTTACCACACTCATCAACAACCTGGCTGGGTCGTCACACCCGTCATCCTTGTATTTATTGGTCGAGTCGCCACACTCGTCAACAAACTAGTCGAGTTGCCATACTTGTCAACAACCTGGTCAGGTTGCCACACCCGTCATCATTTTGAAAACACTTATTCAATATTACTCATAAAAAACTAAAGCCAAAAGCTACATTAGCTGCCATTATTTATAACAATGAATAATTCTCCCCCTCACATTTTAACGGGCATTATGCATGTCTTACGCAACGAATAATATACATTTCTTACGTTTTATATTACAAACGATAATGTATTTTAAACGTATAGCCCACATTCTTTACGTTCATATTTTAACAAAAAATATTCATTACTTACATTTTATATCACCAATGAACGATTTACATTTCTTCCATTTTATATTGTCAATGGACGACCTACACCTCTTGCATTTTATATCATCAATTAACGGTTTTGTACCACTTAAGTTTTATATCACCAACGGATAGTACGTATTTGATCGTGTGTCAGAGTTTTAAAAATTTAAATAATGAGAATAATCGAACCTGGAAACTAACTATGACAACGATTGAGGCAAGTGCACCTAACGAATAGTAGTATAGCTTAGGCAAGACCGGATTGTCGAACCCAAAGGAACTAAAAGTACTAATACTAACTTTCTTTTTATTATTTAGCCTAAGAATTAAGTGAATGGTTGTTTAATCTAAATTACTAAACTTAAAGACTCTAAGACAAAGAAGAATGAATTTAGGAGAATAACTTGAGGAAAAATCAATTGATTAAAACGACACCCAAGGAAGAATCCACCTAGACTTCACTTGTTATCTAACTCTGAACCAGACGATGTATTCATTTGATTTGATCCGTAGGATTCCCTAATTTATATTAAACCCTCTCTCGAGGCGAATAACATCTAACCCTAGGTTGATTAATTGAAATCTCTTTCTAATTAAAACCCTTAGAATTGCATTAACTCGATCTATGGATTCCCATATTAGGTTTCACCCTAATCCGGTAACACCTCGTCACCCTATCTCTAGGCGCGCGATCAACTCCGCTTAACTATGCTAGATCTACTCTTAGGCAGGGACTTTTGCTCCTCCACCTAAGCACATCAAACTTGAATTAATATCCGCGAAATATCAACACAAGAATTAAGAACACATAATTAAGAACAAATCAAATATTTATCATATAGTTCAGTAAATGATAACAAGATTCATCTAAGTTTCATCCCCTGTGTATCCGAGGGTTTAGTTCATAACAATAAAAGAAAACATCTCAGAAGAAAAGATAAAACAAAACATAAGAAATCTCTAAAACCCCCTGAAGGAATTGAAGAGGAGATCTTCCGTCTTGAGTATAATTCTAGCTTCTTGAGATGGATCAACTGTCTATCCCTGAGTGAATCCCCACAAATCTGCCCTCTCTGGCCTAGCAAGATGCCCCTAAACGATAGCATTGGGCTCCCCCTTTCAGGTCATACTTAGGGCGTATTTATAGGCTTTTGGAATGTGTTTTTTTTGCCCCTAAGCATCCAAATCCGATTGAAATTGCTCTTTTCCGCGGCAGGGACACGGCCATGGCACACGCCCGTGTGAATCGTCTTTAGGTCATGTTCAGACTTTTAATGAGGTGACACGCCCGTGTATCTCGTGGCTAGACCGTGTTCGAGATTATTGAGGAGGCACGGCCGTGTGGTCTTGGGCCCAGGCCGTGTTGATTTCGTGCTTTGGCCCATTTGGCCCATTTTAATCCCGTTTCTCGTTCTTTTCATCCTCCGGTGCTTTCCTGAGTATATAACATGAAAAGAAAGGATTAAGAGCACATTTATACATAAAATAAGGGGTAATTCATCCAAAAGCATACTAAATGTGGGATTAAAATATGTTACTTTTATGGTTTATCTAATACCCCCACACTTAAGCTTTTGCTTGTCCTCAAGCAAAATTCTCAACTTAGAATTAAAACGAACTTCCCATAATTCCTAATATTCATTAATAGTGTTTCATCATAATTCAAGGATAATTTATACATGGATAATTTAACTCAAAGAGTCCTAAAGATTCAAACAGTCTAAGTCATACATTTGTAGCACAAAAACATAGGTGTTTCCCTTCATCTAAATAATTACCTCTGGTTCAAAACATACAAGGATTGACATCCTCACAAAAGATTCACTCAAATCACTCGAAGTGTTTAAGGTTGTAATGAAGCACTCAAATGTCAAACTCCAAAAGTTAATCCCATAGGCTTGCATGAAAATCAAATCTCCACCATCAGTAATATGAGATGATGCACACATCAAAAGGTCTTTATCAGGGTTGTATCGTGGCTTGGGTTAAGGTGTGGATAAAGGCTGAATTAGAGGGTTAGAATCGAGATCGACGTGAAAATTTACCTAACTAGAAACAATGAACTGAAAAATAAATAATTACATGAATTGAAACTTTGAAACTAATAATACGAGCTTATTTTTCAATAAATAGACGTTAAATGTACAAGCTCGCTTTTCATCATACTAATACTGAATATACTTTGATTTTTTTTAGAACAAATTGAATGTTTACCATAATAAGAAAGTACTTTAACAACTAAAATATAGAACATAGTTAGGCAACTGCTCAAAATCAAATCTCGACAAAAAGGGTAGTCAAGAAGAATGGTGATAACAAATACAAAGGGTTTTGGGTTAATATTAGTGGGTGAGTCAATAAAAAGGGTTCTTAGGATCAAAAGGGGTTCACTAGGGGTTAATTATGAAGGTAGGCTTTTTATGGAGTAAGTGGGTTAAATCCTAGGTTCCTTTATCATTTCTGTATATCAAATCAAAGATGTGGTCTCAACATGTATAATCGATGCAAGTTCTAGAATAACAAATCAATGTTGACACACTCATAATCAAAAAGTGAGCATGAAAAAGGATATATGCTCTTATAAGGCTCAAAATCTCACAAAAAAATTATGGGTATTTTGATGTCAACCTTGTAAATTTCAAACTTTAAGGTAATATTCAAATTCAGGTAGACAACCTAGAAAATTTTTTTATTTTCTTGAAAAATAGACTTATCATGCTTGATTCTCTAGTATTCTTAGAATTCAATCATCAATGCACAATTATCAATGAATTAATCTAAAACATATCAATAAAAATCATAAATCATCAGAAATTTCATCCTAATTAGTAATATGAGAAAATTACTTAAAAACAAGACTAAATTCAGGGATTTGAGAATAATCCAAAAAGTTTGGCATCCTTAAGATTCACCCCCCACACTTAAGATGTACATTGCCCTCAATGTACAAAGATAGATAATATCATTATAAAACCTTAAGATATGGGAAGAAGTGAAACTTCCTGAATTTTCGGATGGCATCCTTGGGTTGGAGGTGAAAGATAGGTCGGAGGGTCGCTTACGATGACTTATGTAGCGCTTAATTACTCCTAGTGATTTGTTCGCTTATACGGAGTGTGTAATTGAATCACGCGAAGTCATCGCTTAGATGTCTCGGGGGTGTAAAAATTGTTAGGCATGCTCGAAGGTTAGATAACCAATGATAAAAACAGTTCGAAATATAAAAAAAAGTTTAACTTAAAAATTAAAATGAAAAACTTAATATAAAGAAAAGAAAACTAAAAATAAGAAAAATAAGAGGACTCAGAGGTCCTCATCATCTGCCGGGTCCTGCGGTGGTGTCGGTGAAGAAATATGGAAGTGATGGCATATCTGGCTGGAGGGTGGCCTCGATCCCGCAAAACGCCGAGCGTGTGTCGGTGAATCTGCTGAGTACGCATCGCCGAATCGGGAAAAGCATGCCGAGATATCCGTCAGTGAAGCTACTGCATGAGAGGACCGCTGGCTCGGGATTGGTGCCTCCTGTGGGACATCGTCAGTAATGTCCTTGGTTGCTCAGCACGGGCGTGGGGATTTGTCGTAGCCCGTGTTGGGAAAAAAATCACCTTTGTCGAGCACGGTTATAGATACGCCCGTGTTTCATCCTGTGGCTTCCACATGGCCACGGGTATGCTCGTGTGTAAGGCCGTGTGGTGTTAAAACCTGTGCTTTATTTGATTAGATAATATGGAGTTAGATGCTAACAATTAAAATTATAATGTTAGTAAAGTTAGTGCTTGGGTTGCCTCCCGAGCGCTCGCTTAAAGTCTTAAGCTAGACTTACCTGCTTGCATTTCTAAAGAAGGTTCACTGAGTCAAGCTCCTCTCTCATATTCCTAAAATCTTCACCGTTATAGATTTTGAGTCGGTGACCATTTACCTTAAATGTGCCCCTGAGTTGGATGAGTTACCTCGATTGTGCCATAGGGGAAAATTGTTTTGATCACGAATGGACTCGACCATCTTGATTTTAGTTTCCTAGGAAACAGCTTTAAGCCTTGAGTTGTATAGCAGACCAAGTCCCCTACTTGAATTGTTTTGATTTCTTTAGACGAGCATCATGCCGTCGCTTTGTTGCCTCCTTGTATAGTTTTGAGTTCTCGTAGGCATCGCTCTCCATTCGCCTAGCCTGCTCATCCGCATCATTCTTTTCTCTCCTACGCTTTTAAGATCGTAATTTAAGAATTTTATAGCCCAAAAGGCTTTATGTTCTAACTCGAATGGAAAATGATAACTTTTCTCGTAGACAAGTTTGTATGGGGATGTCCCTAGGGGGTTTTAAATGTTTGTTCTATAGGCCCATAAGGCATCATCTACTTTTAATGCCCAATCTTTTCTGTTTGATTCAACCGCTTTTTTCGAGAATACGCTTAAGTTCTCGCTTTGCTACTTCAACTTGCCCACCGGTTTGAGGTGATATGGGGTAGCTATCCCGTGGTGTACTCCATATTTTTTAAGACTTTATCAAATTCAAGATTACAAAAATGAGTACCCCTATCACTAATGATGGCTCTAGGTGTTCCAAATCGAGAGAACAGTTTCTTGAGAAACTTAACTACTACTCTGGCATCATTGGTAGGCAAGGCTTCGGCTTCTACCCATTTTGACATGTAATCAACTGCTACTAGGATGTACTTATTTCCGAATAAACTCGAGAATGGACCCATAAAATCAATACCCCATATGTCGAATGTTTCATATGATAGCATGTATGTTTGAGGCATTTCATCGCATTTAGAAATATTACCTGTTCTTTGGCATTTATCACACGAAGTGACGTACCTGTTGGTATCTTTAAATAGAGTAGGCCAATAAAAACCTGATTCGAGTATTTTATGTGATGTCTTAATGCCGCTGTAATGTCCTCCTGAAGGTCCTGAATGGCAATGTTCTAGGATCTTACTTGCTTCTGCCTTTGTAACGCACCTTCGAATTACCTGATCTGCACATATACGGAAAAGAAAGAGGTCCTCCCAGAAATAGTTCTTCACATCAGAAAAGAATCGCTTCTTTTGATGATGTGTTAGCTTTTTCGGTAGGATGTTAGCGGCTAAATAATTCGCAATATATGCAAACCATGGTACCTCGGAGCAGGTTATAGAAAAGAGTTGTTCCTCAAGGAATGAGTCGTTTATCTCTCTTTCATCAAGTACTTCGATGTGCGGGTTCTCAAGCCTAGAGAGGTGATCTGCTACAAGATTCTCAGCTTTCTTCTTATCCTAAATTTCCAAATCGAATTCCTGTAAGAGTAAGATCCATCGTATGAGTCGGGGTTTTGCATCAGGCTTATTTAAAAGATAACGAAGAGTCGAATGGTCGATTAAAAACGACAACTTTAGATAATATTAGATATCGCTAAATTTGTCAAATGTAAAAACTACAGCTAGCAATTCTTTCTCTGTAGTGGTGTAGTTTTCTTGTGTATGAGTCAATATTCTGCTGGAATAATAAATTGGCTAAAAATGCTTGTTTCTTCGCTGTCCCAAAACTGCACCTACTGCAAAATCACTCGCATCACACATTAGTTCAAAGGGTAGATTCCAATCAGTGCAATTATAATCTGAGCATTTATTAGTTTGTCTTTAAGGATATTAAATACATCTAAACATTCCTGATCAAAATTGAAGTGAACATCTTTTTCTAGTAATCTTGTTAAAGGTTTAGCTATTTTAGAAAAGTCTTTAATGAATCTTCTATAAAATCCAAAGATGCCCTAGGAAGCTTCTAATAGCCTTTACTGAACTAGAGGAGGTAATTTCTCTATGGTTTCGATTTTTGCTTTATCTACCTCGATCCCTTTACTAGAAATTTTATGTCCTAGCACAATCCCTTCTCGTACCATAAAGGGGCATTTTTCCCAATTTAAAAAAAGTTTTGTTTCCTCACATCTCATTAGAACTCGTTGTAAATTTTTAAGGCAAAGATGGAAAGAATTACCGAATACCGAGAAATCGTCCCATAAATACCTCCATAATGTCTTCTACAAGTTCACAAAGATTGCCAACATGCAACATTTGAAAAGTAGCAGGAGCAATACATAATCCAAAAGGCATTCTACGATAAGCAAACGTGCAGTATGGGCATGTGAATGTTGTCTTCTCTTGATCTTCGGTGCTATTGGGATTTGGAAATAGCCGAGAGTTCATCTAGGAAGCAATAGTACATATGCCCGCATAACCTTTCTAACATTTGATCAATAAAGGGCGTAGGGAAGTGGTCTTTTCAAGTGGCGTCGTTTAGCTTCCTATAATCGATGCAAACTCTCTAACCCGTGGATCGCTCGTGGGAATTAGTTCATTCTTTTCGCTGGCTACCACCATCATACCCTCTTTCTTTGGAACAATCGCACAGACTTACCCAATTGTCACGAAATAGGATAAATTATTCCAAAGATCTAGAAGTTTAATTACCTCGCCACAACTTCTTTTACGTTGGGATTCAATCGTCTTTGAGGTTGCACACATGGCTTGTATTCCTCTTCCATTAAAATTTTACTGGTGCAAAACGATGGGCTTATTCCCTTAATGTCGAGAGATTTTCCAAGCTATAGCTTTCTTATGTTCCTTTAGTACACAGTATTAACTCCTCTTTTCCTTGGGTTCTAATTCAAGAGATAATTATCGGTAGCGTAGAATTGTCCCCAAGGAATGCGTACTCTAAATGTTTCTAGAACTATTTTAATTCTAATTTGGGTGGTTCATCAATGGAGGGTTTTTGTTTCATTCGTCATTGACTTCAATGATCTCTTTTTCCGCTTGTCTAGATGAAGATGTTTTTAAATTTAGCTCATTGACTTCATCTTCTTCCTCCTCTTCTTGAGTAAGACACAGCTTCCATCGTGTCATCATGTATGATTTCTGTAATGAGTTTTGAATAATATGACCAGTGGTATCAACAAAATAACATGAATCATCTTGTTCTCTAGAATATCGCATAGCATCATAAATTTGAAAAATAATTTCCTCCTCCCCTATCCTTAATGCGAGTTTACCATCACCTACATCTATAATGACCTTCTAGCAGAGAGCTAAGAAAGGGCGCCCTAAAATTAAAGGAACTTCAATATCCTCATCCATGTCAAGCACAACAAAATCAACAGGAAAATAAATTTATCAATTTTTACCAAGACATCTTCGATAACTCCTCTAGGATATTTAATAGATCTATCATTAACTCGAATACTCATCCTAGTGGGTTTTGGTTCCCAAGATTTAGTTTGTTTAAACATTTTATAAGGCATTAAATTAATACTCGCACCTAGATCACTAATGCCTTCTTAATATTTAAACTACCAATTAAACAGGGAATAGTAAAACTTCCTGGGTCTTTTAATTTGGTTGGTAATTTGTTTTGGAGGATGGCTGAACATTCTTCATTAAGCTCCACTATTGATATTTCTTCGAGCTTTCTTTTATTCATCAAGAGTTCTTTTAAGAATTTTGCGTACGTCGGTATCTGTGAAATGGCTTCAACAAAGGGTAAGTCAATATGTATTTGTTTAAAAAGTTCAAGAAATTTACCGTATTGGGCATCTAATCGGTCTTTCTTCAACTTTGTCGGATATGGGATTGGTGTTTTACTTTCTTTGCGCACTGGAGTTACATCCTCAACTCCCTCATCCTTTGCTTTGTCATCTTCATGTGGTATTTTTTTTCTTTAGTTCGACTAACTCCTTTCCACTTCTCAGTGTAACCGCCTTTACCTGTTCGGTTCCTTTAGAAAAAATCTCTGATCGAATTTCAGAAACTATCTCAGCAAGTTGTCCAAATGTGTTAGCAAGTTGTCCAACTGACTTAGTGAGTTCCCCAACTTGGCTCTCGATCCCTTTAATTGATGCTTGTTGATTCTTAAGGGTGGTCTCAGTGTCTTGGAGACGGTTATCTGTAGCTGCCATGAATTTTGTCAGCATATCTTCAAGGTTTGGCTTCTTCTCCTGTGGATAGGGCTAATTTTGGAAATTTTGAGGAGGTTGTTATTTTTGATTTCCTTGATTTCCTTGTCCTCCCCATGAAAAATTTGGGTGGTTCCTCCAACCTGGATTATAATTATTACTATAAAGGTTATTATTGGATCTGAAGTTATTACCTATATAGTTCATCTGTTCGCTTCCTGTGCCCGGTTGGTAGGGTGGGTACTCAGGATTCGCCACAGTTCCACTTGCGTCGCATTGCATTACTGGATGTACCTGCGAAGAACACAAACTATCAAGCTTTTTATTCATCATCTCTACCTGTGTTGATAGCATAGTTACTGCATCGATGTTGAAAACTCCGGCTGATTTTGTTGGTTTTGTCCTTGTAACCTGCCACTGATAGTTATTCAGTGACATCTCCTCTATGAATTCGTAGGCTACTTCGTGAGTTCTCATGTTCGGTGGTTCCACCGTGGTGAATCAATTAGTTGCCTCGTTGAGGGGTTTACACCGTTATAGAAAGTTTGGACTTGGAGCCACAAGGGTAAACCATGGTGTGGACACCTTCTCAAGAGATCCTTATATCTCTCCCATACGTCATATAATGTTTCTAAATCCATCTGCACAAAAGAAGAGATATCATTCCGTAATTTAGCCGTTTTGGCCGGTGGGAAATATTTTAATAAAAAAATTTTGGTCATTTGATCCCATGTAGTGATTGACCGTGGTAACGAAGTTTAACCACTCGCTTGGCTTTATTCCTTAATGAAAAGGGAAATAACCAAAGCCGTATGACATCATCAGAAACGCCATTTATTTTGAAGGTATCACAGAACTCTAAAAAATTAGCTATATGAGTGTTTGGGTCTTCGTCCTGTAAACCATTAAATTGAACAAATTGTTGAATCATTTGTATAGTGTTAGGCTTTAATTCAAAATTATTAGCAGCTATAGCAAGCCTAACAATACTAGATTCTACTCTGTTAAATGAGGTTTAGCATAATCATACATAGTACGTGGAGCATTATTTTCTCGCCACATCTTGGGGTGGTGGATTATTCTCGCCCATCCCTTCAAAGAGGATTGGATTCGCCTTCTCGCTCTTTTTCTGTAAATTTAGGGCTCGCCTAATTTCTTTGCGATTCTCGCGAGCGGTAGCTTCAATATCACCATCAGATACTAGTGGTCCTCTCGGGTTCCTTCTAGTCATAAACTAGAGGTACTGTTAGGAAAAGAAAAAGAAAATTTTGCAAAGTTAAAAACAAAACAAAAACAAAAATAAAAATAAAAGTAAATTGCGGAAAATAATGGCTAAAGTAATAAAAATAGAGCTTTCTTAATATTTTAGTTCCCCGACAATGGCGCCAAAAACTTGATCGTGTGTCAGAGTTTTAAAAATTTAAATAATGAGAATGATCGAACCTGGAAACTAACTATGACAACGATTCAGGCAAGTGCACCTATCGAATAGTAGTATAGCTTAGGCAAGACCGAATTGTCGAACCCAAATGAACTAAAAGTACTAATACTAACTTTCTTTTTATTATTTAGCCTAAGAATTAAGTGAATGGTTGTTTAATCTAAATTACTAAACTTAAAGACTCTAAGACAAAGAAGGATGAATTTAGGAGAATAACTTGAGGAAAAACCAATTGATTAAAACGACACCCAAGGAAGAATCCACCTAGACTTCACTTGTTATCTAACTCTGAACCAGACGATGTATTCATTTGATTTGATCCGTAGGATTCCCTAATTTATATTAAACCCTCTCTCGAGGCGAATAACGTCTAACCCTAGGTTGATTAATTAAAATATCTTTCTAATTAAAACCCCTAGAATTGCATTAACTCGATCTATGGATTCCCATATTAGGTTTCACCCTAATCCGGCAACACCTCGTCACCCTATCTCTAGGCGCGCGATCAACTCCGCTTAACTATGCTAGATCTACTCTTAGGTAGGGACTTTTGGTCCTCCACCTAAGCACATCAAACTTGAATTAATATCAGCGAAATATCAACACAAGAATTAAGAACACATTATTAAGAACAAATCAAATATTTATCATATAGTTCAGTAAACGATAACAAGATTCATCTAAGTTTCATCCCCTCGTATCCGAGGGTTTAGTTCATAACAATAAAAGAAAACATCTCGTAAGAAAAGATAAAACAAAACATAAGAAATCCCTAAAACCCCTCAAGGAATTGAAGAGGAGATCCTCTGTCTTGAGTATAATTATGGCTTCTTGAGATGGATCAACTGGCTATCCCTGAGCGAATCCCCACAAATCTGCCCTCTCTGGTCTAGCAAGACGCCCCTAAACGATAGCTTTGGGCTCCCCCTTTCAGGTCATACTTAGGGTGTATTTATAGGCTTTTGGAATGTGTTTTTTTTGCCCCTAAGTATCCAAATCCGATTGAAATTGCTCTTTCCATGGGCAGGGACACGGCCATGGCACACGCCTGATGTGAATCGCCTTTAGGCCGTGTTCGGAGTTTTAATGAGGTGACACGCCCGTGTATCTCATGGCTAGACCGTGTTCGAGATTATTGAGGAGGCACGGCCGTGTGGTCTTGGGCCCAGGCCGTGTTGATTTTGTGCTTTGGCCCATTTGACTCATTTTAAGCCCGTTTCTCGTTCTTTTCATCCTCCGGTGCTTTCCTGAGTATATAACATGAAAAGAAAGGATCAAGAGCACCTTTTTACATAAAATAAGGGGTAATTCATCCAAAAGCATACTAAATGTGGGATTAAAATATGTTACTTTTACGGTTTATCAGTATTTCTTACGCCAATGAATAATATGCATTTCTTACATGTTGTATTACCAACGAACGGTTTGTACCC
Source organism: Gossypium sturtianum (assembly GCA_025698515.1). Lineage (NCBI taxonomy): Eukaryota > Viridiplantae > Streptophyta > Magnoliopsida > Malvales > Malvaceae > Gossypium > Gossypium sturtianum. The sequence continues at coordinate 37,501,002 of CM046950.1, forward strand.
TACATTTTATATTGTTACACTAATGAATAATATGCATTTCTTACGCCAACGAACGGATGGCTTGAACCTATTCTATTTTACATGTACAATTATGGCATCCACAATATACATATGCCATGTCTCCATTGAATAAATTTAATCCTTCTATATTAACAACTGCACGACTCAGGTATATGTTATACATTTTCAGATTGTCGGGCCAATGAGCATACCACCCATTAAATCACAAAGCAAACTTATACGAACCAACCATGAATAGAAACACCATCTGCCAATGCATTATTAAGGGTACAAATGAATTTCAATAGCCTCGCAAGACAACGTATATTCCCAAGTCGTAGGGCCAATAATTGTATCCTCTATAAAACTACAAGACAATTTTTGGGTACATTCCCTATAACTTACCACCTTTTTTTTTTTTTGCAACAACTACTACCTACAGGGGTGGCCTACAAATGGTCTCGAGGCATGGTCATTTTATAACCTATCTCTCGACTGGGAGGGGGACTATTGTTATATCCCCCAATTTGGACCTGGTTGGACCCTCCATTGGGCCCTCACCCCTCCTATAAGTACCCCAAGATACCACTTAATAAAGAGATTCCTCTCCACTCAAAACCCTAATTCACTAAGTAATAATCCTGACTCTCTCTAACTGTCCAACTTTTGACCTTAGAATGGGTGAATTGACCTCTTTCGACTCTATCCCTCCTTTTTATCCATTTCCATTAATATCATGCATCAATAGACACATGAAGAGCTGTTTTATAGCTTCCATAGAGATGAGGTTCTAGTCAAATCTATCATGCACAAGTGTGTAGTGCACTTCGTTCCCATACATAAGCAACATTCAAATTGTAAACAACAGCTAAGATGACTGAAGTTCATGGGTTTCAATTTTTATTTTATTCTTCTTTTATAAATTTTTAATTATTTTATACAATTTTAGGAATTTTTAAATGCAATTTTATAAAATCTTATACTTTCATCAAAAAATAATTTTTTAATAAATTTATTTTTTAAAATTTGTAAATGTTAATGAATTTTTTTTTAAACTTTTAGGACTAAATTTGTTTTTTTTGTTATTGAATAGAAGCAAATTGATAGAATGCCTAAATATTGGAGGGTTAAATTCACTCGTATGTTGATAAAGAAAAGCCCACGTTAGACCTTCGTTATTGATTTTACGGCTGAGTGACTAAAAATTCTAATTTTGAGAACTTTGGTGACTATATTGAAAAACTTTATAATTAGGTGACCAAAATAGAATCACTCTCATAATTGAGTGACCAAAATAGAATCACTCTCATAGTTGGGGGACTATTTGTGTTGTTTACCCAAAAGAAAAATGGAAGAGTTTATGGGTTTGTTTGTGTTCCCTTTGGCGCCCAAAGCCCAACGGCCTCCAAGGTCCCACGATAACTCCTCCCGCCACCAAAAACTGAAAGAAGTTCACAAACAATTTTGTTAATCTCTAAAACGCCCCTACATTATGAACTTCCTACTTGTCACCCAGGGCACGAAACGACGAGGGGCAATTTCGTAGATAAACTAAGTATTGAGACCTATTCTTAAACAACTTCCACACTTAATTTTTTTTTTCCAACCTCCAAAACGAACCACAATTCGGTACCTAATCGCTCACGCCCTTTAGGCTTCCATCTCTGATCCATTTTTGCATTTTTTCTTTGTCCGTCTCTCACTATTCTCCCCAGCAGTTTCAGTCTCTACGAAACGAAGAGGGAAGACCTGAGAAAGGTATCTCTCTCTATAGGGCACGATATTGTCCATTTGTGCTGCTAATATTTGATTCTCTTCTTTAAGAATGTCAACTTTGAGAGCTCCGTGTGATCTTTTAGAAGATGTAAAGGAAGCAGAGGTGGTTCCTGCGCTTTATTTTACTCTTTCAGTCGGAGATAGTGAGAAAGAACTTGGAGATTCATCGGAAAAAGAGGTGAAATCGGCTGATTTTTTTATCGTTCTTAAACACGAAGGAGAGTGCACCGTGACGCCTATCGAAGAACAACCTTCGGAGACTACCACGGAGAAAGGAGCTGACGACGCGAGTGAGAAATCTTTTGATTTTATCATGTTTGAGAAGTCTAAATTTACCGAGAAATCCCTGTGTTCACAAAATGAAGAGGAAGAAGCTCTTGAATCTCCTGAGGAAGCTTCGCAAACTGAAAATGTAAAATGGACGGATGATGGAAAGACTTCTCTAGAATCAAACCAGCGAGAGAGTCCAAAAAAATCAACAGAGATATTTCAAGACACAGTCGGAAAAGAAGAGTCATCCAAATCGGAGGAAGAAAATGAATCGACTGACAAACTTGATCAGCCGATGAAGACGTTGAGAGTGCAGAGCAACGAGAACATCTCCAAATCCAATAATGCAAACGTGGCGCAGATGTCACTGAAGCCGTCTCCTAGCGTAGGTTCGAGTCTCGAGAACTTGGAACTCGACAGTTTATTGCCTGCGGTCAGATCCGTCGATAGTCCTCTAGGGAGTACAGAAAACGGTGCGATGTTGGAAGAAGCGTGGGAGGGACTACAAAAATCTTACGTATATTACAAAGGCAAGCCTGTCGGTACGCTCGCTGCTATGGATCCTATCGCCGAGGCTTTGAATTACAATCAGGTATATTATGTTTAGTTATTTGTCATCGTTTTTCTTTTCTTTTGATTTTTCAAATCCAGATATCTCCCTTGTTTTGTTATATTATCATTTTCTTTTGTTTGGCTATTTTGCAATGAAGCTTCATTAGTCATAGGTGTTTTCTCAACGGTCTTTCTTTAGCCTTCAAATCTATGCTTGTTAGAATCCATTTTATCTTCAGAATTTTGCTTACTGCTATTCGCTTTCGCTATAGCATTTTGAGGCATTTTCTGTTTTTGTGAATGGTGTTAAGGAAATTCCTGTTTTACATGCATGATAATCATCTATATCTATTTCTTATGCTTATTTTCCATCCATGATAATCATCTATATCTATATCTAATTCTTCGTGTTATTCTTTTACTTATATAACTTCGGTTCCTGTTATGATTTGCTATGAAAGTTCTTGTGCCTTTTAGTTCTGTGATCTTTTCGTCTTCACCTGGCAAATATGTGGTCTAATGTACACTTCTTGACTTGCCCTTCATATGCCGGAGGAACTAATTAATTATTATATTATATTGTGAGTGGCATAAGTCGTTTCATCTTCAATTTTTATTTTAAAACAAACGAGGAAGAGAGTTTTCCATACAGGTGAAGATTAACGATCTTTGTAGATGCCTTTGAGAGGAATTACCGTACGTCATTGTTACATAGCCACAGACTAAAAACATGCATTATTGCTTGATCAAATTCATAGTGCTGCTGTTTTTCTGAGTTTGATAGCTAGCCCATAATGTTATGATTTCAATGAAGTTAAAAGCCTTATTGCAGGGGTGCCCTATTGAACTCAATCAATATTCTTGCCCCATTCTTATATTGCAGGTTTTCATAAGAGACTTCGTTCCCAGTGGCTTAGCCTGTCTAATGAGACCTGCCAATGCTGGTGGCGATCCAGAGATAGTAAAGAACTTTCTGTTAAAGACTCTCCACCTTCAAGGTTGGGAGAAAAGAATTGACAATTTTACACTTGGGGAAGGTGTTATGCCTGCAAGTTTTAAAGTTCTTTACGATTCGCATAGGCAGAAGGAAACCTTGGTTGCAGATTTCGGTGGTAGTGCAATAGGAAGAGTTGCACCTGTTGACTCTGGGTTCTGGTGGATCATATTGCTAAGGTCGTATACCAAATGCACGCATGATTATACGCTCTCAGAACTACCTGAGGTGCAGAGAGGAATGAAGCTGATACTTAACCTTTGCCTTTCAGATGGTTTTGACACTTTTCCTACACTTCTGTGTGCAGATGGGTGTAGCATGATTGATAGGAGGATGGTGAGTCTTCTAGTTATTATAGAAGTTTCCTTTAACTTTATATAGAAGTACTTGTTTGAAAACAAGATCGGGAATTAGACTGGTTATTGTCACAACTGCTCCAAGTGTTAAGCGTATTTGCCAATCTAAGCCACTTCGAATCTTCTTCTATTTTCGTTGTTCTAGTACCCTTAGATCCTGTGATCAGTCTCTGCATGATTTTGTTCTGGCCCTAGTCTAGTAGCAGACGGAAAAATGGTTTTCCCCCTAAATTCTTGCTTGTTTTTGTGAATGAGTAATGTAATGTAGTTCATATATCATTGTTTGAACTCATTTTATTCACTACGGGGCAAAGCTGGAAAATTTATATTGGGGAGCTAGAATTGAAGTGTAAATTCTTTTGGGGCCAATACACAAAATTTACCATTTTATTAGTTATAACTTTACAAATTTTAAGAGCCTAAAAGGGAAATTTTACCAAACGAAGGGGGCAAGGCCCTTGCCTTCCCCCTGGTGCCGCCCCTGCTGCAATGCCTTGAGTTGTTTTGATATTTGGTCGGTCGGTCCTACTCTTTTTCTTCTTTTTACCCTCATTGCTCTGAACTGAGTTTAATTAGTGGAATTTAATGTGCTTCCTTTTTGGGCAGGGAATTTATGGGTACCCCATTGAGATTCAAGCACTCTTCTATTTTGCACTGAGGTCTTCTAGGCAGATGCTAAAACCAGAGCGAGATGGCAAGGAACTAATTGAGCGTATCGATAAGCGCATCAGAGCTCTCAGTTTTCACATCCAAAAATACTACTGGCTTGATTTCACACAGTTAAACAACATATATCGCTACAAAACTGAGGAGTATTCCCACACTGCTGTCAACAAATTTAATGTCATCCCAGAGTCTATTCCTGATTGGGTGTTCGATTTTATGCCCTTACGTGGGGGATATCTGATTGGTAACGTCAGCCCAGCTCGAATGGATTTCCGCTGGTTTTTGGTTGGAAACTGCATTGCAATCTTGAGTTCACTAGCTACACCTGCACAAGCAACAGCAATTATGGATTTGATTGAGGAGCGCTGGGAGGACTTAATAGGAGAGATGCCTTTGAAGATAGTTTATCCAGCTTTGGAGGGTCATGAATGGAGAACTGTTACTGGGTTTGATCCAAAGAACACACGGTGGAGTTACCACAATGGTGGATCATGGCCAGGTATTTGTCATGTACTTATAGTTCCATAGTAAGTTATTTGCATAGTTCAAGATATAAGTCGCCTTGTCGCATCATATGATATTGCTTTTAGCTGGATCATTTATATTTCCAGTGCACAACAGGCAAGCTCGAGATCATGTAGCCTTTGAGGATTAACCAGCATAATCTTATGATTAGACTTAGTAGGGTGTCGAACCTTCTTTTTATTAGACGAGGGATTGTCCTTCTTGCATTTGGGCGAGGTACCGGTGTCGTCCCTCTGGCAAGGTGTTTAGCCGAGGCTTTGGTGGTTTTCGGCCTTTCTTAATCTTAGGCCCAACAGTGTTAATAGATTGCATCCAACGAATTTAGAAAGCTCAAGAATGAAATGAATATGAACATTTGGTTTCCTTGAAAATGATTTATTTGTAAAGTTCCTTGACCTGGTGTATTGAACATTGTCCATGCAGTTCTGGTATGGCTACTAACAGCAGCGTGTATCAAGACTGGAAGGCCTCAAATTGCAAAACGAGCCATAGAGCTGATTGAACAACGCCTTTCCAAAGACGGCTGGCCTGAGTACTATGATGGCAAGACCGGGCGTTATGTTGGGAAGCAAGCAAGGAAATATCAAACATGGAGCATCTCTGGCTACTTGGTCGCTAAGATGTTGATTGAGAACCCAGCCAATCTCCCCATCATCTCTCTTGAAGAAGATAAAAGGATTGCCAAGCCAAAGCTCACCCGCTCTATCTCATTCTAGAAAACAACTGCATCCGACAGACAGGGATTTTCATTTTATTGCACACATATAATTCTTTTTGCAACTGGGATGGTTCGAAAATATCCAAAATTCCAAATGCTCATATTGACACTATAGTTAAAGCGAGCAATAGATTGTCAAAAGTCAAAACCAGAACCAAGTAGCCCTTCTCCGTGAGTACGTAACAGTAAACTACAACAGGCTGTAAGAAAAGAAATAATACCTAGGGCCCAAAACCATTGGATAAGTAAAAATGTAGAAGATAAATTGGATAGAAAACAATGGCCCGGCCCCTAGTGCGCCGCTCTTTCTCTCTTCAGACGCTTAACCGCCAAGGAAAAGAACCACTAAGGCAAATACGAAGAAAGAAAAGTCTTATCAGTACATTCTTCACTAATCAATATATATATACATATCTGTTTCTATAACTATTTGATCAAATTAGGCGATGGATAACAGCTGCAGCTTCATATCATGCGACAAGCTAGATCGTATGGCTACCTGGGTGGGCGCCAGCATGGCCTCTGCATTTTTTGCTTCATTGGAGCGGTGCTCCTGTATAAATCTCAGCACCACCGACTTCGATGACGAAGAGGAAGCCAAGGACCGCCCTCTCATGTTCATCAAGCCCGTGGTCCACGATGAACCCCAATCCCAACCAGACCCAGCCGCCGCGAACCGCCCCACCGCCGGCAAGCTCAACGTTTGATTGTCTTGTCTTCTAGGGTTTGTTTCTCATGTTTCTGTACTTTTTTTTTTTCTGTTGTATATATGTGAAGTATGTTTCTAGATTAATTGCGAATCAATTCGTGTATACTTTGGCTTATGATTTGGTGTCAATTGTTTTTTTTTAATGGTGATTTCAATGGAATTTATGAATTTCATTCTCATTTTTGGCTTTCTTTTTGTTTGGATAATTCAAGGATGACACAACTTGACGATTTTCAACTCATTTGCAGATGCATCGTAATATTCTGATTTCATTGGAATTATGATTTTTAAATTTAGGAACAAATTCATGAATATGGACTGCGATAAAGTGAATTAATTTTTACTGTTGTTTTTCTTTAACTAAAGAATGCTGCTTATTTTATTTTATTTTTTAGAAATACAAAATGCTATTTTTAACTGAATTATTGAATGCATGATGCCGTTGACTAGTACAGTTACATTTATGTTCAGCGTTAATGAATTGCATTCTTGATGTGTCCCTTTCGCCTTTTCTTCTTTTATGTTAATTTGAGCTATTACTGATTGTCCTGCACTTTCTGGACTAGTGGATGAGCGCGGGTATATTGTTCTTTCATATGTTAAAAGAATTATGACGCACTCATGTTTGAATGTGTCAGATACAAATAGAAATGGTAGGTATTTATATTTTGAGGAAAATAAAAAGTTTGGGTAACATAGATTTTCATATTTTAAGAAAAACAGAGAGTTGGGGTAAATAGCAGGGGCATTGTAGTGATAGTGTTGTTTCTCAAACATGTTTCCTAAATCTCTTATCGGCTGACTGAAACCAAGATGCGATGTGATGTGCAGTGAAAGTAGGTTTTCATTTTTATGGGGTGGACGAAATGGCAACTTCTAAGATATTGGATTTAGGAACTATGAGGAAATCTCTATTGGATAAAGCAAGCAGGGCAGTTTGTGGACTATTGCTAGGGCAGATGAATGATGCATCTTTTTCAATTTCAGAACCTCATAACCCAGCAAAACCGTAGAGATAACTTATTCATGTGTATAATATATAGGATATCTTGACGTGTTAGAAATATTATTGCAGTTCAATTCAAGTATTGCTTCTCCGTCTTTTGGGATTTTTGACCAGAAAATAAAAGCCCAAATGGAAAAGAAAATTCAGCAATTGAAATCATTTTGATATTTACATAGAAAGGCTAAGTTCGTGTTTTGTGTTTTAAAATTTGGAGTCTCATTTTAGCATTTAATTTTAACTTCAATATTTGCTTTTGTACCTTAGTCCTAGTTAAGCACTTTAGCTCCGTTTTAATCATCAAATTGGTATTTAAACTTTTTCTTTTCCCAATTTAGTATTCTTATTTTTTACTAGAGGGTATGATGTTTTGTTTAGATACCAAATCGAACATTGAAGCTAAATTCAAGTACCAGTTGATATAACCCTTATAAGAATGGAAATTTCAAAGGATAAAGTTGTGTTTACGACACTAACAACAAATAAAGCCTTAATCTTAGATAAAATTTGAAGCTCATAATTTGAATTAAGGCTTAAGCAACTATATTTGATATTAATATCATACATGGGCTTGATTTGAACCTTATTAATGGACATCTTTATTTTATAGTTTCAAGTTTTAACTAGACTTGTTCGTGGGTGTTGAAAAAAAAAAATTAGATTTGTCTGTGGGTTGAGTTGAGCAATACTTAAATCTAAAATGATTTTTTAAGTTGATGTCTAAATTTGGTCTATCTCAATCTTGAATCATTTTACTATTCATATATTAATTAAATATTAAAAATATATTTATATTAATATTCTAAAAATTAAATTTATTTTTTTATATTTAATTTGAATTAAATTTGCCATGGGTTGTGTAGCCCGTGCGGCCCGACTTGGGCTAAACTTGGACAAGTATTTTTCACCTTAGACCAGTTCGATCGGCTCGAATTCAATTTGAATAATAATAAATATTTTTTAAAATTTAAATTTAATAATAAAAATATATAAAATATCAATTAAAATATATATTTTATATTTTATTAACCTTTAATAGTAAAACAAGTTTCTTGGGTGGGTCGAGTTGGATCGAAAACAGACCCAAGCTTGAAAATTTTTTAAGACCGAGTCTCGACCTGGTCCGATCATAGACCTCTAATTCAAGCTAAATAAATTCATAGTAAAATTATTTATCTAAATTCCGATCAAACCTGGTTGAGTAGACTAGCAAACTCATTAACAACCCAAAGGCCTACTTGAAAAATGGGAGGGTTTGGGCAAAAATAATGGCCCGAAAAATAGGCTTGGAAAAAGATAAGGCCCGTTTAGAAAATGAGCTTGGGCCTTGAGTAAGTTTTTTTGGCTCGGGATATTGTATAACATTTGTTTTATTGTTAATTTTGCTATTATTTTAGAGGTGTTTGCTTGTTAAGTTACATTTATCTTAGTGTTATTTAAATATAAAGACTTTTTTTAAAATTTATTTTTAATTTGTTGGGAAACATTTATTTTAATATTTTTAATATATTTGGTGTATTATATGTTTTTAAAATTATCTTATATAAAAAAATAAAAATTAGAAAAATTAATACGAGTGGATCGGGTCTAGGTTTAAGCTTTTTTATCCGGGCCGGACATAGATAAAAATTTAGGCTCATTTTTCGGGTCAGGCCTAGGCCCATCAATCGGACCTAAAATTTTTGTCAGGGTCTGGTCCGAACTCGGTCTGACCTAACCCATGGACAACTCTATTGACAAGTCTGAGGCCTAACCTCCCAAGTCATTAAGTTAGCAATAAAAACCAATTCTTGTAATGCGTTCAATTTGGGTTTTAATCTAACTTAGTTATAATGGACTAACTTACATTAGGATGATCTTAAAAACAAAATTTTTTAGGCATCAATAACATTTTGCCACATCATCAAATTTTAAAGACATGAAATTATTATTATACACTTATCCATAGAGAAATTATTTTATGGAACCTTCCCACCATATTATTTATGGTCAATTTCTAATTATTTAATGATATTTCAACAATTTTTCCATGTCATTGACACATAATTTTGATAATTTTTTTTTTATCTTGAACCTCAAACATAAACCCTAAATTCAGAATTTTAAACCCTGAAGCCAAAACCTCAAACCTCGAGCCCTAAACATGAACCCTACACCTGTAGCCTCGAACCATTAAATCATGAACCCGAACCTTGAATCCAAAACTCATAACCCGTAACTCCAAACCTTTGGACCTCTAACCCAAAACTCAAACCCGACCCCTAAACCTTAAATCTCGAACCCAAACCCCGAACCTCAAGTTTCGGGGTTCAGGGTAAAATAATTACCAAAATATGTGTCAATGACATGGAAAAAATTGCACAATATTACTTTTTTTTTAAAAAAAAAATTGATTGCGCAAAATAAAAAATATTAACTTATGAAAAAAAATGATTAAAATTTGTAAAAGAAGAAAAGATGTTTGTTTATAATTAAAAAATAATAATTATTTTAAGTAATTTAATTAAAGTTAAATTAAGTTGGAGAAGATATTAGATATAGATGAGTGTATAATAATTTAAAAAATAGTAGTATTGTGCAATTTTTTCATGTCATTGGCACATAATTTTGGTAATTATTTTACCTTGAACCCCGAACCCTGAACCTTGAACCTTGAACCTTAAACCTTGAATCTCGAACCTTGAGGTTTGGGATTTAAAGTTTAGGGGTTGGGTTTGGGTTTAGGTTTGGGGTTTAAGGTTTAATGGTTTGGAGTTACGGGTTACAAGTTTGGGGTTTAAGGTTTGGGTTCATGGTTTAACAGTTTTCGGTTACGAGTTTGGGGTTCATGTTTAGGGTTTGAGGTTTGAGGTTTTTGGTTCATGGTTTAAGATTCTAAATTTAGGGTTTAGGGTTTGAGGTTCAAGATAAATTTTTTTATCAAATTTATGTGTCAATGACATGGAAAAAATTGTTCAAATATCATTAAATAATTGAAAATGGACCATGAATAATGTGGTGGGAAGGTTCTATAAAATAATTTCTCTATAGATGAGTATATAATAATAATTTCATGTCTTTAAAATTTGATGATGTGGCAAAATATTATTGGTGCCTAAAAACTTTTGTTTTTAGGATCATCTTAATGTAAGTTATTCCCTATTTTTTAATGTTTACATTTATTTTATGTGATATAAATTATATAATATATAAGAATAAAATAATATATTAAAAAAGTATAAAATTTGATTGGGTTCAGGCTCTGAATGTTAGATCCCAAGCTAAACCAACATTTTTAAAAAGGCTTAATTTTTTGTGCAAACCTATTTTTTAGGCCTCATACTTTTTTCCAAAGCCTCTCATATTTCGAGCAGGCCTTCAAGCTTAGGCGGGTAGCCTGACCTTTGAACAAATTTGCTTTTAATCTACTTCTCTTATATCAATTACCTTTGATGGTTCACAAGTAAACCTATTCGCAGGTCGGGTAGCCCACATGGCTTGCCTTTAGGCTTAGGCTAGATTTTTTTACAACAGGCGACCAGGTCCGATCTAAATTCAAATTAAATAATCATTTCAATGTTTTATTAGGCTAATAATTTAATTTAATCCTAATAAACTAACACAATTAGAAAGCATCTGTATGAGTTTCAAATGTGTGAATAAGTTTGTCTTTCTTTCTTTCATTTTTAGAAGTCGATCGCTAGAGAGAGAAAGTTTAAACTTTAAGAATGACCAAATGTCTCTGTTGCCTCCTCTTCCCTGGTGGAGGCTTTTTTTGTTCTATTAAGAGCATGGTGGAGCCTCTTTTTCTTCCTCCCTCATTCTTTGTCCTTTTGTTTTGATACCATGAGTCCACCAGTAGAAACTGTAGAGGTTCTCCACGTGCAACTGCCCTTAAAGGTCATGGTTGTTTGACCTCTTGAGATGCTTGCAAAAGATTCATCACATAAAGTTTGTTGTAATAGTATGATTTTCAGTAGTATCGAACAATGCTATTTTGGAACCCCATTTCCATAATCCGAGTTCGTGAATATTAAAAATAAATATTTACTAAGATTATATAAAAATATATTAAAGATTAATTTGCTAATTTTCTCGAATTACTAGTTCATTAAGGCTTAGAGACTAAATTGTAAAGTCTAGTCACTATAGATTTTTAATTTACAAAAGGATTGGGGATTAAAATAGCAATTAACCAAAGTTCCTAAAATGGTAATTAAACTAATATTTAGAGATAGTTAGTGGCAGATGATGGCCATCTCCACTAATTGAAGTGTGATTATGTTAATTACTTAAGGAATAAAAAGGTCCAAAATTCACTCAAATTAATTCAAACAAAACCTGATCCCTAAATAAATTTATCCATTACCAATTAGGGTCAACACTCAAACGTTAACTCGAGAATTTGGGTCGTTACATTCTTGGGCCAGAGAATCTTGAATAAAATTCAAACATCACATCTTAATTTTTTTTTTTTGAAAAACACTTCTAACAAGAAGCGTTTTTAAAAAACTAATCAAACTTTTCAAGAAAGCGCTTCTTGTTATAAGTGTTTTTTAGACTTGTCATGTCCAATCTTTTCCAACATTTTGAAGTTATGTTTGATATCTGAGGGTAATATTTCCAATAAAATAAATACATTCTGTGTAGAGGTTCTATACTGAAATTTTGAACAAATTGTTTATGTTAAAAATTTGAATTTCAAAAATTGATCCAACAAATTAAAAATTAATTAACATATAAATATCATAATAAGTGGAACAAAAGAGAAAAAGCTTTCATCTTCTTCTTCCTTCATGACCAAAACACCATAGAAAGAAAGGAGAAAAACTAATCTTTGGAAGCTAGACATTCGATCCACTAATAAGTAAGCAAATTCAAGTATTTTCTTGTAATTTTTATATATTTGAGGTCATGGGAGATTGATTTTTAGCTAACCCATGTACCAATTTGAGAATTAGATGAAATTGGTGTGAACTTGTTAGAAATTAAGCTTAGTTTAAGAAAAGGACTGAATTATAAAGCTTAATTGTTAGTTTTGTACATTTGGGACCAAATTGAATAAAATGCAAAACTATAATGAAGTTTTGGTAGGAATAAGAAGTAAAGGGTCCCTAATGAATGTATGTGAAACCATATTTTAGTCCGAAGCTAGGATTCGAAAGTTATAACTATTTCGAGTTTAGTGACTAAATTGAATAAAATATAAAATTTTAGGGGTATAAAAGATGAGTTTATATAGATTCATTCAGATCATTGCATAGTATGAAAAGTTTTTAGTATTGATTGGTTGTATAAAATAATTGTATAGATCAAGAATTGGATCCAAGTGAAGTTAATAAGAGAAAAGCTAAAGTTGTGGATTAGTCCTTGAAATATCAACACTTTTCATGTTTTGAATAGGTAAGTTTGTATGAAACTTACTATAGCACCTTGTATTATAATTGTATGCTTGTGATTAGTTTAATATATTAATGTTTTTATATAGTTGCAATATTATGTAATTTGATACATTTGGCTAGTAATGGATTAAATTAAAATATTGTGTGGTGATTAACGATTATGAAAAGTTACAGGGTATAAATGTGAAAATGCGAATGATGTCATAATATGGAATAAAAGATATTACCCTTTTTCCAAGGTGTGATATGCAAATGTAAACAATTACAAGGATTATATTGAAATATGTGAAAATAGGTGCTTGTGTGAACTTAGTAAAGGATAGGACACGATTGGCATGTCAATAGGGTATTGTGCATGCTTGTATGGGATGTATTATAGATGTTGGCGAGGTCCAGTATTCGTTGCGGATTCTCAATGTAACAACCTGTTTTTCAATGGAATCAGAAATGGTGATTTTGGGACTACAAATTTGACGAGTGAGTTCGTATAATTAGTATTTAAATTATACGAGTCAACAATAATTTTTATATTGAATTTTGATTTGAGGAATTTTAACTAACTGAATTAAAAGTTAGTATAAGTGGTTCAGTTCAAAAGTAAATTGATTATTGAAAACGAGGTATTAGGACCTCGTTTCTGTAATTTAAGGCCGTAAATATTTTTATTAAATATTTATAGTCTTATTATAGGTGAATTGAAGTTTGGTCAGGTAGTTTTTACGATTAATTGCTTAATTAAGGTAAAATGATTAAATTGTAAAAGAGGTAAAAGTTAATCGCTATAGATTTAAAATACTAAAGGGACCAAAATGGTGATTAAACCATGATCAAAAAGTCCAAGTAGTGTTGACATGATTAAATCCACTAACTTTGGGCTATTTGCTCATTTAGTCCTAATTAGTTTAGGGTTAAATTGAAATAAAACTTAATTAATCAATAATTTGAAACAATTAAATGACTAATTATGCAATTAAACCTTTCTTAGATGGTAATTATACCATGTACTTATATATTGGACATTTATGGATATGTTTTATAAATTATATAAGTTATAATTAAAAGGTTATAATAGTAATTTTGTAAATAAATGAATTATAATTAAAATAAAAGCTAAATTACAATGTAATTTCTTTGATTCTTCTCCCAAAAATGCCGAAACACAATTTTTGGAGGTGAAGGAAGCTTCGACCAAGCTTGTCCTTCAATTTGGTAAGCCAATTTTAACTAGTTTATTGCAGTTTTTATGTTTTTGAGATCGTTGTAACTAGGTCCAACTAAACCGTATCTCCGTTTTCAAAACGGTTAAAGATTATGGATTATGCCATTGATGAGATTTGGATATTCTTGAAGTGTTATGGTATATTATAAAGCTTGAATGTTAAATAGGACTATTTTGTAAAGTAATTTTTGGTAATTTTAATGTTTAAGGACTAAATTGTTAAAGTGATACAATTACAGGGAATTTTTGTGAAATAAAAGAAATTATGGGCTGTATGGGCCCTTTACAATTGAGCTAAATTTAAATTTGATTAAAATTGGTTAAATTGCAAGTTTTGAGCTTAGGGACTAAATTGTATAAAAGTAAAATGTCAGGGGTAATTTTGAAAAAATGTAAAAAGATTTAATTGCATAAAATAGTGAATTATGTTGCTAGAAATTGATAATTGAATGAAATTATTATTTTGATCAAGGACGAGCTAATAATCAAGGAAAAGAGAAAATTACTAAATAGTCCATGAACTTCTGTTATTGCTGCAATTAGTCTGGTAAGTTTGTTCGGTTTAATTTTAGTACAATTTTTAAATGTAATATATGAACCTAATTCCATAATGTTAGATTATATTGGTGTGTGTATGTAACACCCCTAACCCGTATTCATTGTCGAAACAGGGTTTTAGAGCATTACCGGATTTACAGATTAGACAGATAGAAATTTCAATCATTTCATATCATATAGCATTCATGTCAAAAACCAATCAAATTCATAGATATTGTCCATTAAACGAGCCTTCGAGGCTCAAAATATGCATTAGAAACAAATCGGGACTAAATCAGAAACTCAGAAAAATTTTCAAAAACATTTAAAATTTTGAACACTGTAGGGTTCACATGGCCGTGTGGCCAGGCCGTGTGAGAGACACGCCCGTGTCTTAGGCCGTGTGGGCATTTGAAATAGGAACACACGGCCGTGTCCCATCCCATGTCCGTACCCGTGTAACTCACTGACTTGGGTCACACGGCCAAGCCACACGCCCGTGTGCCAGGCCGTGTGAGCATAATGACTTGCATTCTAAAAAGATACAGGGGACACACGGCCGTGTCACCTGGTTGTGTGTCACACACGGCTGAGACACACGTTCGTGTCTTTGCCCGTGTGGACGAAAATATGTCATTTTCCAAGCCATATTTCTCACCCAATTTGGCACCAACCTATATTCAAAAGTTTGCATATAATCATACCATATTATATCACCCAAACCAAGCATAATCAAGCATTAAACATGTAGTATATTCACATACAGCCAATGGGCCCTTAGACACCTAAATTGACAATATGCAATCATATATATATATTCATGTATTCAATTTGACCAAATAAGCCAACAATTTACCAAGCTATTTAGCATCATTTCATGCCAATTCACTCACCATTCAAAACATACCATTTAATACCAAATATACTACTTAACCACTAGCATCAAATGACTATATAAGTTATTTCCATCAAAACACCAATTTACCATAATAGAGTACCATTTATCCTAAATTACAAAACATATAACATATACACATTTAACTCCTAATTCACCTTTCACTTTTCCATCACAATACAAGTCATTCCTCTATCATATAAGGCAACTTATATACATACCAAAATAAGCCATTATATCCTTAAGATACCAAAAACTCAACTACATCACATGACCTTTTCCAACAACCAAGCACATGGCTAACATTAGCCCAGTTAACCTATACATGCCATTATAACCAAGTTTAAACAACTGCAAGTACCAAAACAGCTGATGGATAGTCTGATATAGCTCTGACAAGCTTCCAACTCGAACGAGTTTCCAAATCACTAAAAACACGGAAAATAACACAAAGTAAGCATTTAGGCTTAGTAAGTTCATATAACATAAAATTTAACTTACCATTTAGTCACATTTAAGGTAAGCATACAAAGCATAACCAAACTCAATTTGGCCAAAAGCCTGAGCACATATCCTCATCAACCATGTTAGTCATGTAATTCATATAAATTTCAAGAACATGTATGAGCTCAACAATAACCAAATCTCCATGTACATATAATTTCCATATCAAGTATCTATATATCATGTACAAATCATTTTCATATATCTCATGTAAATACCTGTAGTAGTTCATATTGAACTCATGTAATCTTGTACAGAATAGTGCCCGTTGAATCATTTAGAATATCGTTGGATACGCGGGTAGTACACACGAGGTATACTGAACTATAATCCGTCAATTCCTGTACAAGTATGCTCATACGAGCTTTGAATCGGTATGCTCTTACGAGTTGTAAACGGTAAGCTCCTCCGAGCTGAATAACTGTAAGCTCCTCTGAGCTGAGTGACGGTAAGCTCATGCGAGCTGAGAATCGGTAAGATCATACGAGCTAAAATCGGTAACCCTAATGACATGTCATTTGTATCCTACGAATTCCTAAGGTTTAAATGAGCTCGGTAGTCGTCGTATGTCGTCGGATATGCGATCAGTAATTATACATAGCAATCATACAATCCACATACATATATTTCAATTAAAGCATATAAATACACAATTTAATTACACGAACTTACCTCGACTAGTGTATGTAGATACGAAGGCGACTAATCCGATATTTTTTCTTTGCCCCGGTCTAACTCCGTACGAGATCTAACCAGATCTATACGAATGAATTTAACTCAATTCAATATAATTCATATTCAATTTAGTCCAACACACTTTTTGGCAAAATTACCATTTTGCCCCTATAATTTTAATTCTTTGCAATTTAGTCCCAAGGCTTGGAAAATGAAATTCATTCAATTTTATCCCTACCCAAGCCTAGCCAAATTATAAACATATTTATAGCAACCCGTATATTTCACAAATTCACAATTTTACCACACAATTTATCATTTTTTTCAATTTAACCCCTAATTGATAATTTCATCAAAAATTCCTTTACAAAAGTTATTTATCTAACAAGAACCATTCTTTTTCTACCATTAAACTTCAAAACCCTAACATGTTCATCAATGGTAAAACTCAAATACTTTAATAGTTTCACAAATTAGTCCCCGAGCTAGCTAGATTAAGCTACAACGATCCCGAAAACATAGAAATCATAAAAAACGGATTAAAAATTCATACCTAATCAAAGAAAAAAATGTGGCCGAATGAAGCTTCATCCATGGATTCTTTTTGTTTTAGAATACGGTTAAAGAAAAGAAAATAAAGATGAAAGCTTTAATGTTTTGTTTATTTATTCATTTAATTACTAATTTTCCAAAATTAACCTTAATTATTCATTCAAATTTCAAAAATGCCAAACCATTAAAATCCACTATCAACTCTAGTGGTCTAATTAACATATAAGGACCTCCACTTTATAATTCTATAGTTATTTAATACCTTTAGCTTTAGAACACAACTTTTGCACTTTACGCAATTTAGTCATTTTTTTCAAATTAAGCATGTAAACGGTAAAATTTCTTAACTAAATTTTTATACGGTATTTATATCATGTTGTAAAAAATAAAATAATAATAAAATGAATTTTTTGACTTCAGATTTGTGGTCCCGAAACCACTGTTCCGATTTCACTGAAAATGGGCTGTTACAATTGATATTACGTCGATCACTGATTAAGATACTTTGAGCCGTTACTGCAAATCAATCTTGTAAGTTTTTACGTTTATTATATTTTTATTGATTCTTATATATTCTATACTATTATAATTTTACAAAATGTTATATTGTACAATGGTATGATGTTGAAAATGAAAATGGAATACGGATTATCTATCAAGCCTTGGGTAGGTGATTTACTGTCAGGCTTTGAGCCGGTGATATGGATCGTAACGATGGCTTTAGGTCCTACATGTGTTGCAGACACTCTGAAGCTTGTGCGAGCAGCATCGTAAATCGGTTAAATACTGAATGTGCTCAAACGAGCAACTGATTATGCTAAATGTGCTCATGCAAGCAATATCTACTGATTATACTAAACGTGCTAAGAAGAGCAATGCCTACTGATTGTACTGAAAGTTGCTCAAACGAGCAATATCTACTGATTATACTAAACGTGCTCAAAAGAGTAATGTCTACTGAATATATTGAAAGTTGCTCAAACGAGCGATACCCACTGATTATACTGAATGTTTGCTCAAACGAGTTATATCCACTGATTATACTGAATGTTTGCTCAAATGAGCGATATCCACTGATCGTGCTAAATGTTTGCTCAAGCGAGTGATATCCATTGATTATACTGAATGTTTGCTCAAATGAGCGATATCCATTGATTATATTAAATAAGATCTTTCTGTACCGATGATTGAGAAACGAGCCTTAAAATAATGCTTCGAATATTATTCATTTGATGGAAGTTGTGATTGTCAGGAATTTCATTGCCTAAATGAAAAGTTTGATTTATCATGTTTAAGTTGGTAGAATTTATTGATTATTCAAACGAACTTACTAAGCTTTATGTAAACTTACCTGTATTTGGTTGTTTTTTTTTTAGATTATGTTTTCGTGGGCTCGAAAGATCAGATCAACACGAGAAATCATACTATCCAGGAATCTTTGGTAGACTTTGATTTTGGTTTGGTATATATGGCATATAATAAGACTCCTTTTGGATAGGATGTATTAATACTTGGTTTGTGCAACTTATACCTTTAACTTGTGTTGTTGTGTTTGAATAACTTATGGAAGTATGCATGTTTTACTTAAGTTGAATTGGTTGATCAAGAATGAACTACAGTGACATTATGTTGAATTATGGTATGAAATGAAATGGATGTAGAATTTTAATGTGTAAATTGTATCTTGCATAAGTAACTATGGAAGTGAATTACATTGTAGTGTCAATGATGGCACATGGGTTAGGCACCTAGGTTGATTGTGTATACATGTTTTAAATGTTATTGAAGGTGTTTGATGGGATTGTAAATGGTATATTTGAATATGTCTAGGAACCTATGCATATGGGTGAAGAAAAGAGCATTATTTGGGTCAATTTTAGGCACATGGCCTGGGATATGGGCTGTCACATGAGTAATTCACACGAGCATGTACCCTAAATGTGTTTAAGTGCAGTATTCACACGGCCTGAGACAAAGCCTGGACACGTCCGTGTGACCCAACATCGAATTGTACAAGGTCTAACACACGGTTTGCAACACGGTCGTGTGAGGGTATTTCGAATGGAACACAAGCTAGCACACAGCCTGCGACACAGTCTTGTAGAATTAATTTGAATGTTACACAGCTTGAAACACAGTTGGCCACACGACCATGTCTTTGCATCACATGACCTGAGTAGTTCCACACGGCCGTGTGACCCCTATTTTGAAAATTTTAATTTTTTTTCTAAATGCTCTAATTTATTTTGATTTGGTCCGTGGATGTTCGTAACTTATTTTTAGAGCTTCAAAGGCTCGATTTAAGGCCAGTTAATGTATGTTCTATTTCATATTGAATCTTATCTGAATTTATGAAATTATTTTATACTTGGATGTTAATTGTAATGAAATATTCCGACTTGTATGATAATACTCTGTAATCCTATTTCGGTAACGAAATGGGAAATGGGTGTTACATTTAGTGGTATCAGAGCTATAGTTTAGTCAATTCTCGAACTAAATGTAATGTGTTTAAATATTAGAAAGTACATGCCATATAAACCTGTGATAGTGTGATATTGATTGATCCGGTCTAACCTCTATTTCCTTGTAGATTTTCAATATGTTATTGATAAACCGAAATAGTAACACATTTTAGGCCACATTTAGTATACTTTTGGATGAATTACCCCTTATTTTATGTAAATTGGTGCTCTTAATCCTTTCTTTTCATGTTATATACTAAGGAAAGCACCAGGGGATGAAAAGAACGCAAAACGGGCTTAAAACGGGACAAATGGGCCAAAGCATGAAATTAACACGGCCTGGACCAAAGATCACACGGCCGTGCCTCCTTAAAGATCTCAAACACGGCCTGAGCCATGATTTACACGGCCGTGCCTCATCAACGAAGTCCACACGGTCTGACCACGACTTACACGGGCGTGTGCCATGGGCGTGTCCCTGCCACGACCAAGAGAAGTTTTACTCGGATTTGGATACTTGGAGGCAAAGAAACATATTCCAAAGCCTATTCAAACACCCTAGTAGGAACTCTACTTGAATTAGGATACTTTGGGGCCAAGTAAGGCATCTCAAAGTCTATATAAACACCCAAGGGGGCAACTTGTCAGGGGAGTTCGACAGAAACCCTCTGTCGAGGGGGGCCCAAAGCCATTGTCTAGGGGCATCGTGCTAGGCGGAGAAGAAAGCGATTTGTGGGGATTCACTCGTGGATAGCCAGTTGATCCATCTCAAGAAGCTTTAATTATACTCAAGACGGAGGATCTCTCCTTCAATTCCTTCAGGGGTTTGAGGATTTCTTATGTTTTGTTTTATCTTTTCTCTTGAGATGTTTTCCTTTATTGTTATGAACTAAACCCTTCGGATACCCGAAGGGGATGAAACCTATGATGAATCTTGTTATTGTTTTCTGAATTATATGATAAATACTTAGTTTGTTCTTAATTATGTGAGCTTAATCCAAATTTAATGTGCTTAGGTGGAGGAGGAATAGACGCTGCCTAAGAGTAGATCCAACATAATTAAGCGGAGTTGATCGTACACCTAGAGATAGGGTGACGAGATTTTGCGGATTAGGGTGAAACCTAATATGGGAATCCATAGATCGATTCTATCGCTATTCTAGGGGGTTATTATAAGAGAACGAGAGTTCCACTAATTAACCTAGGGTTAGACGTTATTCGCCTCGAGAGAGGGTTTAATATACGTTAGGGAGTCTTACAGATCAAACTAAGTGAATAAATCGTATGGTTCAGTATTAGATAACAAGTGAAGTCTAGGTGGATTCTTCCTAGGGTATCGTCTAAATCAACTGAGTTTTTCCCAAGTTATTTTCCAAATTCATTCTTCTTTGTCTTAGAGTCTTTAGTTTAGTAGTTAATTAATTTAGATTAATAAACAACTTCACTTATTTTAGGCTAGATAATAAAAAGGAAGTTAGTATTAGTACTTTTAGTTCCTTTGGGTTCGATAATCCGGTCTTGCCTAAGCTATACTACTGTTCAATAGGTGCACTTGCCTCAATCGTTGTCAGAGTTAGTTTCCAGGTTCGATCATTCTTTTTATAAATTTTAAAGCTCTGATTCACAGCGATCAAGTTTTTGGCGCCGTTGCCGGGGAACTAAAATACTAAGAAAGCTCTATTTTTATTACTTTAGCCATTTTTTTATTACAATTTATTATTATTATTATTATTATTTTATTATTTTTTCTTTGCTAAATTTTCCTCCATTTGCTTTTGGCAGATAGTTTTAGAGAAGATGTCATTGAATAACTATCAGTGGCAAGTTACAAGGACAAGGCCAGCCAAAGCAGTCAGTGTCTTCAACCTCGACGTACACCCAATAATGCAATATGACTCAAATCTAGGAGGCGTGGCGAATCCTGAGTACCCACCCTACGGATATGGCATGGAGACCGAACAAGTCCACTACATGGGTAACTATTCTAGACCTCAAAATAATTTTTATGATAACACTTATAATGCTGGTTGTAGGTACCATCCCAATTTCTCGTGGGATGATCAAAGTAGCCAAAGGCCGGAACTTCCTCCAAACTTTCAACAACCACCTCACCAACAGGAAGAGGAGTCGAACCTTGAAGAGATCTTTGTTAAAATTCATGGCGACTCTGATAACCGTCTCCAAAAAAATGAGACAACACTTAATGACCAACAAGCATCGATCAAAGGGATCGAGAGCCAAGTTGGGGAACTTCTCGAGTCGGTTGGGGAACTTACTAAGTCGGTTATACAACTTGCTAAGGTGATCTCGTAACTACCACAAGGAAGCTTGCCAAGCAATACTGAAACTAACCCAAGTGAGCAAAATCAAGCCATTTATGATAGTGAAGGGTTAGACGAACCAAACTCAAGGGAAGAACCTGTGGTAAGTGAAGGTAAGGTTGAAGTGTGCCATGATATACCAAAACCGGCAATTACAGATTACCAACCTCGTGTGCCATATCCCGATGCAATAAAGAAA
This sequence comes from Gossypium sturtianum, assembly GCA_025698515.1. NCBI lineage: Eukaryota > Viridiplantae > Streptophyta > Magnoliopsida > Malvales > Malvaceae > Gossypium > Gossypium sturtianum. The sequence continues at coordinate 37,523,319 of CM046950.1, forward strand.
GACCACACAGAGGAAGAAGTCGGTGAATTCACACTTCGTGTAGACGATGAAACAATCACTCTTCAAGCTCTTGACTCAGCTAGGACATCGAGTAATAAAGGTACGAACATTAATTCTATTGATAACCATTTGGTTCAACCTTCTTTACAGGAAGCATCACGAAATCACCTAGCTGAGCTAGATCTCAGACCTCGTACCCATAAAGAAATAATTCATGAAGAACTAAGGCTTTAGGTCGATGAATTAGACAAGTGGAAAACACACTTTAAAGAGAAACTAGGAATACACGAAGTGAAACCAAAGGAAACCCCAGACGAGCTGATAGGAACAATAAATCACTTCAAAATAGGGGATCAGGTATTGTTGAATAAGGAAGACCCTCAAATTGCCAATTCAGACCTCAAGACAAATGAAGAAATCACTTTTGAGGTACTTGATGTCTTCCTATACGGGCCAGTCGAGGTAAGCAATCCTAAATTCAGTACTTTTAAGGTAAACACTACTCGACTTAAATTTTATATCAAAAATCGAGTTGATCGCATGAGGAAGGATTTTCACCTCCTCAAACCACCTTGACCATACAAATGAGAGGTAAAGTCTAGCTTAAGACTATAAACGAGCGCTTCTCGGGAGGCAACCCGAGCACTAACCCTAATAATTTTTACATTTTTTATTTTACTTTTATTTTTCATTTTAACACCTAACCATAAACTAACCAAAGTACAGATTTCCATGCTCACACGGCCTTGCACACGGCCGTGGCCGTGGCCGTGTGGAAGCCAGAAGGACAAACCACGGATGTGCTAGTAACCGTGCATGAAAAAAAATGATTTCTTTTCCCAACACGGGCTGCGACAAAAAGCCACACTCGTGCCGACTTCCCGTGTGAGGTTACTGACTTATTGAGCACGGGCGAGACACGGTTGTGCCCTACAACCGTGCGAGGGTACTGACTTGACGAGCACGGGTTAAACACGCCCGTTCTAAAGGACCGTGTGAAGAATACACGGGCGTGCTATGAGACCCACGGTCGTGGTAAAACACCTAAACGCGCCCAAAATTCAAAATCACGAAAAACACGGACTGATTAAACTCGAACAAGGGCGTGGACCGTATCACTATTTAAATATTTACTTTTATTTCTATTTCTATTTTTATTTTTATTTTTATTTTCATTTTTATTTTTATTTTTATTTTTATTTTTATTTTTATTTTTATTTCCTTTCTTTTATTTTCTTTATTATTTTCTTCTTGTTATTCATTCCATTTAGATTTAGCTTAGGATACAAAAGAAATTAGGATGGCTGCTTCGAGGACTCAACCAGTTCGAGACGCTTCCCCACGCTCACCTCTAATCCTATCCGGTTTCTTTTCATTGACTTCATCCAAAATTCAAGAAGTTTCCCTTCTCTCCCCATCTTACGATTTTATGATTATTTTGATATTATCTACCTTTGTACATTGAGGACAATGTACATCTTAAGTGTGGGGGGGTTAACTATAGTATTATTTGAAAATCCCTGAATTATGCCTTGTCTTAAAGTAAGTTTCTCATATTAGAATGAAATTTCTGATGATTTATGATTTTTATTGATATGTTTTAGATTAAGTCATTGATAATTGTGCATTGATAATTAAATTCTAAGAATACTAGAGAATCAGGAATGATAAGTCTATTTTTCAAGAATTAAAATTTTTTAGGATGTCTACCTGAATTTAAATATTACTTTGAAATTTGAAATTTACGAGGTTGACATCAAAATACCCATAATTTTTGTGAGATTTTGAGCCTTATAGAGCATAAATTCTTTTTCTTGCTCACTTTATTGATTATGAGTATGTCAACACTGATTTGTTATTCTAGAACTTGCATCGATTATACATGTCGAGACCACACTTTTGATTTGATGTACAGAGATGATAAAGGCACCTAGGTTTTAACCCACTAACTCCATTAAAAGCCTACCATCACAAATTAACCCCTAGTGAACCCCTTTTAATCCTAACAACCCTATTTATTGACTCACCCACTAATATTAACCCAAACCCCTTTTTATTTGTTATCACCATTCTTTTTAACTACCCTTATATCAAGATTTAATTTGATTAGTTGCCTAATTATGATTTTTATTTTAGTAACTTATCCTTTATCATGTATTTATTATGTATTTATGTTATTCAAAAAAAAAAAAACGAAGTATATTCATTATTAGTCATGTGATTAAATGAGCTTACACATTTAAATTCCAAATATTGAAGAAAAAGCTCGTAGTATTAGAATTATTAATTTTCAATTAATGTAATTACTTATTATTCAGTTCATCGTTTCTGGTTAGGTAATTTGTCAATTCAGTCTCGATTCTAACCCTCTAATTCAGCCTTATTCCACACCTTTAACCCAAGCCCCGTTACAACCCTTTCAAAGACCTTTTGATTTGTGTTTCATCTCATATTTTAGTGGTGGAGATTTTATTCTCATGCAAGCCTATGGGATTAACTCTTCATGTTTGACTTTTGAGTGCCTAATTTTGAACCTTCAACACTTTGAGTGATTTGAGTGAATCTTTTAGTGAGGATGTCAATCCTTGTCGATTTTAAATCAGAGGTTATTGTTTAGATGAAGGGAAACACCTATGTTTTGTGCTACAAATGTATGACTTAGACTGTTTGAATCTTTAGGACTCTTTGAGTTGAATTATCCATGTATGAATTATCTCTGAATTATGATGAAACACTATTAATGACTATTATGAATTAAGGGAAGTTCGTTTTAATTGTAAGTTGAGAATTTTGCTTGAGGACAAGCAAAAGCTTAAGTGTGGAGGTATTTGATAAACCGAAATAGTAACACATTTTAGGCCCACATTTAGTATTCTTTTGGATGAATTATCCCTTATTTTATGTAATTTGGTGCTCTTATTCCTTTCTTTTCATGTTATATACTCAGGAAAGCACCAGGGGATGAAAAGAACGCAAAACGGGCTTAAAACGGGACAAATGGGCCAAAGCATGAAATCGACACGGCCTGGACCAAAGATCACACGGCCGTGCCTCCTTAAAGATCTCGAACACGGCCTGGGCCACGATTTACACGGCCATGCCTCATCAATGAAGTCCACACGGCCTGACCACGACTTACACGGGCGTGTGCCATAGGCGTGTCCCTGCCGCAGCCAAGAGAATTTTTACTCAAATTTGGATACTTGGAGGCAAAGAAACATATTCCAAAGCCTATTCAAACACCCTAGTAGGAACTCTACTTGAATTAGGATACTTTGAGGCCAAGTAAGGCATCTCAAAGTCTATATAAACACCTAAGGGGGCAACTTGTCAGGGGAGTTCGACAGAAACCCTCTATCGAGGGGGGCCAAAAGCCATCGTCTAGGGGCATCGTGCTAGGCCAGAGAAGGCAGATTTGTGGGGATTCACTCAGGGATAGCCAGTTGATCCATCTCAAGAAGCCAGAATTATACTCAAGACGGAGGATCTCTCCTTCAATTCCTTCAGGGGGTTTGAGGGATTTCTTATTTTTTGTTTTATCTTTTCTCTTGAGATGTTTTCCTTTATTGTTATGAACTAAACCCTTCGGATACCCGAAGGGGATGAAACCTATGATGAATCTTGTTATTGTTTTCTGAATTATATGATAAATACTTAGTTTGTTCTTAATTATGTGAGCTTAATCCAAATTTAATGTGCTTAGGTGGAGGAGGAATAGACCCTGCCTAAGAGTAGATCCAACATAATTAAGCGGAGTTGATCGCACACCTAGAGATAGGGTGACTAGATTTTACCGGATTAGGGTGAAACCTAATATGGGAATCCATAAATCGATTTACTGCTATTCTAGGGGGTTATTATAAGAGAACGAGAGTTCCACTGATTAACCTAGGGTTAGACGTTATTCGCCTCGAGAGAGGGTTTAATATACGTTATGGAGTCTTACAGATCAAACTAAGTGAATAAATCGTATGGTTCAGTGTTAGATAACAAGTGAAGTCTAGGTGGATTCTTCCTAGGGTATCGTCTAAATCAACTGAGTTTTTCCCAAGTTATTTTCCAAATTCATTCTTCTTTATCTTAGAGTCTTTAGTTTAGTAGTTAATTAATTTAGATTAATAAACAACTTTACTTATTTTAGGCTAGATAATAAAATGAAAGTTAGTATTAGTACTTTTAGTTCCTTTGGGTTCGATAATCTGGTCTTGCCTAAGCTATACTACTGTTCGATAGGTGCACTTGCCTCAATCATTGTCAGAGTCAGTTTCCAGGTTCGATCATTCTTTTTATAAATTTTAAAGCTCTGATTCACAGCGATCAGTTATTTGGTTCTGAACGTGATGAAAGTAATTAGGTTAACAGTAACATTACGGCTACTGATTCTGGTGAAAGTCAGAGAATATCAGTTCCATAAATGTCTGAAAATGAGGTTAAGAATATTTACTTACTGATTTAATGAATGTTAATAAAAGCTGGTCGTATTGACCTTGATAAGGTAAAAATGAGCCAGTGGTTCACAGAATTATTGCGAGCCAATTCAATGGCATTACAACCACTGTAATATCCGGGATTTTGAGGGGTCTTGCATTTTAATTCATATCTATGTGTTAGTATGCTCTGTATGCTATTTGAGTGTGTTTGGGGGCTTCGGGAAACCTTGGGGCTAGGTAGGAGCCTTAGTAAAATTTTTTGTTCAAAGTTGTTAAGAGGAGAGCGAGGGGAGCTAGGCCTTAAGGGATTAAATGTGGTGAGCATGGACACAAGCAGCGAGGTGGTGGAGTGGCAAGGGGACGCTACTTTGGGTGCAGGGGAGTTTGCGTTAAAGGAGTTGCAAGGGAGGAGGAGGTTCGAGTAGCATGGACAGCATTTTGGGTTGCTTTTTACGTCAATCAGGGAAGAGGTAGTGGATTCGGCTATGGCACTTGGAAGGTGGAAGTTTGAATGGGTCAAACATTTTGAATATGTGGTGGAGAGTGAGGCATGAGGTTTGAATGAGTCAAACTCATTTGAATGGGTGAAGGGGAGGAAATTTAGGAGGAAAAGAAGGGATGAGGAGAGGGGCTTGAGAGTTGGCCGAATGTGGGGTTCTGGGGGTGGCATTTTCGGCTAAGAGGAGGGTGGTTCGATTAGGGGGCTTAGGTGCCGAAATAAGGTGTGTGGTAGAGTGTGTGTGGTCATTTTTCCTTCTTTTGAAATCATTTTTCTCTCTTCTCTAGTCTTGCCGAAAGTGTCAACAAGAGTAATTCATTTTCGGTCTTCTTCTTTTACTATAGTCTAAAGCCAAGGTTATTCTTTCACTCTCTAAAAAGCCAAATACACCCTCCATCTTCACCATAGCCAACCTTTTCCTTCACTTTCTCCTATAACCAAACCTCTTAACCTCAAACTTTCTCTTCTTTTCTTCCATCACTTGTTTCATCATCAAAGCCGAATAGTTTTTCTATACCTTGGCCGAATCTCCCATTCACCATTTCCTTTCTCTTTTTTCGTTCATACTCTTTCTTCTCTTCTACTATTGTATTTATTTCTCCGCTTATATCTCTTGGCCGAAGAATCATCCGAGCACAGTAAAGGGGACATTGTCGTTCATCTCCTACCAATCTTCTCAATCGAAATAGTAGTAGTGGAGTATTAAGGATCTTTCGGGACTTGATCAATCAAGGTAAGAAGGTATTTGGTTCGACCAAAGGCCATTTCTTTTGTCCATAGATGTTAGGCGAATCTAACATGGCTCGTGTAGGGATTTCGACAACCTTCAAGTTCAAGTGAGGGCCTTCGGGATTTAGGTCGACTTTGATAAGAGTGTTCTTTCGATTTTAGCATTCATTTGGTTTCGTTTAGATCTGAATTAACGTATTAACCCGGGTCTTCTGACCAAAGACTTTTTTTGATGGATTCGAATATCAGCCAAGGAGAGAAAGGGGTTGGACACGTAGTCCCTACTCCTAAGTTCAAGAAACGGTGCATTTGTTGGTTCGAGATTGGCCACCGGTGTGGGCGTCGAAAAGAGACAAGCAGATCGCTGTAGTCTCTTTGAGTGAGGACATTAGGGAAATCGAGAGTCTAGTGCTTCAGGTTCTCAGGTGTGTAGTTAATCCACTATTTCTTTGTTTAAATTAGTCAATTGCTTGTGATATGTGTGGTAGCCGATAAAGTGGCTGTGGTGGTATTGTTACCCATATTGGGTAATCCGGTAATCAGGTTAGTACATTTCCTATATTAAAATGTGGATGGATATATGTGGATCTTTGTAAGCATGTTATATATGGATATCCGTTATGTTCACATGATTACATTGTCATTCCATCATGGTATGCTGCATGTGCATGGGGTTCGGGATATATTGAATAAGGGGAAGTGTGTACATCTATGTACGTGGATTAGTGATGGCCTCGAGCCTCACTGTGGATTGATGTTGGCCTTGAGTCTCATCGTGGATATTGGTGATTTTAATCACGTGGATCAGTGGCTAGACCACTAGGTGGACGGCATTGACTGATGAAAAGGTGTGTAGTGGATGGAGGGTCGATTTAGTAATCCCCAGGTGTGTGGTGGCTGGATATATGGGTGGTGTGTAGCGGTTGGATACTAGGTTGGGTTGGGTTAACATATTGCATTATTATGCGTGGTATGTGGTTGATGTGGATTTGGGGTCAAGCCCATTTGTGGATCATGTGGTTTAATTACGCCTCGAGTCGGTTTGACTCACCCTATTTTTCTCGAAAAACCATACAGTGAGACATGATTCGATGGACCAGGCCGGAGTGGATTCGAGGTGGCCATGCAAAAGCTGTTTATTTCTATTCCATATTAAACTTTGCATTACATTTTGGGACATTTTTATTGTAATAAGGCCGCTTAAAATGTTTCGGGATTTTTATTATGGTTTGAGTTAGAATTATTAGCTGATTAATAATTGGGAACGATTTCGAGACATATACAACTTAAAAATCAAATTAAAGTTTTCAAACCCGGACTACTCACAAGCACTCGTTCTCTCAAATTTTTATACATATAATGATTTAAACTTTACACAACCTTCTAAGTTTTGTTTTCTCGGCAAACTACTATTTTCAGAACGACAAACCCCTTCTTAAATGAAGTAACTGTTTTAGAACTTAAAACTGATTCTCTTTCGTCTTCAAAGCCGAATTTTTTTTCAAACATTTTTCCCCAGTAACATTCCGAATTCAACCGTGGTGTTTTGGGCCGGGTTTGGGGTGTTACAACCACTACCCCCTGAGCATAGTTAAATAAAGTGGGACCGAAGACACAGTTGTTGGATCTAAAGTTATTGTGTCTGATATTATTTCTAGTATATTCTATTCCTTTGATATTATTTATTGTGTATGCACTAATTGATATTGGTTCAAATTATTCTTATGTTGCACTGTATTAGTAACAGATAAGGATCTATCTCCTAAACCAACTAGGTTTCATGCTCGGGTCATAATCCTTTGGAATAGAGTATAAGGGTTAACTGGGTATGTCGAAATTGTCTATTGAAAATCTAAGACTGTAATTTTTCTATTGATCTAATGTTACTACCATTTCATGACTTTGGCATTATTCTAGGAATATATTTGCTAAAGTTATATGATACTGTAGTAGACTGTAGACTGAAATGAATTGATTTGAAATGTCAGACTGGTGAAATGATCATAGTGAGTCTGGTAAATCAGATAGTACATCCAGAGTTATTTCAATTAACTCTATATAGAAAATGATTTGGAACGAATGTAAAACATTTATGATATATATAAATATCTGTCTACTTGATACTAATTTTTTTTTTTGAATTGGGATGAGAGATTAACCATGTACTGTTTGCCAATGGGTTTCTTGATCTGTTTCTAAAGAATTTTTGAGATTTCTGCCTAAATCTGATAATGGAATAAACTCAAGATAAAGAATAAATATCTTATATCTTGTATAGACAACTTGTTTAATCAGTTAAAGAGGAATAAAGTGTTCACGAAGGTTAATATAGATTCGGTTATTCGGGTTCTAGTTGACAAATGTGAGATGCTGAAAACTACTTCTCGAACTTGAGGTGATCATTATGAATTTTGGTAATATTGTTTAGACTAACTAATGTCTCTATTAATTCATGAATTTGATGAATCAGATTGTTCAGCCTTATATGGATATTTATATACAGTCGTAGTTATGTTGATTGATGGTATTCTGATCTACTCTAAACAGAATTTGTGTATACTTAATAATTGAGAATTGTATTATAGACTTTTTGCGAGAAATAATTTATGTGAAAATTAACTGCGGTGAGATTGTCTCAATGAGGTCGGGTTCCTTGGTTACGTAAATCTAGTATATGGGTTCGTGTAGACCCGGGTAAGAATCTTTTCTATTACTATATGGAAAATTTCAAAAAACATCTCTGGGAATTCTTGTATTGACCTATCCTGAATCTGGAAAGGAAAATAATGATTATAGTAATAATTCTGTATTTGTTGAATTAAAAACTGAATATCAAGTACCGTTGGAATTATTACAGCTTGTTATGATTCCTGAATAGTGAAAGCCAAGATAAAGTTTGTGTCATTCGAGATTGTTATGGGGTTATTATCTTCCATATTCAGATGAGCTAGTAATGACTTCAGTTCGTAAGGCAAAATTCAGAATAAATTGGTATTGCTAGGTAAAAATTTCGAGGACAAAATTTTCCTAAGGGAGAGAGTTGTAACAACCCGTTTTTTAGTGGAACTGAAAACAATGGTTTCGGGACCACAAATTCAATGAGTGAATTCGTATAATTAGTATTTAAATTATACGAGTCAACAATAATTTTTATATTGAATTTTGATTTGAGGAATTTTAACTAACTGAATTAAAAGTTAGTATAAGTGGTTCGGTTCAAAAGTCAAGTGGTTATTGAAAATGAGGTATTAGGACCTCGTTTCCGTAATTTAAGGCCGTAAATATTTTTATTAAATATTTACAAGGTCTTATTATAGGTGAATTGAAGTTTGGTCTAGTAATTTTTATGATTAATTGCTTAATTAAGGTAAAATGATTAAATTGTAAAAGAGGTAAAATTTAATTGCTATAGATTTAAAATACTAAAAGAACCAAAATGGTGATTAAACCGTGGTAAAAAAATTCCAAGCGGTGGTGACATGATTAAATCCACTAACTTTTGGGCTATTTGCTCATTTAGTCCTAATTAGTTTAGGGTTAAATTGATATAAAACTTAACTAATCAATAATTTGAAACAATTAAAGGACTAATTGTGCAATTAAACCTTCCTTAGATGGTAATTATATCATATACTTATATATTGGACATTTCTGGATATGTTTTATAAATTATATACGTTATAATTACAAGGTTATAATAGTAATTTTGTAAATAAATGAATTATAATTAAAATAAAATCTAAATTACAATGTAATTTCTTTGATTCTTCTCCCACATATGCCGAAACGCCATTGTTGGAGGTGAAGGAAGCTTCGGCCAAGCTTGACCTTCAATTTGGTAAGCCAAATTTAAATGGTTTCTTATAATTTTTATGCTTTTGAGATCGTTACAACTAGGTCAAGCTAAACCGTATCTCCGTTTTCAAAACGATTAAAAATTTTGGATTATGCCATTGATGAGTTTTGGATATCCTTGAAGTTTTATGGTAGATTATAAAGCTTGAATGCTAAATAGGACTATTTTGTAAAGTAATTTTTGGTAATTTTAATTTTTATGGACTAAATCGTTAAAGTGATAAAATCACAGGGACTTTTTGTGAAATAACAAAAATTATGGGTTGTATGGGCCCTATAAAATTTGGCTGAATTCAAATTTGATTAAAATTGGTTAAATTGCAAGTTTTGAGCTTAGGGACTAAATTGCATAAAAGTAAAATGTCAGGGGTAATTTTGTAAAAATGTCAAAAAATTAATTGCATAAAATAGTTTATTATGTTGCTGGAAATTGATAATTTAATGAAATTATTATTTTGATCAAGGAGGAGTTAATAATCAAGGAAAAGAGAAAATTACTGAATAGTCCCTAAACTTTCGTTATTGCTTCAATTAGTTTGGTAAGTTCGTTCGTTTTAATTTTTGTACAATTTTTAAATGTAATATATGAACCTAATTTCATAATGTTAGATTATATTGATGTATGTAATTAAAAATGGAAATAATGGATTGATATTATGTCAATCACTGATTGAGATACTTTGTGCCGTTACTGCAAATCAATCTTGTAAGTTCGTACGTTTATTATATTTCTATTGATTTTTATATATTCTATGTTATTATAATTTTATAAAATGTTATATTGTACAATGGTATGATGTAGAAAATGAAAATGGAACACGAATTATCTATTAGGCCTTGGGTAGGTGATTTACTGTCAGGCTTTGAGCCGGTGATATGGGCTGTAACGATGGCTTGAGGTATTGCATGTGTTGCGGACACTTTGAAGCCTGTGTGAGAAGCATCGTGAATCAGTTAAATACTGAATGTGCTCAAACGAGCAATATCTATTGATCATACTGAATGTGCTCAAACGAGCAATATCTACTGATTATATTGAATGTGCTCAAAAGAGCAATGTCTACTGATTATATTGAAAGTTTCTCAAACGAGCAATATCTACTGATTATACTGAACGTGCTTAAAAGAGCAATGTCTACTGAATATACTGAAAGTTACTCAAACAATCGATATCTACTGATTATACTAAATGTTTGCTCAAACGAGAGATATCCACTGGTTATACTGAATGTTTGCTCAAATGAGCAATATCCACTGATCATACTGAATGTTTGCTCAAACGAGCGATATCCACTGATCATACTGAATGTTGGCTCAAGCGAGGGATATCCACTGATTATACTGAATGTTTGCTCAAACGAGCGATATCCACTAATTATACTGAATGTTTGCTCAAGCGAGCGATATCCACTGATTATACGGAATATGATCTTTTTGTACTGATGATTGAGAAACGAACCCTGAAATAATGCTCCAAATATTATTCATTTGATGGAAGTTGTGATTGTTGGGAATTTCATTGCCTAAATGAAAAGTTTGATTTATCATGTTTAAGTTAGTAAAATTTATTGATTATTCAAATGAACTTACTAAGCTTTATGTAAGCTTACCTGTATTTGGTTCTTTTTTTTTATAGATTATGTTTTCGTGGGCTCAGAAGATCGGATCAACACGAGAAATCACACTATCTAGGAATCTTTGGTAGACTTTGATTTTGGTTTGGTATATATGGCATGTAATAGGACTCCTTTTGGATAGGATGTATTAGTACTTGGTTTGTGCAAGTTATACCTTTAACTTGTGTTGTTTTGTTTGAATAACTTATGGAAGTATGCATGTTTTACTTAAATTGAATTGGTTAATCAAGAATGAACTACAATGACAGTATGTTGGATTATGGTATGAAATGAAATGGATGTAGAATTTTAATGTGTAAATTGTATCTTGCATAAGCAACTATAGAAGTGAATTACATTGTAGTGTCAATGATGGCACTTGGGTTAGGAACCTAGGTTGATTGTGTATTCATGTTTTAAATGTTATTGAAGGTGTTTGATGGGATTGTAAATGGTATGTTTGAATATATCTAGGAACCTATGCATATGGGTGAAGAAAAGAGCATGATTTGGGTCAATTTTGGGCACACACGGCCTGGGACACGGGTTGCCACACGACCGTGTGTCACACATGGACGTGTGCCCTAAACGTGTTTAAGTGCAGTATTTACATGGTCGAAGACACGGCCTGCGACATGGCCATGTGACCCAACATTGAGTTGTACACAGTCTGTAACACGGTCGCGTGAGAGTATTTCGAATGGTACACGGGCTAGCACACGGCCTGCAAAATGACCGTGTAGAATTAATTCGATTGTTACATGGCTTGAAACACGGTTGGCCACACGACCATGTCCCTGTGATAAACCGTAAAAGTAACATATTTTAATCCCACATTTAGCATACTTTTGGATGATTTATCCCTTGGTTTATGTAAAAAGGTGCTCTTAATCCTTTCTTTTCATGTTTTATACTCAGGAAAGCACCGGAGGATGGAGAGAACGAGAAACGGGCTCAAAACGGACCAAATTGGGCCAAAGTGAAAATCGACACGGCCTGGACTTGAGCCAACACGGCCGTGTCTCCTTGAAAGACTAGAACACGACCTGATCATGATTTACACGGGCGTGTCACCTCATTAAAAGTCCGAACACGGCCTAAAGACGATTCACACGGGCGTGTGCCATGGCCGTGTCCCTGTCGTGGAGAAGAGCAATTTCACTCGGAAAAGGATACTTCGGGGCAAAGAAACCTATTTCAAAAGCCTATATAAACACCCTAAGTATAACCTAGAAGAGGGCGGTGAGCTAGGCCAAGGAGCCAAGCCGAAAAGGTCAGATTTGTGGGAAACACTCGAAGATAGCTAGTTGATCCATCTCAAGAAGCCGTAATTCTACTCAAGACGGCGGATCTCTCCTTCAATTCCTTCAGGGGGTTTTAGGGATTTCTTATGTTTTGTTTTATCTTTTCTTCTGAGATGTTTTCTTTTATTATTATGAACTAAACCCTTCAGATACCTGAAGGGGATGAAACTTAGATGAATCTTGTTATCGTTTGCTGAACTATATGATAAATACTTGATTTGTTCTTAATTATGTGTTCTTAATTCTTGTGTTGATATTTCCGGGATATTGATTCAAGTTTGATGTGCTTAGGTGGAGGAGAAAAAGTCCCTACCTAGGAGTAAATCTAGCATAATTAAGCGGAATTGATCGCGTACCTAGAGATAGGGTGACGAGATTTTGCCGGATTAGGGTGAAACCTAATATGGGAGTCCATAGATCGAGTTAATGCAATTCTAGGGGTTTTAATTAGAAAGAGATTTCAATTAATCAACCTAGTGTTAGACGTTATTCGCTTTGAGAGAGGGTTTAATATACATTAGGGAGTCTTACGGATCAAGTCAAGTGAATAAATCGTCTGGTTCAGAGTTAGATAACAAGTGAAGTCTAGGTGGATTCTTCCTAAGGGTATCATCTTAATCAACTGAGTTTTTCCAACAGTATTTCCCCAATTCATTCTTTTTGTCTTTGCGTCTTTAGCTTAGTAGTTAGTTAAATTTAGATTAAATAACAACTTCACTTATTTTAGGCTAGATAATAAAAGGAAAGTTAGTATTAGTACTTTTGGTTCCTTTGGGTTCGACAATCCGGTCTTGCCTAAGCTATACTACTATTCGATAGGTGCACTTGCCTCAATCGTTGTTATAGTTAGTTCCAGTTCGATCATTATAAATTTAAAACTCAAAATCAACGATCAAGTTTTGGCGCCAGCTTGTTGGGAGCTAAAATATTAAGAAAGCTCTATTTTTATTACTTTAGCCATTATTTTCCATAATTTACTTTTATTTTTATTTTTGTTTTGTTTTTAACTTTGCTAAATTTTCTCTCTTTCTTTTCCTAGCAGTACCTCTAGTTTATGACTAGAAGGAACCCGAGAGGACCACTAGTATCTGACAGTGATATTGAAGCTACCGCTGCAGAACTGCAGAGAAAATTAGGCGAGCCCTAAATTACACGAGAAAAGAGCGAGAAGGCGATCCAATCCTCTTTTGAAGGGATGGACGAGAATAATCCACCACCACAAGATGTGGCGAAAATAATGCTCCGCATACTATGTATGATTATGCTAAACCTCATTTAACAGAGCGAAATCAAGTATTGTTAGGCTGCTATAGCTGCTAATAATTTTGAATTAAAGCCTAACACTATACAAATGATTCAACAATTTATTCAATTTGATGGTTTACGGGGACGAAGACCCAAATACTCATATAGCTAATTTTTAGAGTTACGTGATACCTTCAAAATAAATGGCGTTTCGATGATGCCATCCGTCTTGATTATTTCCCTTTTCATTAAGGAATAAAGCCAAATAGTGGTTAAACTTCGTTACCACGAGGGTCAATCACTACATGGGATCAAATGACCAAAATTTTTTATTAAGATATTTACCACCGCCAAAACGGCCAAATTACGGAATGATACCTCTTCTTTTGTGCAGATGGATTTAGAGACATTATACGACGCATGGGAGAGATACAAGGATCTCTTGAGAAGGTGTCCGCACCATGATTTACCCTTGTGGCTCCAAGTCCAAACTTTCTATAATGGTGTAAACCCCTCAACGAGGCAACTAATTGATTCAGCCGCCGGTGGAACCCTGAACAACAGAACTCCTGAAGCAGCCTACGAGTTTATTGAAGAGATGCCACTGAATAGCTATCAGTGGCAGGTTACAAGGACAAAACCAACAAAATCAGCCGGAGTTTTTAACCTCGACGCAGTAACCATGCTATCAACACAGGTAGAAATGATGAATAAAAAGCTTGATAGTTTGTGTTCTTCGCAGGTACATCCAGTAATGCAGTGCGATGTAAGTGGAACTGTGGCGAATCCTGAATACCCACCCTACCAACCGGGCATAGAAAGTGAACAGATGAACTATATAGGTAACAATTTCAGACCTAATAATAATCCTTATAGTAATAATTATAATCCAGGTTGGAGGAACCACCCAAATTTTTCATGGGGAGGTCAAGGAAATCAAGGAATTCAAAGACAACAACCTCCTCAAAATTTCCAAAATCAGCCCTATCCACAGGAAAAGAGGCCAAACCTTGAAGAGATGCTGACAAAATTCATGGCAGCCATAGATAACCGTCTCCAAGACACTGAAACCACCCTTAAGAATCAACAGGCATCAATTAAGGGGATCGAAAGTCAAGTTGGGAAACTTACTAAGACAGTTGGACAACTTGTGAAGATAATTTCCGAACGACCGCAACGGCGTCTACCAAGCAACACTGAGATTAACCCAAATGAGAAAATCCAAGCTATCACAGCTCATGATAGTATAGGGTTAGATGAACCCAATCCAATACAAGAAAACGAGGTCGAGAAAGGTAAAGTTGAGGTAACACAAGAAAAGCCAAAATCGGTAATCAAAAAGTACCAACTCGCATTCCTTATCCCGAAGCGATGAAGAGAGACGATACAGAGGAATAGTTCGGTAAGTTTCTTAAAATTTTAAAGAAATTACATATTAACTTACCGCTACTTGAAGCCCTTTCGCAGATGCCAGATTCTAGAAAATTTTTAAAAGAGCTTTTGATGAACAAGCGAAGGATAGACGAGGCATCACACGTGGAACTAAACGCAATGTGCTCGGTAATCTTGCAAAATAAACTACCACGGAAATTATAAGATCCAGGGAGTTTTATGATTCCATGTTTAATTGGTAGTTTACCTATTGATAATGCGTTAGCTGATTTAGGGGCAAGCATAAATGTCATGCCTTATAAATTGTTTAAACAACTAGGTCTAGGGAAACCCAAACAAACTAGGATGAGCATCCAACTAGCTGATAAAACTGTTAGAATTCCTAGGGGTATTATCAAAGATGTTCTTGTAAAAATTAATAAATTCGTTTTCCCAGTAGATTTTGTTGTCTTAGACATGGATGAGGATAATTCGATTCCCTTAATTTTAGGAAGACCCTTTTCATGAATCGCTAGAACAAAAATTGATGTTGGTACAGAGAACTCATACTTCGTGTAGGTGACGAATCGATCGGTTTACAAGCTCTTGACTCGGCCAGGGACAACAATTGATGAAGGTGAGAAAGTAAATTCGGATGATAACCAAGTTGTTCAACTTTCACCACAGAAACACCACAAGGTTACAAACTGAGCCAAATCATGGACCCTATGACAACAAAGAAGAATTACATAAGGAATGAAGCCTTAGGGTCGACAAATTAGAAGAGTGGAAAACACAATTCAAAGAAGAACCGGAACCACACGAAGTAAAACCGAAGGAGCCCCCAGAAGAGCTCATAGGAACAACAAACCACTTCAAAATAGGAGACCAGTGCATCATTAGATAAAGCGGATCCTCGCCTCATCACATCAGACCTGAACACAAACGAAGAAATTTCTCTTGAGGTACACAATATTTTCCCATATGGAACAGTCGAGGTAAGTAATCCTATTTTTGGTACTTTCAATATAAACGCTTCTCGACTTAAACTTTATCAAGGAAATAGAACTGATAGCATGAGGGAAGATATTCAAATTTTTAAACCACCCTGATTTTTGCGAATACGAGGAAAGTCTAGCTTAAGACTTTAAACGAGCGCTTCTCGGGAGGCAACCCGAGCACTAACCCTAATTACTTTCGTATTTGTTTTCATTTTATTCTCTTCTCTTAGTCTTAAACACCTAGTTTTAAACTAACCAAAAGTGCAGATTTCCAGGCCACACAGCCTTGCACACTACCGTGGCCGTGTGGAGGTACAAAATCTCCGTACTGACAATGGCAGAAGAGGTACAAGTCAGAAAGAATCAAATCTTCAAGTCACGGACTCCAACCACCACCCCACGGGCACCGACAAAACGCCACGGCCGTGCGACGCGGTCGTGGACGACACTGACTTATCACCAACGGGCGTGGCAATCTATAAAATGGGTGTGGGTGAACAACACGCCTAGACACACGGCCATGTGAGGCGGCCGTGTGAATCAACACACACACGTTACACGGGCATGGGAAAGTGTCAGACCCCAAAACTCCATTTAAAATCACCCCCTTCTCCTTTTTCTCACCTACTTTTCACCTCTTTTCTTCCTCCCCTTTATCAGATTTCTCCCCTCCCTTCTCTATAATCTTGAGCTACACCAAAACCATGTCAAAGAAGCGGAAGAAGCCAAGCACAGTCTCCTCATGGAGACCAATCTATATAAGTTCATGCCGGCCGCTTCATGCACTCGCCAAGCCAAGGGTCTTTGAGACCATTTATCTTTTCTTTTACTTTTATCTTCTCCTTTATTTTCCTTCTCTTTGACTATCTTATGCTTAATTTAGTTTATTTTAATTTAGTTTCTTAGTGTCAGGTTCTAAAGGCTGCTTGGGAATCACGCCACTTCTGCCACCGCCAGCACCTCCGCAGCCTTAGAGGTCACACCCACCTCGCGAACCATCCAACAATAAGGACCCCTCAGTCCATCCATCTTTTCTTTTAATTTTATTTTACTTTCTGTTTTCTTTCTCTTTCTCTTTCTTGTCTTTAATTATATATTTAGTTTATTTTAAATGTGTCTTAATAATTCCTGGCTAATCCTCCATGTGCTACCCAATTGCTTCATCTAGCACAAAGTTCATTAGTAACCGCCACAACAAAAGACAACACCTCCAACGTATCTTTCACCTCCAATCCAAGGATGTCATCCATAATTCAGAAAGTTTCAATTTTCCCCATATCTTATGATTTTATTATTATCGTGCTATTATCTATCTTTGTACATTGAGGGCAATGTACATCTTAAGTGTGGGGGGGTGAATCTTAAGGATGCCTAACTTTTTTTGCATTATTCTCAAATCCCTGAATTATGCCTTGTTCTAAAGTAAGTTTCTCATATTTTGATTAGAATGAAATTTCCATGACTTATGATCTTTATTGATATGTTTTAGATTAAGTCATTGATAATTGTGCATTGATAATTAAATTCTAAGATACTAGAGAATCAAGCATGATAAGTCTATTTTTCAGAATTAAATTTTTTTTTTAGGTTGTTAACCTGAATTTGAATATTACTTTGAAATTTGAAATTTACCAGGTTGATATCAAAATACCCATAATTTTTGTGAGATTTTGAGCCTTATAGAGCATATATTCTTTTTCTTGCTCACTTTTTGATTATGAGTGTGTCAACATTGATTAGTTATTCTAGAACTTGCATCGATTATACATGTCGAGACCACACCTTTGATTTGATATACAGAGATGATGAAGGCACCTAGGATTTAACCCACTCACTCCACTAAAAAAACCTACCTCCAAAATTAACCCCTAGTGAACCCCTTTGATCCTAACAACCCTTTTTATTCACCCACTAATATTAACCCAAAACCCAGTCTGTATTTGTTATCACCATTCCTCTTGACTACCTTTTTTTTTTGTCGAGATTTGATTTTGAGCAGTTACCTAACTATGTTCTATATTTTAGTTGTTAAAGTTCTTTATTATTATTAATTATTTGTCTTAAAAAAATTGAAGTATATTCAGTATTAGTATGATGAAAAGCGAGCTTATACAGTTAAAGTCTATTTATTGAAGAAGAAGCTCATATTATTAGTTTCAAAGTTTCAATTCATGTAATTATTTATTTTTCAGTTCGTTGTTTCTAGTTAGGTAATTTTTCAGGTCGATCTCGATTCTAACCCTCTAATTTAGCCTTTATCTACACCTTAACCCAAGCCCCGTTACAACCCTTTCAAAGACCTTTTGATTTGTGCATCATCTCATATTACAGTGGTGGAGATTTGATTTTCATGCAAGCCTATGGTATTAAGTTTTTAGGTTTGACATTTGAGTGCTTAATTCTGAACCTTAAACACTTCGAGTGATTTGAGTGAATCTTTTGTGAGGATGTCAATCCTTGTAGGTTTTGGATCAGAGGTAATTATTTAGATGAGGGGAAACACCTATGTTTTGTGCTACAAATGTATGACTTATATTGTTTGAATCTTTAGGACTCTTTGAGTTAAATTATCCATGTATAAATTATCTATGAATTATGATGAGACACTGTTGATACGAATATTGAATCATGGAAAGTTCATTTTAATTGTAAGTTGAGAATTTTGCTTGAGGACAAGCAAAAGCTTAAGTGTGGGGGTATGTGATAAACCGTAAAAGTAACATATTTTAATCCCACATTTAGCATACTTTTGGATGATTTATCCCTTGATTTATGTAAAAAGGTGCTCTTAATCCTTTCTTTTCATGTTTTATACTCAGGAAAGTACCGAAGGATGGAAAGAAAGAGAAACGGGCTCAAAACGGACCAAATTGGGCCAAAGTGAAAATCGACGCAGCCTAGACTTGAGCCAACACGGCCGTGTCTCCTTGATAGACTAGAACACGGCCTGATCACGGTTTACACGGGCATGTCACCTCATTAAAAGTTCGAACACGGCCTAAAGAAGATTCACACGGGCGTGTGCCATGGCCGTGTCCCTTTCGTGGAGAAGAGCAATTTCACTCGGAAAAGGATACTTAGGGGCAAAGAAACCTATTTCAAAAGCCTATATAAACACCCCAAGTATAACCTAGAAGAGGGCGGTGAGTTAGGCCAAGGAGCTGAGCCAAAAAGGTCAGATTTGTGGGAAACACTCGAAGATAGCCAGTTGATCCATTTAAAGAAGCCGAAATTCTACTCAAGACGGCGGATCTCTTCTTCAATTCTTTCAGGGGGTTTTAGGGATTTCTTATGTTTTGTTTTATCTTTTCTTCTGAGATGTTTTCTTTTGTTATTATGAACTAAACCCTTCAGATACCTAAAGGGGATGAAACTTAGATGAATCTTGTTATCGTTTGCTGAACTATATGATAAATACTTGATTTGTTCTTAATTATGTGTTCTTAATTCTTGTGTTGATATTTCCGGGATATTGATTCAAGTTTGATGTGCTTAGGTGGAGGAGCAAAAGTCCCTACCTAAGAGTAGATCTAGCATAATTAAGCGGAGTTGATCGCGCGCCTAGAGATAGGGTGACGAGATTTTGCCGGATTAGGGTGAAACCTAATATGGGAGTCCATAGGTCGAGTTAATGCAATTCTAGGGGTTTTAATTAGAAAGAGATTTCAATTAATCAACCTAGGGTTAGACGTTATTCGCTTCGAGAGAGGGTTTAATATACATTAGGGAGTCTTACGGATCAAGTCAAGTGAATAAATTGTCTGGTTCAGAGTTAGATAACAAGTGAAGTTTAGGTGGATTCTTCCTAAGGGTATCGTCTTAATCAACTGAGTTTTTCCAACAGTATTTCCCCAATTCATTCTTTTTGTCTTTGCGTATTTAGCTTAGTAGTTAGTTAAATTTAGATTAAATAACAACTTCACTTATTTTAGGCTAGATAATAAAAAGAAAGTTAGTATTAGTACTTTTGGTTCCTTTGGGTTTGACAATCCGGTCTTGCCTAAGGTATACTACTGTTCGATAGGTGCACTTGCCTCAATCGTTGTTATAGTTAGTTCCAGGTTCGATCATTATAAATTTAAAACTCCGAAATCAACGATCACCCTGCATCACACGGCCTGAGTTGTTCCACACGGCCGTGTCACCCTTATTTTGAAAATTTTCAAAATTTCCTTGAATGTTTTGATTCGTTCCTATTTAGTCCTTGGATGTTTAAAACTTATTTTTAGAGCTTCGAAGGCTCAATTTATGGCACGTAAATATATGTTCTATTTCATATTGAATCTTATATAAATTTATGAAATTATTTTATTCTTGGATGTTAATTGAAATGAAATGTTTTGACTTGTACGATAACACTCCGTATCTCTATTCCGATACCGGAATGGGAAATGGGTCTTACACTCAAGTATTATATGACACAAGTTTAGCTCAGTCGAGTAACCTGATGTGTCATTATAAAAGTTTAGCTCGGAAGGGTAACCCAATATATATATGTATACTAAGCTCGATCGAGTAACCTGATGTGTCATTATAAAGGTTTAGCTTGGACGTGTAACCTGATATATATATGTATACTAAGCTCATACTGTAACATCCTGAATCAAGGGCCTTTGCATTTTATGTGTTTACATGTGGATACTATGGTTGTCATGTTAGTTCAGGGTACTTCAGGGTCCAGGTGTGACCTGGGGGTAGCCCGGATCCTTAGGAAAAAATTGTTTTTTGGGCGCTTAGAAGGGGAGCTGAATGGGATAGTAGTTAAGGGGTGTTTGGTGGTATGTTTTGACACAAGAAGTGCCTTGGTAAAGTGGCAAGGAGGCGCAACTTAAGGCTCAAGGAAGTGAAGCCTCAGGGAAGCTGGCAGGGACTTGGTTCGAGCTGGGGGGATTTCTTTTTGAGAATTTCTTTTTGATGCCAAGGTAAGGGAGAGTTGCACTCAGCTTGGACTCTGGTGGATGAGTATTGAAGGGGTCAACACCTTTGAATAAGTGGAGGAGAGCAATTCAAGGAGTTTGAAGCATTCAAACAAGTTTGAATGTGTGATCAGGAGCAAAACAAGGAAGGAAATAAGGGATTGAAGAGGGGTGAGTGTTAGTCGAATTTGAAAGGAGTTAGGTGAGGAGGAGAATTCGGTAGTTGGGTGTAGCTTAGGGGAGGGCCAATTGTTGGTAAGTAGCGTTGGGGGTGTGGAATATTCGGTTAGTTAGAGAGCATCTAGGGCCTTTTCCTCTCATTTCTTTTGTGCTGAAACCACACTTCTTAATTTGCATTCTTTCTTTTCTCTCAAATACCAAACCGAGTGGCTTTCCAAGTTTCTTCTTCTTCTTCTTTTATGCTTGGCCGAAACTTGTTATTTCCTTCTCTCTCAAACGCCATAGTCGAATCCTCCTAGCATCTTGTGATCTCTTGTTCTTTTACTTTCTTTCATTTGATTCAACAAGAGCCGAAACTCTATTTCTCATCCCTTCTCTTCATCTCTTCTAAGCCGAAACTTATATTCTCTTCTCTATTCCTTTCGGTTCAATAGCAGAACAACTTCAGCACTTGGGTAAGTCCTTTTTACTTTGGCCGAATCTCTCTAACCCTCTCAACTCTTTTCCTTTCATTTTTTTGTTAGAAAGAAAAGCCGAAACTTGCCATCTGTTTTAAGTAGTTCCTACTTATTTCTGAGCCGAAATTCTCTGGCACTCAAATCTTCTCTTTTGACTCCTGGTTGCAATGGATCACCGTTATTTATCTGTCATCACTCTCAATCGGTTTCTCTAGTGGTTGTGGTAAGGGTCTTCTTTCGTTTCAATCATCTTTCTTGCGTTGGGTGCCGAAGGCAGTAATCCTATTCTATTAACTCTTGGCCGAATGTAGGTGGGGGTGGTGACGCTTTCTTTTGGAGACTTTTGGGATTCGTTTGGCTTGTGAATCAAGCCTAAAGCCTCGGGATTTGTCGATTTAGGTAAGGGTCTTAGCTTTGAGTGTTAATTTCTTTTGATTCGATTTCATTGCTTTAATCCGGTCTAGTGACCAAGGTTTGTTTATGGACTTAAATGTTAGCCAAGCGATAGAAGGGGTTGGATCTATAAACCCAGCCCCTAAGTTTAAAAAGCGAGCAGTGTCAGCAGTTCGGGATTGGCATCCGGGTTGTGGGCCGACTTCTGAGCAGAGTAGTAGGTAGATAGCGGTAGTGCCTGTCAACGAGAGTGTCGACGTAGAAAGTATTGTGTTACGTGTTATGAGGTGTGTAACTCTTACACACTTTATATGTTAAATATGTTATTATCTGTGTGTTGCCAAAAGCCGAAGTGATGGTAGGGATCACTAAGTTACCCTTGTGGGTAAAAGCGAGGACTCCGGGTAAGTCTATTATGGTTGCTAACGTTAATTGCATATCTTGAAACCTGAATGTGCCATGTTATTTAAATCGTTAAGTATGATCATACCATATTGTAATGCGTGTACATGCAATTGGGGCATGATGAGAAGAGGAGAAAATATGATCTTTCGATCGTCACCAAAGTGGTTAGGTACCACAAGTGGGTTGGCCCCACATATCATCATTTTGTGACTATCTCAGTGGTTTGGAACCACCAGTGGTTAGGTACCACATATATTTATTTCTGTGACTCGTCCCAGTGGTTTGGTACTATAGTGGGTTGGCCCCACATATTGATATAAGGGATTGTCACCAGTGGTTAGGTACCACGAGTGGGTTGGCCCCACATATGATTATTTGTGACTTTTGTCACGGTGGTTTGGAACCACCGGTGGTTAGGTACCACCAAAGTGGCTAGGTGCCACAAATGTTGGGTAGACACAGGAGATGCGGATGGATATCTAGGTTGGTTGGGTTGCATGGCATACATATTTTGCATATGAATCTGTGTGAGGGCCTAAAATCTATTGGACAGGGATTTACACACTGAGTCTCGGTGACTCACCCCTTCCGTTATTTTTTTACAGGTAATCCATAGATCGCGGATATAAAGCCGAGGTGGACTCGAGGTGGCCATGCATGATATTTCGGTTTTTATTTTAAATAGTTATTTCGGATTTATTTTACTTTAAGTTAGATTTTGGTAATGTAATAAGGCCATCTAAATTTTAACTTGGATTTATTTATTTTGTTAATTTTCTTTAATTTTGTTTTGATCGTTAAGGCATGCCTAATAAATTATGAAATGGATTTTTTTTTTCAAAACTTAAATAAATTTCGGGATTTTCAAGATTTTTACAATCGAGTAATTAACAGTCGAGTATTAATAACAAAGCAACTCAACTTTTCAAACTAGGTCTCAAAATGGTTCAACTGGTCCCTCAATACAAACTCTGTTTTTATAAATTCAAAGGTTTTCTTTCTAATTCAAGACGATAACTCAGTTTTCAAAAATGTTTTCTTCCCTGTGACATGCCAGATTCAGTCGTAGTGCTTTGACCGGGTTTGGGGTGTTACAATTGTGGTATCAGAGCCTAGGTTCAAAAGCTCGACTGCAGGTATAAGGCCCAAATTATTTTACAATAGAGGGTTTACAAAATGGTTTTGATGAAATACATGTTTTGGGAAGCATGGTACCTGAGTCTTCGGCACCGATCCGTGACGGTAAGGCTTCTAATTGCTGATTGTATGTTTTGTGATATGAATGCTAGTATTAGGAAATTTACCTTAGAGATCAAGCACAGTAGGATTTGTGTGCATTTGCGAGAACAACTACTCTGATAATATACTCATAAGACTGTGCCGTAATAAACAATGGGAAGAAAGCTAACTCATAAAATTCTTGAAATCAGATTAAATCGTGAAAGTTAGTCATGAGCACTCGAGGACGTGGGCGTAATGTGCGTGATCGTGGTAGGGGTAGGATTATCAGACGGAACCGGTAGGGTCCGCCATGGGTCGAGAGAATGAGGTGCCGCCACCGCCAGCTGTGGGCGCAGAGTTTCAGGATCAAACGGGTGGAGATGATGCGGTGTCTCAGGCAATGCTACGGGTTTTGGAGAGAGTTGCTGGAGCAGGCGTGGGTACGGGAGCTCGGAAATCTGTGTCTAAACGACTCTGAACTAGTGGAGCGGAGGTATTTAGGGGCGTTTCTGGCGTAGCCCCTAACGCAACTGAATACTGGTTAGAGGCGACTGAGCGCATAATGGATGATCTTGACTTCACGGCTGAAGAGAAGTTGAAAGGGATCGTGTCTCTTCTTCGGGACGAATCCTATCAGTGGTGGCTCACGGTCAGGGATGGTGCGATGGCTGAGGATATCACCTGGGATTTCTTCAAAGCGGCATATCAGAGGAAGTACGTCGGGTCCAGTTATGTGGATGCGCAGCGTAAGGCGTTTTTGAATTTGGTTCAGAGGAGTAAGTCGGTGTCCGAATATGAGGCGGAATTCTTACGGTTAAGCCGTTATGCCCGGGGTGTTGTGGCTACGGACCATGAGCGCTGTGTTAGGTTTGAGGACGGGCTGAGAGATGAGCTGCGGGTGTTGATTGCTCCACAGCGAGAGAGAGAATTTGCCGTTCTTGTGGAAAAGGCCAAGATAGCTGAGAGGGTGAACCACCCGAAAACAGAATCGGGACGTAAATAGGAGTAAAAGAGTTTTGGGCCATCGTGGTCTGTGGAGGGTTTTGAAAAAGGCTAGATTTGGCGGGCCGAGTCGAGTCAGCAAGAAAGCTCTCTTCTTTCGTCGCTGGCCACCATAGTGTGCTCGATGCGATAAGTTTCATTCGGGAGAGTGTTGGGCGGTAATAATGGAAGGTGCTTGAGTGTGGGTTGATGGATCATCGGATTAGGGATTGTCCGCGAGGGCGATTAGGACTCGATCCCAAGGGTCAAGGCGTGCACAATTCGAAAGAGATGGTCAAACAACCGCAGAGGGTCGTCGTGGTCCAGCCAGTAGGTGGTAATGGTAACGACGGGGCCGTGGAGCACCGGCGCAGGTGCTTTGAGTACGAGATGCAAGACACTGGGTTGGTCTATGCGGCTAGGCGTCGAGAGGAGGGCGACGCACCGGACGTCATAACTGATACGTTCTTAATTTATGGGTTGCCTTATACTGCCTTGATTGATATTGGTTCGACGTACTCTTATGTTGCTAGTATTATAGCGGGAACTCTGAACCTAGCCTATGAGACTTCTTTTAGGGAGATGACTTTAGTTAGCCCTCTAGGACACTCTGTGGTGGTGAACAAACTATATAAGGATGTACCCCTAGAACTGCAAGGGGTAGTGTTTCCGGCTGATCTGATGGAACTGCCATTTGGGGAGTTCGATTTGATCTTAGGTATGGATTGGTTAGTAAAATATCAAGCAAGTTTGGACTGTGCAGCCAAGCGCATGGTGTTGAGAACTGTCGAGGATGAAGAGGAGGTGGTGATAGGTGAGAGAAGGAACTACCTATCTAATGTGGTATCCGCTTTGAATGCCGAGAAAATGGTGAGGAAAGGATGTAAGGCGTTTGTGGCGTATGTTTGTGCTTTAGAGGTTAAGGAATCAACTGTGGGGGATGTCCGAACGGTAAAGGAATTTTTTGACGTTTTCCCGAAAGAGTTGCCGGGATTGCCTCCAGATCGCGAGGTTGAGTTTGGTATTGACCTTCTACCCGGAACAGCGCCAGTGTCTATTGCCCCATATAGAATGGCGCCAAAGGAGTTAGTGGAGCTGAAAGCGCAGATTCAGGAGTTGTTAGACCGGGGTTTTATCCAGCCGAGTGTGTCGCCTTGGGGGGCACCCGTGCTCTTTGTTAAGAAGAAGAACAGATCGATACGAATGTGTATAGATTACCGTCAGCTGAATAAGTTAACGATTAAGAATAAGTATCCGTTGCCGAGGATAGACGACCTGTTCGACCAACTTAAGGGAGCATCAATCTTCTCCAAGATAGATTTGAGGTCGAGGTATCACCAGCTTAAGGTCAAGGAGGCAGATATTCATAAGATGGCGTTTCGTACTCGTTATGGTCACTACGAATTCGTGATGATGCCGTTTGGATTGACCAACGTGCCAGCAGCGTTTATGGATATGATGAATCGGGTTTTTCAACCGTATTTGGATCGGTTCATCGTAGTGTTTATAGACAATATTCTGGTGTACTCGAAGTTCGAGGAGGAGCATGATGCACATCTTCGTGTGGTTTTGCAAATTCTGAGGGAAAAACAGTTATTCGCAAAGTTTAGTAAGTGCGAGTTCTGGCTAAGGGAAGTTACCTTTTTGGGTCATGTGGTGTCACCGAGGATTAGAGTTGACCCTCGGAAGATTGAAGCTGTGTTAGACTGGAAACCACCTAAGTCTGTGGCGGAGATTCGGAGTTTTCTGGGTTTAGCGGGGTATTACAGAAGGTTTGTGGAAGGGTTTTCTTTGATTGCAACGGCGTTAACCAAGTTGCTAAGGAAAGGGGTTCCGTTTGTGTGGTCAGACAAACAACAAGAAAGTTTTGAGAAGTTAAAGAGGATTTTGACGGAAGCTCCGGTATTGATTCAGCCTGAAGCAGGGAAAGAGTTTACGATTTATTGTGATGCGTCACATGCAGGGTTAGGATGTGTGCTGATGCAAGAAGGGAAAGTAGTAGCGTATGCTTCTCGACAGTTGAGGCCTCACGAAATGAATTATCTGACGCATGATCTGGAGTTGGCTGCAGTGGTTTTCGCCCTAAAAATTTTGAGACATTACTTGTATGGGGAGAAGTCTATTGTTTACACGGATCATAAGAGTTTGAAATACCTCCTTACTCGTAAGGAGTTGAATTTAAGGCGTGAGGTGGATTGAGTTGTTGAAGGATTATGACTGCTCGATTGAGTACCATCCGGGTAAGGCTAACGTGGTGGCAGACGCGTTGAGCCGTAAGGTGGTATCAGACTTAAGAGCAATGTTTGCGCACCTTAGTCTGTATGATGACAGAAGTCTGATAGCAGAACTATAAGTGAAGCCGACATGGGTGAATCAGGTTAAAGAGAAACAACTATTAGATGATGTCTTGGGCGCTCGATGTTTGCAAGTGCAGAATGGGGGATTAGAGGGGTATAGCTTGAACAGCGATATATTTTGTCAGTGGGCTACCCCTCACGCCTACTAAAAAGGACTCGGTTTGGGTGATTGGTGACCGTTTGACAAAGTCTGCTCATTTCATACCTGTGCGTGTGGATTACTCACTTCAGAAGTTGGCTGGATTATATATAGCGGAGATTGTAAGGTTGCATGGGGTGCCAGTGTCGATCATTTCGGACAGAGACCCTAGATTTACGTCAAGATTTTGGAAGGCGTTGCATTAGGCTTTGGGTACAAAGTTGGATTTCATCTGACGTTTCATCCACGATCGATGGGCGATCGGAGAGGGTAATTCGGTTACGGAGGATATGTTGAAGAAGTGTGTCTTAGACTTGAGGTAGTTGGGAAGAATTCCTACCGTTGGCGGAATTCGCGTATAACAATAGCTACCAGTCGAGTATTCAGATGGCACCGTATGAAGCGCTATATGGGCGGAAGTGTCGTACCCCAACGTGTTGGAAAGAGTTGGGTGAGCGTCAATTGTTGGGTCCAGAGTTGGTGGCTGAAATGGAAGATAAGGTTAAGCTGATTCGAACTCGTTTGAAGGAAGCTTCGGACAGGCAGAAGTCCTATGCTGATCTTAAACGGAAAGATATAGAATTTGCAGTGGGTGACAAGGTTTTCTTAAAGGTGTCACCGTGGAAGAAGGTACTAAGGTTTGGTCGGAAGGGCAAGTTGAGCCCCAAGTTTATCGGGCCTTATCGGGTGTTGAAGCGTGTGGGACCAGTAGCTTATCAGCTCGAGTTACCTTCAGAGTTGAGTTAGATCCATGACGTATTCCACGTTTCGATGCTTAGACGTTATCGTTCGGATCCGCTCTCATGTTGTGCCGATGAAGAAATTGAAGTAAGCCCGTTTGTCTTTTGAGGAGGAACCAGTCACGAGATCTTGGATCGGGATGTCAAAGTATTGCGTACAAAATCAGTTCCTTTGGTGAAGGTGTTATGGCGGAATCATGGATCAGAAGAAGCCACGTGGGAGCCAGAGGAGGTTATGCGGCAGTAAAACCCTCAACTCTTTTGACCAGGTAATTTCGAGGCCGAAATTATTTTTAAGGGGGGTAGAACTGTAACATCCTAAATCAAAGGCCTTTGCATTTTATGTGTTTGCATGTGGTTACTATGGTTGTCATGTTAGTTCAGGGTACTTCAGGGTCCAGGTGTGACCTGGGGGTAGGCCGGAGCCTTAGGAAAAATTTGTTTTTTGGGCGCTTAGAAAGGGAGCTGAATGGGATAGGAGTTAAGGGGTGTTTGGTGGTATGTTTTGACACAAGAAGTGCCTTGGTAAAGTGGCAAGGAGGCGCCACTTAAGGCTCAAGGAAGTGACGCCTCAGGGAAGCTGGCAGGGACTATGTTTGAGCTGCGGGGATTTCCTTTTGGGGATTTCTTTTTGATGCCAAGGCAAGGGAGAGTTGCACTCAGCTTGGACTCTGGTGGATGAGTATTGAAGGGGTCAACACCTTTGAATAAGTGGAGGAGAGCAATTCAAGGAGTTTGAAGCATTCAAACAAGTTTGAATGTGTGATCAAGAGCAAAACAAGGGAGGAAAGAAGGGATTGAAGGGGGGTGAGTGTTAGCCAAATTTGAAAGGAGTTAGGTGAGGAGGGGCATTCGGTTGTTGGGTGTAGCTTAGGGGGTGGCCGATTGTTGGTAAGTAGCGGTGGGGGTGTGGAATATTCGGTTAGTTAGGGAGCATCTAGGGCCTTTTCCTCTCATTTCTATTGTGTCGAAACCACACTTCTTCATTTGCATTCTTTCTTTTCTCTCAAATACCAAACCGAGTGGCTTTCCAAGTTTCTTCTTCTTCTTCTTTTGTGCTTGGCCGAAACTTGTTATTTCCTTCTCTCTCAAACGCCATAGTCGAATCCTCCTAGCATCTTGCGATCTCTTGTTCTTTTACTTTCTTTCATTTGATTTAGCAAGAGCCGAAACTCTATTTCTCATCCCTTCTCTTCATCTCTTCTAAGCCGAAACTTATCTTCTCTTCTCTATTCCTTTCGGTTCAATAGAAGAACAACTTCAGCACTTGGGTAAGTCCTTTTTACTTTGGCCGAATCTCTCTAACCCTCTCATCTCTTTTCCTTTCGTTTTCTTTAGAAAGAAAAGCCGAAACTTGCCATCTGTTTTAAGTAGTTCCTACTTATTTGTGAGCCGAAATTCTCTGGCACTCAAATCTTCTCTTTTGACTCCTGGTTGCAGTGGATCGCCGTTATTGATCTGTCATCACTCTCAATCGGTTTCTCTAGTGGTTGTGGTAAGGGTCTTCTTTCGTTTCAATCATCTTTCTTGCGTTGGGTGCCGAAGGCAGTAATCCTATTCTATTAACTCTTGGCCGAATGTAGGTGGGGGTGGTGACGCTTTCTTTTGGAGACTTTCGGGATTCGTTTGGCTTGTGAATCAAGCCTAAAGCCTCGGGATTTGTCGATTTAGGTAAGGGTCTTAGCTTTGAGTGTTAATTTCTTTTGATTCGATTTCACTGCTTTAATCCGGTCTAGTGACCAAGGTTTGTTCATGGACTTAAATGTCAGCCAAGCGATAGGAGGGGTTGGATCTACAAACCCAGCCCCTAAGTTTAAGCGGCGATGTCGTCGATTCGGGATTGGCATCCGGGTTGTGGGCGACTTACGAAAGCAGAGTAGTAGGCAGATAGCGGTAGTGCCTGTCAACGAGAGTGTCGACGTAGAAAGTATTGTGTTACGTGTTATGAGGTGTGTAACTCTTACACACTTTATATGTTAAATATGTTATTATCTGTGTGTTACCAAAAGCCGAAGTGATGGTAGGGATCACTAAGTTACCCTTGTGGGTAAAAGCGAGGACTCGGGTAAGTCTATTATGGTTGCTAACGTTAATTGCATATCTTGAAACTGAATGTGCCATGTTATTTAAATCGTTAAGTATGATCATACCATATTGTAATGCGTGTACATGCAATTGGGGCATGATGAGAAGAGGGAGAAAATATGATCTTTCGTTTGTCACACCAAGTGGTTAGGTGCCACAAGTGGGTTGGCCCCACATATCATCATTTTGTGACTATCTCAGTGGTTTGGAACCACCAGTGGTTAGGTACCACATATATTTATTTCTGTGACTCGTCCCAGTGGTTTGGTACCACAGTGGGTTGGCCCCACATATTGATATAAGGGATTGTCACCAGTGGTTAGGTACCACGAGTGGGTTGGCCCCACATATGATTATTTGTGACTTTTGTCACCAGTGGTTTGGGACCACCAGTGGTTAGGTACCACCAGTGGCTAGGTGCCACAAATGTTGGGTAGACACAGGAGATGCGGATGGATATCTAGGTTGGTTGGGTTGCATGGCATACATATTTTGCATATGAATCTGTGTGAGGGCCTAAAATCTATTGGAAGGGGATTTACACACTGAGTCTCGGTGACTCACCCCTTCCGTTATTTTTTTGCAGGTAATCCTTAGATCGCAGATATGGAGCTGAGGTGGACTCGAGGTGGCCATGCACGATATTTTGGTTTTTATTTTAAATAGTTATTTCGGATTTATTTTACTTTAAGTTAGATTTTGGTAATGTAATAAGGCCATCTAAATTTTAACTTGGATTTATTTATTTTGTTAATTTTCTTTAATTTTGTTTTGATCGTTAAGGCATGCCTAATAAATTATGAAATGGATGTTTTTCAAAACTTAAATAAATTTCGGGATTTTCAAGATTTTTACAATCGGGGAATTAACAGTTGAGTATTAATAACAAAGCAACTCAACTTTTCAAACTAAGTCTCAAAATGGTTCAACTGGTCCCTCAATACAAACTCTGTTTTTATAAATTCAAAGGTTTTCTTTCTAATTCAAGACGATAACTCAGTTTTCAAAAATGTTTTCTTCCCTGTGACATGCCAGATTCGGTCGTAGCGTTTTGACCGGGTTTGGGGTGTTACACATACGAGCAAATGGTGTGGTTTAGTTTACCGGTGTGTCTGAGTCCTTTTACTAGGGTTCATCGAGCGAAACGATATAAACAAATTGGAAATGGGCTATATATTCAAATTGAATTGTTGTTGGTTGGATTGGTTAATAAATGAATCATATATATTTGGTATAGTTTTAAAGATAGATAGTGGAATATGTCATTGAATTGAAGTTTGGAAATGTTTTGTATAAAGTATGGTGGCATTGAAAATGAACTATGTAAAATTATTATGTTCTTAAGCATTAGTAATGGAACATGCCTTTGAAAAAAGCTATGTTTTGGTGATATGAAATGGTATGTTTGAACTACTTTTGTTATCAAATATACATGGATACTTATGCTCACTTGTTGATGATTTGAGTGCCTTGTTCTAGCCAAAGTTGTGCCAAACTATGGTAGCTTTAAATGCTTAGGTAAAAATAAGGTAAGCCTAGAATTTTACATATGAACTTACTAAGCATTCTATATGCTTACTTGCATTGCTTTTTTCCCTTGTAGATCGTCACCTTGCAGAACTCGCCAAACCATATCGTCTCAAATCTTACACTATCACCAAATTGGTATTTATACGATTATTTTGAGTTTAAGGTTGTGGCATGTATAAAAGGGTCTTAGTGTGCACTTTAGCATTTCAAAGTGTCTACTACTTGGCAAATGTGATATACCCCATCTTGTGCATTATGTTTCCTTTGTGACTTGGTAAATGTATGGTATCAATCATGTTTCGTGCTAGAATATGTAACACCCCAAACCCGGCCTAGAAGTTAGACCCGAGCCTGGCGTGTCACATTAAAGTGTTTTTCGAAAACCATGTTTTCATTGAAAACCCGTCTTGTTTAAAAGCTTAAGTAAAATCCCAGTTCCGTTAGTTTATTTTTAAAACGTGGTACATTGAAAAATTATTAATTTTATTCCCAAATTATCTTTTTAGTTGCGGAAGCTAATATTGAGAGTAATCAATTTACGAAAATGATTAAGTCGCGAAACCATTTCGAAAATGTTGCGAAACCGTAGTGTTGTTTTAAAACAATTAACATTTTGGAAAACCGTGATTTACTTCTAACGAATATAATTCAAGGTAAATAAAAACCCCAAGTTAAAACCCAGAACCTTAAAGAGGCCTTATTACAAAATTTAAAATCCAAAACAGAATCTAAAGCATAAATGAAGTCCAAAGGCAGTCGTGTGGCTATCTCCGAGTCCCTCGCAGCACTGATCCTCCTAAAGCTGGGGATTACCTGCATAGTTAAAAATGAGACGAGTTTGCGAAAACTCAGTATGCAATCCCTGATAAACCATAATTTATACATATTTTTACCCCATGCTTGGCTTACTTTTGGATGAATTTTCATTAGATTTGATGAATTCGATGCTCCTAATCCTTGAATTTCATGTTTTACACTTAGGAGAGCTTAGGGAGTCGAAAAGAACGAGAAACAGGCCAAAAAGGGATAAAATGGGCCTACATCAGAAATCAACACGGCCTGGATCAACGTACACGGGCAGACCACACGGCCGTGAGTGACAAGCAGAATCGAGCACGGCCTAAGTTATCGAGCACGGCCGTGTGTGATGAGTAGAATTGAGCATGGCACCACGGGCGTGTCACACGGGCGTGTCCCTGCCGAATCCAAGACTAATTCTATTCAGAAAAGGCTACTCATGGGCCAAGAAAGGTGCTCCAAAGCCTATATAAACACCATAGGGGAGAACCTAAAGAGACACGCAGAGTAGAAGGCAGAAAATACTCGAAGACAGCCATCGGGAGCAGCTCGGAAGAAGGATCTCCATCAAGACTGAAGATCTCCTATCAATTTCTCTTGAAGTTTTTGGGTTTTCTTATGTTTTGTTGCTTTTCCTATTCTATGATGTTTCCCTCTATCAGTATGAACTAAATCCCTTAGATACCTAAGGGGATGAAACCTAAGACGGATCTTATTACTATTTGATTTATAAGATAAATACTTGTTCTTATTCTTAATTGTGAGTTCTTATTCTTGTTTTGATAATTCAGGTTATTAATTCAAGTCGAATGTGCTTATTCAGAGGAGCAAAAGTCCCTGTTTAAGAGTAGATCAACACAATTAAGCGGAGTTGATTGCAACCCTAGAAATAGGGCGACGAAAATCTACTGGATTAGAGTCAAATCTAATAAGGGAATCCATAGATTGAGTTAATGCGACAATAGGGGTTTTAATTAGAAAGAGATTTCAATTAATCAACCTAGAATCAGTTGTTTTTAGTCTTGAAAGAGATATTAACATAAATCAGGGATTTCTACGGATTAAGTCAAGTGAATAAATCATATGAATCAAAAGTAATAAGTGAAGTCTAGGTGGATTCTTCCTTGGGTATTGCCTATCTCATAAAGTTGTCTAAAAAGTATTTTCCCAATTCATTCTCTGTCGTGTTTTTAATTAATTTAGTTTAAAAAGAAATCACTCTAATTCTTAGGCTAGATAATAGAAAGATAGTAATTACTAGTACTCTTGGTCCTTGTGGATACGATATTTCCGGTCTTACCATAACTATACTATTAAACGATAGGTGCGTTTGCCTTTATTGTGATCATAGTTAGTTAGAGACACATCAAGTTTTTGGCGCCGTTGCCGGGGACTAAGATATTAGGAATACTAATTTTTTATTACTTTAGCCATTTTATTTTTTTATTTTATCGCAATTTATTTTTATTTTTATTTTCTAATTTTTTCTTTCTTTCTTTGCTTCTGGTAGGTATCTCTAGTTTATAACTAGAAGAAATCCGTCAGGACCTTTGCTTTACGACAGTGAAATTGAGGGTACAACTCGCAAAAACTGTAGAGAGATAAGGCGAAGCCTACAATACATACAAGAAGAGCAAGAAGACGATATCACTAATACCGAGGAGATGGCTGATAATAATCTGCTACCTCCTGTGGTCGCTGCAGATCCAGTACCAGAATCCTGCTCTGCAAACTATGTATGATTATGCTAAGCCTAATTTAACAGGAACTGAATCAAGTATTGTTAGACCTGCTGTTGCTGCAAATAATTTTGAACTGAAACCTAACACTATTCAGATGATTCAGCAGTTTGTTCAGTTTGATGGTTTGCAGGATGAGGATCCAAACAATAACTTGGCAAATTTTCTGGAATTCTGTGACACTTTCAAGATTAATGGCGTTTCTGACGATGCCATTCACCTTCGATTGTTTCCCTTCTCGTTGAGGAACAAAGCTAAACAGTTGTTGAACTCATTACCACGAGGATCAATCACTACATGGGAACAGATGACCGAAAATTTTTTATTAAAATACTTTCCGTCGGCTAAAACGGCTAAATTGAGGAATGATATCTCTTATTTTGTGCAGATGGATTTAGAAACGCTTTACGACGCATGGGAGAGATACAAGGATTTGTTGAGAAGGTGCCCACACCATGGGTTACCTCTATGGTTACAAGTTCAAACCTTTTACAACGGTTTAAACCCCTCAACTAGGCAACTGATAGATGCAATCGCCGGTGGAACCCTGAATAACAAAACTCTTGAAGTGGCTTACGAATTCATTGAAGAGCTGTCATTGAATAACTATCAGTGGCAAGTTATGAGGACGAAGCCAACAAAAGCCGCCGGAGTTTTCAACCTCGACGCAGTGACAATGCTATCAAACCAGGTAGAGCTTTTAGGTAAAAAAATTGATGGTTTATGTCGTTCCTCGTAGGTACATCTAGTGATGCAGTGCAATACAAATGGAGGAGAAACGAACAATACAGAATATCCATCCTACAGCCCTGTCATAGAAAGCGAATAGATGAACTACATGGGTAATAATTCTAGACCTCAGAATAATCCCTATAGTAATACTTACAACCCAGGTTGGAGGAACCACCCAAATTTCTTGTGGGGTGGACATGGAAATCAGAGACAGCAACCCCCTCCAGGCTTTCAACAACAACCCTACCCACAAGAGAAGAAGCCAAACCTTGAGGAGATGCTAACTAAATTCATCTCGGTGTCAGAAACCCGTTTTCAAAACACCGAAATAGCACTCAAAAATTAGCAGGCATCGATTCAAGGGCTCGAAAACCAAATAGGCCAGCTTGCTAAGCTGATCTCAGAATGACCACAAGGTAGCTTGCCAAGTAATATTGAACCTAATCCAAGGGAGCAACTCAATTCCATCACGGTGTGCGACAACGAAGGGTTAGTAGAATCTAAATCTGAACCGAGGCAAGAACCTGTGGTAAGTAAAGGTAAGGGTGGGGAAAGCCACAATACACAAACACCGGTAAGTAAAGAGTATGTACCTCGTGTACCATACCCTAACGTGACGAAGAAAGACCGCACAGATGAACAATTTGATAAATTTCTTAAACTTTTAAAGAAACTACATATTAAATTACCGTTTATTGAAGCTCTTTCGCAGATGCCCAACTCAGTCAAATTTTTGAAGGAGCTTCTAGCAAACAAGCTGAAGTTAGATGATGCGTCGCACGTAGATCTAAACGCAGTCTGCTCAGCCATTCTACAGAATAAACTACCCAATAAATTAAAGGATCCTTGGAGTTTTACTATTCCTTGTTTAATTGGTAGTTTAGATGTTAAACATGCTTTAGCTGATTTAGGGGCGAGTATTAATGTCATGCCCTATAAAATGTTTAAGCAACTAGGTCTTGGGAAACCTAAACAAACTAGGATGAGTATTCAACTCGCAGATAAAACTATTAGATTTCCTAGGGGAATTGTTGAGGATGTGCTTATGAAAAATGATAAATTTATATTCCTAGTTGACTTCGTTGTTCTAGACATGGATGAGGACAGTAACGCACCTTTAATTTTAGGGCGACCCTTTTTAGCAACTGCTAAAACTAGAATTGATGTTCGTACAGGTGAGCTCACACTTCGTGTAGGTGACGAAACGATCACTCTTCAGGCTCGTGACTCGGTTAGAACGTCAAGTAATAAAGGTGAGTACATAAATTCTATTAATAACCATTCGGTTCAACCATCTGTTCAGGAAGCACCTCGAAAATACACAACTGAGCCACATCCTAGTCCTTGTGCCAACAATGAAATAACTTATGAGGAGCGAAGGCTTCAGATCGATGAACTAGACAAGTGGAGGACACATGCCAAAGAGAAACCAAGAACACACGAAGTGAAACCGAGGCAACTCCATGACGAGCTTAAAGGAAAAGCAAATCACTTCAAGGTTGGAGATCAAGTACTGTTAGATGAAACCGATCCTCGAATTACCACCTCAGAGCTTAAAGCAAACGGAGCGACTCATTTTACGGTACTCAAGGTCTTTCCATGCGGTACAGTCGAGGTAACTCATTCCAAATTTGGCACATTCAAGGCAAATAGTACTCGTCTAAAACCTTATTTTTAGAAAATTGATAGCAGGAATGAGGAGTCTCAACTCCTCGAACCACCATGATCATGCGGATGAAAGGTAAGTCTAGCTTAGGAATTTAAACAAGCACTTCTCGGGAGGCAACCCGAGCACTAACCCTACTAATTAGTTTGTTTTCACTTTCGTTCATGTTTTAGGCAAAAATTTCCCTACCACACGGCCTTGCACACGGGCGTGGCCGTGTAGACAACACGAGGAGGCACACCAACGTGACGGAGACCGTGCGGGCCAAGGATGAAAATTTTCCCCAAAACACAGGCTACGATAAAATGCCACAGTCGGGGTCGAAATTGCCTAAAGAACACGGGCTGAGATAAATCCACACAGTCGTGTGATTCGGTCGTGGTCGATACTGAGTAAGTGACACGGGCATGCGACACGCCCGTGCCCAGAAGCTGTGGTTGAAACTGAGTAAATCACACAGGCGTGCGACACGCCCGTGCCTATAAGCCGTGGTCGATACTGATCAATCAACATGGGCGTGGAAACCTCTACACATGCGTAGGAGAAACGAAAGAAGCATCACACGGCCGTGCGATTCAGCCGGGTGACCTAACACGCCCAGGGAACACGGGTGTAACACCCCTTACCCGTATTCAAGCCGGAATAGGGTTTGAGGCATTACCTAACTGATCTTTCTTAAACATCTTGATCGGGGTTATAAAATTTCGTTTAAACTCATCACTTGTACATACTCGGCCTAGGAGGCCCTACACATACTTCTGAGAGGTACCGGAACTATCCCGAGAACTTTTACGAATTCGAGAAACTTTTCAATAAAACAGGGGCCACACGCCCATGTGAAGTGGGACACGCCTGTGTGGGCAGGCCGTGTGGTCACACACGCCCATATCCTTACCCCGTGTATAAAATCATGAGTATTCTGTTTGTGTCACACGGCCTAGGCACACGCCCGTGTGACTAGCCCGTAGGCGACACTGACTAATTTCACACGGCCTTGACACACCCGTGGCCATGGCCCGTGTGATAAAACTTAGCATTCTGACTTATCCACACGACATATACACACGCCCGTGTGCTTCAGCCGTGGGCAAATTAAATTCCAAATGTAAAGTGCAAACTTCACACGGCTTGGGAACATGCCCATGTGCTAGCCGTGCCTCCCACATGGTCTTGACACACGCCTGTGCGTCTACCCGTGTGGACAATTTTCAGGCTATCTACCAAGCCCTTGCCACTCTACATTGCACACATACAAATTCCATTACAAAAACTCCACATATCATCAATTACAAATCTTGGATTATCACATATGGCGATCTCAACTATGACTTAATCAACCTTAAATACTAGCCCTATACATGCCATGACTCATAAGGACTTGAAACCTCATACCAAGTGTCTACTCGATAGTGTGAAAACATCCCCGGTGATCTCCAACCCTAGCTAAATTAACCTATAAGAGATGAGAAAGGAAGAGGCGTAAGCAATAATGCTTAGTAAGTTCATATGCATATAATAATCAGATATTGATAACCATTAGTTATACCCAACCGTAAGGTATTATAATGAGTTTTACATCTTAAACTCATAGTTACCTACACAATCACCCTTGAAGCTTACTCATTCTGTCTCTTACCACTTTCTAACCATGCCACGAGCCAGATGCCCATATTAATTAGCATGCATCCCTGTACTTGTCACCACATAATCACGTAAAACATTTTCAATAAATCACTCATACCTCCCATTACTCATGATACCACACATCATGAATTCTCACTAATCCATCCACAATGCTAAATTACTCGATGGTTTCACACTTAGCCGACCACAATCAGATAGTACGGTAGTATCGCACCTAGCCTACCAAAAAGGGTAATTATAGTGGTATCGCACATAGCCCACTACATAATATGCTTAACGATAACATTGCACACAGCCCATCGTAGTTAAGCATTTAGGGTGGTATCGCACTTAGCCCACCACTCATTTATAATTCCGGTGGTATCGCACTTAGCTCACCAACTGGAATAAATAAGCAATGGTATCGCACACAACCAATTGTTTAATAATTAATAAGGTGGTAACACACACAGCCCACCGTTATTGTATATTCATGGATAGTTATCCACATGAGTTTATCTATTTCAAATGTTTACCCGAAACATCCTCACACACTACCATTCTTACTTAGCTTTCTACTATAATCGTTTGCATTCACACAATGCATTAATAATTATAACTTATGCAACCAAAGTGCATCATTTACACATAACCCCCTATGGGTTCATCATATACCGAATTCATCTCAATTCAGTTCTAACACATACATGTACCTCTCATGGTACAACGCATTCATTCTCAATTTCAAAATACTTGTTGAGTCATTAAAATTGTTAAGTAACTCCCTTGAGTCTTATACACATAATGTCACATTGACATCATACCCCCGATAGGGTCATACATGAACTAACATATCGATGCCATGTCCCCAACATGGTCTTATACAAAATATCACATCGATGCCATGTCCCTGACACGGTCTTATTAAATATCTCACACCGAGGCCATATTCCAATATGGTCTTACAACAACATAACTATCATCATTTCATACCATTTGCATTTCTTACTATTCTTAGATTATATCTAAGAATTTCATTTATTGACATCTCGTCAAAGCGTATTTAATGCATACATGAAGGAAACATAAAATTTATACAACATCGAATATTAAATATCTCACGTAAGATTTCATTATTTGCATACGAACTCACCTCGATACCGAAAAGGGTAAAAATAGAGTATATTTGCCCACATTTCTCTTTCTCCTGTTCTAGGTCCGAATCTCATTTTCTTCGATCTAGAACAATAAAATTTACTCATTTAATCACTTAATGATCATATTACAACATAATCTCTACTTAGGCAAAAATGACCATTTTGCCCCTATACTTTGGCAAAATTACGATTTTGCCCCTAGGCTCGTAAATAAATTTTCATCCATCTTCTTTACTAATCAAGCCTAGCCAAATCATATTCTCTTCTATAGTAACTCAAAATTTCAACTATTTCATGCACTTATTACCAATTTGCAACATTTACAAATTAGTCCTAATTAGGTGTTTTCATAACAACACCTTTCACAAAAGTTGTTTCTCATCTTCCTATCATTCATTTTCTTCCATAAAAACTCTTCAAACAACATAAACTCTATCATGGTAAGTCCCTATACTTTCAACCATATTGCAAACTAGTCCTCTCATTAGCTAGCTTAAGCTTTGAGGGCTCCAAATATACAAAAATCATCAAAAATAAACATCAAATTGACTTACTTTTAAGGATGAGATGTAGCTGAAATTTTCAAGCTTTCAAACCCTTAATCTTGCTAATATTTTCGGTGGAGAAGAAGGCATAGTGAAAAGATGATAGCCTTGGCTTATTTCATCTTATTTTATTCATTTGTCAACCACCAACTTTTGACCAACATTTAATGCCTTTGTCCCCCTAGCTTCCTATGGCCGGCCAACACTAATTCAATGGCCTAATATCCCTTTAAGGACCTCCAATTTATAGCCTTTAGCTATTAGACATCCCTAACAAATAAAATAGAACTTTCGCACTTTATGCGATTTAGTCCTTTTTCGCAATTAAGCACTACTTCACTAAAATTAAAACACCAAAATTCTCATGCATCCTTATAAACATGTTATAACACATAAAATAACATGAAGATAATTTCTCTAACCTTGCATTAGTGATCCTGAGACCACTTTCTGACTAGCCCCTAAATCGGGCTATTACAATTCTACCCCTTTAGGGATTTTTGTCCCCAAAAATCTTACTAGGAGAAGTTGCTCTTAACATTCCTGAAACGTTTCCACCAACTCATCAAAATCACAAATCGATTTATCCTCAGGTTTCTATCGCCAACAACCTTTAAGCTGTATTACACAAGGTCGAAGCGCAACTTGGGACCTAGATTACTCTTCCTCCCGGGCACATATATTCAGAAATCTTACAACTGTGAACTCGGCACATGCTAAAATGATCATTCGGATATTTATCGCACACTTCACTAAAATTCGGATGACATCCCCCTCATTGGAAATCAAGTCACTTCAAATTTCAAGTCTATTGTATTTTATCTCATTCTATCACTAGGATATTCACCGAATTGTAATAGTCGACTTGCATGCTTAGAAAATTCACTTTTAGTGGTCGACTACTTCGACCATAAACTCAATCATATCGTAAAACGTGCTCGATTGTCAAAACATTTATGCATATAATTGCATCTTTTCTTAGTCTTGCATGAGTAGACCTGCTATTACTAAGTCTCATACCAAAACCTTCAGTATAAGTTACGAATTCATCAATATACACATTCTACCTTAAAGTAACATCAACAATGGAAATCTTATTCGACCGAATTTTAACGTCTTAGTCAAACTCACTCGTAGCTTATTTAAAATACCATCCATGGCATTAACTAACCATACACAAGTCATAGGCTTCATGCCGTACTTACTTACAATTGCCTTTATTTAGCACATACCGTGCCACACATCATACTCGTTTCTTCGTGACTCATTCACGAGTACCTGTATTCACTCATTCACATGACTTTAGTACAGTTCTCATTTCTACTTCTAAACTCATCTACTTATCCCATTAATCACTAAGGATAGTCAAAGACGCATATTAAATGCGTCATTCATTCTTGGCAGGTAGGAAGCCAATGCCACATCTCCGAGGTGGTCTTACATGGAGTCACCTCTAAATGCCAATGCCATATCCTGGATAAGGTCTTATATGGACTTCCACATCAAGTATCGATGCCATATCCCAAATATGGTCTTATACGATTCTCATTTTCATTACAGAAGCCATATCCCGGATATGGTCTTATACGGGATCTCAACTCGGTGACGAGGCCATGTCCTGAACATGGTCTTATACGGGACCTTATCTATTTAATATCTCAATGATGGCATTTTCATATTCAATATGGTCCGCTAGGACTTCAACATCTCGTTCAACATTAACTAATCAATTTAGTAAAGCATTATACATCAATGTAATGCCAAGCATTATCAACATGCTAGTATAAATGTTGCATAATCACATACAAACTTACAAACTCTTTTTCTCGATTCACACTGAACTCAATACTAAAACTTTCAGTTAATAGTACCTTTAATGACTTCTAACCTAACCATCACAGTTAAAATGTTCCAATGAGCATACCTCTGTATCATGCTCCTCACTCATGTACACATAGAATTTCATTCTCCTTATTGATTCATGCGTAAATATACACTTAACTAGAATCATATCTCAATACATCAATCTACTCTTTTC
Source organism: Gossypium sturtianum (assembly GCA_025698515.1). Lineage (NCBI taxonomy): Eukaryota > Viridiplantae > Streptophyta > Magnoliopsida > Malvales > Malvaceae > Gossypium > Gossypium sturtianum. Next base: position 37,565,072 of record CM046950.1, read on the forward strand.
TCCTCACTGAGAATATATTTCAAACACACTCTCGTTTGAGTTTCTCTTAATGTGCTAATTTAAAACCTTTACTATCGTCATATATCAGAATAGCAGAGACATCTCAACCAAGTGCATTAACTCTATCCGATTTACTCGAAAACTCAACGCACAACGTGAAACTTGTGATTTCACCTCTTATACTAGAATTATCACCTTTCTATGATCAAATCAAAAGCGCGATTATAGTAAATATAACTACCACAACTCAAAGAACATACACTTTAAAGATAACCATGATCAACGGAAATATAAGAGAAATCTCACATAAAGATTTATCACTAACTTCCTCCTCAAAGTACCAGAATAAGGTTATGGAGAGATAAAGGAATGTCGATTTCAGTTGATTAAATCAACAACTATTTTGTCTAATCTTACAGTCAGCTAACATTCTCACACGATCACGATTCATGGAAAGAACAACTACATCACCCCTGAAAGGCAACAGATATTAATACGAAGTACTCAAAGAGATCATTATGGTCCATACAACTATGGTTGTCATGGTCAAACACTTTCACAGTTCAAATATTGTTTCTCCAACCATTTTCGTTATCAAAACTTTTTGACTATTCCTTTTCATTAGTGAACATCAAATCAGGAAGGTCTCGATAACCGTACACCTCAGGCTTCCTACTCAATTGAGTCAAATAGCCTAGGCTGACTTTCTCTTTACTCTTAACATTGCATAATCGGTGCAATCTTTAAAACATTCGGATATTCTTCTCAAAGTTTGTTCTCACTTTCTAACTACTACCCTTATCTCGATATACATTACTACTTGTTTTGCCACTAAACTCTTTCATTTCGTACTCATGAGCTTATTCAACTTAACCCTCGTAAGGATCTCATTATAAATCAATAGTAATAAGGGGGTGAGGTCATAAAGCCTCTAACTTGACTCTCATGACTACATACATATGATTTAACATTCATCATTAATGAAATATCATTGTAGTCACATAACTCGCTCCAGGAAAATTTTCACAGTTACTCATGCTACAATTGTTTCTATCACCTATCATCTCGAACTGTGACTTCACTTACTCAAGTTCCACATTAATGTCGACTCTAGTACTCAACATTAAACTCTGATTTCTCTTACCATCACTTATCAAATTAAAGAATGTCTTACGAGTTTGAGTACGTCGTTTACTTAATTTTCATAGTCCAACTATGGTCTTACTCGTATCATAACATCATAGTCCAGTGATTACCTTACATGTCGTCACGATGCCATAGCCTCGCTATGGTCTTACACGAAATCTCATACCAACACCAATGCCATATCCCATATATAGTCTTACATGGGAAACTCACGTTGATACCGATGCCATATCCCAGATATGGTTTTACACGGGATCACGTATCGTTGCCAATGCCATGCCCCAGACATGGTCTTATATGGGATCACATGTATTGCCATGGTCCAACCATGGTCTTATTCATCAATTTACCATTAAACGACTGTACTCATCTCCTGCATCCTACTTAGTCAACTTCTCAGTTTAACTCCCACACTATAATACGTGTGGCTTCATAACAAAGTCATAAAACAAAGCATCATACATTCTCTACTTTAACGGTCACACATGAGATTCAACTATGTGGACATATTGTTCATACATCATTCAATAAGTCATACATACACACATATCCCGTTCTCTGGATATATGTATTACTCACTATATACACCTAACTCAAAGGTCGAGTATATAACACCATATGCATATCAAGTCAATACAGATAAGCTTATCACTTTATAACATTATTGGATTTAGCTCGGTTGGGAATCATCTCTGTCTTAACAAAATAATTTCGTTAGAGCCGGGAGATATCACACAATCACGGTCCACCTATGGCATGTATAGCTAGACTCTTACTCACGCTAGGTTAGTCCGAGAACCGACTAAACCGTAGCTCTGATACCACTAAATGTAACACCCCTTACCCGTATTCAAGCCAGAATAGGGTTTGAGGCATTACCTAACTGATCTTTCTTAAACATCTTGATCGGGGTTATAAAATTTCGTTTAAACTCATCACTTGTACATACTCGGCCTAGGAGGCCCTACACATACTTCCGAGAGGTACCAAAACTATCCCGGGAACTTTTACGAATTCGAGAAACTTCTCAATAAAATAGGGGCCACACGCCCATGTGAAGTGGGACACGCCCGTGTGGGCAGGCCGTGTGGTCACACACGCCCATATCCCTACCCCGTGTATAAAATCATGAGTATTCTATTTGTGTCACACAGCCTAGGCACACGCCCGGGTGACTAGCCCATGGGCGACACTGACTAATTTCACACGGCCTTGACACGCCTGTGGCCATGGCCCGTGTGATAAAACTTAGCATTCTGACTTATCCACACGGCATATACACACGCCCGTGTGCTTCAACTGTGGGCAAATTAAATTCCAAATGTAAAGTGCAGACTTCACACGGCTTGGGCACACGCCCATGTGCTAGCCGTGCCTCCCACATGGTCTTGACACACGCCCGTGTGTCTACCCGTGTGGAAAATTATCAGGCTATCTACCAAGCCCTTGCAACTCCACATATCATCAACTACAAATTTTGGATTATCACATTTGGCGATCTCAACTATGACTTAATCAACCTTAAATACTAGCCCTATACATGCCAAGACTCATAAGGACTTGAAACCTCATACCAAGTGTCTGCTCGATAGTGTGAAAACATCCCCGACGATCTCCAACCCGAGCTAGCTAAATTAACCTATAAGGGATGAGAAAGAAAGAGGAGTAGCAATAATGCTTAGTAAGTTCATATGCATATAATAATCAGATATTAATAACCATTAGTTATACCCAACCGTAAGGTATTATAATGAGTTTAACATCTTAAACTCATAGTTACCTACACAATCACCTTTGAAGCTTACTTATTCTCTCTCTTACCACTTTCTAACCATGCCACGAGCCAGATGCCCATATTAATTAGCATGCATCCCTGCACTTGTCACCACATAATCACGTAAAATATTTTCAATAAATCACTCATACCGCCCATTACTCATGATACCACACATCATGAATTTTTACTAATCCATCCACAATGCTATATTACTCGATGGTTTCACACTTAGCCCACCACAATCAGATAGTAGGGTAGTATTGCACCTAGCCTACCAAAAAGGGTAATTATAGTGGTATCGCACATAGCCCACTAGATAATATGCTTAACGATAACATCACACACAGCCCATCGTAGTTAAGCATTTAGGGTGGTATCGCACTTAGCCCACAAACTGGAATAAATAAGCGATGGTATTGCACACAGCCCATCGTTTAATAATTAATAAGGTTGAAACGCACACAGCCCACCGTTATTATACATTCATGGATAGTTATCCACATGAGATCATCTATTTCAAATGTTTACCCAGAACATCCTCACACACTACCATTCTTACTTAGCTTTCTACTATAATCGTTTGCATTCACACAATGCATTAATAATTATATCTTATGCAACCAAAGTGCATCATTTACACATAACCCCCTATGGGTTCATCATATACCGAATTCATCTCAATTCAGTTCTAACACATACATGTACCTCTCATGGTACAACACATTCATTCTCAATTTCAAAATACTTGTTGAGTCATTAAAATTGTTAAGTAACTCCCTTGAGTCTTATACACATAATGTCACATTGACACCAAACCCCCGATAGGGTCATACATGAACTAACATATCGATGCCATGTCCTCGACATGGTCTTATACAAAATATCACATCGATGCCATGTCCCTGACACGGTCTTATTTTTATATCTCACACCGAGGCCATATTCCAATATGGTCTTACACGGAACCTTAACTATAATCATTTCATACCATTTGCATTTCTTACTATTCTTAGATTATTTCTAAGAATTTCATTTATTGACATCTCGTTAAAACGTATTTAATGCATACATGAAGGCAACATAAAATTTATACAACATCGAATATTAAATATCTCACGTAAGATTTCATTATTTGCATACGAACTCACCTCGATACCGAAAAGGGTAAAAAGGGAGTATATTTGCCCACATTTCTCTTTCTCCCGTTCTAGGTCTGAATCTCATTTTCTTCGATCTAGAAAAATAAAATTTACTCATTTAATCACTTAATGATCATATTACAACATAATCTCTACTTAGGCAAAAATGACCATTTTGCCCCTATATTTTGGCAAAATTATGATTTTGCCCCTAGGCTCGTAAATAAATTTTCATCCATCTTCTTTACTAATCAAGCCTAGCCAAATCATATTCTCTTCTATAGCAACTCAAAATTTCAACTATTTCATGCACTTATTACCAATTTGCAACATTTACAAATTAGTCCTAATTAGGTGTTTTCATAACAACACCTTTCACAAAAGTTGTTTCTCATCTTCCTATCATTCATTTTATTCCATAAAAACTCTTCAAACAACATAAACTCTATCATGTTAAGTCCTTATACTTTCAACCATATTGCAAACTAGTCCTCTCATTAGCTAGCTTAAGCTTTGAGGGCTTCAAATATAAAAAAATCATCAAAAATAAACATCAAATTGACTTACTTGTAAGGATGAGATGTAGCTAAAATTTTCAAGCTTTCAAACCCTTAAGCTTGCTGATATTTTCGGTGGAGAAGAAGGCAAAGTGAATAGATGATAGCCTTGGCTTATTTCATCTTGTTTTATTTATTTGTCAACTAATATCACCAACTTTTGACCAACATTTAATGCCTTTGTCCCCCTAGCTTCCTATGGCCGGCCAACACTAATTCAATGGCCTAATATCCCTTTAAGAACCTCCAATTTATAGTCTTTAGCTATTAGACACCCCTAGCAAATAAAATAGAACTTTCACACTTTATGCGATTTAGTCCTTTTTCGCAATTAAGCCCTCCTTCACTAAAATTAAAACACCAAAATTCTCATGCATCCTTATAAACATGTTATAACACATAAAATAACATGAAGATAATTTCTCTAACCTCGGATTAGTGATCTCGAGACCACTGTTCCGACTAACCCCTAAATCGGGCTATTACAATGGGCGTGGGTCGCGACCATGTGTTCCAATCTCTATTTAAACCCCCTTCTTCTAATCACTTTCTTCCCCAAATGTCCTTCCCCAAAACCCTAGCCACCGCACCCCTTTCCGACCACCGCTCTCCTCCTCTACTTTCTTCCCTCCTTCCTTCTTCCCCAGCCCTAAAACCCCCCTTTTCCCTTTTTCTTTTCCCGTTGTCTTTCTTCCTTTTTTTTCCTTTCCCCCTTTCCCTTATTCCTTCTTTGCACCGCCACCGCCACCACACCAACCACCATCCTTGCCACCGTTGGTCACTTTTTTCCCCTTTAGATTCATATATATTTTTCATTATGTTTTTTTTATTTTTTTATTTTATTTTATTTTATTTTTATTTTCTATTTTGTTGTTATTCTTCATGCCATTTAGATTTAGCTCAGGGTACCATAAGTTCATGCCGGCTGCTTCATCAAACTCAATTTCAAAAGGTTCAAGATGCTACCGGAGTATCCTCCCCCACCTTCACCTCTGCTACATTCAGCAGGTTTCTTTTCATTGACTCCATCCAAAATTCAGGAAGTTTCACTTCTCTCCCTATCCTGTGATTTTATTACTATATTGCTATTATCTATCTTTATACATTGAGGACAATGTCCATCTTAATTGTGGGGAGGTTATTTAATCCCTGAATTATGTCTTGTTCATAAGTAATTTTCTCATATTACTATTAGAATGAAACTTTAGTGATTTATGATTTTTATTGATATGTTTTGGATTAAGTCATAGGTAATTGTGCATCGATGGTTAAAACTTTAAGATATTAGAGAATCAAGCATGATAGGTCTATTTTCATAATAAAAAATATTAGTAGGTTGTTTCCCTAAATTTAAATATTACTTTGAAGTTTGAAATTTGCAAGGTTGACATCAAAAACCATAATTTTTGTGAGATTTTGAGCCTTTTAGAGCATATTCTTTTCTTGCTCACTTTATTGATTATGAGTGTGTCAATATTTATTTGTTATTCTAGAACTTGCTTCGATTATGCATGTCAAGACCACACTTTTGATTTGATATACAGAGATGATAAAGGGACTTAGGATTTAACCCACTTACTCCATAAAAAGCCTACCTTCATAATTAACCCCTAGTGAACCCTTTTGAATCCTAATAAACCGTTTCTTGATTTACCATTAATATTAACCCAAAACTCACTCTTTTTGATTCATTAAGAATTTTCCCTATTGAATTAACCCTTTCTTGTCGAGATTTGATTTGAGCAGTTGCCTAACTATGTTCTTTATTTCGGTTGTTAAATTCTCTTATTATTATAAATACTTGTTCTTAAAAGAAAAATTGGAAATCTATTCATTATTAGTTCTATGTTATTTTAGCTTAAGCGATTAATTTCACATTCTGAGAAGAAGCTTGTGTTATTAGTGATAAGTTTTTAATTGATGTAATTATTCAGTATTAGTCCATTTTTCTAGTTAGGTAAATTGTCAATTCGATCTCGGTTCTAACCCTCTAATTCAACCTTTATCCACACCTGTAACACAAGCCCCATTACAACCCTTTTAAAGACCTTTTGATTTGTGTATCATCTCATTTTACAGTGGTGAAGATTTGATTTTCATGCAAGCCTATGGGATTAACTTTTCATGTTTGAATTTTGAGTGCTTAATCTGAAACTTAAACACTTTGAGTGATTTGAGTGAATCTTTAACGAGGATGTCAATTCTTATCGGTTTTGAATCAAAGGTAACTATTTAGATAAAGGGAAACACCTATGTTTTTCGTGCTATAAAAATTTGTGACTTAAATTGTTTGAATCTTTAGGACTCTTTTAGTTTAAATTATCAATGTATGAATTATCCATGAATTATGATGAGACATTATTGATGAGAATTATGAATTGAGGAAGTTAATTTTAATTGTGAGTTGAGGATTTTGCTTGAGGACAAGCAAAGGCTTAAGTGTGGGGATATTTGATAAACCATAATTTATACATATTTTTACCCCCTGCTTGGCTTACTTTTGGATGAATTTTCATTACATTTGATGAATTCGATTCTCCTAATCCTTGAATTTCATGTTTTACATTCAGGAGAGCTTAGGGAGTCAAAAAGAATGAGAAACAGGCCAAAAAAGGACAAAATGGGCCTACATCAGAAATCAACACGGCCTGGATCAACGTACACGGGCAGACCACACGGCCATGTGTGACGAGCAAAATCGAGCACGGTCGTGTGTGATGAGAAGAATCGAGCACGGCCGAAGGAATCCACCACGGGCGTGTCCCTACCAAATCCAAGACTAATTATATTTGAAAAAGGCTACTCGTGGGCCAAGAAAGGTGCTCCAAAGCCTATATAAACACCCTAGGGGAGAACCTAAAGAGACACGCAGAGTAGAAGGCAGAAAATACTAGAAGACAGCCATCGGGAGCAGCTCGGAAGAAGGATCTCCTATCAATTTCTCTTGAAGTTTTTGGGTTTTCTTATGTTTTGTTGTTTTTCCTATTCTATGATGTTTCCCACTATCAGTATGAACTAAATCCCTTAGATACCTAAGGGGATGAAACCTAAGATGGATCTTATTACTATTTGATTTATAAGATAAATACTTGTTCTTATTCTTAATTGTGAGTTATTATTCTTGTTTTGATAATTCAGGTTATTAATTCAAGTCGAATGTGCTTATTCAGAGAAGCAAAAGTCCCTGTTTAAGAGTAGATCAACACAATTAAGCGGAGTTGATTGCAACCCTAGAAATAGGGCGACGAAAATCTGCCGAATTAGAGTCAAATCTAATAAGGGAATCCATAGATCGAGTTAATGCGACAATAGAGGTTTTAATTAGAAAGAGATTTCAATTAATCAACCTAGAATCAATTGTTTTTAGTCTTGAAAGAGATATTAACATAAATTAGAGATTTCTACAGATTAAGTCAAGTGAATAAATCATATGAATCAAAAGTAATAAGTGAAGTCTAGGTGGATTCTTACTTGGGTATTGCCTATCTCATAAAGTTGTCTAAAAAGTATTTTCCCAATTCATTCTCTGTCGTGTTTTTAATTAATTTAGTTTAAAAAGAAATCACTCCAATTCTTAGGCTAGATAATAGAAAGATAGTAATTACTAGTACTATTGGTCCTTGTGGATACGATATTTCCGGTCTTACCATAACTATACTATTAAACGATTGGTGCGCTTGCCTTTATTGTGATCATAGTTAGTTAGAGACACATCAATCCCCTCCTAACTAAAACATTTAGTAAAACAGACCAAATTCAGAATCAGTCTGAGCCGGAGCCCAAAACAGTAACAGAACAATGTGTGTGGGTCTAAGCCCAGTACAATCACACTTGGGCCTCAGCCCTTATCAGAATAAATTCCATATGCATAATGTGTGATGCATGCTAACCCATCCCATCCAACCCTTCACTTGCCTCCGTCCAACCCTACACTACCTGTAGGGAATAAATCACCCATGCCATCCCTACGCTCCCACTGTTAGCACCAGTTGCGACACTAACCAAAATCGCAGCAAAGCTGCCAGTAAACAAAATGGCCAAGAGCCATAAACAGAATGGTTATAATCCATAATCAGGATGGCTCAGAGCCATAATCACGATGGCACAAGGCTATCGGTAACTGTAATAAGTTTGTCACATAGCCATCAGCAACGGTAATATAATCGGCACACAGCCACAGGTAATCATGATCGACACAGAGTCATCAATATATAAGTTAGGCACATAGCCACGGATAAGTACGATTGGCACAAAGCCATAATCAAGATGGCACAAAGCCATATTTAGGTTGGCATAGAGCCATAATCAGATTACGCGACTTTAAGCCGTCCGTCGGTCCACAGTTGTCTCATGCGACCCGTGCGACCTTAACAGATCAATACTGGATCCATAGTCGTCTCATGCGACCCGTGCGACTCTATCAGAATTTCCTCCGTATCAATGTCTCAACCCCATGCAATATGTCGTGTATGTCATGCTCAATCATTACACGTGTATGCAAAATGGCCATGCCTAGTAACAGTCATTTATACACATATTAAAAGCACATCAGTCACACGACCACAGTCAAGTCAGTTAAAACACAGTCATACGATCACAGTCAAATCAGTCAATTCATAGTTTAAGTTAGTCATTTACTTACAAGGGCAAAATACTCATTTTATCCTATAAGGGTATTTCGGTAATCCTACACTTCAGGGGTATTTTGGTAATTTTACAAATAGGGGGCATTTCGGTAATTTTATAAATTAAGGGTATTTCAGTAATTTTGCAAATCAGGAGTATTTCGGTGATTTCACAAATCAAGGGTATTTTGGTAATTTTACAAATCGAGGGTATTTCAGTAATTTTACAAATCGGGGGTATTTCGATGATTTCACAAATCGGGGGTATTTTAGTGATTTTACGAACCGGGGTCCCAGCGACCCAACAGAAGGTCCACCATCGCCTCGAGCGACTTAAATAACCTCAACAGTCACAACGGGGTAAATGGGCCTAAGGCCCATTACTCGGCCCAAGTGGGCCCACACGCTCGTGTGGCCCAATTAGCCGAGAGATAGCCTCGGCTATACAAACAGGACAGTCTAAACCAATAGAAACCATATAACATGCATTTTATCTGTGTGGGGCCCACAAGCCCAGTGGGCCCACACGGCCCATTGCCAAAAATGACCCTAGCCATGTGGACTACACGGCTCGGTCTAACATTTACCACAACATGTAAATTTAATCCGTGTGGGGCCCACAGGCCCATTGGGCCCACACCGCCTATTTTGGCCCCAACACTACCCAAAACGACCTAAGCCCATGAGAACGCTCATGGTGGCCTCAACCATCTTACGCCCCAAATTCGTGGGCTCGATCTACCACACGTGCGATCGCACACTCGTGTGGCATCAATCGCCAGTATTTTGGCTTTTCGGCATTTTGTCGATCTACGATCAGAAGTAGTGGTGTGTGCGTACACACCTTGATTACGAAGCGCGCCACGAATCCCTAGCACTAAACCCTACTCGATCGAGCTTCCCTAAATCCTCACTAATCGTTAGCAACGATCAACCTCTTGTAGTATCTGCGTTACCCAAAAAACCTTATTAACCAAGATTGTATAAGGTTGTGGTTTATGACCACACTTGATAACCTTTAACAACATAAAAGAGCATTCGGCCTCAACTAAAAGCAAGGAGAAAAAGAGTGCACTTATTGGTTGATCAGGAACCCTTCCCACACCAAAAACTAACCGCAAGGAGAGTAGTTCGGCAAAGAAATAAAAATGATTTGGCAGAGAAACACAAGGATTCGGCCTAGCCAAAGAAAATGGGTGAGAAATATAGTAAGAAGGTTCGGCTATGGCCTAAAACCGATTGAAGAAGAGGTTAGTAGAGAAGAAAGAAAAGAAGAAGAACAATACCCGGCACAATAGAGGAATGAACCACGAACGGCAATTGTTGAAGTGAAGGAATGAGAGTCTAGATTGAATAAATCAGCACAAGAGTTTGAGATGAAGAAAGGAGAAAGATAAAAGAATTAGAAAGAAAAGAAGAGGACTAGAAGAGGAGAAATCGGCTAATAGGTGGCCTAAATGGTAATGCAATTTTGGCTTAGAAAAGAGTATAACCAGGATCTTGAAAACCAAAAACAAAGGTACAAAAACGAGTGAAAAGAAAATAAAAACTCTTCTTAGCAAGATTCGGCTATACCCAACAATGACCACAAACAACACTCACCCTACCCTATGCCGAATTTGCCACACTCACAAAGTCCAACTCGGTTACAACACCGCCCCCTTCAAAATCCCACGATTATCTCCCTAAGCTACTCCATAAATCACTCCTTAACCGACTCCCACCACACATTCAAATTCCAAGACCAATTCAAACCCCCACCAAGTAGAGTTCTAAATAATTACAACCGCTTACACGGCACAGGTGCAAAATAAATTCCTCAATGCTCATCCCATGACTTGAACCTCAGACCACATGCATACTCCTAGCGCCATATTGCCACCAGACCACATGCCTCATTGTGTCATATTTTAGTCCTCAAATATTAATAAGGCCTTCAAACTAACGCCAAGATCACCTAAAGGGAAAAACTAAAATTTTTGCTAGAGCCCTGGTTTGAACCTAGGACTCCTCCAACACTCCCAACTCTTTCTAAATCACTTAGCCACTAAACTAAACAAGCAATTTGTGATATTTCTTGCACACATAAACTTTTATGTGCAGTCTCTTAGCGGCTCCCCTGCACACGGCCCAACACTTCTAGGCCCAAAAATTCAGGGTGTTACAGAATAAGTGATGATATATGCTTATATGTCTTGGTATGTAGTATGTTATAAAAATTGAGGTAGAAAATTTAGCTAAGTTATTGAATGATTGGAATTTACATATTTGAAAAGTGATGCTTGGAAGTATGTTTGAAGTATGTTTTTTTTTTTTTGCTCAAGATAAGGTCATATAGATTCATGGTGTACAAAATGAGGTAGATAGATTAGTTGTGGAAATTAAATGACATGCCTTATTATGTTTTGGTATAGGTAGATTTTGCATTTGAATTAATGTAATGAAATAAATTGATTTTGAATAGGTTGAACTCATGTAACGCCCCGAAATTAGGCCTAGTAGATTTGGGCCTATTGGGCCCCGAACGTGGGAGCATTTTAAAATTTTTGGGAACAAGAGAACGGAACTAAAGCAAGTTGGACCTATTAGGTGAGTGATTTTTGGAAGGTTAGGGGGCTTCTATGAAGTCTCGGGATCAAACATGAGCTTTAGGAAAAATTTTAGTTTTAGGTGAATAAAACCCTGGGAGTTAGAAGGTAGGCTTTAAGAATAAAATGAAGAGAAAAATGACACAAAAGGATTTGTGGTCTAGTGGCAATGGCGCCACATAAGAGACAAGGGAATGACGCCACAAGGAAGGAAAAGGGTCTAAGGTTCAAGTCTTGGCGCTTGCATTTCATTTTGATTTATTTTTTAAGTGAACTTAGACGTTGGCCATAGACTTACATTTAGTTGCGCATGATTTTAGACACAAGAGGAGCTTGTGGCCTAGTGGCTAGCGGCATGGATTAAGTTACAGTGGAGCCTGAGTTCGAATCCCATCGCAAGCAAAAAGGGATATTTATTTTGCTAAGTTTGGACAGCCAGAGTTTGTGTTGAATTTAAACTCTGTTGAAGGAGGGATCCCACATCGGAAAGCTAGCAAGAGGGAAGATGAGAAGCTAGCTTTAAATAGAGCAAACCATGAGGAGAGGAGGCACACCTTTCTTGGCTTATGCCTTCGCTTTGTGGCGTGCTCGTTTGGGTTAGTCGTTGGGTCACGGTGGTGGTGACTGGAGTTGATCGACACACCCCCTTGGGGGTCAAGGGTGCGATCATTGTGGGCTTCTGTGCAGAATCGTGTTCAGAGCGCGGATTAACTTCAGATTCCTATTAGGTGTGTATTTTGCACTACTCTAGCTGTAGAGTGGCAAATGCCGAAATACCGGTCACACGACGATGGTAGCCACTCGAGCGTGCGAGCGCACGTGTGGGAGCTTCAACGCGATAGTTGAGGCCATCATGAATGTTCTTATGGGTTTAGGCTGTTTGGGCCGAAAGGGGCCATGTGGACCCAATGGGCCCGTTGGCCCATATGAATAAATTGTATGATTGTGTAGTAGATTTTGAATTAGTCTAGGTGAATCATATATCTGTGGCTAGATTTGGGCTAAATGGGCCACACGAGCGTGTGGGCCCACTTGGGCCGAGAATGGGCCTTAGGCCCATTCACATCGTTATCTCTATTTAGAATAACTGAGTCGCTCGAGGCGACTGTAGCCCTTCTGATGGGTTGACAAAATTACCGAAATACCCTTAAGTGGGTAAAATTACCGAAATACCCCTGTAGGGTAAAATTACCGAAATACCCCTGGAAGGTAAATTACTGAAATACCCTTGGTGGCTAAAATTACTGTTATGCCCTCAAGGGTTGATTAGTATGATTGTGTGTATTCTGTTTATCTGGTTATGATGGTAATTTATATAATACATCATTTTTGATATATGCTTTGCATACATGACATTCTGTATGGGGTTGGGATATTGATGATCGGAGGAAGTGTATTCTGGTGGCTCTGCCACATTATGATTCTGGTGGCTTTGCCACATTTCTGTCTGGTGGCTATGCCACATATATTCTGTTATTCTGGTGGCCTTGCCACAAATTCTGCGATGAGCAGCTGGTCTACTATCGAGGTGTGTAGCGGATGGACGGGTCAATTTAGAAATCCCCACAGGTGTGTTGGGCTGGTACGGGTGGTGTGTAGCGGATGGATTATTATGTTGGGGCTACATTACATTATTTGCACTATCATGTTTATAGGGCTAAGGCCCAGTCTGCTTCTGTAAGGGCTTCGACCCGATGCATACTTCTGTAAGGGCTTTGGCCTGATGCATTCGCATGGGCTTCGCCCAATTTGATTCTCAGATAGGCTCGGACGCTTAATAACCGATTAGGGGATTACACACTGAGTTCTTGTAACTCACCCCTCTGCTTTAATCTTGTAGGTGATCCCCAGCGTTAGAGGATTTGGGGCGGCGGAGGACTCTGTGGTGGCCATACATCGGGAACATTTCCCGGGAACTTAGTAAATTTTCGTTTTCGCTTTATTTTGGGCTAATATTTTTGTAATAAGGCCGTTGGTTTAATTTCTTTTTAGTTTTCTTTAATAACTGTTAAATTTATAAATAGGTTTCTTAAAACGACACCAACTGTTTTCAAAATATCACATCTACGCAATTCACTAAATTTGATTTCTGTTTTAAACAAGTTTTTGGGAAATAATAATAATAAGAATAATAATAGCAGTAACATCGTTTTTAACAATAAACACGAAACTGAATTTCTCAAAAAACAAAGCTCGAAGTTTTCAAAAAGGATACGGAGTTTTAACGAACACGCAGTATTTAAACAACCCTTCTATGTGACATGCCAGATCCGGTCATAACGTCTAGGTCGGATTTGGGGTGTTACATTTTATGGTATCAGAGCCCGATTGCAAAACTTGGCTGTGGAATGGGTTTGAAATTTTTTTTCGAAATCAGTTTAAAATGTGGTTTAGAAATGATAGTGTTACTGAAAGTATGGCACACCGAGTCTCCGGCACCAAATCCGTAAGTTTCGACATTTTACTCTGTTATATCTTTGTGACCGTATTTTTGGTAGTTCTTCTTACGTGTGTTTGATTTGGATGTGATGTTTGGATATAGAAATTGATTGCGTATGGGATATCTCATGCCTTTAATGGTTAGGTGTTTTGAGTATGTGTAGGAGTTCCAAATTCTAGTTAGAATATGATAAGAATATTAGAATCGAGTGCGCAATGCAGCAGTAGTAGAGTAGTCTGTGTTAAACGATCGTTAGATAGTTGGAAATTTCGAGGATGAAATTTCTTTAAGGGGGTAGATTTGTAACGCCCCGAAATTGGGCCTAGTAGATTTGGGCCTATTGGGCCCCGAGCGTAGGAGCATTTTAAAATTTTTGGGAACAAGAGAACGGCACTAAAGCAAGTTGGACCTATTAGGTGAGTGATTTATGGAAGGTTAGGGGGCTTCCATAAAGTCCCGGGATCAAACCTGAGCTTTAGGAAAAATTTTGGTTTTAGGTGAATAAAACCCTGGGAGTTAGAAGGTAGGCTTTGAGAATAAAATGAGGAGAAAAATGACACAAAAGGAGTTGTGGTCTAGTGGAAAATGGCGCCACATAAGAGACAAGGGAATGATGCCACAAGGAAGCAAAGGGGTCCAAGGTTCAAGTCTTGGCGCTTGCATTTCATTTTGATTTATTTTTTAAGTGAACTTAGACGTTGGCCATAGACTTACATTTAGTTGCGCATGATTTTAGACACAAGAGGAGCTTGTGGCCTAGTGGCTAGCGGCGTGGATTAAGTTCTGTGGGAGCCCGAGTTCGAATCCCATCGCAAGAAAAAGGGATATTTATTTTGCTAAGTTTGGACAAATGAGTTTTTGTTGAATTTAAACTCATTTGAAGGAGGATCCTACATCGAGAAAGCTAGCAAGAGGGAAGATGAGAAGATAGCTTTAAATAGAGCAAACCATGAGGAGAGGAGGCACACCTTTCTTGGCTTATGCCTTCGCTTTGTGGCGTGCTCGTTTGGGTTAGCCGTTGGGTCACGGTGGTGGTGGCTGAAGTTGATCGACACACCCCTTGGGGGTCAAGGGTGCGATCATTGTGGGCTTCTGCGAGCGGTGTTCGAGCGCGATTAACTTCGATTCCTATCGTGTGTTTATTTCACACTACTCTAGTCAGTAGGCGGCAAATGCCGAATCTTTGGTCACACGACGATGGTAGCCACTCGAGCATGCGAGCGCACGTATGGGAGCTTCAACGCGATAGTTGAGGCCATCATGAGTGTTCTTGTAGGTTTAGGCTGTTTGGGCCGAAAGGGGCCATGTGGGCCCAATGGGCCCGTGGGCCCATATGAATAAATTTTATGATTGTGTAGTAGATATTGAATTAGTCTAGGTGAATCATATATCTGTGGCTAGATTTGGGCTAAATGGGCCACACGAGCGTGTGGGCCCACTTGGGCCGAGTATGGGCCTTAGGCCCATTCACATCGTTATCTCTGTTTAGAATAACTGAGTCGCTCGAGGCGACTGTAGCCCTTCTGATGGGTTGACAAAATTACCAAAATACCCTTAAGTGGGTAAAATTACCGAAATACCCCTGTAGGGTAAAATTACTGAAATACCCCTAGAGGGTAAATTACCGAAATACCCTCAGTGGGTAAAATTACTGTTATGCCCTCAAGGGTTGATTAGTATGATTGTGTGTATTCTGTTTATCTGGTTATGATGGTAATTTATTTAATACATCATTTTTGATATATGCTTTGCATACATGACATTCTGCATGGGGTTGGGATATTAATGATCGGAGGAAGTGTATTCTGGTGGCTCTGCCACATTCTGATTCTGGTGGCTCTGCCACATTTCTGTCTGGTGGCTATGCCACATATTTTCTCATTATTCGGTGGCCTTGCCACAAATTCTGCGATGAGCAACCGAGTCCGCCATCGAGGTGTGTAGCGGATGGATTCGTCGATTTAAAATCCCACAGGTGTGTTGAGTGGTGTACGGGTGGTGTGTAGCGGATGGATTATTATGTTGGGGCTATATTACATTATTTGCACTATCATGTTTATAGGGCTAAGGCCCGATGCACATACTCGTAAGGGCTTGGCCCGATGCAGCTTCGTAAGGGCTTGGCCCGATGCATTCTGTATGGGCTCCGGCCCAGTTAATAATCGATTAGGGGATTACACACTGAGTTCTCGTAACTCACCCCTCTGCTTTAATCTTGCAGGTGATCCCCAGCGTTAGAGGATTTGAGGCGGTGGAGGACTCTGTGGTGGCCATACATCGGGAATATTTCCCGAGAACTTAGAAAATTTTTGTTTTCGCTTTATTTTGGGTTAATATTTTTGTAATAAGGCCGTTGGTTTAATTGCTTTTTAGTTTTCTTTAATAACTGTTAAATTCATAAATACGTGGTTTCTTAAAATGACACTAACTGTTTTCAAAATATCACATCTACGCAATTCACTAAATTTGATTTCTATTTTAAACAAGTTTTTGGGAAATAATAATAATAAGAATAATAATAGCAGTAACAATGTTTTTAACAATAAACGCAAAACTGAATTTCACAAACAACAAAGCTCAAAGTTTTCAAAAAGGATACGGAGTTTTAACGAACACGCAGTATTTAAACAACCCTTCTATGTGACATGCCAGATCCGGTTATAACGTCTAGGCCGGGTTTGGGGTGTTACAACTCGTGTTTGGTTTGTTCTTAATTGGAATGGTTAGGTGATTTTTTTGACATGAAATGATATGGATTTAGTTCATATATATGATATGAACTTATAACATAATCCTATACATATTTTCAATTCATCCTACAACATGTCATAACCAATTCATAAACCATTTGCAAACACATATAATTCCATTCATGAACAATCTTTTCAACCATTTCGTTACCATTTAATACCATTTTCATTTCTGTTTTCGCCTAGAGAACTATAGCAAATTGAACTCGGATACACGAGACTAATCTGATCACACAAGCTGACATATTGGGGCTGCTCACACAATCTTCAGAGAGTCTACAACACATGTTGGATCTCAAGCCATCGTTAAATAAAATCCCTGATCAAACACCCTTTTCCTTTTTGGACCTTAATGGCATGCCATTCGTATCCTAATCGTTTACTAAGTTCACACGGGAGTTGTTACCATTTTTGTATCAGTTAAAACCTTGTAACATAGTCATATATATCATTCAATCAGATAACAATTTCACGTCCATTCAATACCATGAATCTATTCATATTAACCATATTTTCCATAGTTTACAATTTAGTCCTTTAGATGCCAACATTAACAATTACAATTAACCTAAATTAATAGATATGATAATATAATTCAAACATAAGATAAATAAAATAGTGAGTTCCATATGAACTTACCTGGCAAAAACAACAACAAACAAGATGTTGAGGACTAATCTCCAATTTTACCTTTTCCTCGATTTTCCTTCGTTTGATTCAACTCCCGATCTATATGATAATTCATTTCAATTTATTAATTCCAAATATCTTATATCATCATATTATATGCATATGAAAGTTCAATTCTAATTTTTGAATGTTCCCTAAAGTTTCTCATTTTATTCAATTTAGTCCCTAAAATCGAAATTGCCATAACTTTTAAATTTAAGCTTCGATTTTGAAACCGATCTCAATCACATCCTCCTAAGGTTCTATACTATCTATAATTACAAAAATTTCATACCAAATTTGAAATATTTACACTTTAGTCCCTATGTTCAAAAACTAGCAATTAAACTTTACCGATTAGTTCTTTTTCACTTTTAAGCTTAAAATCTAAAAAAAATAACACCAATTTCATCAAATATTCAACAATGAAAACTTTTGAAAACTTTCATATTTTTGCAAAATAGTACATGGGTCAGTTAAATCAAGCTCACGAGACACAAAAAACATAAAAATTACAAGAAACAGACTTGAAATTAGTTACCAATTGAATGACTAAATATTGAAAAATTCAAACCCTATTTTTCCTTCTTTTGTGTCGTGAGAAAGATGACAAAAAAAAAAGAAATGGCTTTCATTTCTTTCAATTTTGCTTATATAATTTAGTTAGTTATTAATTAATTATAATTTGGTAAGTTATAGCTATCCCCCACCACCATTTAACATAATTGGAAGGGTCCAATTGCTCAATTGGTCCTTCAATTAATTAAAAATCAATACCTATTAACTTTTACCACTTTTACAATTTAATCTTTGTACCTTAAGTAATTATCCAATTAAAAAAATCACGGGACCAAACGTTAATAAACTTTATACCAACCTCGTAAATATTAAATAATAATATCTACGGACTCGAACATAAAAAATAATGCTCTGAAACCACTATTTTCGACATCATTGAAGAATAGGCTGTTACACTTTCTGTTCCAATTGACTTTGTTTTTAATATAGATAAACCATGTAGAGTGATTCCAATCGAGTCGTATATGATGAAGTTGAAACCAATACTCCCGTTTTTTATCAGAGAGCTGCTCAAAGTATGCTCATTCCTCAATGGCTAGGAAACGAGGCTAGAGATGCTTTTTTGCATTTGATGAACCAGTGGTTCACATAGTATATGGGAGCTACCCCTTTAGCTCCTCAGCAACAAATGCCCCTCTTACCCCAATAGTTGCCTCAGCGACACCATATTGACCTCAAGCTCCTAATGTAGTGGTTGTAAGTCGCTCTCCAATTGATAAACTTTGCAAATGTAAAGTGAAAGAATTCAAAGGCAAGAATGATGATGATCTGGAAAATGTCGAGTATTGGTTGGAAAATACCCAAAGAGTCCTCAATGAGTTAATGTACTCCTCGAAGGATTGTGTGAAGTGTGTTGTGTCTATGCTTAAAAAAGAAGCATATCAATGGTGGACGACCCTGATATCTGTAACCCTGAGAGATCGGGTAAACTGGGAATTCTTCCAGGTTGAATTTAAAAAGAAGTATATCAGCCAGTTGTATCTAGAAGAAGAAGAAAAGAGAATTTATGGAGCTGAGTCAGGGAGAAATGATAGTGGCCAGATATAAGTGTGAGTTTGTTCGCCTTAGGAAATATCCTAGGGAGCACGTGTCTATTGAAGTAGAGATGTGTACTTGTTTTGAATAGGGATTGAATGAAGATATTTTTTTGCTCATGGGAGCTCTGGAATTGAAAAAGTTTGTTGTTTTATTTGAACGAGCTAAGAAAATGAAAGATATGCGAAATGAGAAGCAGGCCAAGTCTAAAAATTGGGATTTCAAAAATTGCAGTATGGATAGTTCTTTTATGGAACCTCTATCCAAAAAGATGAGAGACTTTTGAAACCATTCCTTCACACCTACAAGGATCTCGGGGAGAGAAATGTTTAGGCCGAGTAATTTGCAACCTTGAACTACGTCAGTAGGTAGTATGGGTAGTGTATGAAACATGAGCAGACCAATTTGTGAGGACTATGGAAAGGATCATTCGGAAGAGCGTAGGCTGAGAAACAGAGTCTGTTTCAGATGCTGCTCTATAGAACATTTCGTGAGAGTCTGCCAGAGAAAGGCAGACACTAGTGGTTATCAGGTTGTGAAGTCGGTAACTGCCCCACAGAGAGGTAGAAAACCAGGAATTAGTGGTAGTGTTGGTGGTAACCAAGGAGGAACCACAAATATGTCCTTAAGATCTGAGGCTCGTGCGCCTACCAGGGCTTATGGATAATGGGCCAAAGAGGAGGCTATTACTCCTGATGTTATTGCTGGTACATTTTCTTTATTTGATACATTTGTGAATGCATTGGTTGACCCTGGGTCGACTGATTCATATATTTGCACTAATTAGTAATAAAGATAAATATACTAGGAGAAATGATAGAGTTTGATGTATGACTGACCAACCCGTTAGGCCAGAGTGTCATCATTAATAAAATTTGTAAAAATTGCCCACTGAAAATCCATGGTCGTGAGTTTTTGGCCAATTTTATGTTGTTTTTGTTTGATGAATTTGATGTAATTCTCACTATGGATTGGTTGACTCATCATGATGTTATGGTCAACTATAAGAGGAAAGAATCTCGCTTAAATCCTTGAATAGAGGGATGATAAATGTAGAAGTTGATTGATCTGAATGTTCAACCAATATAATTTTAGCAATGTCAGCTCGGGAATTGATCAGAAAGGGGTGTGAAGCGTATCTAGCCTATATTCTAGATACTCAAATACTGGTATCCAAATTAGATTAATTTCCTACATTTTAAAAATCCCTAGATGTATTTCCCGAGGAGTTGCTGGGCTTACCGCCTGAAAGAGAAGAGTTGAATGTGTTACCAAAATAGCCTTGGAACTGCACCAATCTCTATTGCATCGTATAAAACGGTTCCAAAAGAATTGAAAGAGTTGAAATCTCAATTGCAAGAACTTCTAGATCCAAGAGAGAAACAAGGGAATATTTGGGAAATAGTCCCAATGGATCAGCGGACGTTGCGCGAATACGCTTTACCTACATTAGATGGCGGTGCAAGGCAACAAAGAACGACTGATAATTAACGCCAATAATTTTGAGATAAAAGTGGCCACGATCCAGATGATCCATAACGCGCTACAATTTAAAGGAAACATGGTGGAAGACCCGAATAAACACTTAAAATAGTTCTTGCAATTATGTGACACCTTCAAGTACAACGGGGTATCTGATGATGTCGTCCATCTTCGATTATTCCTGTTTTCTTTGAGCGACAATGCAGCTGATTGGTTAGAATCACTAGACCCAGGTTCCATTAATATGTGGAATGATCTAGCAGAAAATTCCTCTATAAATTTCCCATTAAGTAGAACCATTCAGCTCAGGTGAGAAATCACCAATTTCAAACAATACAAAGGTGAATCTATGTACAAGGCATGGGAATGCTTCAATAAAATGCTAATAAAGTGCCCACACCATGGACTGTAAGTGTGGTTCCAAATTCATATTTTCTATAACGGTGTTGACGGACACATCAGATCCAGCCTAGACGGACTTATAAAATCATAGAAGACATGAACATGAATTTGTACATGTGGCCCAATGAGAGATTTATGTACAAATCCAAGCCTCCAATGGTGAAAGTTGTGAATGAAGATAATGACTATGATCGATACCAATGAATTTTAAAGAAGCTTAAATGTTTGGAGACGTCTGTCAAGCCAACGAGAATAGAGCCATGATTTGAGAACCAACTGGATAAGGCGAGTTACATAGGTAATAGGGGTGGAAATCCCTATTCAAATACCTACAATACCGGTTGGAGGGATCACCCGAACCTCAAATGGGGAGGTAACAAAGGATGAGAAAATCAAGCAAAAACTCGACAAACCCTCCTTACCAACCTCCACCCATGCAACAAAAAGCCGTGGGGAATGACAATGCTGCATGTGGTCAAAGTTTTGACCGATTAAAGGGGAGATGCAAACTATGAAGATGGGCATTCGACGAGTCCAAGTTACATGTGGATGACTTGAATCCCAAATGCATAGTATCTACGACCAAATGACCTAGTTAATGACTATGTCCAAAAGAAAAATGGCTAGAGTCTCCCCAGTAACATGGAGAACAACCTTCGGAGGGATGGGAAGGATACACAAAGGCGATCACTTTGCGATCGGGTAAAGAATTAAAGCTACCAAGTAAGCCCATCTATGAAGAGGAGGAGATCCCCGAAGAGGTTGATGAACCAATAGAGGAAGAAGCTAAGCACAATGAGTCGACCGAAAAGAGAGTGGAACCGATGCCTAATCTAGTCATTACAAATCCAAGCACAATGAAGGTACCATTCCTGACTAGGTTAGAGGGCAAGCAAAAGAGGGCCGAGCCAGATTTTATAATTTTTTCAATTTATTTAAATCCCTCAATGCTAATTTACAGCTCCTTGAACTTATCGATAAAATTCCAAAAGATGCCAAATACCTAAAGGAAATAATGTAACGACATAGGAAAATGAAAAAGGGTGAGAAAATTAACATTGAAGCCTAATTTAATGTATTAATTGCGAATAAGATTCCCCCGAAATTGAAAGATCTAGGTAGCTTCACGGTTCCAATAGAGATAGGGGATCAACATTTTATCAAGGCCCTTTGTGATTTAGGGGCTAGCATAAACTTAATGCCACTATTAATCTGTTGAAAACTTGGACTTGGGGAGTTAAAGAACACCTAAATAACGCCACAATTAGTCGATATATCCTTGGTGCACCCAAAAGGTGTACTCGAGGATGTATTGGTCAAGGTACAGGGATTTATAATGTAACAGCCTGATTTTGGGGCTAGTCGGAATAGTGGTTTCGGAACCACTAATCCGAGGTTGAAGAAAATTATTTTGATATTATTTTATATGTTATAGCATGATTATAAGGATGCATGGAAATTTTGGTGTTTTAATTTTAGCAATTGTATGCTTAATTGAGAAAAAGGACTAAATTGCATAAAGTGCGAAAGTTCCATTATACAAGATAAAGGTGTCTAATAGCCATAGAATATTAAATTAGAGGTCCTTAAAGTTCAATTAGGCCAATAATAGTGTGTTGGCCAGCCATAGAGACAAGGGAGACAAGGGCATTAATTTTGGTCAAAATTTGGTGGAATTAGGTGATAAAAAAAATGAATAAATAAGATAAAAAAAAGATATCATCTTTCACTATTCACACTTCTTCTCCACCGAAAATTGAAGAGAAAATAGGGGATTTTGGAGTTCAAACTTTCAGCCAAGCTATTCTCTTACAAGTAAGTGATTTTAGAGGTCTTTCTTGATAATTTTTGTACTTTTGGAGCCCCTAAAGCTTAAGCTAGCTAATGAGGGGACTATTTTGCAAAATGGTTGAAAGTTTAGGGACTTGCCATGAGAGTGTTCATGTTGTTTGATGAGTTTTTATGAAATAAAAATAAATTCCACACGGGCTAGGGACATGGGCGTGTGTAACCACATGGTCTGCCCACACGGGCGTGTCCCATTTCACACGGGCGTGTGGCCCTGTTTAAGAAAAAATTTTCTAAGTATACAAAATTTCCCGGTTTGATTCTGAGACCCTCGGTTTGCATGTTTAAGGCCTCGTAGGCCCATAATGAGGATGCTTTGAATGTGAATGAGAAGTTTTAAGTTGAAATGAAATTTTATAGCCCAAAGTTGTATGTTCAAGTAAGTTAAGTCCAGTAATGCCTCATACCCGGTTTCAGTGATGAATACGGGTAAGGGGTGTTACATTTAATGGTATTAGAGCTATGGTTTAGTCAGTTCTCGGACTACCGTAGCGTGTGTAAGAGTCTAGCTATACATGGCATGAATGTATATTGATAGTGTGGTGACTTCTGACAATTCTAAACTTTGCTTTTATATAGTAAATGGATCTCGACCGAGCGACTACTGATGATGCTGCTAGTAACGTGCTGGCTCCCGCACAAGGGACCGCGCCTGTAGAGAGTAGACCTGAGGCTATGGGTTAAGGAGAAGAGGATCGGGAAGCCTTTCTCCAAATGATGAGTAATTGGTACATGGAGTATGTACGAGCGAATCCTAATGCTCAACCTCCTCCACCCCCTCCTATACCTTAGCCAGTTCCTGTGGCTCCTCAAGGTATAGATTTGGTGAGAATGACTAAACCCTCGGTTGATAAGATTCGGAAACAAGGGGCCGAGGAATTCAGAGCGAATATAGACGATGACCCTAAGAGGGCGGAGTTTTGGCTTGAGAACTCAATGCGAGTATTTGATGAACTCTCCTGCACACTTGAGGAGAGCTTGAAATGCGCCGTGTTATTGCTGAAGGACTCGGCATATCGTTGGTGGAGAACGTTGGCGTCGGTAGTTCCAAGGGAGAGAGTGTCGTGGGACTTCTTTTTGGAAGAGTTCCAAAAGAAGTACATAAGTCAGAGATTTGTGGATCAGAAACGGAAAGAGTTCCTCGAATTGAAGCAAGGCAAAATGAATGTGGCAGAGTATGAGCGCGAGTTTGTTAGGATCAGCAAGTATGCACAAAAGTGTGTGTCTACAGAAGCTATCTTGTGCAAGAGGTTTGAAAATGGGCTGAATGAGGATATTAGACTACTAGTTGGGATCTTGGAATTGAAAGAATTTGTGGTGTTGGTTGATAGGGCATGCAAGGCCGATGAGCTAAATATGGAAAAGAGAAAAGCCATGAGTGAGGCCCGAGATGCAAGAAAAAGACCAATGAGTAAATCGTACCAAACTCAATCAAAGAGGTCCAAGGAAATAAACCCTCGGACGACTGCGTCAGTTGGATATTCACACCGAGATTGAAGCAATACATACTCGGGCTCGAGAGTTCAAGCCACCTTGATGGAAAGTGTGGGCAATCCAAGGTCTAATAAACCGGAGTGTCCAAATTGTGGTAGGCAACACACTGGGGGGTGTTAGGGAAATAACTGAAATTGTTACAAGTGTGGTTCACTCGATCATTTTATCCGGAATTGTCCTGAGAGGGATGAGAAGGAAAGAAAGCAAGAAATAAGATCAGGCAATGTATCTTCGAAGGATAGATCACAAAAGAACCCGGGAGGTGGGACTAGTAGTAGAGGTGCACCTAGAGACTCTGCTGTGAGATCGGAGGGTTGAGCACCTGCAAGGACTTATGCCATTTGCACTCGCGAAGAGGCATCATCTCCAGATGTGATAACGGGTACTTTTTCTCTTTACGATATCTCTCTTGTTGCTTTAATTGATCCGGGGTCTACCCATTCTAACATTTGCATGAAATTGGCATTGATAAACCGAAATAGTAACATATTTTAATCCCATATTTAGCATACTTTTGGATGATTTATCCCTTGATTTATGTAAAAAGGTGCAATTAATCCTTTCTTTTCATGTCTTATACTCAGGAAAGCACCTAAGAATAAAAAGAACGAGAAATTGGCTCAAAATGGACCAAAATGGGCCAAAGAAGAAGTCGACACGGCCTGGACTAAAGCCCACACAGCCGTGCCTCCTCAAATATACTAGAACACGATCTGATGTCGATCTACACGGCCGTGCCTCACTAACAGAGTCCAACACGGCCTGACCACGATTCACACGGGCGTGTGCCATGGCCGTGCCCCTGCCGTGGAGGAGAGTAATTTCACTCAGAAAAGGATACTTAGGGGCAAAGAAACACATTCCAAAAGCCTATAAATACACCCTAAGTATAACCTAAAAGGGAGAGTCGACGGGCGGTCAGATAGGCCAAGGAGCCGAGCCGAAAAGGTCAGATTTGTGGGAGACTCTCAAGGGATAGCCAGTTGATCCATCTCAAGAAGCCAGAAGTCTACTCAAGACGGAGGATCTCCTCTTCAATTCCTTCAGGGGGTTTTAGGGATTTCTTATGTTTTGTTTTATCTTTTCTTCTGAGATGTTTTATTTTATTATTATGAACTAAACCCTTCAGATACCTGAAGGGGGATGAAACCTAGATGAATCTTGTTATTGTTTTATGAACTATATGATAAATACTTGATTTGT
Organism: Gossypium sturtianum; assembly: GCA_025698515.1. Taxonomy (NCBI): domain Eukaryota; kingdom Viridiplantae; phylum Streptophyta; class Magnoliopsida; order Malvales; family Malvaceae; genus Gossypium; species Gossypium sturtianum. The sequence continues at coordinate 37,590,806 of CM046950.1, forward strand.
TCTTAATTATGTGTGCTTAATTCTTGTGTTGATATTTCGCGGATATTAATTCAAGTTGAATGTGCTTAGGTGGTGGAGCAAAAGTCCCTGCTTAAGAGTAGATCTAGCATAATTAAGCGTAGTTGATCGCGCGCCTAGAGATAGGGTGACTAGATTTTGCCGGATTAGGGTGAAACCTAATATGGGAGTCCATAGATCGATTTACTGCTATTCTAGGTGGTTATTAATGGAAAAGAGATTTCAATTAATTAACCTAGGGTTAGACGTTATTCGCCTTGAGAGAGGATTTAATATACGTTAGGGAGTCCTACGGATCAAGTCAAGTGAATAAATCGTTTGGTTCAGTGTTAGATAACAAGTGGAGTCTAGGTGGATTCTTCCTAAGGTGGATTCTTCCTAAGGGTATCGTCTTAATCAACTGAGTTTTTCCCAAGTATTTCCCCAATTCATTCTTTTTGTCTTTGCGTCTTTAGCTTAGTAATTAGTTAATTTAGATTAATAAACAACTTCACTTATTTTAGGCTAAATAATAGAAAGAAAGTTAGTATTAGTACTATTAGTTCCTTTGGGTTCGACAATCTGGTCTTGCCTAAGCTATACTACTGTTCGATAGGTGCACTTGCCTCAATCGTTGTCATAGTTAGTTTCCAGGTTCGATCATTATCTTTATAAATTTTAAAACTCTGACTTCACAGCGATAAAGTTTTTGGCGCCGTTGCCGGGGAACTAAAATATTAAGAAAGCTCTATTTTTATTACTTTACCCATTTTTTTGCAATTTATTTTTATTTTTATTATTTTTTTTACTTTGCTAATTTTTCCTCTATTTTGCTTTTGGCAAATAATTTTAGTCTATAGAGAAGATGGCACTGAATAATTATCGGTGGCAAGAGATGAGACAATTCCTACTAAAGCGGCCAGATGTCTTCAACCTCGACGTGGTCGCCAAAGTTATCTAATCGAGTTAGAGATGATGAATAAAAAAATTGATGGTTTGAATAGTCTCGCAGTACACCTGAAATACAATATGATTCGAATTTAGGAGGCGTGGCGAATCCCGAGTACCCACTCTACGGATATGGCATGGAAAACGAGCAAGCTCACTATACGGGTAACTATTCTAGACCACAAAATAATTTTTATAATGACAATTATAACCTGAGTTGGAGGAACCACCAAAATTTTTCATGGGGAGGTCAAGGAAATCAAGGAAATCAAAGACAACAACCTCCTCAAAATTTCCAAAATCAGCCTATCCACAGGAGAAGAAGCCAACCTTGAAGAGATGTTGACAAGATTCATGGCATCCACAGAAAAACCGTCTCCAAGACACTGAAACCACCCTTAAGACCCAACAAGCATCGATCAAAGGGATCGAGATCCAAGTTAGGGAAGTCACTAAGTCAGTTGAGGAAGTTTCTAAGTCAGTTGGACAACTCGCGAAGCTGATGTCTGAACGATCGCAAGGGCGTCTACCAAGAAACACTGAGATTAACCCAACGGAGCAAATCCAAGCCATAACAGCTCAAGAAAGTGAAGGATTAGACGAACCTAGTCCAATACAAGGAAACAAGGTAGAAAAAGGTAAAGTTGAGGTAACACAAGAAAAACAAAAATCGGTAATCAAGGAGTACCAACCTCGCATACCATATCTTGAAGCATTAACGAGAGACGACACAGAGGAACAGTTCGGTAAGTTTCTTAAACTTTTAAAGAAATTACATATTAACTTACCGTTACTTGAAGCTCTTTCACAGATGCCAGATTCGAGGAAATTTTTAAAACATCTCTTGACGAAAAAATGCAAATTAGACGAGGATCCACATGTGGAATTAAACGCAGATGCTCAAAGAATGTTACGAATAGACTACCACAAAAGCTAAAAGATCCGGGGAGTTTTACAATTCCATGTTTAATTGGTAGACTAACTGTTGATAATACGTCGATTACGATTTAGGGGCAAGCATAAATGTCATGCCTTATAAATTGTTTAAACAATTAGGTCTAGAGAAACCCAAACAAACTACGATGAGCATTCAATTACCTGATAAAACTGTTAGAATTCCTAGGGGTATTATCAAAGATGTTCTTGTAAAAATTGACAAATTCTTTTTCCCAGTAGATTTCGTTGTCTTAGACATGGATGAGGATAATTCGATTCCCTTAATTTTAGGGAGACCCTTTTTAGCAACTGCCAGGACTAAAATTGATATTGATGCAGGAGAACTCATACTTCATGTAGGTAATGAGACGGTCACCCTCAAGGCTCTCGACTTAGCCAGAACATCGAGTAATCAAGGTGAGAACGTAAATTCTACTAATAACCATTCAGTTAACCCTTATTTTCAGGAAACACCACAAAAGAATACAACTGAACCCGATTCTAAACCCCATGCCAACAAGGAAGTAGTTTATGAAGATCGAAGGATTCAGATCGCTGATCTAGACGAGTGGAAGACACACTTCAAGGAAAAATTAGGGTTACATGACGAAGAACCGGAACCACACAAGGTAAAACCGAAGGAGCCCCCAGAAGAGCTCATAGGAACAACAAACCACTTCAAAATAGGAGACCAGTGCTTCATAGATAAGGCGATCCTCGAATATCTCCTCCTAACCCTAACACAAACAAAGAAATACCTTTTAGGGTAACCAAGGTGTTTTCCCATACGAATAATCGAGGTAAGTAATCCTATTTTTGGTACTTTTACTATAAACACATCTCGACTTAAATTTTTTCACGAGGATACAATTGATAGCATGAGGAAGGACTATCAACTCCTCAAACCACCCTGATGATGCAAACAAGAGGAAAGTCTAGTTTAAGACTATAAACGAGCGCTTCTCGGGAGGCAACCCGAGCACTAACCCCATTAACTTTTACATTTTTATTTATTCTATTTTATCCTTTCTTTATAGTATCTAGCTTTAAAATAACCAAAAAGTGCAGATTTCCAGGCCACACGGCCTAGCACACGACCGTGGCCGTGGCCGTGTGGATGCCCCGGATCGCCGTACTGACATGGCAGAAGTGGTACGAGTCAGAGAGAATCAAATCTTTGAAGTCACGGACTCCAACTACCGCCCCACGGGCACCGCGACCGTGGACGACACTGACTTATCACCAACGGGCGTGGCAATCTGTAAAACGGGCGTGGGTGAACCAACACACCTAGACACACGGTCGTGCGAGGCGGCCATGTGAATCGACACGCCTAAGGAGCATGGGCGTGGGATGGTACCATGTTTGAAAATCTATTTACCCCCCCTCCTTTCCCTCTTCTCCTACTAACTTTCAACCTTCAACTTTTCATTTTCTTTCCTACCCCTTTTCTCTATACCCTTGAGCTACACCAAAACAATGCCAAAGAAGCGGAAGAAGCCAAGCACAGTCTCCCTCATGGAGACTGATACATATAAGTTCATGCAGCCGCTTCAATCATTCGACGAGCTAAGGATATTTGAGACCATTTAGTTTTTATTTCGTTTTTCTCTTTTGCTTCAAATTCCTTATCTTTACTTCTCTTCTGTTTAATTTAGTTTATTTTATCTTAGTTTCTTGATTTTAGGTTCTAAAGGCTGCTAGGGAATCACACCACGACCACCACCATATCCTCACTTTGAAATCACACTCCAACAATAAGGACTCTACGGTCCATCCATCTTTTCTTTTAATTTTAGTTTCATCTTTATTTTTCTTCACTTTAGCTTGCTTTTCTTTAATTATTTAATTAGTATAGTTTTAATTATTATTATTATATCCTGGCTAATGCTCAACGAGCTACCCAATTTCTTCATCTAGCGCAGGATCGTCATCCAGACCGGCCCCTCCAACTTATCTTTCACCTCCGACTCAAGGAATCCATCCAAAATTCAGGGAGTTTCACTTCTCTCCATATCTTATGATTTTAGTATTATTGTCTATATATCTAACTTTGTACATTGAGGGCAATGTACATATTAAGTGTGGGAGGGTGAACAACCTAAAAAGGCGCCTAACTTTTTTCATTATTCTCACATTTCTGAAATCAGGTGCCAAACTTTTTGCATTGTTCTCAAAATCCTGAATTTAGTCTTGTTTTTAAGTAAATTCCTCATATTACTAATTAGGATGAAATTTCAAATGATTTATGATTTTCATTGATATGTTTTAGATTAAGTCATTGATAATTGTGCATTGATAATTAAATTCTAAGAATACTAGAGAATCAAGCATGAGAAGTCTATTTTTCAGAAATAAAAAATTTTCTAGGTTGTCGAACTGAGTTTAAATATTACTTTGAAGTTTGAAATTTACGAGGTTGATATCAAAATACCCATAATTTTTGTGAGTTTTTGAGCCTTATAGAGCATATATTCTTTTTCATGCTCACTTTATTGATTATGAGTATGTCAACATTGATTTGTTATTCTAGAACTTGCCTCGTTTATACATATCGAGACCACACCTATGATTTGATATACAGAGATGATAAAGGCACCTAGGTTTTAACCCACTAACTCCATTAAAAGCCTACCTTCACAATTAACCCCTAGTGAACCCCTTTTAATCCTAACAACCCTTTTTATTGACATAACCGCTAATATTAACCCAGAAAGCCTTTGTTTTTGTTATCCCCATTCCTTTTGACTACCCTCATATCGAGATTTGATTTGATTAATAGCCTAACTATGTTTTTATTTCAGTAATTTATCCTTTGTCATGTATTTATGATTTGTTCTTAAAAAAATCGAAGTATATTCGTTATTCATTACTAGTTTTGTGATTAAGTGAGCTTATACGTTTGAATTCCAAATATTGAAGAAGAAGCTCGTATTATTAGTTTAAAGTTTCAATCCATTATGTAATTATTCAGTTTATTGTTTCTAGTTAGGTATTTTATCAATTCAATCTCGATTCTAACCTTCTAATTCAGCCTCTATCCACACCTTAACCCTATCCCCGTTAACCTGACAAAGACCTTTTGATTTGTGCATCATCTCATATTATAGTGGTGGAGATTTGATTTTCAGGCAAGCCTATGGGATTAACTTTTCATGTTCGACTTTTGAGCGCTTTTTCCTGGACCTTAAACACTTTGAGTGATTTGAGTGAATCTCTAGTGAGGATGTCAATCCTTGTCGGTTTTGAGTTAAAGGTAATTATTTAGATAAGGGGAGACGCCTATATTTTCAAGCTACAAATCTATGACTTAGATTGTTTGAATCCTTAGGACTCTTTGAATTGAATGATCCATGTATAAATTATCTATGAATTATGATAAGATATTGTTGATAGGAATTATGAATTATTGAAAGTTCGTTTTAATTGTAAGTTGAGAATTTTGCTTGAGGACAAGGAAAAGCTTAAGTGTGGGGGTATTTGATAAACTGAAATAGTAACATATTTTAATCCCACATTTAGCATAGTTTTGGATGATTTATCCCTTGATTTATGTAAAAAGGTGCTCTTAATCCTTTCTTTTCATGTCTTATACTCAGGAAAGCACCTAAGAATAAAAAGAACGAGAAACGGGCTCAAAATGGACCAAAATGGGCCAAAGAAGAAGTCGACACGGCCTGGACTAAAGCCCACACGGCCGTGCCTCCTCAAATATACTAGAACACAGCCTGATGTCGATCTATACGGCCGTGCCTCACTAAAGGAGTCCAACACGGCCTGACCATGATTCACACGGGCGTGTGCCATGGCCGTGCCCCTGCCGTGGAGGAGAGTAATTTCACTCGAAAAAGGATACTTAGGGGCAAAGAAACACATTCCAAAAGCCTATAAATACACCCTAAGTATAACCTAAAAGGGAGAGTCGACGGGCGATCAGCTAGGCCAATGAGCCGAGCCGAAAAGGTCAGATTTGTGGGAGACTCTCAAGGGATAGCCAGTTAATCCATCTCAAGAAGCTAGAATTCTACTCAAGACGGAGGATCTCCTCTTCAATTCCTTCAGGGTGTTTTAGAGATTTCTTATGTTTTGTTTTATCTTTTCTTCTGAGATGTTTTCTTTTATTATTATGAACTAAACCCTTCAGATACCCGAAGGGGAATGAAACCTAGATGAATCTTGTTATTGTTTTCTGAACTATATGATAAATACTTGATTTGTTCTTAATTATGTGTGCTTAATTCTTGTGTTGATATTTCGCGGATATTAATTCAAGTTGAATTTGCTTAGGTGGTGGAGCAAAAGTCCCTGCTTAAGAGTAGATCTAGCATAATTAAGCGGAGTTGATCGCGCGCCTAGAGATAGGGTGATGAGATTTTACCAGATTAGGGTGAAACCTAATATGGGAGTCTATAGATCGATTTACTGCTATTCTAGGGGGTTATTAATGGGAAAAAGATTTCAATTAATTAACCTAGGGTTAAGCGTTATTCGCCTCGAGAGAGGGTTTAATATACGTTAGGGAGTCCTACGGATCAAGTCAAGTGAATAAATCGTCCGGTTCAGTGTTAGATAACAAGTGGAGTCTAGGTGGATTCTTCCTAAGGGTATCGCCTTAATCAACTGAGTTTTTCCCAAGTATTTCCCCAATTCATTCTTTTTGTCTTTGCGTCTTTAGCTTAGTAATTAGTTAATTTAGATTAATAAACAACTTCACTTATTTTAGGCTAAATAATAGAAAGAAGGTTAGTATTAGTACTTTTAGTTTCTTTGGGTTTGACAATCCGATCTTGCCTAAGTTATACTACTGTTCGATAGGTGCACTTGCCTCAATCGTTGCCATAGTTAGTTTCCAGGTTCGATCATTATCTTTATAAATTTTAAAACTCTGACTTCACAGCGATCAGGCATCTAGCATGAGTATGATTGTTGAGTCTATGGAATTTGTAGTAAAAGTGTCAAACCCTTTAGGCAAACATGTGCTAGTTGACAAGGTGTGTAGGAATTGTCCTTTGACAATTAGAGGTCATTGTTTTCCGGAAAATCTCATGTTGTTGCCGTTTGATGAATTTGACCTGATTCTTGGTATGGATTGGTTGGCTGCTCATAATGTTTTAGTAAACTTTGGTAGTAAGTTTATTGAATTGAGATGTGTAAATAGAGATGTTATTCGGGTTGAATCAGGTAAATCAGATAGTTTGCCTGTAATGATTTCATCTATGGTAGCTGAGAAATACTTAAGAAAGGGATATAAGTCCTATCTCGCCTTTGAGCTGAATACTCAAGAGTCAGAGGTAAAGATTGAATTAGTGTCGGTGGTATGTGAGTATCCAGATGTGTTTCCAGAAGAGTTACCCGGACTGCCTCCAGTTAGAGAGGTCGAGTTTGGGATAGAATTAGTTTCGGGTACGGCACCTATTTCGGTTTCTCCGTATAAGATGGCACCATTGGAGTTAAGAGAGTTGAAGATTCAGTTGCAAGAGTTAACGGACAAGGGTTTTGCAAGATCGAGCTATTCACCGTGGGGTGCTCCGGTACTTTTTATGAAGAAGAAAGATGGGTCGATGAGATTGTGCATAGACTACAGACAGCTCAACAAGGTGACATTGAAGAATAAGTATCCTTTGCCAAGGATAGATGATTTATTTGACCAATTGAAGGGAGCTACGGTGTTCTCTAAGATAAACCTAAGGTCTGGTTATTACCAGTTGAGGGTTAAGGAGCAAGATGTGCCGAAAATTGCATTTCAGACGAGGTATGGCCATTATGAGTTTCTTGTCATGCCATTTGGCTTAACGAATGCTCCTGCTATTTTTATGGATCTAATGAACCGCATCTTCCGACCGTATTTGGATAAGTTTGTGGTTGTTTTTATCGATGACATATTAATTTATTCCCGGGATGAGAGAGAGCATACAGAGTACTTGAGAATTATTTTGCAGACTTTAAGAGACAACCAGTTGTATGCTAAATTCAGCAAGAGTGAGTTTTGGCTCTGAGAGGTCGGATTCTTAGGACACATTGTGTCGAGTGATGGCATTAGAGTTGATCCGAGTAAGATCTCGGCTATTGTGGAGTGGAAACCGCCAAGGAATGTGTCGAAAATTAGAAGCTTTTTGGGTTTAGCGGGGTACTACAGACGGTTCGTAAAAGGGTTCTCCATGATTGCTACTCCAATGAAGAAACTGTTGCATAAAGATGTTAAGTTTGAATGGACTGAGAAATGCCAACAAAGTTTCGAGAGATTAAAAGCATTGTTGACTGAGGCACCGATTTTGGTACAACTTGAGTCGAGAAAGGAGTTTATAATCTACAGTGATGCGTCATTAAATGGTCTTGGGTTTGTGTTGATGCAAGAGGGTAAAGTAGTAGCTTACGCTTCAAGACAACTAAAACCACATGAGAAGAATTATCCGACTCACGATTTGGAGTTGGCTGCGATCATTTTCGCTATGAAGATTTGGCGTTATTATTTATATGGTGAGAAGTGTCGAATCTTTACCAATCACAAGAGTTTGAAGTACTTGATGGACCAAAAAGATTTGAATTTGCGACAACGGCGGTGGCTCAAATTATTGAAGGATTATGAGTTAGTAATTGATTACCATCTGGGGAAAGCAAATGTGGTTGCGGATGCCTTGAGCAGAAAATCCCTGTATGCTTTGAGAGCTATGAGTACGAGCTTAGCATTGTCTGATGATGGTGCTATATTGGCCGAGTTGAGGGCTAGACCATTATTTATTCAGTAGATATGTAAAGCTCAAAAGAATGATAGTGAGATGCAAGGTAAAAGAGCTCAGTGCGAATCGGGAAATGACTCTGATTTTCGGGTTAGTTCAGAGGATTGCTTGATGTTTCATGATAGAATTTGTGTACCAAAGGATGATGAGTTAATCCAGAAAATTTTACATGAAGCACACAGTGGTTGTTTGTCAGTACACCCGAGCAGCACAAAAATGTACAATGATTTGAAGGAGTTGTATTGGTGGCCGGGTATGAAAAGAGACATCTCTGAGTTTGTTATAAGACGTTTAATTTGTCAACAAGTGAAAGCCGAGCATCAAGTACCCTCGGGATTACTTCAGCCGGTGATGGTTCCAGAGTGGAAGTGGGATCAAATCATAATGGATTTCGTAACGGGGTTACCAATGACTCCGAAAAAGAAAGATGATGTGTGGGTTATTGTGGATAGATTAACGAAGTCGGCTCACTTTATACCGGTGCGTGTGGATTACTCACTCAATAAGTTTTCGAGCTATATATTGCTGAGGTGGTGAGATTACATGGAGTACCTGTATCTATTATCTCGGATAAAGATTCGAGATTTACTTCGGGGTTTCAAAAGAAGTTGCAGGAAGCCTTGGGTACAAGATTGAATTTTAGTACTGCGTTCCATCCTCAAACCGATGGCCAATCTGAAAGAGTGATTCAAGTTCTTGAGGATATGCTCCGATGCTGTGTGTTAGAGTTTGAAGGTAGTTGGGAAAAATATCTACCTTTGGTTGAGTTTGCCTATAACAACAGTTATCAGTCGAGTATACGGATGGCACCGTACGAAGCTTTATATGGTCGCAAGTGTCGGACTCCCTTGTATTGGACCGAGCTTAGTGAGAAGCAAATTCACGAGGTCGATCTAGTTAAAGAAACTGAGGAGAAGGTGAAAGTGATCCGTGATAGTCTGAAAGCTGCTTCGGATCGACAAAAGTCATATGCGGATTTAAAAAGGAAAGAAATCGAGTTTCAAGTGGGCGACAAAGTATTTCTAAAAGTATCCCCGTGGAAGAAAATACTGAGATTTGGTCGAAAGGGCAAATTGAGTCCACGATTCATAGGGCCGTATGAGGTTATTGAAAGGATTGGGCCATTAGCATACCGGTTGGCTTTGCCGGTAGAGTTAGAGAGAATACACAATGTGTTTCATGTGTCGATGTTGCGGCGATATCGTTCATATCCTTCGAATGTGATCCCTCCAACAGAAATTGAAATACGACCGGACATGACTTATGAAGAGGAACCAATTAAGGTATTGGCTCGAGAGGTTAAACAGTTGAGGAATAAGAGCATAGCCTTAGTAAAAGTGTTATGAAAAAAAAAATGGTGTGGAAGAGGCTACGTGGGAACCGAAAGAAGCCATGGGGGAACAATACCCAAACCTCTTTACCGGTAAGATTTTCGGAGACAAAAATCTCTAAAGGGGGAGAGTTGTAACAACCTGATTTTAGGGCTAGTCGGAACAGTGGTTTCGGAACCACTAATCTGAGGTTGAAGAAAATTATTCTGATATTATTTTATATGTTATAGCATGATTATAAGGATGCATGGAAATTTTGGTGTTTTAATTTTAGCAATTGTATGCTTAATTGAGAAAAAGGACTAAATCGCATAAAGTGCGAAAGTTCGTTTATACAAGATAAAGGTGTCTAATAGCCATAGAATATTAAATTGGAGGTCCTTAAAGTGAAATTAGGCCAATAATAGTGTGTTGGTCGGCCATAGAGACAAGGGAGTCAAAGGCATTAATTTTGGTCAAAATTTGGTGGAATTAGGTGATAAAAAAATGAATAAAATAAGATAAAAAAAGAGATATCATCTTTCACTATTCACACTTCTTCTCGACGGAAAATTGAAGAGATAATAAGGGATTTTGGAGTTCAAACTTTCAGCCAAGCTATTCTCTTACAAGTAAGTGATTTTAGAGGTCTTTCTTGATAATTTTTGTACTTTTGGAGCCCCTAAAGCTTAAGCTAGCTAATGAGGGGACTATTTTGCAAAATGGTTGAAAGTTTAGGGACTTGCCATGAGAGTGTTCATGTTGTTTGCTGAGTTTTTATGAAATAAAAGTAAATTCCACACGGGCTAGGGACATGGGCGTGTGTAACCACACGGCCTGCCCACACGAGCGTGTCCCATTTCACACGGGCGTGTGGCCTTGTTTAAGCAAAAATTTTCTAAGTATACAAAAGTTCCCGGTTTGATTCTGAGACCCTCTGTTTGCATGTTTAAGGCCTCGTAGGACCATAATGAGGATGCTTTGAATGTGAATGAGAAGTTTTAAGTTGAAATGAAATTTTACAGCCCAAAGTTGTATGTTCAAGTGAGATAAGTCCGGTAATGCCTCGTACCCGGTTCCGGCGATGTATACGGGTAAGGGGTGTTACATATAATCCCCGTCAATTTTGTAGTCCTCAACTGTGAGGAAGATTGTAACACCCCTTTCCCGTGTTCAAAGCCAGAACTGGATACGAGGCATTACCTAACTCAACTTGCTTAAACATACAACATCGGGCCATAAAATTTTGTTTCAACTTAAGACTTTTCATTCCTACTCATAATGTCCCTATTATGGGCCTACGAGACCCAAAACTTACACTCGGAATGATTCAGGGATAAACCGAAAACTTTGAAACACATAGACAAATTTGGCTTAAAATAGGGCCACATGCCCGTGTGACACATCACATGCCCGTGTGACACACCCGTGTGAATTTATTTCTCAATTCGAACCTACAGGGGTTTTCACACTGTCGGACACACGCCCGTGTCCCTGGCCGTGTCCTTCTCACGGCCACGACACGCCCGTGCATAAAAACCTTGGCATTTTGTTTATGATGTCATCACCTTATTAAGGTCACACGGCCAAGGCACATGCCCATTTCCTTAGACCGTGTGTCGAATTAAATTCCAAATTTTAGGTGCAGACTTCACACGGCCTGGGCACACGCCCATGTCCATGGCTGTGCCTTCCACACGGCTGAGACACACGGGCGTGTCTCTGCCCGTGTGTTTACTACTGAGCATACTGACTTGTAAACCTATCATGCAAGGGGACACACGGCCAATTAACACGCCCATGGGGCTGGCCGTGTGTCACACACGGCCTAGACACACGCCTGCAGTGACTACACAATGGACATTTGAAAAGCTATCTACCAAGCCAAATGCCACCCTACACAGCAAACATACTTATACCAACTCCATCCAACCTGTATCATGACTATAAAGCACTTCTAGAGACTCAAAATCAAGACGACCATACAAGCATACACTTAATAAATTTCATCATCATTGAATATATAAACTTGTCAAGTATTGGCCCATTTCCAATGACCACTGATGGGCTCGAAACTAACTAATATTTTGACAAAGGCAAGCGCACCTATTGAACAGTAGTATAGTTGTGGTGAGTCCGGAATATCGTATCCTCAAGGACTAAAATTACTAGTAATAACTATCTTTTTATTATCTAGCCGAATAATTAAGGGTTTTTATTTTTAATCTAAAATTAATTAAAAGCACGACCGAGAATGAATTTGGAAAATAATTTTAGACACTTTATGAAAGAGGCAATACCCAAGGAAGAATCCACCTAGACTTCACTTATTACTTCAGATTCATATGATTTATTCACTTGACTTAATCCGTAGAAATCCCTGATTTATGTTAATATCTCTTTCGAGACTAAAAACAACTGACTCTAGGTTGATTAATTGAAATTTCTTTCTAATTAAAACCCCTATTGTCGCATTAACTCAATCTATGGATTCCCTTATTAGATTTGACTCTAATCCAGCAGATTTATGTCGCCCTATTTCTAGGGTTCAATCAACTCCGCTTAATTGTGTTGATCTACTCTTAAACAGGGACTTTTGCTCCTCTGAATAAGCACATTCAACTTGAATCAATAACCTGAATTATTAAAACAAGAGTAAGAACTCACAATTAAGAATAAGAACAAGTATTTATCTTATAAATCAAATAGTAATAAGATCCATCTTAGGTTTCATCCCCTCAGGTATTTAAGGGATTTAGTTCATATTGATAGAGGGAAACATCTTAAAATAAGGAAAACTACAAAACATAAGAAAACCCAAAAACTTCAAGAGAAATTGATAGGAGATCTTTAGTCTTGATGGAGATCCTTCCTCCGAGCTGCTCTCGATGGCTGTCTTCGAGTATTTTCTGCTTTCTACTCTGTGTGTCTTTTTAGGTCCCCCTAGGGTGTTTATATAGGCTTTGGAGCACCTTTCTTGGCCCTCAAGTAGTCTTTTCTGAATAGAATTAAACTTGGGTTTGGCAGGGACACGCCCGTGTACGATAGCTTAGGCCGTGTTTGATTCTGCTGGTCACACACGACCGTGTGATCTGCCCGTGTTCGATAGTCTAGGCCGTGTTGATTTCTGAGGTAGGCCCATTTTGTCCCTTTTTGGCCCGTTTCTTGTCCTTTTTGACTCCCTAAACTCTCCTGAGTGTGAAACATGAAATTAAAGGATTAGGAGCATCAAATTCATCAAATCTAATGAAAATTCATCCAAAAATAAGCCAAGCATGGGGTCAAAATATGTATAAATTGTGGTTTATCAACCACTTACAAAATGAACTTAACAACATTCATAGCCAACACTTTGGCTAACAAATATGACATAACAAAATGACCAAGTCCTATACATGCCACATTCAAAATAAAACTAACTTTGCTATACCAAAGAGAAGTTGATAGTGTGATTTCCGAACTCCGACATTCCACGAATTCTCGAGCTAACTTGGCAATGCTACAAGGAAAAGGGAAATGAGAGGTGTAAGCATAAAGCTTAGTAAGTTTGCATGAATAAATAGCAATATAAAGGCTCATAATGCCATCCAACCATTATATTGAATAACCACAAAGTCTCAAGTACATTTGCCATAACTTACTCGTGCTTACTCTTACCATTTACGTATCAAGTCTCATATCATAACATTTCTCGTGAGTTACTCACATGCACCTGTATCACTTCACCACATAACTTTAGTACTAATTTCGTCTCTATTTTAAGCTTAACTACTTATCCCATTGAATCACTTGGGATACTCAAAAATACATAATCATCATCTTACACACAAACACGATGCTATTGCCACATCCCAGATGCGGTCTTACATGGGATCACATTTCGATGCCGATGCCATATCTCGGATATGGTCTTATACGGGATCTCATTTTAGTGTCAATGCCATATCCCGGATGTGGTCTTATACGATTTTCATATTCAATACCGATGCCATATCCCAGATATGGTCTTACATGGGGTTTCATTTTGGTGCCGAGGCCATGTCCCAGACATGGTCTTATACGGGACCTTACCCATCTCAAGTCTTGATGATAATATTCTCTCATTTATTTAAGTCCAACCGGGACTTCAACACCATAGATTTTCATTATTTCATCATTCAACATCATTACTAAAATTCAAAGAAACGATATACATCATCATGAATATAAAACATTTTAAGGCTTAATAATACAATGATGAATTTATTACACACAAACTTACCTCGATTTCAAAATAGGCCAATTTGCAGATCTAGTCTGATACCTTGCCCTTTCCTCGGTCAAGGTTAATTCCTCGTTCTTCTTGATCTATATTAGCAAATTAGCTCATTTAATTATCACATTAATTAATACATTTCAATAATCATACTTGGCAAAAATTACCATTTTGCCCTTAGACTTTCACAAAATGACCATTTTACCCCTAAGCTCGTAATTCGATTCTAATTGAATTTCCTCCTCTTACGAGCCTAGATGACCATTTATTTCTCTTATGGAAACCATCAAAACTCAATATTTCACACATTTACCTCCTATTTTACAACATTTACAAAAATGTCCTTTTTAGTTGTTTTCATGGAAACATCTTTCACCAAAGTTGTCTATCTAACTACTATGATTCATTTTCTTCCATAAAAATGCAGCAAAAAACATACATGCTCATATGGAAAAACCCTAAACTTTTAACCATTTTGCAAAATAGTCCCCTCTTTAGCTAGCTTAAGCTTTAGGGGTTTCAAAAGTACAAATATCATCAAGAAAAGCCATTAAAATCACTTACTAGAAAGGTGAAGAGCTTGCTGAAAATTTTGGGTTTTCAAACCCCTATTTGCTGCTAATTTTTGGTGGAAGAAGATGAGTGAATAGAAGGATATCATCTTTTCTTTATTTTATTCTATTTCATCAATTTAATCCACCTACTAACCAACTTTGACTAATTTTGACTTCTTTGTCCCCTATGGCCGGCCACCCTATATCTAATGGTCAATTTGCACATTAAAGGACTCCAATTAATATTCTATGGCTATTAGGCACCTTCAACTTGTAAAATAGAACTTTCACACTTTATGCGATTTAGTCTTTTTTCGCGATTAAGCATGAAATCGCAAAAATTAAAGCACCAAAATTTTCATACACCCATATAATCATGCTATAACTCATAATGTAATATTAAAAATAATTTTCTTCAACTTCGGATTAGTGGTTCAGAAACCACTATTCTGACTAGCCCCTAAATCGGGCTGTTACAATTCTCCCCCCTTAAGGATTTTTGTCCCCGAAAATCTTACCGGTGAAAAGGTTGGGATATTGATTTCTCATAGTCTCTTCGGGCTCCCATGTAGCCTCTTCTGCCCCATGCCTTTTCCATAGCACTTTCACAAGGGCTATACTTTATTTCTCAACTGTTTGACTTCTCGTGTCAAAATCTTAACCGGCTCTTCGCCATAAGTCATGTCCGGTCTAATCTCTACCTCTGATGGTATAATCACATGCGATGGGTCTGATCAGTAGCGACGTAACATAGACACGTGGAAGGCATCGTGAATCTTTTCCAACTCTGGTGGCAAAGCCAAACGATAAGCTACCGGCCCTATCCTCTCAGTAATCTCATAAGGCCGATAAAACGCGGACTCCATTTGCCTTTCCGACAAATTCTGAGGACTTTTCTCCATGGTGATACTTTCAGAAACACTTTATCACCTACTTGGAACTCAATCTCTTTCCTTTTTAACTCCGAATAGGACTTTTGTCTATCTGAGGCAGCTTTCAGACATTCACGTATCACCTTTACCTTATCTTCAGTTTCTCTGACTAAATCGACCCCGTGAATCTGGTTTTCTCCGAGTTCTGTCCAATACAAGGGTGTTCGGCACTTACGTCCATACAATTCCTCATAAGGCACCATGTTCGAACTTGACTGAAAGCTGTTATTGTAGGCGAATTCCACCAACGGTAAGTATTTCTCCCAAGTACCCTGGAATTCCAAAACACAACATCGAAGCATGTCCTCAAGTATCTCAGATATTACTCTCCGATCGCCCCAGTCGGTTTGCGGATGGAAAAGCATCATCAAGCTCAATTTTTGCCTAAGGCCTCTTGCAACTTTTTCCAAAGCGTGACATAAATCTCGGATCTCTATCCGAAATAATCGACTACTGATACTCCGTGAAGTCTTACTATTTCTCGATGGATACAAATCGCCATGTAACACCCTCAGTTTAGGGGTCATGCGTATGGGGTATAAATCAAGTGTTAGTAGGTTTTGGGAGTGCTTGGTTGAGTTTTAGAGGCTCTAAGAATGTTGGGATGAGAAGGGAAGGCTTTGGAAAATTTAGATTTTTAGGGTAAAAGGAATTGGGCCTAGGAGAATTGAGCCCAATGGGCCTTAGGCGTAGTAGCGTTTAAATTTTTGGAGAACAAGAGACCGGCTTAAATGCAAGTTGGACCTATTGGATAAGTGATTTTGGAAGGTTAGAAGGCTTCTATGAAGTCCCGGGATCAAATATTAGCTTTGGGGAAATTTTAGTTTTAGGTGCAAAAAACCCGGAAGTTGGCGGGTAGGCCTTAAGAATTAAATATGGAGGAAAATAACACAAGTGGAGTGTGGTGTAGTGTAGTGGCAAAGTGACGCCACTTAAGAGACAAGGGGTGACGCCACAAGGGAAGGAAGGAGGTCCAAGGTTCAAGTCTTGGCTTTTGCATTTTGGTTTCCTTTTTACTTGGACCTCAGAATTTGGCTATAGATTTATATTTAGTTGCGCATGGTTTAAGACACAAGAGGAGCTTGTGGCCAAGTGGTTAACAGCGTGGATTATGTTGCAAGGGAGCACAGGTTCGAATCTCATGAGAAGCAAGGGAGTATTTATTTTATGATCTGGATTGGAAGAGTTTGATTGAATTTAAACTCTACTTGTGAAGGATCCTACATCGGAAAGATACAAAGAAGGAAGGTGAAGTGCTAGCTATATAAGGAGCATCCTAGGAGGAGAGTAAACACATCTTGGAGGGCGTTTGGGCACAGGAGTGGTCGGAGTGCGGATTAACACCAGAGTCCTATCAGGTGTGTAACTCTCTCTACTCTAGCTGTAGAGCGGCAAATGCCGGCGTCGGTCACGGCAATAATAGTAGCTACACGAGCGCGCGCGGCGCACGCGTGGGGCTTCGACGCGATAGTTGAGGCCATCAGTAGTATTCTTGTGGGTTGGGGCTGCTTGGGCCGCGATGGGCCGAAGGGGGCCCAATGGGCCCGTGGGCCCAATAGAGTAAAATGTATGATGGTGTAGTATATAGTGAACTAGACTAGGTGAATCTCATATACGTGGCTAGATTTGTGTTAGGTGGGCCACACGAGCGTGTAGGCCCGAATGGGCCAAATTGGGCTTTAGGCCCAATAGTCCATTTCGACCAGAAATGGTAGTTGGGTCGCTTCGGGCGACATCGGGCCTTTAGAAAGGCCATTCCAGTACGAAATTACCGATATACCCTTGGTGGGTAAATTACGAAAATGCCCTTAGTAGGTAAAATTACGATTATACCCTTAAAGGTTGATTAGCATGATTATGTTGTTTAGTTTTGGCGATTGTAGGGGAAGGCTTGATCTCGCATATCTCGGGTTGTGGCTAGTGCTCGAAAAGTGTTAAGGAATGGGGATCTAGTGCGTTAGATCTTGATCTACGAGATTTGATAGTCGCATTAGTAATCGTGTGTAAACTAACACACTTCTTGCTTTGTATATGTTTGATAAACCGATTGATTGGTAAAACCGAAATAGTATGGTTGAGTGATATGATACCCTATGGGGTATGTGCACGGATTCGTGTAAGTCCGTTTCATTATGAGTACTTTATTATTGATACATGATGTCATGATTTATGATGTATGTGCTATGAGATGCAACGTTAAACATGTTTGCATGATTTGAATACTATACATGAGTTGGTATGATGATGGGTGATATGAGTGGAGGGGGGTGATATTTTGTGCCGACGAGCACCAGTGTTTTGGTAACACAACTTTGTGACTTTGGGTCACTGAGAGGTTTGGCACCTCCGGAGGTTTGGTACCTCGTCCTCGCCCCGTGTGGTTAACACCACCGTGGGTTGGCCCCACTTGTGAGATACGGGATTGACGCCAAAGTGATTTGGTATCACACGATGGGTTGGCCCCATCACCGCATTCGTGACTACGGTCACCAGGTGCTTTGGTAGCACACTGTGTCTTTGGGACACCGAGGTTTGGCACCTCATTGCGACTTGTCCCCGTGGTTTGACCACCGTGGGTTGGCCCCACTTGAGATATGGGATCGTCTCGCTAGTGATTTGGTATCACCACGATGGGTTGGCCCCATCATCATTGGATTTGTGACTTCGGTCACCGGTGCTTTGGTAGCACATTGTGTCTTTGGGACACCAAAGGTTTGGTACCACATTGACGGATATTGTGTCTTTGGGACACCAGTGTTTTGGTAACACATTGTGACTATATGTCACCAGGTGGTTTAGCACCACCAAAGTGGTTTGGTACCACATGGGGTAGAAAAGGTGAATGGATGGTTAGGAGTGGGTGCATAATAATTGGATGCATGATGATTATGTTATGTTTGCATATGATGTTTTGCTAATCCGGGAAAAGGGTTGCACATCGAGTCTTGGTGACTCACCTTTTCCTTTAACCATTTCGTGTATTGCATAAAATCTGGACCGGATCGGAGAGGACAAGGTGGCCCATGCCAAGATGATGTTCAATTATTTCATGCTTGATTTTGATATAAGTACTTTATTTGAATTGTTGGGTTGTAATAAAGGCCATTTTATGTTTTTGGTATTACTTTAACTATGGTTTATTTAAATTAAATTGCTACGTAAAAATGATTTATGGTTTGCAACCTATTTATTCAAATTGGATATTATAAACTAAAGTTTTAAAAATGAATGAGTTTAATAGCAAAGTTTTATTCCAAAGATATGTTTTCCAAAATTTAGCAAACTACGATGTTTTATTTTAAGATTTTCAACCGTCTTTTCCTAGTGACATAACCAGATTCGGTCGTAGTGAATGGGCCGGGTTTGGGGATGTTACAGTTTGGTATCAGAGCCCGGTTCAAAACTCGGCTTTGAGGGTTTTGGGCCCAAAAAAAAAAAAAACATTTTTAAATGGGTTTTCAAAGATATGGGTTTCGTGAAATATTTTTCAGGTTTTTCTGGCATGGCACCTGTACCTCCGACCCGAAGTCCACCAGGTAAGTACCCCTTACTATTGCTTGTGAGTTATTGATGTGATCGGATGATTGCAATAGTGGATTACTTTAGAATCTGAAACTTTGATTGCTCGAAAGAACGACTTCCGAAACTTCTGCTCATAAAATTTGCTCGTGGATTAAACAAAGGGAACAAAATTTCTAATGCATAAAACTTTTAATCGATTAAATCGCGACGCTAGATATGAGTTCTAGGGGCGTGGTCGCATTTCTCGTGGACGTGGTAGAGGCGCTTTGGTGATTTGTTTGTTTTTGTTGCTCGTAAAGTATGTTAGCTCTTGGAGATCGAGTGCGCAATGATAGCGTAGTGGAGAGAATTGGATCATTAGTTTAGACAAGTAATTTCGAGGACGAAATTATTTTAAGGAGGGTAGAATTGTAACACCACGGTTTAGGGGAAATTGTGCGTATGGGGTATAAATCAAGTGTTAGTAGGTTTTTGGGAGTGCTTGGTTGAGTTTTAGAGGCTCTAAGAATGTTGGGATGAGAAGGGAAGGCTTTGGAAAATTTAGATTTTTAGGGTAAAAAGGAATTGGGCCTAGGAGAATTGAGCCCAATGGGCCTTAGGCGTAGTAGCGTTTAAATTTTTGGAGAACAAGAGACCGGCTTAAATGCAAGTTGGACCTATTGGATAAGTGATTTTGGAAGGTTAGAAGGCTTCTATGAAGTCCCGGGATCAAATATTAGCTTTGGGGAAATTTTAGTTTTAGGTGCAAAAAACCCTGGAAGTTGGCAGGTAGGCCTTAAGAATTAAATATGGAGGAAAATAACACAAGTGGAGTGTGTGGTGTAGTGGCAAAGTGACGCCACTTAAGAGACAAGGGGGTGACGCCACAAGGGAAGGAAGGAGGTCCAAGGTTCAAGTCTTGGCTTTTGCATTTTGGTTTCCTTTTTACTTGGACCTCAGAATTTGGCTATAGATTTATATTTAGTTGCGCATGGTTTAAGACACAAGAGGAGCTTGTGGCCAAGTGGTTAACAGCGTGGATTATGTTGCAAGGGAGCACAGGTTCGAATCTCATGAGAAGCAAGGAGTATTTATTTTATGATGCAGATGGAAGAGTTTCAGTTGAATTTAAACTCTCTTGACGAAGGGATCCCACATCGGAAAGATACAAAGAAGGAAGGTGAAGTGCTAGCTATATAAGGAGCATCCTAGGAGGAGAGTAAACACATCTTGGAGGCGTTTGGGCACGGGAGTGGTCGGAGTGCGGATTAACACCAGAGTCCTATCAGGTGTGTAACTCTCTCTACTCTAGTTGTAGAGCGGCAAATGCCGAAGTGCCGGTCACGGCAATAGTAGCCACACGAGCGTGCGAGCGCACGTGTGGGGCTTCGACGCGATAGTTGAGGCCATCAGTAGTATTCTTGTGGGTTGGGGCTGCTTGGGCCGCGATGGGCCGAAGGGGGGCCCAATGGGCCCGTGGGCCCAATAGAGTAAAATGTATGATGGTGTAGTATATAGTGAACTAGACTAGGTGAATCTCATATACGTGGCTAGATTTGTGTTAGGTGGGCCACACGAGCGTGTAGGCCCGAATGGGCCGAAATTGGGCTTTAGGCCCAATAGTCCATTTCGACCAGAAATGGTAGTTGGGTCGCTCGGGGCGACACTGGGCCTTTAGAAAGGCCATTCCAGGTACGAAATTACCGATATACCCTTGGTGGGTAAATTACGAAAATACCCTTAGTAGGTAAAATTACGATTATACCCTTAAAGGTTGATTAGCATGATTATGTTGTTTAGTTTTGGCCGATTGTAGGGGAAGGCTTGATCTCGCATATCTCGGGTTGTGGCTAGTGCTCGAAAAGTGTTAAGGAATGGGGGATCTAGTGCGTTAGATCTTGATCTACGGGATTTGATAGTCGCATTAGTAATCGTGTGTAAACTAACACACTTCTTGCTTTGTATATGTTTGATAAATCGATTGATTGGTAAAACCGAAATAGTATGGTTGAGTGATATGATACCCTATGGGGTATGTGCACGGATTCGTAAGTCCGTTTCATTATGAGTCTCATATTGATACATGATGTCATGATTTATGATGTATGTGCTATGAGATGCAACGTTAAACATGTTTGCATGATTTGAATACTATACATGAGTTGGTATGATGATGGGTGATATGAGTGGAGGGGCGGTGATATTTTGTCTTTGACGAGCACCAATGTTTTGGTAACACAACTTTGTGACTTTGGGTCACGGAGAGGTTTGGCACCTCCAGGAGGTTTGGTACCTCGTCGTCTCGTCCTGTGTTAGCACACCACCGTGGGTTGGCCCCACTTGTGAGATACGGGATTGACGCCAGGTGATTTGGTATCACACGATGGGTTGGCCCCATCACCGGTTCGTGACTACGGTCACCAAAGTGCTTTGGTAGCACACTTGTGTCTTTGGGACACCGGAGGTTTGGCACCTCATTGCGACTTGTCCCCGTGGTTTGACCACCGTGGGTTGGCCCCACTTGAGATATGGGATCGTCTCGCTAGTGATTTGGTATCACACGATGGGTTGGCCCCATCATCATTGGATTTGTGACTTCGGTCACGGTGCTTTGGTAGCACATTGTGTCTTTGGGACACCAAAGGGTTTGGTACCACATTGACGGATATTGTGTCTTTGGGACACCAAAGTTTTGGTAACACATTGTGACTATATGTCACCAGTGGTTTAGCACCACCAAGTGGTTTGGTACCACATGGGGTAGAAAAGGTGAATGGATGGTTAGGAGTGGGTGCATAATAATTGGATGCATGATGATTATGTTATGTTTGCATATGATGTTTTGCTAATCCGGGAAAAAGGGTTGCACACTGAGTCTTGGTGACTCACCTTTTTCCTTTAACCATTTCGTATTGCATAAAGTCGGACCGGATCGGAGAGGACAAGGTGGCCCATGCCGAAGATGATGTTCAATTATTTCATGCTTGATTTTGATATAAGTACTTTATTTGAATTGTTGGGTTGTAATAAAGGCCATTTTATGTTTTTGGTATTACTTTAACTATGGTTTATTTAAATTAAATTGCTACGTAAAAATGATTTATGGTTTGCAACCTATTTATTCAAATTGGATATTATAAACTAAAGTTTTAAAAATGAATGAGTTTAATAGCAAAGTTTTATTCCAAAGATATGTTTTCCAAAATTTAGCAAACTACGATGTTTTATTTTAAGATTTTCAACCGTCTTTTCCTAGTGACATAACCAGATTCGGTCGTAGTGAATGGGCCGGGTTTGGGGATGTTACATGCCAACTTGTCAAGCGAGTAGTCGACCCGTACTGGTATGAAATGGGCTGACTTCGTGAGTCTATCCACTACGACCCATACGACATCTTTCTTTTTTGGCGTCAACGGTAAACTCGTCACGAAGTCCATAGTAATACGGTCCCATTTCCACTCGGGAACCATAATAGGCTGAAGTAGACCCGAAGGTACTTGAGGTTCAGCCTTCACTTGTTGACAAATTAGACATCTCGATACAAACTCGGAAATGTCTTTCTTCATGCTCGGCCACCAATACCATTTCCTCAAGTCATTATACATCTTCGTGCTGCCTGGATGTACAGAAAAACATCCACTATGTGCTTCATGTAGAATCTTTCGGATAAGTTCACCATTTCTGGGTACGCAGACCCTATCTCGGAACATCAAACATCCATCTGGACTTATCCGAAAGTCTGACTTGACTTTTGACTCACATTGAGCTCTTTTAGCTTGTAAATCATTGTCGCCTCTCTGGGCATCACAAATCTCTTGAAGAAACATTGGTCTAGCCCTCAACTCGGCTAGAATAGAACCATCATCTGACAAAATCATCCGTGTGTTCATGGCTCTCAGTGCAAACAAGGATTTCCTGCTCAAGCCATCGGCGACCACATTCGCCTTACCCGGATGGTAGTCGATCACTAGCTCATAATCCTTTATTACTTCTAACCATCTTCTTTACCTTAAGTTCAACTCCTTTTGAGTCATCAAGTACTTTAGGCTTTTATGATCAGTGAACAACTGACATTTCTCACCATGCAAATGGTGTCTCCATATCTTTAGTGCAAATACAATTGCAGCCAACTCCAAATCGTGGGTCGGGTAATTCTTCTTGTGCGGCTTTAATTTTCTAGAGGCATATGCAACCACCTTACCCTCTTGCATGAGTACACAACCCAATCCATTCAGGGATGCATCGCTGTAAACCACAAATTCTTTTCCGGGTTCGGGTCGTACTAGAACTGGAGCCTCAGTTAACAATGCCTTTAGTTCCTCAAAACTCTGTTGGCACTTTTCGGTCCATTCAAACTTTACATCTTTTTGAAGCAACCTCGTTAAAGGAGTAGCTATCACAGAAAATCCCTTAACAAAACGTCTATAGTAGCCAGCAAGGCCCAGAAAACTCCTAACTTCAGTTACATTCCTTGGTGGCTTCCAATCTACAATTGCTGAGATCTTACTCTAGTCGACTCTGATTCCATCTCCCGACACAATGTGCCCCAAAAACCCAACTTCCTTAAGCCAAAATTCACTTTTACTAAACTTGGCATACAATTGCTTATCTCTCAAAATTTGCAGAACCGCTCTCAAGTTTTCAGCATGTTCGTTTTCATCCCGAGAGTAGATCCATATATCATCGATAAAAACTACTACAAATTTATCCAAATACGACCGAAAGATACAATTCATCAAATCCATGAAAACTGCAGGGGCATTTGTTAAACCAAAAGGCATGACCAAAAATTCATAGTGGCCATACCTTGTCCGGAATGCAGTTTTCGTCACATCTGAGTCCTTAACTCTCAACTGATAATATCTGGACCTCAAGTCTATCATGGAAAATACCGTGGCTCCCTTCAATTGATCAAATAAATCATCGATTCTTGGCAACGGGTACTTGTTCTTCACAGTTACCTTATTGAGCTACCGATAATCTATACATAATCTCATAGAACCATCCTTTTTCTTCACAAATAATACGGGAGCACCCCAAGAAGAATAACTCGGTCTTGCGAAGCCTTTATCCGTTAACTCTTACAATTGTACCTTCAGTTCTTTTAGCTTGGTATGAGCCATTCTGTATGGAGCAATAGAAATGGGGGCAGTACCAGGAGCTAGCTCAATCCAAAATTCAATCTCTCTAACTGGAGGTAGCCCTGGTAATTCCTCCGAAAAAACATCTGGATACTCACATACTATGGGCACTGATTCAATTCTTAACTCAGTCTCCCTAGCATTCATCACAAAGGTAAGGTAAGCTTCGTACCCTTTCTTAGATGTTTCTGAGTCAGCAAGGAAGATATCACTACTGGCAATCTGTCTTGCTCATCTGATTCAACACGAATAGGATCTCCACTTTCACATCTTAACTCAATAAACTTCCTTCCACAGTTCACTATCACATCATGAATAGTTAACCAATCCATCCCAAGGATGACATCAAATTCATCAAACGGCAATAGCATGAGATTAGCAGGAAAACAATGACCCATAATCATCAAAGGGCAACCTTTGCATACTCTATCGACCAACACACATTTTCCTAGGGGATTTGACACTCTTATCACAAATTCAGTACACTCTACAGGCATACTCATGCTAGAGACTAATTTCATGCAAATATACGAGTGGGTAGATCCTGGATCAATCAATGCTATAACATGAGTATCATAAAGAGAAAATGTACCTGTAATCACGTCGGAGGAAGAAGCCTCTTCGCGAGCACGAATGGCATATGTTCTACCCGGTGCTCTACCCTCAGCTCTTGCTGTCTGGTCTCTTGATGTATTCTTGCTAATCATTTCATTTCTCGGGTTTCTCTATGGTCTTCCCCTAGCAGTACTTCCCGGTCTTGCATTCGGAGGCTTCTGTTTCTCACCCGCCTCGGGGCAATCTATGATAAAATGGTCTAGAGATCATCACTTGAAACAAACCTTTTCGTTTGCTCGACACTCACCGGGATGACGTCTGCAACACTGCGGGCATGCCGGTCTACTCGGTCGAGCGTTGCCAACACTAGCAACTGAAGTGGTCTGAGCTTTAGACCCCGAGTACTGTCTACCCTAACTTTTACTTGAAAATCCAGCTGGGGTAGCTGATCGAACAGTAAACTCTCTTGACTTATTGGACGAGGATTGGAATGACTTGACTAACCGTCTCTTCTTCGAGTCGCGAGACTCAATTTCAGCTTTCTTTTTCTCTTTGACTAGTTCCTCAGCCTTACAGGCTCGATCTACCAGCACCACAAACTCTTTTCGTTCGAGGACACCAACAAACAAACGGACATCCTCATTTAACCCATCCTCAAATCTTTTACACATGATGGCTTCTGTTGATACGCACTCTCGAGCGTATTTGCTGAGCCTTACAAAATCACGCTCATATTCAGCCACCGTCATTCGACCTTCCTTTAGCTCCAAGAACTCCTTTCTTTTCTGGTCAATGAACCTTTGACTAATGTACTTCTTCCGGAATTCCTCTTGGAAGAATTCCCAATTAACTCTCTCTCTTGGTACCACTGACACAAGGGTGTTCCACCACTGATAGGCCGGATCTCTCAAGAGAGATACCGCACACTTTATGCACTCCTCAGGCGTGCACGGTAACTCATCGAATACCCTGATGGTTTTCTCAAGCCAAAATTCTGCCCTCTCCGGATCATCATCCTTGCTAGCCCAAAATTCCTCGGCTCCTTGTTTCTGGATCTTATTGACCGGAGGCCTTTCTCTTCTTACTACATCTACCACTTGAGGAGCTATAGGAGCGGGTTGAGGAATAGGTGGGGGTGGAGGGGGTTGAGCATTAGGATTTACTCGAATATACTTAGTGTACCAATTTCTCATCATATGGAGAAAGGCTTCTCGAGCCTCTTCTCCCTGACCCAAAGTCTCGGGTCTACTCTCTACTGGCGCGATCGATTACGCGGGAGCCAGCGCATTACTCGCAGCATCATCGGCTGCAATTCGATCGGGGGGATCCATTACTATATAAAAATACAATTTAAAACGTCAGGAGTCGTCACACTATCATTATGGAAATACTCATACATATGGAATGTATAGCTAGACTCGTACTTACGCTATGTTAGTCTGAGAGTCGACTAAATCGTAGCTCTGATACCACTAAATGTTATACCCCTTACCCGTGTTCAAAGTCAGAACCGGATACGAGGCATTACCTAACTCAACTTGCTTAAACATACAACATCGGGCCATAAAATTTCGTTTCAACTTAAGACTTTTCATTCCTACTCATAATGTCCCTATTATAGGCCTACGAGACCCAAAAATTACACCCGGAATGATTCGGGGCTAAACCAAAAACTTTGAAACACATAGACAAATTTGGCTTAAAACAGGGCCACACGCACGTATGGCACATCACATGCCCGTGTTCCACACCTGTATAGATTTATTTCTCAATTCGAACCTACAGGAGTTTTCACACGGCCGGATACACGCCCGTGTCCCTGGCCCGTGTCCCTCACACGGCCACGACACGCCCGTATCTTAGCCCGTGCGTAAAAACCTTGGCATTCTGTTTATGACGTCATCACCTCATTAAGGTCACAGGGCCAAGGCACACGCCCGTGTCCTTAGACCGTGTGTCGAATTAAATTCCAAATTTCAGGAGCAGACTTCACACGGCCTAGGCACACGCCCATGTCCATGGCCGTGCCTTCCACACGGCTGAGACACACGATCGTGTCTCTGCCTATGTCTTTACTACTGAGCATACTGACTTGTAAACCTAGCATGCAAGGGGATACACGGCCAATCAACACGCCCATGGGGTTGGCCGTGTGACACATGCCTGTGTGACTACCCGTGTGGACATTTGAAAGGCTATCTACCAAGCCAAATGCCACCCTACACAGCAAACATACTTATACCAACTCCATCCAACATGTATCATGACTATAAAGCACTTCTAGTGACTAGAAATCAAGACAACCATACAAGCATACACTTAATAAATTTCATCATCATTGAATATATAAACTTGTAAAGTATTGGCCCATTTCCAATGACCACTTACAAAATGAATTTAACAACATTCATAGCCAACACTTTGCTAACAAATATGACATAACAAAATGACCAAGTCCTATACATGCCATATTCAAAATAAAACTAACTTTGCTATACCAAAGAGAAGTTGATAGTGTGATTTCTGAACTCCGACGTTCCACGAATTCTTGAGCTAACTTGGCAATGCTACATGGAAAAGGGAAATGAGAGGGGTAAGCATAAAGCTTAGTAAGTTTGCATGAATAAATAGCAATATAAAGGCTCATAATGCCATCCAACCATTATATTGAATAACTACAAAGTCCCAAGCACATTTTCCATAACTTACTCATGCTTACTCTTACCATTTACATATCAAGTCTCATATCGTAACATTTCTCGTGAGTTACTCACATGCACCTGTATCACTTCACCACATAACTTTAGTACTAATTTCGTCTCTGTTTTTAGCTTAACTATTTATCCCATTGAATCACTTGGGATACTAAAAAATACATAATCATCATCTTACACACAAACACGACGCCATTGCCACATCCCGTATGCGGTCTTACATGGGATCACATTTCGATGCAAATGCCATGTCTCGGATATGGTCTTTTACGGGATTTCATTTTGGTGTCGATGCCATATCCCGGATATGGTCTTATACGATTTTCATATTCAATACCAATGCCATATCCCAGATATTGTAACAGTCTGATTTACACCCTAGTCGGAACAGTGGTTTCAGGACCACAAATCCGAGTCTAAATAATATTTTAATACTATTTTCTGTGCCGTTGTTATGTGATTAAGCATGTGGTAAATTTTCGTAAGTTAATTTGTTCGTCTGTGTGATTAATTTGACAAAAAGGATGAAATTGCATTAAGTGTGAAAGTTGTTTGCTATTTGTCAAGGTATTAAAGTGTTGTGGATTTTTAAATGTGGGGACTTAAGTGGCAATATAGCCATTATAATTGTTAGTGGACGGCAATGGGTGGTAATATACATATATATATTATGTTATTATATTTATTTTAAATGTTTCATTAACATTATTATGTTATATGATATATATATTATTATAATTAAAACAAAAGCAAGCCTTTATCATCATATTTATCACCCTATTGCCGAAACTAGCAAAGAAAGAAAAGAGAAAACTAGTTAGGGCATTCGGCTATTACAAGCTTGAATCCTAGATCAAGAACCAAGGAAAATGGACATTGGTCGCGGGAAAGCGAAAGTAACTGAGTAGCCGTTTTCATTCCGACATATCGAATCTGAGGTAAGTCACTATGCAAATAAACGTACATGTATGCAATTGTATTTGTTCATATGACTAATGTTGATAATGAATGCTTATGAGAGGTTGTGTATATGAATTACGAGATAAGGCCGATATAGCGATAAAGTCTGAAAAGCCCCGTACGAACCTAGGAATAGATAGGATTAGCTATGTCATGACATAGGTATCTGTTCTGTTTTATCATGTAAGACCACGTTTGGGACGTTGGCGTTGATTTGAGACTTCGTGTAAGACCTCGTCCGGGACGTAGGCATTGATATGAGTTTTATGTGTAAGACCACGTCTGGGACGTTGGCATCAATCTGAGCTTTACGTGTAAGACCATGTCTGGGACATCAGCAACGTATTGATTTGTGTAAGACCCTATCTGGGACAGTGGCATCGATATTCGAGTGCATGTAAGACCTCGCCTGGGACGTTGGCATTGTACGACCATTTCGAGTTTTCTGAGTATCCTACTAGATTCCTTACGGTTCAACGGGCAAGTCTGTGATATGAATTGAAACTCTGAGCTATGAATAAATATGTGAATGTATGTTTAATTCAGGTACGTTCATATGTACACTATGTGGGAATATAAAGGTAAGTATTTAAGTGATTTCTGATTTGAGGAAATGTATAATCAAGTATGGGAATGTGAATAAGATACAAGAATAGTTTTGTGAGAATTATGTATATACATGTGATTCTTGAGTTGATGAATGAGGCAAATATGGCCAGGGATATGGTTTAATGTATATATGTGAGAAATGCAATATGAATATGAATTGTGTCTATGTTCTATATGTTTAAATGCTATATATGTCAAGTTTATTTGTATATGACTTACTAAGCTTTTGGAAAGCTTACTCTGTGTGTATGTTTTCTCTGTTTTATAGGTCGTCAAAGCTACTGAAGGCTCGGGACCGTCACGGATCGTCATCACACTACTAAAATCATTTTGGTACACTTTGAAAATGTATAAAGTTAGATATGGCATGTATAGGCTAGTATTTTAGTACAAGTTGTTATGTGATCTTAGCCATGTGATTTGGCTATTTTTGAATTAAGACTTTGCTTAAATGAATGTGATACATGATGCATATTTTGGTATGGTGAAAGCATGTGAAATGGCCAAGGTTTGAGTGAGTAAATGAATGAATTATGCTTGTAATGATATGAGTTTTATTGTTTGAATTGGTCATGGTTGGAAATGGTATTGAATGCATGGTTTGAATGATTATTTTGGTATGTTTTTGATGGTTATATGTGCATGAGATATGTTGGAAAATATGGCTTGTAGGTTGACCCTTATGGGTGGCATTTTGGCCTTGTAAATGGCCTATAATGCCACACGGTTGTGGCACACGGGCGTGCCTAAGACCATGGTTGAATTGGTAGAATGTAGCTTAAATAGCACAAGGCCTCGACATGGGCGTGTCAGCTGGCCGTAGTGTATAAGTCAGTATCTAGCTAAGAGCACAAGGCCGTGCTTGTTGGCCGTGTTGGAAAAGTCAGTATATGGTCTGGTAGCACACGGTCATGGCACACGGACGTGCCTAGTGACCATGTTGATATAGTCGTGATGTAAACACGGATGGACACACGGGTGTTTAGAAGCCGTGGAGGGCACACTGGTCTCTCCCACGGGCGTGTCTCCCGAAAGTTAGAAAAGTTTTTAATTGTCATGAAATTTCATATGTGTTTCAGTTTAGTCCCAACTCGGTTTATAAGCATGTTTAAGGTCTCGATGACCGTAGTGAGGGACACTATGCTTGAGAATTATGAATGAATGTATGAATTTATGTATATGCTTTCCGATCTGTCCGGTAACGCCTTTAACCCTAGTCCGTCGTCGGATACGGGTTAGGGGTGTTGCAGATATGGTCTTACACGGGGTTTCATTTGGATGCCGAGGCCATGTCCCAGACATGGTCTTATACGCGACCTTACCCATCTCAAGTCTTGATGATAATATTCTCTCTTTTATTTAAGTCCAACCGGGACTTCAACATCATAGATTTTCATTATTTCATCATTCAACATCATTACTCAAATTAATAGAAATGATATACATCATCATTAATATCAAACATTTTAAGGTTTAATAATACGATGATGAATTTATTACACACAAACTTACCTTGATTTCAAAATAGGCCAATTTGTCGATCTAGTCCTATACCTTGCCCTTTCCTCGGTCAAGGTTAATTCCTCATTCTTCTTGATCTATATTAGCAAATTAGCTCATTTAATTATCACATTAATTAATACATTTCAATAATCATACTTGGGCAAAAATACCATTTTGCCTTTAGACTTTCACAAAATGACCATTCTACCCCTAAGCTCGTAATTCAATTCTAATCGAATTTCCTCCTCTTACAAGCCTAGATGAAAATTTATTTCTCTTATGGCAACCATCAAAACTCAATATTTCACACATTTACCTCATATTTTACAACATTTACAAAAAGGTCATTTTTAGGTGTTTTCATGGAAACATCTTTCACCAAAGTTGTCTATCTAACTACTATGATTCATTTTCTTCCATAAAAATGCAGCAAACAACATACATGCTCACATGGACAAACCCTAAACTTTTAACCATTTTGCAAAATAGTCCCCTCTTTAGCTAGCTTAAGCTTTAGGGGTTTCAAAAGTACAAATATCATCAAGAAAAGCCATTAAAATCACTTACTAGAAAGGTGAAGAGCTTGCTGAAATTTTTGGGTTTTCAAACCCCTATTTGCTGCTAATTTTTGGTGGAAGAAGATGAGTGAATAGAAGGATATCATCTTTTATTTTATTCTATTCTATTTCATCAATTTAATCCACCTACTACACCAACTTTGACTAATTTTGACTTCTTTGTCCCCCTATGGCCGACCACCCTATATCTAAGGGTCAATTTGCACATTAAAGGCCTCCAATTAATATTCTATGGCTATTAGGCACCTTTAACTTGTAAAATAGAACTTTCGCACTTTATGCGATATAGTCATTTTTCGCGATTAAGCATGAAATCGCTAAAATTAAAGCACCAAAATTTTCATACACCCATATAATCATGCTATAACTCATAATGTAATATTAAAAACAATTTTCTTCAACTTCAGATTAGTGGTTCCAAAACCACTATTCCAACTAGCCCCTAAATCGGGCTGTTACAAAGATCGAGAAGTCCCCATTCTGTTAGGCAAACCATTTCTAGCCACGTCTAGCTCGAAAATCGGTCTAAAAAAATTAATAATTAAGATTGATGCCAAAGTGAAAGTGTTTAAATGGGGTCTTGATTCCCAAAGTGAGGGATTATTATTTGAGGAATGCTACGTTTTATTAAATTTAACCTCTAACGGCCTCAATTGAGGGTACTTTCCGAGTTGTGCAAGTGTAAGTACTTGTAATGCAAGAGAATGAGATAAACAGTGAGATCCCGATAGGAATCGGAATGATTGGAAGGCCTACGATGGTCGTGAATGACAATTGAAGTCAACGGTGAAGTTTAGAGAATTGTCAGACAAGTCTGGTAGCACGACATAATTGTTAAAACTTTAATTAACTTGTAAATATTGTAAATTAGTTGCAATTTTTTGTTTGTAGTAAGATTTTAGGATAATTATAGTGTAATTTTATGTTAGAATTAGGAGAAATCAGGTTTCTAGACATGACGGGACAAAGATAAGCCAATAGAGGACAAAACCGAATGAATGGAGGACTTCGACACATCTTGAAAAGCTAGGAGCAGTGTTGTGTTACGCCATGCATATGCCATGAAGCGACACATGCACTTTCCACACCACCTGATGTTAAAGTATCGTGTCGCACCATGCACAAGCTATGATGTGACACGAGCACTTTGAAACTAAAATAGGTGTTTTTAGGGCATTGTGTCGCGCCATGGATACTCTATGGCGCAACACGCCTGTGTTTTTCAAATGAAATTAAGCCATTCCAGGCATAAAGGTCATTGAAAGTATATTTATACCCACCAAATTTAGGCATGAAAACACACATCTAAAACACCCAAACAAGAGCAAAAGACTCTCCTTAGCCGCTGCACCTTTTCTCCACAGTCTAGCTTCGAATTTTTGCATTACCTACCTCCGATTTCCATAGGTAAGTTCTTTTCTTCTCTTTTCATCATAGTTCTCTAGTTCTCATCTTTTATTTTAGAGTTATATTCCACATCTATTGAGGGTCAAACTTCGTTGACAACTACCCAAGGTTTTGTGTTCTAACTTTTCTATTCATAAACATTATTGTTTGGGTTGTTACTTTCCTTCAATTTGAAAATGACACTGTAAACTCGAAATTATATAGGATTTTTCTATATGTTTTTACCACCTTTTTACTTAATTATTATGTTTATCTCGAGTAATTATTATTGAAATAAGTGAATTTTACTTAATTAGTACTTTTAGACATGAATTTGGAAAGTATCTGAAATTATGCTTAATTACATGATTTCCAGGAATATTTTATATTAATTCATGTTAATTTATTAATGTGTGTATTTTTCACTATATAGGTAGGCTATGGACACATGATGTAAATAAATAAAAGGTGGCCATGCAGAATTTATTCTTATGGATGGCAAGACCATGCAATTTTGGCATAGGGATTGACTACTTGACCTAGTAAACAAAGGTGATAAAAAGATGGACATGTCTGCTAAGTTTTGGATTGAAGAACTGTCCAACAAGGGGAATTGAAAGCCCAGTTTCGACACTTCACATTGGCTGCCCAAAAAGTTTTTTTGGGATATTTAAATGAAGGTCCTTGAAGTTTGAAAACAATCAAAATTTGGCCGAACAACTTACCTGTTGAAATCGTCCACTACATAGCTATCTTTAGCTTGAAATTCAAAATCAAAATGGAAGACTTGCTCATCCATTTTCCTTGATGCATGGCTGGCCACATGAGAGAGGGAAGGAAGGTAATTTTAAACTATTTTTAGTAAACTCATGTCCTTCTCCTCACCTATAAATACATTGCCATCCATCATCCTTCATTCCTCATTTTCTCTACATTTTTCTCTCACTTTAGTTCTCTCAAAACCTTCTCATTTTTCCCTTGCATAGCCGTCCATCCCCTCTCCATCTTTAGCCTCAAAAGCTTTGCCAAAAGCACTCTTTAGCAGGATACCTTTCAAACCCTTAGTAAAAGAAGCATTCATCAGAATAGAGGAGCGCATCAGTTAGAACAAATCCAAAAGGCTGCTAAACTGAGCAGAGTAAAGCACCTCAATCAGAATAGATCTGAAAGGCTACTGAACTGAATAGAGTTTACTCTTTTCTCTTGTTATTTATTTTAAACATGATTTCTTTGAGTTTTATGCTTTTGATGTAACACCCCTTAGCAATATTCGACACCTGAACCGGGTACGAGGCATTACCGTACATAACTTGCTCAATCATACGATATCGATCCATAAAACTTCATGTCAAATTAAAACTTTTCATTCGAGACCATAATGTCCTTATTATAGGTCTACGAGACCCTAAACTCATACCCGGAATAATTCGGGACTAAATCGAAAACTTTTGAATCCTTGGACAAATTTGACATAAAACAGGGTCACACGCCCGTGTGGAAAATTCACATGCCCGTGTTCACACCCATGGGGATTTATTTTCAATTCAAACCTACAGGGGTTTTCACACGGCTGGACACATGCCCGTGTCCCTCACACGGCCATGACACGCCCGTGTCTTAGCCCGTGTGTGCAAACCACGGCATTCTGTTTATGACATCATCACTTCACTAAGGTCACACGGCCAAGGCACACGCCCGTGTCCTTAGACCGTGTGTCGAACTAAATTCCTAATTCCAGGTGTAGACTTCACACGGCTTGGGCACACGCCCACATCCATGGCTGTGCCTTCCACACGGATGAGACAGACGGCCGTGTCTCTGCCAGTGTGTTTACTACTGAGCATACTGACTTGTAAACCTAGCATGCAAGGGGACACACGGCCAATCAACACGCCCATAGGGCTGACCGTGTGTCGCACACGACCTAGACACACGCCCGTGTGTCTACCCGTGTGGACATTTGAAAGGCCATCTACCAAGCCAAATGCCACCCTACACAGCAACCATACTTATACCAATTCAATCCAACATATATCATAACGATAGAGCACTTCTAGGGACTCAAAATCAAGACATCCATACTCGCATACACTTCATGAACTTCATCATCATTGAATATATAAACTTGTCAAGTATTGGCCCATTTCCAATGACCACTTACAAAATGAATTTAACAACATTAATAGCCAAAATTTTGGCTAACAAACATGACATAACAAAATACCAAGTCCTATACATGACATACTCAAAATGAATCTAACTTTGCTATACCAAGGAGAAGTCGATAGTGTGATTCCGAACTCCGACGTTCCACGATCCCTGAGTTAGCTTGGCAATACTACAAGGAAAAGGGAAATGAGACGTGTAAGCATAAAGCTTAGTAAGTTTGCATGAAATAAGTAACAACAATAAGACTCATAATGTCATCCATTAATTCCGTTGAAGGAAACGCAATGTCTTAAGCACATTGCCATAACTTACTAATGCTTACCCTTACCAATTACGTATCATGCCACATCTTGTAAACCATTCACGTGAATTACTCACATATACCTGTATCACTTCATCACATAGCTTTAACACTAATTTCATCTCTATAATAAACTTAACTATTTATCCCATTAAATCACTTGGTATACTCAAGGATGCATGATCATCATCATTCACATGAATACGACGCCAATGCCACATCCCAGATGTGGTCTTACATGGGGCCACCTCTAGATGCCGATGCCATATCCCAGACATGGTCTTATACAGGATTTCATATTGATTGTCGATGCCATATCCTAGATATGGTCTTATACGATCTTCATATTCGATGCCGATGCCATATCCCAGATATGGTCTTATACGGGATCTCAATTCGGTGCCGAGGCCATGTCCCAAACATGGTCTTATACGAGACCTTACCCATTTCAAGTCTTGTGGACATTATTCTCTCATTTATTAAAGTCCAACCGGGACTTCAACATTACAATTCTCATTATTTTTCCCATTCAACATCATTACTCCAATTCATAGAAATATTATACATTTTCAAAAATATCAACATTTTAAATCATACTAGCATGATGTTGAACTTATTACACACAAACTTACCTCGATTTCAAAATAGGCCAAATTGCCGATCTAGTCCGATACCTTGCCTTTTCCTCAGTCAAGGTTAATTCCTCATTCTTCTTGATCTATAATAACAATTTAGCTCATTTAATTATCACATAAATCAACACATTTCAATAATCATACTTTGGCAAAATTACCATTTTGCCCTTAGACTTACACAAAATGACCATTTTACCCCTAGGCTCGTAAATCAATTCTAATCAAATTTCTTTCTTTAACGAGCCTAGGTGAACATTTATTTCTCTTATGGAAACTCTCAATACTCATTATTTCACACATTTACCACATATTTTTTACAACCTTTACAAAAAGGTCCTTTGAGGTGTTTTCATGATAACACCTTTCACAAAAGTTGTTTATCTAACAACTAGTACTCATATTCTTCCATAAGAATGCAGCAAACAACATGAATGCACACATGGAAAAACCCTAGGTTTTCAACAATTTTGCAAAATAGTCCCCTCATTAGCTAGCTTAAGCTTTAGGGGTTCCAAAAGTACAAATATTATCAAGAAAGACCATTAAAATCACTTACTTGTAAGGAGAAAAGCTTGCTGAAATTTTTGAGCTTTCAAACTCCTATTTTGCTGCTAATTTTCAGTGGAGAAGAACAGAAGAAAGGATGATATCTTTTCTTTCTTTATTTTATTATATTTTTAGAAAATTTATCACCTAATCCATCAACTTGACCAATTTTGACATCTTTTTGTCTCCTATGGCCAGTCAACCATTACTAGAGGTGTCAATTGCACTTTAAGGACCTCCAACTAATATTCTATAGCTATTAGGCACCTTTAGCTTGTAAAATAGAACTTTCGCACTTTATGCGATTTAGTCCTTTTTCGCGATTAAGCATGCAATCGCTAAAATTAAAGCACCAAAACTTTCATACACCTATATAATCATGCTCTAACTCATAAAATAACATTAAAATAATTTTATCTGACCTCGGATTAGTGGTTCTGAAACCACTATTCCGACTAGCCCCTAAATCGGGCTGTTACATTTGACATCAACTATGAAGTTTTAAATCTTAATTGTTAGGATAATTATATTTAATTGATGAGATTTATTTAATTCATGTTAACATGTTTTGTGCCTCAGTCGATTATGTTTTGAATTAATATCATGATGCATTCCATTCATACGTGATTGGGTGCACTTAGATTAGCCGAAATGACCCTAACTGCATTTACGGCTAGTAGACGCATAATTGAAAAGTGCAATGCTTAATTTAGGTCATTAAAACCGACTAAGTTAAGGTTCATAATATATTTAGTTTCCTCTATTATCTTGCATGGTTTTTAGATTTATGTAATTAAACTGTTGCAAACGTAAATGTCCCTGTGACTTTGCATAAATGCTAAGAAACCATTAGTCTAATATGATCAGTAAAATGCATATTTAACTAAGTAAAAGATCCGAGAGGATTTAATTTGGTTTCCAAACCCATGAGAGATCGAGTTACCATGGAAATCTTACCAGTAAAAAGGTTGGGATATTGGTTTCTCATAGCCTCCTCGGGCTCCCATGTAGCCTCTTCTACCCCGTGCCTTTGCCATAGGACTTTCACAAGAGCTATGCTTTTGTTTCTCAACTGTTTGACTTCTCGTGCCAAATTATTAACCGGTTCCTCACCATAAGTCATATCCGGTTGAATTTCTACCTCTAATGGTACAATCACATGTGAAGGGTCCGAACGGTATCGACGTAACATAGACACGTGGAAGACATCATGAATCTTTTCCAGCTCAGGTGGCAAAGCCAAACAATAAGCCACTGGCCCTATCCTCTCGATAATCTTATATGGTCCGATAAAGCGCAGACACAACTTGCCTTTCCGTCAAAATTTAAGGACCTTTTTCCATGGTGATACTTTCAGAAACACTTTATCACCAACTTGAAACTCAATCTCTTTCCGCTTCAAATTCGAATAGGACTTTTGTCTATCTGATGCCGCTTTTAGACACTCACGTATCACTTTTACCTTCTCTTCGGTTTCTCTGACTAAATCGACCCCGTGAATCTGATTCTCGCCGAGTTTGGTCCAATACAGGGGCATTCGGCACTTACGCCCATACAATGCCTCATAAGGCACCATCTTCAAACTCGACTGAAAGCTGTTATTGTAGGCGAATTCCACTAACGGTAAGTATTTCTCCCAATTACCTTGGAATTCCAAAACACAACATCGAAGCATGTCCTCAAGTATCTGTATTACTCTCTCCGACTGCCTGTCGGTTTATGGATGGAAAGCTGTGCTAAAACTCAACTTTGTGCCCAAGGCTTCTTGCAACTTTTTCCAAAACCATGATGTAAATCTCGGATCTCTATCCGAAATAATCGACAATGAAATTCCATGAAGTCTTACTATTTCTGACACATACAAATCCGCTAACATATCAAGCGAATAATCAATCCATACTGGTATGAAATGGGCTGACTTCGTAAGTCTATCAACCATGACCCATACGACATCCTTCTTTTTTAGTGACAACGAAAAACCCGTCAAATAGTCTACAGTAATACGGTTCCACTTCCACTCGGGAACCATAATAGGCTGAAGTAAACCCGAGGGTACTTGATGTTCAGCCTTCATTTGTTGACAAATCAGACATCTCGATACAAACTCTGAAATGTCTTCATACTAGGCCACCAATACCATTTCCTCAAGTCATTATACATCTTCGTACTGCCTGGATGTACAAACAAACATCCACTATGTGCTTCATGAAGAATATTTCGAATAAGCTCATCATCCCTGGGTACATAGACCCTACCTCGAAACATCAAACATCCATCAAGATTTATCCGGAAGTTCGACTCAACATTTGACTCACATTGAACTCTTTTAGCTTGTAAATCATTGTCACCTTTCTGAGCTTCACAAATCTCTTGGAGAAACATCGGTGTAGCATTCAACTCGACTAGAATAGAACCATCATTTGACAAAGCTATCCGTGTATTCATGGCTCTCAGTGCAAACAGGGATTTCCTGTTCAAGGCATC
Organism: Gossypium sturtianum; assembly: GCA_025698515.1. NCBI lineage: Eukaryota > Viridiplantae > Streptophyta > Magnoliopsida > Malvales > Malvaceae > Gossypium > Gossypium sturtianum. The sequence continues at coordinate 37,629,557 of CM046950.1, forward strand.
ATCGACCACGTTCGCCTTTCCCGGATGGTAGTCAATCACTAGCTCATAATCCTTTATTAGCTCTAACCATCTTCTCTGCCTTAGATTCAACTCCTTTTGAGTCATCAAGTAATTTAAGCTCTTATGATGTAACGCCCCAAACTCGACCTAGAAGTTAGACCCGAACCTGGCGTGTCACATTGAAGTGTTTTTCGAAAACCATGTTTTCATTGAAAACCCTTCTTGTTTAAAAGCTTAAGTAAAATCCCAGTTACGTTAGTTTATTTTTAAAATGTGGTACATTGAAAAATTATTAATTTTATTCCCAAAATATCTTTTTAGTTGCGGAAGCTAATATTGAGAGTAATCGATTTACGAAAATGATTAAGTCGCAAAACCATTTCGAAAATGTTGCGAAAATGTAGTGTTGTTTTAAAACAGTTAACATTTTGGAAAACTGTGATTTACTTCTAACGGATATAATTCAAGGTAAATAAAAACCCCAAGTTAAAAACCAGAACCTTAAAGAGGCCTTATTACAAAATTTAAAACCCAAAACAGAATCTAAAGCATAAATAAAGTCCAAAGGTAGTCGTGTGGCCATCTCCGAGTCCCTTGCAGCACCGATCCTCCTAAAGCTGGGGATTACTTGCACAGTTAAAAATGGGGTGAGTTTGCGAAAACTCAAGGTGCAATCCTCTCCTAACTAAAATAGTTAGTAAAACAGACCGAATTCAGAATCAGTCTAGGCCGGAGCCCAAAACAGTAACAGAACAATGTGTGTGGGTCTAAGCCCAGTACAATTCCACTTGGGCCTCAGCCCTTATCAGAATCAATTCTATATGCATAATGTGTGATGCATGCTAACCCATCCCATCCAACGTTGCACTTGCCTCTGTCCAACCCTGCACTACCTGCGAGGAATAAATCACCCACGCCATCCCTACACTCCTAATGTTAGCACCGGTTGCAGCACTAACCAAAATCGCAGCCAAGCTACCAGTAAACAGCATGGCCAAGGGCCATAAACAGAATGATTATAAACCATAATCAGGATGGCACAGAGCCATAATCAGGATGGCACAAGGCTATCGGTAACTGTAATAAGTTTGGCACATAGCCATCAGCGGCGGTAATATAATCGGCACACAGCCACGGGTAATCATGATCGACACAGAGTCATCAATATATAAGTTAGGCACATAGCCACGGATAAGTACAATTGGGACAAAGCCATAATCAAGATGGCAAAGAGCCATATTTAGGTTGGCACAGAGCCATAATCAGATTACGCAGCTTTAAGACATTTGTCGGTCCACAGTCATCTCATGCGACCTGTAACACCCCAAACCCGGCCTGGACGTTACGACTGGATCTGGCATGTCACATGGAAAGGTTGTTAAAGAAACTTCGCGATCGTTTAAATATTTCGAATTTTGTTTCCATTTTGAAAATCAGGTTCGTTTTAAAGGTTTTCTTACAAACTGTTATAAATATTACTAAGACCAAAAATTTGTTCTATAACACCAAAAATCAGGTTCCGTGGTTTTCGGAAATGATCCGTTTTTAAACAATTGTTGTAGTTTTGAGAAAATCCCGAATTTATTTATCTATAGTTTGCAAACCGTTCATTAATATTTTGGAAAAATAAATTATTTACGTTTTTAGGAAAACCCGTATTGATCATTTCATAATAGGTACTAACCGCATTAAAACAAAAACCAAAATAAAATCCCAAAGGGCCTTATTACAAAACATAATCCCAAATTAAAATAGAATTTAAAGTAAAGTAAAACGGAATTTACTAAGCAACGATGTATGGCCACCACAGAGCCCGCCTCGCTCCAAATCCTCAAAGCTAGGGATTACCTGCAAAATTAAGCGAGGGGTGAGTTACGAGAACTCGCGTGTGTAATCCCCAAATGAACGCAATTGGGCCCGAGCCCATTCGGATACAAATTGGACCTTAGCCTCACGAAATCAAATCGCGCGAAGCCCTTACGGAAACGAAGTGGGCCTGAGCCCTTTTAGCATGGTAAAACAGATAAATGCATGCAATGCAACCCAGCCCAACCTAAAATCCATCTGCTACACACCGCCTGCTCCAGGCCAAAACACACCAAAGGGGGATTTCTACAATCAACCTCATCCGCTACACACCATCGATGGCAGTCATGCTGCTCATCGCCGAATTTGTGGCAGTGCCACCGAAATAATGTGACAGAGTCACCAAAATATGTGGCAGAGCCACCGAAATAATGTGACAGAGTCACCGAAATATGTGGCAGAGCCTCCGAAATACACTTCCCCTTTCATCAATATCATATCCCAATCCCATGCAGCACATCATGTCATAATAATTTAGTGAATGCATGAATGTACTAACATAGGAGATAATCAGAACATACGCAGTCATGCTAACACTACCCGAAATGGTATAATCGTAATTTACTCACCTGGCCCATTTCTACACTCACCTGCTAGGGAATCTCATAGCTTACTCAATAGGGTATTTCAGCTTTTAGCCAACTAACAGAATAATACACAGCAAACGAATAAGAGTGTGAAATTACACACCTGATTACGCGAAGAACTATACACTCCTGATCGTCGTCACCTATGTCAACACATTACACAATTAACTAACAAATGAAAAATCTTTATTCCACATCTAGTCAAACGATTTACTAACACTTACCCTCACTATCACGAACAACTACGATCTGTCTATTCAGATCCGATGTCGCCCCTCTTCCACAACCCGGTGGGAAATCCCGAACGGCTGATACCCTATGCCGTTTGAACTTGGGAGAAGAGACTACGAGTCCACTCCCCTCAGGCTCCCTTAACGCGACCTTCTCAGATCGACTAGCCCCCGCCTCCATGAAGAAAGTCTTGATCAGTAAAGTACTTTCAGAGAGAAACTATGGTTGGCTAACAAAAAGGCTTTGTTATGGCAGAGTAAAACAAAAAGAAAAAGTGAAATGAAACCAAGAAGAGAACTCCTTACCTTACTTACCTACACACTTCCGAAAACTAGGAGCTAGAAGAATGATGAGAGTGTATGCCAACACTCTTCCAATTCGGCCTTAGACAAAAGAATAGAGTAAGATTTTCGGCTTCCAAAAATAGAGACAAGAAGTGAACAACACACGAATCTAGCAGAAGGGCACCACTAACCTTAGATCAGAGATGAGTTGAACAAGAATAGGAGATTCGGCACTTAACACTAATGATGAACCGAATGGAAAGATAAAATTCGGCAAACAACGGACCCTCAAGCCTCAGTCTACAAAATGTTCGGCTATTGATTAAAGAAGAGAAGAACCAATTCCAAACGAGATGAGTAAAGATTCGATCAATGGAGAAAAATAAAATATAGAGAAGCAAAGAAAAAGACCTAGGGGTTTCGGCTATGGTGAAACTCAAGAGAGGAATGGTAAGAGGATAGTTCGAAAAAGAGTAGCTAGAGAGAGATGACAAGAAAAGTTTCGGCTCACTGTTGTTTAGGTGACAAACAAAGAAAATGCATGAGTAAAGAATCAAATTCAAGAGAGTTCGGCTTGAGGTGAAGAAGAAAAAGTAGAAAAGAAAGAAAAAGAAGAGAAGGATAGGAAGGTTGAGGTTTCGACTATAATGGTCAAGAGAGAAAAAATGAGAACAATGAGAATAGCCACTCAAGATTTCGGTAAAGAAAAAGAAAGTAATATTTTCCCCAAAATGCTAAGACCGAAAATGCACACTAGCCACTCTTGAAAGAAAACGGCACACTCATACAAACCAAAACCGAAAATGCTCCAAAAGCCTCTTCTCTCATTTTCCTCTTTTGACCGAATTTACTCCCCCCACACACTTCCCATTTTTGGCCAACTCCTTCCACACACCAAATCCCTTGATTCTCTCCTCCACTCACTCTCCATCCACCATTTGAATTGGTTGACCAATTCAAAACTCCCCAAACTCCTCTCCTCCATCCATTCAAACCCGTTTGACCCATTCAACTCCTCCTTGGTAGAGTCCCTGCCGAAAACCATCTCTTCTCCACCTTGAGCACAAAAATAAAGCTCCATGATGCAGCAGATGGGATTTGAACTCCTCCCCCTTTGCTCTCCTAGTGACGCCACATCCACTCCACCTTGTGCTCACTTGTGCTAGAAATTAACCAACATTTTCTCTTAACCCTTGCCGCCAACAGCCTTCCCCCCTTAAGTGCCCAAATACCAAAATTCTCCTATGACCTAACTTGAACCCGGGACTTCATGAGAGCCCCCTAGCCTTCCAAAATCACTCATCTAATATGCTCAACTTGCACTAGAGCCGTTCTCATGCTCTCAAAAATTCAGACATGCTTCTACACTCGAGGCCCAATAGGTCCAATTCTCCTAGGCCCAACTTCGGGATGCTACAAATCTACCCCCTTAAAGAAATTTCGTCCTCGAAATTTCCAGCTCTCTAATAGTGGTTTACACACAGGCTACTCCACCACGCTACCGCTGCGCACTCTGATTCAAATAACACTAATACCCTTCTAACCTAATCTAAAAACCACTTCACCCAACCAGATATTTAACCATAGAAGCAAACAGGTATTTATCACACATACATAGAATTTTCCTACATTCAAACACCACATCCAACTAAAACATACCTGATTTAATTGTGATGGAACAATCCCGCGCCTTATGCTCCTTAGACCCGCATCTCAAGCATGCTCCTGACCTTCTCCGACATTCACCTGGATGACGCCTTTTACAATATTCGCAAGCTAGAAAGTTTGAACGTGCCTTAACATGCATCACAGAACGAGACTGCGACCCTAGAGAACTGGGATCTCTTTTCTTCTTACAGTCCGCGCATCCAACTCGAAGTGTTTCACCAATTCTTTTAACTTCCTCCAACACTTCCTTAACTAGCTCAGTCAACATGTCAGCCCCAGCTCGATCATGAGATCCCATCTTGGCCACTGGCGATGCCGGCGCCTCCCTTTCGGGCATATGCCCTGATTCTAAATATCCAGCCCTAGCACCTCGGCCTCTACCACAGCCGCGTCTAACACGTCCACGCCCCCTTGTACTCATAATGATGTTACACGTTAATCTGATTAAAAGTTTTATGAGTCAGTATATAGTTCAAATGTTTATTAATAGATGTCTTATGAGAACAGGTATAAAAGTTATTTTCGCAGATCGATCTCCTATTGTTTTAGTCTCTCTTATAACTAGCAGTCACAGTGTACTATTATTAACTACAATCATATTATCCACAATCATAAAATAAGGGAACTTACAGATTTGGTGCCGGGGACTCGGGTGCCATACTTCCCGAAAAGACATATATTTTCCTAAACCATATTTTAAACCAATTTTGGAAAACGTTTTTGAACCCATTTCACAGCTGAGTTTTGCAACTGGGCTCTGATACCATAAAATGTAACACCCCAAACTCGGCCTGGACGTTACGTTACGACGATCCGCATGTCACATGGAAAGGTTGTTAAAGAAACTTCGCGATCGCTTAAAAATTTCAAATTTTGTTTCCATTTTGAAAATCGTGTTCGCTTTTAAAGGTTTTCTTACAAATCATTATAAATATTACTAAGACCAAAAATTTGTTTTATAACACTAAAAATCAGTTCCGTGGTTTTCTAAATGTACTGCTTTTTGAAACAATTATTTTAGTTTTGAGAAAATCCCGAATTTATTTATCTATAGTTTGTATACTGCTCATTAGTATTTTGGAAAAATAGTTATTTACGCTTTTAGGAAAAACCCGTATTGATCATTTCATAATAGGTCCTGACCGCATTAAAACAAAAACCAAAATAAAATCCCAAAGGCCTTATTACAAAACATAATCCCAAATTAAAATAGAATTTAAAGTAAAGTAAAACAGAATTTACTAAGCAACGATGTATGGCCACCACAGTAGTCCGTCTCTTACTCCAAATCCTCAAAGCTAGGGATTACCTACAAAATTAAGCAGAGGGGTTAGTTACGAGAACACAGTGTGTAATCCCCTAAACAAACGCTAATTGGGCCCGAGCCCATTCAGATACAAATTGGACCTTAGCCCTTACGAAATCAAATCGGGCGAAGCCCTTACGAAACGAATCGGGCTCGAGCCCTTTTAGCATGGTAAAATGATAAAATGCATGCAATGCAACCCACCCAACCTAAAATCCATCCGCTACACACCGCCTGCTTCTAGCCCAAACACACCAGTGGGGATTTCTACAATCAACCCTCATCCGCTACACACCATCGATGGCAGTCATGCTACTCATCATCGAAATTGTGGCAGTGCCACCGAAATAATGTGACAGAGTCACCGAAATATTTGGCAGAGCCACAGAAATAATGTGATAGAGTCGCCAAAATATGTGGCAGAGCCTCCGAAATACACTTCCCCTTTCATCAATATCATATCCCAATCCCATGCAACACATCATGTCATAATAATTTAGTGAATGCATGAATGTACCAGCATAGCAGATAATCAGAACATACGCAGTCATGCTAAGACTACCTGAAAGGGTATAATCGTAATTTACTCACCTGGCCCATTTCTAAACTCACCTGCTAGGGAATCTCATAGCTTACTCAATAGGGTATTTCAACTTTTAGCCGACTAACAGAATAATACACAGCAAACGAATAAGAGTGTGAAATTACACACCTGATTACGCGAAGAACTATACACTCCTGATCGTCGTCACCTGTGTCAACACATTACACAATTAACTAACAAATGGAAAATCTTTATTCCACATCTAGTCAAACGATTTACTAACACTTACCATCACTATCACGAACAACTACGATCTGTCTATTCAGATCCAATGTCGCCCCTCTTCCACAACCCGGTGGGAAATCTCGAACGGCTGATACCCTACGCCGTTTGAACTTGGGAGTAGAGACTACGAGTCCACTCCCCTCAGGCTCCCTTAACGCATCTTTCTCAGATCAACTAGCCCCTGCCTCCATGAAGAAAGTCTTGATCAGTAAAGTACTTTCAGAGAGAAACTATGGTTGGCTAACAAAAAGGCTTGGTTATGGTAGAGTAAAACGAAAAGAGAAAGTGAAATGAAACCAAGAAGAGAACTCATTACCTTACTTACCAACACACTTCTGAAAATTAGGAGCTAGAAGAATGATGAGAGTGTATGCCAACACTCTTCCAATTCGGCCTTAGACAAAAGAATAGAGTAAGATTTTCGGCTTCCAAAAATAGAGACAAGAAGTGAACAACACACGAATCTAGCAGAAGGGCACCACTAACCTTAGATCAGAGATGAGTTGAACAGGAATAGGAGATTCGGCACTTAACACCAATGATGAACCGAATGGAAAGATAAAATTCGGCAAACAACGAACCCTCAAGCCTCAGTCTACAAAATGTTCGGCTATTGATTAAAGAAGAGAAGAACCGATTCCAAAAGAGAAGAGTAAAGGTTCGATTAATGGAGAAAAATAAAATATAGAGAAGCAAAGAAAAAGACCTGGGGGTTTTTGCTATGGTGAAACTCAAGAGAGGAATGGTAAGAGGATAGTTCGGAAAAGAGTAGCTAGAGAGAGATGACAAGAAAAGTTTCGGCTCACTGTTGTTTAGGTGACAAACAAAGAAAATGCATGAGTAAAGAATCACATTCAAGAGAGTTCGGCTTGAGGTGAAGAAGAAAAAGTAGAAAAGAAAGAAAAAGAAGAGAAGGATAGGAAGGTTGAGGTTTTGGCTATAATGGTCAAGAGAGAAAAAATGAGAACAATGAGAATAGCCACTCAAGATTTCGGTAAAGAAAAAGAAAGCAATATTTTCCCCAAAATGCTAAGACCGAAAATGCACACTAGCCACTCTTGAAAGAAAACGACACACTCACACCAACCAAAACCGAAAATGCTCCAAAAGACTCTTCTCTCTTTTTCCTCTTTTGACCGAATTTACTCCCCCCACACACTTTCCATTTTCGGCCAACTCCTTCCACACACCAAATCCCTTGATTCTCTCCTCCACTCACTCTCCATCCACCATTTGAAATGATTGACCAATTCAAAAATCCCCAAACTCCTCTCTTCCATCCATTCAAACCCGTTTGACCCATTCAACTCCTCCTTGGTAGAGTCCCAGCCGAAAACTATCTCCTCTCCACCTTGAGCACAAAAATAAAGCTCCATGATGCAGCAGATGGGATTCGAACCCCTTCCCTTTTGCTCTACTACTGACGCCACATCCACTCCACCTTGTGCTCACTTGTGCTAGCAATTTAGAAACATTTTCTCTTAACCCTTGCTGCCAACAGCCTTCCCCCCTTAAGTGCCCAAAAACCAAAATTCTCCTATGACCTAACTTGAACCCGGGACTTCATGAGAGCCCCCCTAGCCTTCCAAAATCACTCATCTAATATGCTCAACTTGCACTAGAGTTGTTCTCATGCTCTTAAAAATTCAGACATGCTTCTACGCTCGGGGTCCAATAGGCCCAATTCTCCTAGGCCCAATTTCGGGATGCTACAAATCTACCCCCTTAAAGAAATTTCGTCCTCGAAATTTCCAGCTCTCTAATAATGGTTTACACACAGGCTACTCCACCACACTACCGCTGCGCACTCTGATTCCAATAACACTAATACCCTTCTAACCTAATCTAGAAACCTCTTCACCCAACCAGATATTTAACCACAGAAGCAAACATGTATTTATCACACATACATAGAATTTTCCTACATTCAAACACCACATCCAACCAAAACATACCTGATTTATTTATGATGGAACAATCCCGCGCCTTATGCTCCTTAGACCCGCATCTCAAGCATGCTCCTGACCTTCTCCAGCATTCACCCGGATGACGCCTTTTACAATATTCACAAGTCAAAAAGTTTGAACGTGCCTTAACATGCTTCACAGAACGAGACTGCGACCCTAGAGAACTGGGATCTCTTTTCTTCTTACAGTTCGCGCACCCAACTCGAAGTGTTTCACCAATTCTTTTAACTTCCTCCAACACCTTCCTAACTAGCTCAGTCAACATGTCAGCCCCAGCTCGATCATGAGATCCCGTCTCGCCATCGGGCGATGCTTACGCTCCCCTTTCTCGGCACATACCACCGATTCTAAGGATCCAACCCTAGCACTCTCGGCCTCTACCACGGCCGCGTCTAACACATCCACGCCCCCTTGTACTCATAATGATGTTACGCGTTAATCTAATTAAAAGTTTTATGAGTCAGTATATAGTTCAAATGTTTATTAATAGATGTCTTATGAGAACAGGTATAAAAGTTGTTTTTGTAGATCGATCTCCTATTGTTTTAGTCTCTACAGTCTTAACTCTTATAACTAGCAGTCACAGTATACTATTATTAACTACAATCATATTATCCACAATCATAAAATAAGGGAACTTACAGATTTGGTGTCGGGGACTCGGGTGCCATACTTCCCGAAAAGACATATATTTTCCTAAACCATATTTTAAAACAATTTTGGAAAACATTTTTGAACCCATTTCACAGTCGAGTTTTGCAACCGGGCTCTGATGCAATAAAATTTAACACCCAAACCCGGCCTGGACATTACGACCGGATCTGGCATGTCACATGGAAAGGTTGTTAAAGAAACTTCGCGATCGTTTAAAAATTTCAAATTTTGTTTCCATTTTGAAAATCAGGTTCGTTTTAAAGGTTTTCTTACAAACTATTATAAATATTACTAAGACCAAAAATTTGTTTTATAACACCAAAAATCAGGTTCCGTGGTTTTCAAAAATGTGCCGTTATTAAACAATTGTTGTAGTTTTGAGAAAATCCTGAATTTATTTATCTATAGTTTGTAAACCATTCATTAGTATTTTGGAAAAACAATTATTTACGTTTTTAGGGAAAACCCCGTATTGATCATTTGATAATAGGTACTAACCGCATAAAAACAAAAACCAAAATAAAATCCCAGTGGCCTTATTACAAAACATAATCCCAAATTAAAATAGAATTTAAAGTAAAGTAAAACGAAATTTACTAAGCAACGATGTATGGCCACCACAGAGCCCGTCTCGGCTCCAAATCCTCAAAGCTAGGGATTACATGCAAAATTAAGCAGAGGGTGAGTTACGAGAACTCAGTGTGTAATCCCCTAAATGAACGTTAATTGGGCTCGAGCCCATTCAGATACAAATTGGACCTTAGCCCTTACGAAATCAAACTGGGCGAAGCCCTTACGGAAACGAACTGGGCCTGAGCCCTTTTAGCATGGTAAAACAGATAAATGCATGCAATGCAACCCAGCCCAACCTAAAATCCATCCGCTACATAACACCCGTTCCAGCCAAAACACACCAGTGGGGATTTCTACAATCGACCCTAATCCGCTACACACCATCGATGGCAGTCATGCTGCTCATCGCCAAAATTGTGGCAGTGCCACTGAAATAATGTGACAGAGTCACCGAAGGGCAACCTTTGCATACTCTATCGACCAACACATATTTGCCTAGGGGATTTGACACTCTTATCACAAATTCAGTAGACTCTACAGGTATAGTCATGCTAGAGACTAATTTCTTGCAAATATACGAGTGGGTGGATCCCGGATCAATTAAAGCTATAACATGAGTATCATAGACAGAAAATGTACCCGTGATCACATCGGGGGAGGACGCCTCTTCGCGAGCACAAATGGCATATGTTCTCGCCGGTGCTCTACCCTCAGCTCTTGCAGTCTGCTCTCTAGTTGTATTCTTACTACTCATTTCATTTTCCAAGTTTCTCTGTGGTCTTCCTCTAACAGTACTTCCCGGTCTTGCATTCTGAGGTTTCTCTTTCTCACCCGCCTCGGGGCAATCTTTGATAAAATGGTCTAGAGATCCAAACTTGAAACAAGCTTTCTCATTTGCTCGACACTCCCCAGAATGACGTCTACCACACGGCAAACATTCTGGTATACTCGGTCGAGCGTTGTCAACACTAGCAACCGAAGTAGTCTGAGCTTTAGACCCCGGGTACTGTCTACCCTTACCTCTACTTGAAAGTTGAACTGAGGTGGCTGATCGAATAGAGAAATCTCTTGACTACTTGGATGAGGATTGGAATGATTTTCCTAACTGCCTCTTCTTCGAGTCACAAGACTCGATTTTAGCCTTCCTTTTCTCTTTGACTAGTTCTTCGGCCTTACAGGCTCTATCCACTAACACAACAAATTCTTTCAGTTCTAGGACACCAACAAATAAACGGATATCCTCATTTAACCCGTCCTCAAACCTTTTGGACATAATGGCTTCTGTCGATACTCACTCTCGAGCGTATTTGCTGAGCCTTACGAACTCACGCTCATATTCAGTCACCATCATTCGACCTTGCTTTAGCTTTAAGAACTCCTTTCTTTTCTGGTCAATGAACCTTTGACTAATGTACTTCTTCCGGAACTCCTCTTGGAAGAATTCCCAGTTAACTCTCTCCCTTGGTACCACTGACACAAGGGTGTTCCACCACTGATAGGCCGAACCTCTCAAGAGAGATACTACACACTTCATGCACTCATCAGGTGTGCATGACAAATCATCGAATACTCTGATGGTATTCTCAAGCCAGAATTCTGCCCTCTCCGGATCATCATCTTTACTAGCCTGAAATTCCTCAGCTCCTTGTTTTCAGATCTTATCGACCGGAGGTATTTCTCTTCTTACTACCTCTACTACTTGGGGAGCTACAGGAGTGGGCTGAGGAATAGGTGGGGTGGAGGGGGTTGAGCATTAGGATTTGTTCTTATATACTCAGTGTACCAGTTGCACATCATATAGAGAAAGGCTTCTCGAGCCTCTTCTCCCTGACCCAAGGTCTCGGGTCTACTCTCTACCAGCGCGGTCCCTTCCAAGGGAGCCGGTGCATTACTTACAGCATCATCGGCTGCAGTTCGATCGGGATCCATTTACTATATAGAAACACAATTCAAATCGTCAGGAGTCGTCACACTATCATTATTTAATTACTCATTCATATGGCATGCATAGCTAGACTCATACCCACACTACGTTAGTCCGAGAACTGACTAAACTGTAGCTCTGATACCACTAAATGTAACACCCCTTACCCGTATTCGACACCTTAACCGGGTACAAGGCATTACCATACATAACTTCTCAATCATACGATATCGATCCATAAAACTTCATGTCAAATTAAAACTTTTCATTTGAGACCATAATGTCCTTATTATAGGTCTACGAGACCCTAAACTCATACCCAGAATGATTCGGGACTAAACCGGAAACTTTTGAATCCTTAGACAAATTTGACATAAAATAGGGTCACATGACCGTGTGGAAAATTCACATGCCCGTGTTCACACCCATGGGGATTTATTTTCAATTCGAACCTACGAGGTTTTCACACGGTCGGACACACGCCCGTGTCGCTCACACGACCACGACACGCCCGTGTCTTAGCCCGTGTGTGCAAACCATGGCATTTTGTTTATGACGTCATCACTTCACTAAGGTCACACGGCCAAGGCACACGCCCGTGTCCTTAGACCGTGTGTCGAATTAAATTTCTAATTCCAGGTGCAGACTTCACACGGCCTGGGCACACGCCCATATCCATGGCTGTGCCTTCCATACGGCTGAGACATACGGCCGTGTCTCTTCCCGTGTGTTTACTACTGAGCATATGCAAGGGGCACAAGGCCAATCTACACGCCCATGGGGCTGACCGTGTGTCACACACGGCCTAGACACACGCCCGTGTGTCTACCCGTGTGGACATTTGAAAGGCCATCTACCAAGCCAAATGCCACCCTACACAGCAACCATACTTATACCAATTCAATCCAACATATATCATAACCATAGAGCACTTCAAGGGACTCAAAATCAAGACATCCATACTCGCATACACTTCATGAACTTCATCATCATTGAATATATAAACTTGTCAAGTATTGGCCCTTTTCCAATGACCACTTACAAAATGAATTTAGCAATATTAGTAGTAAACATTTTGGCTAACAAACATGACATAACAAAATACCAAGTCCTATACATGCCATACTCAAAATGAATCTAACTTTGCTATACCAATGAGAAGTCGATAATGTGATTCCGAACTCCGACGTTCCATGATCCCTGAGTTAGCTTGGCAATACTACAAGGGAAAGGGAAATGAGAGGGGTAAGCATAAAGCTTAGTAAGTTTGCATGAAATAAGTAACAACAATAATACTCATAATGTCATCCATTAATTTCGTTGAAGGAAACGCAATGTATTAAGCACATTGCCATAACTTACTCATGCTTACCCTTACCAATTACGTATCATCCCACATCTCGTAAACCATTCTCGTAAATTACTCACATATACCTGTATCACTTCATCACATACCTTTAACACTAATTTCATCTCTATAATAAACTTAACTATTTATCCCATTAAATCACTTGGGATAGTCAAGGATGCATGATCATCATCATTCACATGAATACAACGCCAATGCCACATCCCATATGTGGTCTTGCATGGGGCCACCTCTAGATGCCGATGCTGTAACATCCCGATTTAGGGCCTAGTCAAAATAGTGGTGCGAGACCACAAATTTGAGGTATATGTATGAGTTTTGACGTTTATGCTATGTTTGCATGTTAGTGTGAAAGTATCATGAAGCAATTTTGTTAAATTGCGGTTGAATTGTCCAAAAGGACTAAATTGCAAAAGTTGCAAAATGTGAGATTCTAGAAGCTATTTGTATAAAATAGCTTTGGATTATCAATTAGAGGTCCTTAAATAGTAATTTTCCCAAATTATAATTTTTGGACAAAAATGGGCATGAGTGGATGGTATTGGAAAAGTTTGACTAAGGGGCATTTTGGTCATTTGTCAATTTAGTGATTAAAAAGGGAAAAAGATGACAAAATTTCATTCATCTTCTTCTCCAAGCCGCCGAAAATTTCAAGAAGCCATTGTTAGGGCTCTTCAATTTTTCAAGCTTGCTAGTAAGTGCATCCAAGCCCCGTTTTTGATATTCTTTGTATTTTTAAAGTCCTAGTAACATGAGTAAGCTATTTTTAGCTATATGTTGAGCTAGGATTGATGTTCAAAAATGTAACCATGTATGAAATGCATGTATTTTGATGTTTTATGGAAGAATATGAAAGCTTGATGTAGTAGTAACATCTTTTGCTAAGTGAATTCCATGAAAAATGCATGTAGGGACTAGTTTGTAAAAGTCTTGAGATTGGTCATACATTAGTGATTTAGTGAGAATTGATGATTGCTTTAGTTGAGTAAATGATTTGTCTAAGCATAAAAGGCTAGAAAGTTGAATAAAAATCACTTTACGAGCCTTGGGGCAAAAGTATAAATATGAGGAAGTTTAGGGGCAAACTGGTAATCTTGCTAAAGTATGAGATAAGGGTCAATTTAGTCAATGTGTGTATTGAACGGGTTGATTTGTCATTTTAGATCAAGAAAGATGAAGCCTGAATCTTAAACGAGGCAAGGGCAAGGTCGTGGACTAAATTGCACATCTCCATACTTTTTGAGTACCGAGGTAAGTTTGCGTATGAACGATATATTTATGTGTATACATTGTTAATGCTAGCTAATGTGTAGGATGATTGAGAACCTATTCAATTCTAGTGGAATGAATGAGATAGTAGTTGTGAATGGATGAATGTATTACAAGTAGACATGTGAATGTGTAGTGATAATGCTTGATAGTGGGTTAAGTGCGATACCACCTTGATACTTAACAATGATAAGCTGTGTGCGATACTATTGTAAAGCATATTATTTAGTGAGCTATGTGCGGAATCACTATAATTATCCTTTCTGGTAGGCTATGTGCGATACTACCTTATGATCTGATTGTGGTGGGCTAAGTGCAAAACCACCGAGTAATTTAGCTGTGTGGATGTATTATTGAGAAATAATGATGTGTTGTATTTTGAGTAAATGTGCTATTGAGTGCAGGGGTGCATGTCAATAATTATGAGTATGTGACCCATGATGTGTTGGAGATGCGGTAAGGGATAGAAAGAGTAAGCATAGTAGTGGATGTGAATTACATATGTTAGTATAATGCTAATTGTTGTTTAGCTTATACTAGAATGCTTAAATTGTTTATGTGGAAACTTACTAAGCTCAAAGCTTACTCCTTTCTTTTCCCTTGTCTTATAGAGAACAAGGATTGAATCATGATACGCGGATTAATCAGAAGGTCACCCACACTATCAGCACACTCCGGTACATTAGACTTAATGTTTTCTATATGGCATGTATAGGGGCTGGATAAGTTAGTGAATTTTGTTGTTTTGGCTAAGATGTGTTGGGCATTAGATGGATAAACTATTTTTGTATAATTCCATGGTTGTTGGCTACTTTATTATACGAAAAGATGTATTTATCCATGTAAGATTATGTTCATTATGAGTTGGTTATGGATGTGTTGAATGAGTACTTGTTGTGTATGCTAGAGGGGTGAGAAGAGCATGACAAATAGCTTTGTTCTTGTCCATGTGGGTAGACACACGAGCGTGTGTCTAGGCCATGTGTGACACACGGCCAGCCCATGGGCGTGTGACTTGGATGTGTGTCCCCTACACGTTAGCATTTTAAGTCAGAATAGACCACGGGCTCGCCACACGGGCGTGTGCCTAGGCTGTGTAAAATGGTCAGTGTTCACCACGGGTGGAGAACACGGGCGTGTCTAGGTCGTGTGAATTTAGTTAGTGTCGACCACGGGTGGAAGACATGGGCATGTCTTGAGGGCACACGGGCGTGTTCCATTCCACATGGGCGTGTGACTCTTGTCTAAGTGATAGAAATTTTAAGATCGATAAAGTTTCGGTAGAGCCTCGAAAGCTCTCATGATGTATGTTTAGGACCCCGTGAGGTCCTGGGGAGGTAGTTGTGGTAGCTATTGAGAGTAGTCACGTTGAGCCTAAGTGGCGATCAAGTGGTTTTAACTCGGTAATGCCTCGGGCCCGGTTCCAGTGTAAAATACGGGTAAGGGGTGTTACATTTAGTGGTATCAGAGCTACGGTTTAGTCGGTTCTAGGACTATCGTAGCGGATGTAAGGGTCTAGCTATACATTCCGTAAGTGTACAATGATAGTGTGGTGGTTTCTGATGATTTTAAATCTTGTTTTATATAGTATATGGATCCCGATCAATCGACTGCTGATGAAGCAGCTAGTAATGCGCCGGCTCCTGCGCAAGGAACTACGCCTGTTGAGAGTGGACCCGAGGTTAGGGGTTAAGGGGAAGAGGCTCGGGAAGCCTTTCTCCAGATGATGAGTAATTGGTACTCAGATTATGTTCGAGCGAACCCTAATGCTCAACCTCCTCCACCTCCTCCTATACCTTAGCCAATTCCAGTGGCTCCTCAAGGTATTAATGTAGTGAGGATATCGAAACCCCCGGTGGATAAGATTAGGAAACACGGGGCTGAGTAGTTTAGAGCTAAGGTAGATGATGACCCCGAGAGGGTAGAGTTCTGGCTAGAGAACTCAATGAGAATATTCGATGAACTCTCTTGTACACTTGAAGAAAACCTGAAGTGTGCCGTATCTTTACTGAGGGACTCGACATACCATTGGTGGAAGACGTTAACATCGGTAGTCCCAAAAGAATGGGTGACATGGGACTTCTTTCTGGAAGAGTTCCGGAGAAGTATATAAGCCAGCGATTTACTAATCAGAAACTGAAGGAATTCCTTGAGCTGAAGCAAGGAAGAATGACAGTTGCAGAATATGAGCGTGAGTTTGTTAGGCTTAGCAAGTACGCGTAAGAATGTGTGTCGACAGACACCATCTTGTGTAAAAGGTTCGAAGATGGACTGAACGAGGATATTAAGCTCCTAGTGGGTATTTTGGAGTTGAAAGAGTTTGTTGTGTTGGTTGAAAGGGCAAGTAAGGCTGAGGAATTGAGTAAGGAAAAGAGAAGGGCTGTGAGTGAAGCCTGAGATGCGAGAAAACGACCGATGGGCAAATCATATCAAGCCCAGTCGAAAAGATCAAAGGAAGTGAATCCTCGAACGATAACACCAGTGGGATATCCACGTCAAGACTTGGACAACACTCGTTCGGTTTCGAGAGTCCAAGCCACCTCGATGGAAAGTGTGGGCAATCCGAAGAACAAACCGTAGTGTCCAAGTTGTGGTAGGTATCATACCAGAGAGTGTTGGGGAAACAACCGAAGTTTTTATAAGTATGGTTCCCCCGACCATTTTATTCGAAATTGCCCCGAGAGGGATGACAAGGCAGAGAAGCAAGCGACAAGACCTAGCGATGTGTCTACAAGGGGTAGACCACCAAGGAACCCGAGAGGTAGGACTAGTGGTAGAGGTGCGTCCAAAGACTCTGCTGTGAGACCGGAGGGTCGGGCATCTGCGAGGACGTATGCCATTCGTGCTCGCAAAGAGGCATCCTCCCCATATGTAATAACAGGTACTTTTTTCTCTTTTTGACACCTTTGTTATTGCTTTAATAGATCCAGGGTCTACCCATTCTTATATTTGCATGAGATTGGCATCTAGTTTGAGTATGACCGTTGAGTTTACGGCTATTGTGGTTATGGTGTCAAACCCGTTAGGTAAGCATGTCTTAGTGAACTGTGGTAGTAAGTTTATCGAATTGAAATGTGAGAATGGAGATGTTGTTCGGGTTAAATCAGGGGGATTGGATAGTCTACCAGTGATGATTTCTTCCCTAGTGGCTGAGAAATGTTTGAGAAAAGGGTGTGAGTCCTATCTCGCCTTTGTTTTGAATACTTAAGAGGTTGGAGTAGAGTTTGATACAGTGCCGGTGGTATGTGAGTATCCGGATGTATTCCCGAAAGAGTTACCCGGATTACCTCTAGTGAGAGAGGTCGAGTTTGGGATTGAGTTAGTTCTGGGAACGGCACCTATTTCAATTGCTCCGTATAGGATGGCACCTTTAGAGTTGAAAGAACTGAAGGTTCAGTTGCAAGAGTTAACAGATAAGGGTTTTGCAAGACCGAGCTACTCACCGTGGGGTGCTCTAGTACTATTTGTAAAGAAGAAAGATGGGTCTATGAGATTGTGTATAGACTATAGGCAACTCAATAAAGTGACGGTGAAGAATAAGTATCCTTTACCAAGGATTGATGATCTTTTTGATCAACCAAAGGAGCTACAAGAGTTCTCCAAGATCGACTGAGGTCTGGTTATTACAAGTTGAGAGTGAAAGAGCAAGATGTGTTGAAAACTGCATTTCGAACAAGGTATGGCCATTATGAGTTTTTAGTCATGCCGTTTGGTTTAACGAATGCACCTGCGATTTTTATGGATTTGATGAACCGTGTCTTTCGATCGTATGTGGATAAGTTTGTAGTTGTCTTCATTGACGACATATTGATCTATTCTCGGGATGAGAATGATCATGAGGAACGTGTCAGAAGTCAGAAGCTTTTTGGGATTGGCAAGATATTACAGACGTTTCGTAAAGGGGTTCTCTGTAATTGCTACCCCGATGACGAAATTGTTGCATAAGGATGTCAAGTTTGATTGGACTGAGCCATGTCAACAGAGTTTTGAGAGATTGAAAACATTATTGACTGAGGCACCGGTTTTGGTTCAACCAGAATTGGGGAAGGAGTTCGTGGTTTTTAGTGACGCGTCATTTAATGGTCTCGGTTGCATGTTGATGCAAGAGGGTAAGGTAGTCACTTACGCCTCGAGGCAGATAAAACCGCATGAGAAGAATTATCCGACTCATGATTTGGAATTGGCTGCGATTATTTTCGCGTTAAAGATTTGGCGACATTATTTATATGGTGAGAAGTGTCGAATCTTTATGGATCACAAGAGTTTGAAGTATTTAATGGATCAAAAGGATTTGAATTTGCGACAGAGGTGGTGGCTCGAGTTATTGAAAGACTATGAGTTAGTCATTGATTACCACCCGAGAAAAGCGAATGTGGTTGCGGATGCCTTGAGTAGGAAATCCTTGTATGCTCTGAAAGTTATGAGCACCAGTTTAGCACTGTCTGATGATGGTGCTATATTGGCAGAGTTGAGAGCTAAGCCACTATTTGTTCAACAGATATGTGAGGCTCAGAGAAATGATAGTGAGATGCAAGCTAAGAAAGCTAAGTGTGGATCAGAAAGTGATTCTAATTTTCGAATGGGTTTGGATGGTTGTTTGTTGTACCATGACAAAATTTATGTACCTAGAGATGAAGAATTGATCCGAAAGGTTTTGCATGAGGCACATAGTGGTTATTTGTCAGTACACCCGGGCAGTACGAAAATGTACAATGACTTGAAGAAGTCTTATTGTTGGCCGGGTATGAACAAAGACATTTCTGAGTTTGTGGCGAAGTGTCTGATTTGTCAACAGGTAAAAGCCGAGCATCAAGTACCTTCGGGATTGCTTCAGCCAGTGATGGTTCCCGAATGGAAATGGGATCGGGTTACCATTGATTTTGTGACGGGGTTGCCTATGACTCCGAAAAAGAGAGATGTTGTGTGGGTTGTTGTGGATAGATTGACAAAGTCAGCTCATTTTATTCCAGTACGTGTTGATTATTCACTGGACAAGTTAGCCGAATTGTATGTTGCAGAGATAGTGAGGTTACATGGTGTGCCTGTGTCTATAATATCGGATAGAGATCCGAGATTTACTTCGAGGTTTTGGAAGAAGTTGCAAGAGGCCATGGGTACGAAGTTAAATTTCAGTACTGCGTTCCATCCACAAACAGATGGTCAGTCTGAAAGAGTGATTCAAGTTCTCAAAGATATGTTTCTATGCTGTGTGTTAGAATTCAAAGGTAGTTGGGAGAGGTATCTACCTTTGGTCGAATTTGCCTACAACAACAGTTATCAGTCGAGTATACAGATGGCACCGTATGAAGCTTTGTATGGTCGTAAGTGTCGGACTCCTCTGTATTGGACCGAGCTCGGTGAGAAGAGGATCCATGGGGTCGATCTAGTAAAAGAGACTGAGGAGAAAGTGAAAGTAATCCGTAATAGTCTGAAAGTTGCTTCGGACCGAAAGAAGTTGTACGCAGATTTGAAAAGAAAGGAAATTGAGTTTGTGGTGGGTGACAAAGTGTTTTTAAAAGTGTCCTCGTGGAAGAAAATCATGAGATTCGGATGAAAGGGGAAATTGAGTCCGAGATTCATAGGGCCGTATGAGATTACAGATAGAGTTGGGCCAGTAGCATACCGATTGGCTTTGCCGGTAGAATTGGACAAGATCCATAATGTGTTCCATGTGTCGATGTTGCGACGGTATCGCTCCGATCCTTCACATGTGATTCCTTCAACGGAAATTGAGATAAGACCGGATATGTCTTATGAAGAGGAGCCGATTAAGATCTTGGCTCGAGAAGTGAAACAGTTGAGGAATAAGAGCATAGCCCTAGTGAAAGTTTTATGGCAGAAACACGGTATGGAAGAGGCTACGTGGGAACTGGAAGAAAGCATGAGAGAGCAACATCCATACCTTTTTACCGGTAAGATTTTCGAGGGCGAAAATCTCTAAAGGGGGGAGAGTTGTAACATCTCGATTTAGGGCCTAGTCGGAATAGTGGTGCGATACCACAAATTCGAGGTATATGTATGAGTTTTGAGGTTTATGCTATATTTGCATGTTAGTGTGAAAGTATCAGGAAGCAATTTTGTTAAATTGCGGTTGAATTGTCCAAAAGGACTAAATTGCAAAAATTGCAAAATGTGAGATTCTAGAAGCTATTTGTATGAAATAGCTTTGGATTATAAATTAGAGGTCCTTAAATAGTAATTTTCCCAAATTCTAATTTTTGGACAAAAATGGGCATGAGTGGATGGTATTGGAAAAGTTTGACTAAGGGGCATTTTGGTCATTTGTCAATTAAGTGATGAAAAAGGGAAAAAGATGACAAAATTTCATTCATCTTCTTCTCCAAGTTGCCGAAAATTTCAAGAAGCCATTGTTAGGGCTCTTCATTTTTTCAAGCATGCTAGTAAGTGTATCCAAGCCCCGTTTTTGATATTCTTCATATTTTTGAAGTCCTAGTAACATGAGTAAGCTATTTTTAGCTATATGTTGAGCTACGATTGATGTTAAAAAATGTAACCATGTATGACATGCATTTATTTTGATGTTTTATGGAATAATATGAAAGCTTGATGTAGTAGAAACATCTTTTGCTAAGTGAATTCCATGAAAAATGCATGTAGGGACTAGTTTGTGAAAGTCTTGAGATTGGTCATACATGAGTGATTTAGTGAGAATTGATGATTGCTTTAGTTGAGTAAATGATTCGGCTAAGCATGAAAGGCTAGAAAGTTGAATGAAAATCACTTTACGAGCCTTGGGGAAAAAGTATAATATGAGGAAGTTTAGGAGAAAAATGGGCATGAGATAAGGGTCAATTTAGTCAATGTGTGTATTGAACGGGTTGATTTGTCATTTTAGATCAAGAAAGACGAAGCCCGGATCTTAATCGAGGCAAGGGCAAGGTTGTGGACTAAATTGCACATCTCCATACTTTTTGAGCACTGAGGTAAGTTTACGTATGAACGATGCATTTATGCGTATACATTGTTAATGCTAGCTAATGTGTAGCATGATTGAGGACCTATTCAATTCTAGTGGAATGAATGAGATAGTAGTTGTGAATGGATGAATGTATTCCAAGTAGACATGTGAATGTGTAGTGATAATGCTTGATAGTGGGCTAAGTGTGATACCACCTTGATACTTAACAATGATGGGCTGTGTGCGATACTATTGTTAAGCATATATTTAGTGAGCTATGTGCGGAATCACTATAATTATCCTTTATGGTAGGATATGTGCGATACTACCTTATGATCTGATTGTGGTGGGCTAAGTGCGAAACCACCGAGTAATTTAGCTGTGTGGATGTATTATTGAGAAATAATGATGTGTTGTATTTTGAGTAAATGTGCTATTGAGTGCAGGGGTGCATGTCAGTGATTATGAGGGCACACGGGCGTGTCCCATTCCATATGGGCGTGTGACTCTTGTCTAAGTGAAAGAAATTTTAAGATCGATAATGTTTCGGTAGAGCCTCGGAAGCTCTCGCATGTATGTTTAAGAACCCGTAGGTCTTTATGGAGGTAGTTGTGGTAGCTATTGAGAGTAGTCACGTTGAGCCTAAGTGGCGTTCAAGTGGTTTTAACTCGGTATTGCCTCGGGCCCAGTTCCGGTGTAGAATATAGGTAAGGGGTGTTACAGATGCCATATCCCAGACATGGTCTTATACGGGATTTCATATTGATTGTCGAGGCCATATCCCAGATATGGTCTTATACGATCTTCATATTCGATGCCGATGCCATATCCTAGATATGGTCTTATACGAGATCTCAATTCGGTGCCGAGGCCATGTCCCAGACATGGTCTTATACGAGACCTTACCTATTTCAAGTCTTGTGGACATTATTCTCTCATTTATTAAAGTCCAACCGGGACTTCAACATCACAATTCTCATTATTTTTCCCATTCAACATCATTACTCAAATTCATAGAAATATTATACATTTTCACAAATATCAACATTTTAAATCATACTAGCATGATGTTGAACTTATTACACACAAACTTACCTCGATTCCAAAATAGGCCAAATTGCCGATCTAGTCCGATACCTTGCCTTTTCCTCGGTCAAGGTTAATTCCTCGTTCTTCTTGATCTATAATAACAATTTAGCTCATTTAATTATCACATAAATCAACACATTTCAATAATCATACTTTGGCAAAAATTACCATTTTGCCCTTAGACTTACACAAAATGATCATTTTACCCCTAGGCTCGTAAATAAATTCTATTCAAATTTTTTTTCTTTAACGAGCCTAGGTGAACATTTATTTCTCTTATGGCAACTCTCAATACTCATCATTTCACACATTTACCACATATTTTACAACCTTTACAAAAAGGTCCTTTGAGGTGTTTTCATTATAACACCTTTCACAAAAGTTGTTTATCTAACAACTAGGACTCATATTCTTCCATAGAAATGCAGCAAACAACATGAATGCTCACAAGGAAAAACCCTAGGTTTTCAACCATTTTACAAAATAGTCCCCTCATTAGCTAGCTTAAGCTTTAAGGGTTCCAAAAGTACAAATATTATCAAGAAAGACCATTAAAATCACTTACTTGTAAGGAGAAATGCTTGCTGAAATTTTTGAGCTTTGAAACTCCTATTTTGATGCTAATTTTCGGTGGAAAAGATGAGAATAAAAGATGATATCTTTTCTTTCTTTATTTTATTATATTTCTAGACAATTTATCACTTAATCCATCAACTTGACCAATTTTGACATATTTTTGTCTCCTATGGCCGGTCAACCATTACTAGAGGGGTCAATTGCACTTTAAGGACCTCCAATTAATATTCTATGTAACATCCGGGATTTAGGGGTTATGCATTTAATGCATAACTCATAAGCTAGTAGCTTTGAGTGTGTTTGGAGGTGTTTTAGGGGTTTTGAGAACCCTAGGATGTAGGAAAGTGGCTTAGAAAAATATTAGATTTCAAGCTTGGGAAGGGGAGCCAAAGGAGTGAGGTCTTAAAGGAATAAGTGGTGGAGTTTATGTCACAAAAAGGGAAGTAGTAAAGTGGCAATGGAGCACCTAGGTGCAAGGGGAGAGGGTGGCGTCACATGGAGTGTCAAGGGAGAGGAGGTTCGAGCAGCGTGGGAAGCAGTGGGAGCTTTTATTTTTGCGTCAAAGAGGAAAGGAGTTGGGCAGCTATTGGACTTTCAAATGGATGAGGATGAAGCTTGTTTTTTTTATTTTGAATTTCAGCTAGAAGGGAAGGATAGATGTGGACTCATTCAAAATTGTTTGAATGAGTGTTGAAGAGAAAATATAGGAGAAAATTATGGGATTTGAGAGGGGGATGAGAAGTGGCCGGCCAAGGGAATCTCTTGGTGATTATTTTCGGTTTTGAAGGGGTGGTAGTGTGTGCCGAAATTTAGTCTTTGTGTGTGCTAAATTCTTTCTTTTTCATCTTTGTGTTTTGCCGAATTTTTACACCCTATTTCCCTTTGACAAAAGCCGAAAGTTAGAACCTTTTGTGCATCTATTTTCTTTCTTCTTTCACATCTTTTCTTTTCTTTCTGCTTGAGCCGAAATCACTCTTAAACCTTGCCATTGCCGAATTCTATTAAGATTCACACTCCCTCCATCTTTTTGACAAAGGCCGAAACCTCTCCACCATTAGTCACCATTGCCGAATATTCCAACTCCATTTAGGAGTCCTTGCCGAATCTTTCAGCCTCTCATTCTCCCTCCTATTTCGCAGATCTTTGAAGCCATAGCCGAATCCCTATTGAAGGTGCTGTCGACTACTTGCTTGTGATCTCTCTCTCTCTTCAAACGTGTAGTGGTGGGTGTTCTTTCATTATCAATCGGATTGGGTACTCCTTCTATTAGTGTGCCGAAATCATGTAGTTAGGCCTTAGGGATGGCCGAGTGTTTATAGGGCTTTTATCTAGTGTTTCTTTTGTATGTAGCCAAAGGAAGGAAGCACTAAGGATTCTCTCGGATTTGATCCATCAAGGTAAGTGATATGAGGTATTCGGCCAAGGGCTATTTTCTATGGATTTATGCTTAAAGCCGATTCTAACATGTGGCATATAGGGATTTCGACGCTTCAGAGCAAGTGTCTTTGCTTGGGTTTTGGTAAGTAATGTAGTTTCTGCCAAGGGATGTATCCATAGGTATTCATGTGTTGAAGCCGAACCTAACATCTAGCATGCGAGGATTTCGTCAACTTCATAGACAAGTGGTGATTCGGGTTTTAGATTAGTAAGGTGAGGAGGATTGTGATATTCGGCCATAGGCCATATTGGTTATTAAGTAAGGCCGATTCTAACTATGATGTGTAGGTAGGATTTCGGCAAAGAGGGGAGTGAGCAGAGAGCCTTCTGGATTCAAGATCGATTTGGGTAAGGATGTTTGGTAGTAGTTTTTATTTGTTTAAAATCTTGTATTAATCGGGATTTTCTCGTTAAGCGTATTCAATGGATGTGGGAACCAATCAAGAAGGAAAAGGGTAGTTCCTATCCCTAAGTTTAAGAGGAGATCCGTCTCACAGCTGTATGCGAGATTGGCCACCAGGGTGTGGGCCAGCAGCAGAGCAAGAGAGTAGGCATATAGCGGTAGTTTCGCTTAGTGATAGCATCGGGATTGAGAGCGTAGTGCTTCAAGTTATCAGGTGTGTAGTTAGCCTACCATTTTCCGGGATTTATGTGATACTTGCATGTGTTGTATATGTGTTATATATGTGCTAATAAGTGCAAGTGGCAATTATGAAATGGATGCCCTTAAAGGGGTACGTCAATAATCAGGGTAGTACCAAATCGATGAAATGTGGATTATGAATGTGAATACGATTGAATGCTTGGATAACATGTACATGCATTATTTATCATGACATTATTATATGTTGCATGTGCATGGGATGGGTTATGAATATGAAAGAAGGTGCGGGTGTACTTCGAGTACGTGGTTTGATGTTAGCCATGAGCTACATCGTGGATTGGCGCGATCGAGGTCGCGCGTTGTGGATTACTTGTGATTAATTTCACGTGGATTGATGAGTGGCTCTGTGCCTCATAGTGGTTGATATCGGCTGTGTGCCATATCGTGGTTGATGAGTGGCTATGTGCCTCATCATGGTTTGATGTTAGCTACGAGCTACATCGTGGATGGCATTAATTGCCGAAATGGTGTGTAGCGGTTGGAGGGTGATTTAGAAATCCCCTGGTGTGTGGTGGCTGGATACGGGGGTGTGTAGAGGATGGACCCTAGGTTGGGTTGGGTGCACTTTGCATGATTATGTGTGGCATTGTGGTTATTGATGTGGTTATGGGCCAAGCCCAATATGTGGAATCATGTGGTTAATTACATTATGATCCGATATGTGGTATGGATATGGGCCAAGCCCAAATTGTGATATTATGTGAATAAATTGCCTTGTTATCTGTTATGTGAGTTGATATGTGGTTTGATATGTGGGTGGAATTCAGTGGAATAATTACACACTGAGTCTGTTAGACTCACCCAAATTTTTATCAAACATCGCAGGTGATACGTGATGCTTGGACCGGGTTGGAGAGGATACGAGGTGGCCATGCAGAAGATGTTTTATTTATTTTATGCAGTTTAATATTAAGTATTTTTGAATAATTATTTGATGTAATAAGGGCCACTTAAAGTATTTGAAGTTTATTGTTATGTTTTAGTTGGATGGATGATTAATTTACTATTTGGAAATGATTTCATTTTTAGCAACTTATATCTTAAAAATATTTATATTAAAGTTTTAATTCCGGATAATTGGTAACATCAAAGTTTTACTCAGAATTTTAAACATACAATATTCTACAAACGACAATAAATTTTAAAGTTTTTATCTTTAAGTCAAAATCTTTTCAAACGTTTTCCGCAGTGGCATTCTAAATTCGGTCGTGGTGTATGGGCCGGGTTTGGGGTGTTACATTCTATAGCTATTAGGCACCTTTAGCTTGTAAAATAGAACTTTCGCACTTTATGCAATTTAGTCCTTTTTCGCGATTAAGCATGCAATCGCTAAAATTAAAGCACCAAAACTTTCATGCACCTATATAATCATGCTCTAACTCATAAAATAACATTAAAATAATTTTCTCTGACCTCAGATTAGTGGTTCCGAAACCACTGTTCCGACTAGCCCCTAAATCGGGCTGTTACATTTGACATCAACTATGAAGTTTTAAATCCTAATTGTTAGGATAATTATATTTAATTGATGAGATTTATTTAATTCATGTTAACATGTTTTGTGCCTCAGTCGATTATGTTTTGAATTAATATCATGATGCATTCCATTCATACGTGATTGGGTGCACTCAGATTAGCTGAGCGACCCTAACCAGACGACGGCTAGTAGACGCATAATTGAAAAGTGCAATGCTTAATTTAGGTCATTAAAACCTACTAAGTTAAGGTTCATAATATATTTAGTTTGCTCTATTATCTTACATGGTTTTTAGATTTATGTAATTAAACTATTGCAAACGTAAATGTCCCTGTGACTTTGCATAAATGCTAAGAAACCATTAGTCTAATATGATCAGTAAAATGCATATTTAACTAAGTAAAAGATCTGAGAGGACTTAATTTGGTTTCTAAACCCATGAGAGATCGAGTTAGCATGGAAATAATTCCGAACATGTTAGCATAATGAAAGTAAATTGAATTAATTAATATAATTATCCTAGCTTATTTAAAGTTGATTGTTTTTTATTGCTAAAGCCATCATTCATACATTTAGGTAGAATTGCATTTATATTATAAATTGCATAGTGATCACTCATTGCATTTAATTTAATTAAATCATCATCATCCAAATTTGTTGAGTTTTTTTATATCAAATTGTTAATTATAATTGTTCAATTGAATTGATTAATCTTATACAGTCCCTGTGGAGACGATAACTCATTTTTACTTACTTATTACTTGAATAACTACGTACACTTGCGTAAACACGCATGATCAATTACAAGTTTTTTTTGCGCCATGTTCGGAATCATGCCTTAATCATTTTCTTTGTGAAATTATTTTTACAATTTGGTTTTTATTTTTCTTTTATTTAATTTTTAACTCTACTAATTTATTCTTTATTTTTTATTTATTTATCAAGTGTTTTATGAGCATAGATCGAATCATTGATCTATTACCCGTGGCCCCTGAAATCGAACAGACTTTTAGACAGAGAAGACGCGAGACATCTGCTCAAAGATAAACCGAGATGGACCTTGGAAACCAAGATAAGGAACAAGGTAATGGAGTCGAACAAGTGCACAACCCAATCCTTCTTGCTGATGATAGGTGTAACACCCTGAATTTGGGCCTAGTAGAATTGGGCCCATTGGGCCTTGGGAATGGGAGCGTTTAAAATTTTTGGGAATAAGAGAACGGCACTAGTGCAAGTTGGACCTATTAGGTGAGTGATTTTGGAAGGTTAGGGGGCTTCCATGAAGTCCCGGGATCAAACCTGGGCTTAGGAAAAATTTTGGTTTTAGGTGAATAAAACCCTGGGAGTTAGTA
This sequence comes from Gossypium sturtianum, assembly GCA_025698515.1. NCBI lineage: Eukaryota > Viridiplantae > Streptophyta > Magnoliopsida > Malvales > Malvaceae > Gossypium > Gossypium sturtianum. The sequence continues at coordinate 37,657,598 of CM046950.1, forward strand.
AGTAGGCTTTAAGAATAAAATGTGGAGAAAAATGACACAAAAGGAGTTGTGGTCTAGTGGAAAATGGCGCCACATGGGAGACAAGTCTTGGCGCTTGCAATTCTTTTTGTTGTCTTTTTAAATGAACTTAGACTTTGACCCATAGGCTTATATTTAGTTGCGCATGTTTTAAGACAACAAGGAGCTAGTTGGTAAAGCGGCTAGCGGCGTGGAGTAAGTTACAGGGGAGCCCGAGTTCGAATCCCATCGCAAGCAAAAAGGGATATTTATTTTGCTAAGTTGGGACGGCAAGAAGTTGTGATGGATTTAAACTCTGCTGAAGGAGGGATCCCACATCGGGAAGCTAGCAAGAGGGAAGGTGAGAAGCTGGCTTCAAATAGAGCAAACCATGAGGAGAGTAGGCACACCTTTCTTGGCTTATCCCTTCGCTTCGTGGCGTGCTCGTTTGGGTTAGGCGTTGGATCATTCGTTGATCTTGGGGGTCAAGGGTGCGATCATTGTTGGCTTCCTGCGCGAGCAATGTTGTTCGAGCGCGGATTACCTTCAGATTCCTATCAGGTGTGTATTTCGCACTACTCTAGCTGTAGAGCGGCAAATGCCGAAATGCCGATCACACGACAATGGTAGCCACACGAGCGTGTGAGCGCACGTGTGGGAGCTTTGACGCGATAGTTGAGGCACTCATGAGTGTTCTCATGGGTTTAGGCTGCCTTGGGCCAAATGGGCCCAATAGGCCCGTGGGCTCATATGAATAAATTGTATGACTGTGTAGTAGAAATTAGACTGGACTATGTGAATCTCATATCTGTTGCTAGATTTAGGCTAAATAGGCCACACGAGCGTGTGGACCCATTTGGGTCGAGAATGGGCCCTAGGCCCATTCGCATCGTTATCTCTGTTTAGAATATCCTTGGTTTATAGAATTACTAAAATACCATTGGTTTACAAAATTACTGGAATACCCTTGGTTTACAAAATTACTGGAATACCCTTGGTTTACAAAATTACTAGAATACCCTTGGTTTACAAAATTACTGAAATACCCTTGGTTTACAAAATTACTAAAACACCCTTGACTTGTAAAATTACCGAAGTACCCCCGGTTTGTACAATTACCAAAATACCCTCGATTTGCAAAATTACCAAAGTACCCCTAATTTGCAAAATTACCAAAATACCCTTAATTTGTAAAATTACCGAAATACCCCCGATTTGTAAAATTATCGAAATACCCCTGATTTGTAAAATCACCAAAATACCCTCAGTTTACGAAATTACCAAAGTACCCCTGATTTGCAAAATTACCAGAACATCCCCGATTTGTAAAATTACCAAAATACCCCTGATTTGTGAAATACCCTTGTAGGGTAGAATTATCGAAATACCCCTGTAGGGTAGAATTACCGAATACCCCTGTAGGGTAGAATTACTGAAATACCCCTGTAGGGTAGAATTACCGTAATACCCCTATAGGGTAGAATTACTGAAATACCTCTGTAGGGTAGGATTACCGAAATACCCTTATAGGGTAAAATGACTATTTTGCCCTTGCGATAACCGACCGATTAGGACTATGATTGATCTAACCGTGAATGTATGATCGTGTTTTAAGCGATTTGACCGGGATTATATGGTGATATGTTTTCAATATGTGTGCAAATGATCAAGCTTTACGAGCATGGCCATTTTGCATACACGTGTAATGATTGAGCATGACATACACGACATATTGCATGGGGTTGGGACTTTGATACGGAGGAAGTTCTAATAGGATCGCACGGGTCGCATGATGACCGTGGATCCAGTATTGATATGTTAAGGTCGCACGGGTCGCATGACCACTGTGGACCGACGGACGGCTTAAAGCCGCGTAATCCGATTATGGCTCTGTGCCATCTTGATTATGGCTTTGTGCCAATCGTATTTACCCGTGCCTATGTGCCTAACATATATAACAATGACTTTGTGTCGATCATATTTACCCGTGGCTGTGTGCCGGTTATATTACCGTAGCTGATGGCTATGTGCCGATCTTATTACAGTTACCGATGGCTATGTGCCAATTATGAGACCGTTATTAAAGGCTTAAAGCCGTATAAATACTAGCATCTAGGTTGTATTATTGGTGAGGATTGGCTGGGTGGGTTGACATGGTCCCCACATGGTGCGATTGGTTGGTACGGGTGGAGAGTTAAATGGCTGGTAGGATTGGGGTGGGAACATATCCACATATCCAAATACATTGAGATGATTTTGGGGCTCAGGCCTAGCTTGTTACCGGATAGGGCTTAGGCCCAGACCGATACCGTATGGGCTCAGGCCCAGATAGTGACCGTTATAAGGGATTACACACTGAGTTCTCGCAACTCACCCCTTCCTTTTTAACCGTGCAGCTAATCCCCAGCGTTAGAAGATTTGGAGCTGCGAGGGACTCGGAGGTGGCCACACGTCAGATATGCTTTAAAGTTAAACTTAGCGATTTTAGTTTATTTTATTTTATTTTAAATTATTGGGTTAATAATTTTGTAATAAGGCCATTGGGTTTTTCTTTTTAACTTTTATTTGGTATTTCTTTTAATTACAAACTGCTGGTCTATTAAACACAGGTTTTTAAAACAATAACTTCTATTTTCAAAATATCACGTTTCCGCATCTGTTTATATCAGACTTCCACAACAAACAAGGGTTTAAAAATAATAATATTTTTACAAGGAATGACTTTAAGCAAATCTTGTTTTGTTAATAAGCAACGGGATTTTTAAACGGTAGGAGGTTTTAAATTGAAGAAGGGTTTTCAATGAAAACATGGTTTTCGAAAAACACCTCAATGTGACACGTCAGATTCGGGCCTAACTTCTAGGCCGGGTTTAGGGTGTTACAATAGGGATTGTGCCATCAGACAATACGTTGTGCCACTCTTCAATGTGTTAAATCTAGGAATTAGGAGGTCAGATATCGAGGCACCCAATTCAAATTAAAACTAGTGATGTTTCAAATGCTCCAAATGATGGACCAGTTCAGTGGTATGCCCATGGAAGATCCACACTTACACCTTCGTTTGTTCATGGAGGTAAGTGATTCATTTAAGTTAACTGGTGTGACTGAAGACGCATTGAGGTTGAAACTATTTCCATACTCGTTGTGAGATCGAGCACGAGCATGGTTGAATTCATTGCCACCAAGTTCAATATCTACTTGGCAAGAATCGCAAGTAATGGGGTGAGACGATCACTCACGTTATTTTCCAAGGCAAAGTGGTGCCAATTGCACCTCACGCGATTTGCAAATATTACGATGCCCCATATTATACCTATGACCATTTAGAGCTTTTAGATTTTTTCACTTTTGAGGATTTCAATATGGAGGGTATAATAGATTATTTGATGGAGAGGCGTGGCAAGTGGACTCACCTGGCCAATTCCGAGGTGCCTTTGAAATTTAACACGGCTATCATGTTTTTGATGGTGAATATGTGGATTTAGTTCATTTTTACCCACCTAGCATTGACTCACAATGCTTCTGATGTTACTGCCTATCAAGTAGTTATGCTTTATTCTATATTGCAGAGAGAGTAAATTTCCTACGGCCACTGTATGTACGAGAAAATGCTCAAGTGCATACTGGATGTACTTCCCGCATTTGATTACCGCTCTATGCCATCGAGCTAACATTCCCATGTCCCCAATCGATCCATTCACGAGACCTACGAGGAGCGTGACTATGGACGACCTATACAGCCAGCTCATCGAACTCCAGCAAAAGTAAAATTTGGAGAAGGAGAAAAGAACCAAACGTAGGAGTGATACCTAAAGGCCAACAAAGAGAAAGAGTAAAGCACATACGTTGAAGACGTCGGGACTCACGGATATGCCCATATTGGAGTGGTAGACATAATAGATACAAGATATAGGCAACATTCTGATTCGCATTGCGGAACAAAATGGATGGCCAACACCCGCACCATTCTTGGACATGTTAGAGTGATTCCCACCGCTAGGCGAGGAGGGCGCCACCAATGATAATGATGATGAATAGGAGGAGACCCCGATTGTGCCCCTAGATTATGTACAAGTATTTCGATCGGACCGATCATTGACAAAAGGCGTGGTGATTCACAACTCGAGCCATCACAACCTGACCTAGACTTTGGGAATGAGGGCTACTAAAGCATCGACGGAGCATGAGAGGGGCAAGGCATCGATGAGGGAGGAGTTGGACACTGATTTCGACTAGTTCTGAAGAATTTTAAAATTTTTAACTCGGACTTTGTACTTTATTTTTATTTGGGATGAGTTTTAATTTTTGTTTTAGTTTTTAATTAGTTAGGATTTAGTATTTTCTATATGTATTTGTGTGTTAATTTTTCTTTGTAGGAATCCTAAACTTTAGACGGCACTACATTTTCAAGCCAAACCCGAAAGGAGGAGTAGTCCCACCAATTGAGTTGTAACACCCCAAACCTGACCCAAAAGTTAGGCCCGAATCTGGCGTGTCAGAATGAAGTATTTTTCGAAGACTATGTTTTCATTGAAAACCCTCCTTGATATTTAAAAACTAAAGTCTCAGTATGTGTTCATTCAATTTCAAAACGTGGTTCAATGAAAAGTTATTCACTTTTAAAAAACGTTATTAACTTCAATAAAAATCTCTTTTAGTCGCGGAAGCTAATTTAAGGTAAAGAAGTTTAAACGTATGTTTTAAAAAAGTAATTGGGTTTAAAACTCGTCTACGCCTAACAGATATAAAACGTAACAAAATCCGAAATTCAGTATTAAATCCAGAGAGGCCTTATTACAGAAATTAAAACCCAAAATGGAATTTAAACCATATGTAAAGTCCAAAACATAACAGTCGTATTCGTGTGGTCACCTCCGAGTCCCTCGCAGCATCGATCCTCCTAACGCTAGGGATTACCTGCACAGTTAAAAACGGGATGAGTTTCCAAAAACTCAGTGTGTAATCCCCTTACTATAGTAACAATCGATATCTGAAAAAACCCAATCGAATAGTGCGGGCCAAAGCCCTTTAACGATAAAGATGCAGTCCAGTTTAGAGTATCCATGGGCCAAAACCCACTACAATATCATTTGGGTCACAGCCCATAACAGAATCAATTAGGCCTAGCCCAAACCAATATAGAACAAGTGGCCCTAAGCCCAGTACAATGACAAATCTCATAAACAGATATGCAAAAGTATAAGGATGCATCCCACCCCGATCCAGCCAACACACCACCCGTACCAACCCTACACTCCTGTGGGGATAAAATCGACCCACCCAAAGAAACACACCAAGCTTAGCACCGCCATGGCACTAAGTCAACAGTAATGGCTCGTGCCAGGACAAAACGGCTAAAAGCCATAAATATCGCAACAACGCTGCCAGTTAACAGAACGGCTAAAAGTCATAAATTGAATGGTTATAAACTATAATCAGGATGGCACATAGCCATAATTATGATGGCACAAAGCTATCGGTAACTGTAATAAGTTTGGAACCTAGCCATCAGCTACGGTAATATAATCAGCACACAGCCATGGTAATTATGATCGACACAGAGTCATCAGTATATATGTTAGGCACATAGCCACGGGTAAATACGATTGGCACAAAGCCGTAATCAAGATGGCACAGAGCCATATTTAGGTTAGCACAGAGCCATAATTAGATTACGCAGCTTTAAGCCGTCCGTCGGTCCACAGTCGTCTCATGCGACCCGTGCGACCCTATCAGAACTTCCTTCGTATCAATGTCCCAACCCCATGTAATATGTCGTGTATGTCATGCTCAATCATTACACGTGTATGCAAAATGGCCATGCTCAGTAAAGTCATTTAAACACATTAAAAGCATATCAGTCACACGACCACAGTCAAGTTAGTTAAAACACAGTCATACGATCACAGTCAAATCAGTCAAATTCATAGTCTAAGTCAGTCATTTACCCACAAGGGCAAAACAATCATTTTACCCTATAAGGGTATTTCGGTAATCCTACCCTTTAGGGGTATTTCAGTAATTTCACAAATCAGGGGTATTTCAGTAATTTCACAAATCGAGGGTATTTTGGTAATTTCACAAATCAGGGGTATTTCAGTAACTTCACAAATCGGGGGTATTTCGGTAATTTCACAAATCGGGGGTATTTCGGTAATTTCACAAATCGGGGGTATTTAGGTAATTTCACAGATTGAGGGTATTTCGATAATTTCACAATCCGAGGGTATTTCAGTAATTTTACAATGCGAGGGTATTTCAGTAATTTCACAAATCGGGGGTATTTCGGTAATTTTACAATCCGAGGGTATTTCGGTAATTTTACAAATTGAGGGTATCAACAACCCAATAGAATGTCCACCGTCGCCTCGAGCGACTTAAGTAACCTAAACAGTAGCAACGGTGTAAATGGGCTTGAGGCCCATTACTCGGCCCAAGTGGGCCCAGACACTCGTGTGGCCCCTTTAGCCCATAAACAGCCATAGTTATGCAAACGTCACAGTCCAAACAACACTTACCACATCACATACATTTTATCCGTGTGGGCCCACAAGCCCACACAACCCATTTCGGCCCAACAAGGCCCAGAACAGCCCAAGACCACGAGAGCGCTCGTGGTGGCTTCTACAGACTAACGCCCATGTTCGTGGGCTCGATCCACCAGACGTGGGATCGCACGCTCGTATGGCATAATTCACCGGTATTTCGGCTTTTCGGCATTTTGTCGATCTACGACCAGAAGGAGTGCGGTTACACACCTGATCACGTAGAGTACTAAAAATTCCTGATCGCCAGAACCTATATTCAAACATAACATTCCGTTAATCACTTAACAAATAGTGTTAGAAAAACTGATGTGTCTAAAACTAACTATGACCACAATAAAGGCAAGCCCACCTATCGTTTAATAGTATAGTTATGGTAAGACCGGTAATATCGTATCCACAAGGACCAAGAGTACTAGTAATTACTATCTTCTTATTATCTAGCCTAAAAATTGGAGTGAATTCTTTTAAACTAAAACTTAATTAAAAACACAACAACGAAAGAATTGGGAAAAATACTTTTAGACAACTTATGTGATAGGCAATACCTAAGGAAGAATCCACCTAGACTTCACTTATTACTTTTGATTCATGTGATTTATTCACTTGTCTTAATCCGTAGAAATCCCTGATTTATGTTAATATCTCTCTCGAGACTAAAAACAACTGACTCTAGTTTGATTGAGTGAAATCTCTTTCTAATTAAAACCCCTATTGTCGCATTAACTCGATCTATAGATTCCCTTATTAGATTTGACTCTAATCCGTGATTTTTGTGCCTCTATGTCTAGGGTTGCAATCAACTCCGCTTAATTGTGTTGATCTACTCTTAAACAGGGACTTTTGCTCCACTGAATAAGCACATCCGACTTGAATCAATAACCTAAATTATCAAAACAAGAATAAGAACTCACAATTAAGAATAAGAACAAATATTTATCTTATAAATCAAATAGTAATAAGATCCGTCTTAGGTTTCATCCCCTTAGGTATCTAAGAGATTTAGTTCATACTGATAGAAGGAAACATCATAGAATAAGGAAAACTACAAAACATAAGAAAACCCAAAAACTTCTAAAGAACTTGATGGGAGATCTTCAGTATTGATGGAGATCCTTTCTCCGAGCTGCTTTCGATGGCTGTCTTCGAGTATTTTTTGCGTTCTGTTCAGCGTCCCCCTTAGGTCACCCCCTAGGGTGTTTATATAGGCTTTGGAACGTCATTCTTTGCTCACAAGTAACCTTTTTCGGATAGAATTAGTCTTTGATACGGCAGGGACACGCCCGTGTGTCACGCCTGTGCTCGATAGCCCTAGGCCGTGCTCGCTCCTGCTCATCACACACGACCGTGTGGTCTTCCCATGGATGATAGTCCAGGCCGTGGTTGATCCTGCTCGTAACACACGGCCGTGTCCAATGGTCCAGGCCGTGTTGATTTCCAAGTTAGGCCCATTTTGTCCCTTTTTTGCCCGTTTCTCGTTCTTTTCGACTCCCTAAGCTCTCCTAAGTGTAAAACATGAAATTAAAGGATTAGGAGCATTGGATTCATCAAATCTAATAAAAACTCATCCAAAAATAAGCTAAGCATGGGGTTAAAATATGTATAAATGATGGTTTATCAAAAACCCTTATCAACCACTTAGCCGAGAGGTCGATTACCACTTGCCTTGACTAGATCAGTCGACTATGATTAGCCGACTCGAACCAGAGTTTGGTGCAGCCACCCTTCCGCATCCTGGCGGAAAGTCCCGAACAGCCGACACTGCACGCCTCTTAAACTTGGGAGTAGAGGCTACGAGTCCATTTCCAGTAGGCACTTTTCCTGATCCCCCCTCAGACTGGCTATCACTTGCCTCCATGATAATCTCTTGATTGCCTTGATCGAAACCTTAGAGTAGGATGTCGGCTACTATTAATCACTTGCCCTTTAATCGCCCGTCGAGGAACCTTAAACAAACCAATCATCAGTCAAGATAAGAAAGGGAGGTTCGGCAGATAAAGAGGAATACCATCGATACCGAAAATAGTTAAAAACATTAACCACCACTTACTATCTCATTCGGCCCAGAGGAGAAATCCCTAACTCGAGCTCACTGGCTAAACCGTCGAAGATTTGAAACTAAGAGGATTGGAGATGGATGACGAAACAAAGAAAATAGAAAAAGGAAAGTGTAGAAGTCGACTAAAGATTCTCAATAGGCAAAGTGAAAGTATTCGAGTTTAGCAATACAAGGAGGGACACACGAAAAGAGTCGAAGGAAAGAGAGAAAAGGAAAAAGGGGTATTCGGCTATCACTAGGAGAAAAAGGAAACAGAAGAACCTTACCTCGATTTAGAAAAAGAGGAGAAGAATAATGTCAATTCAGCACAGGCAGCACTTGATACAAAGAAAATAACAGAGAAAATGGGTATTGCTCGGTTTTGAAAAAGGCACAAAAAAGAAATAAAACAAATGAGTCAAAAGCCGAAATGGATAAAAGAAAAACGACATCCCTTCATGCACTAGCCGAATTTCCAAGAGCAAGGACCCCAATATTCGGCCAACACCTACCCATTTCAAATTCCCTGATTTTCTCCTTGAATTCAGCCACCAACCGAGTTTGAATTACAATCAAACTCCTTCATCCAATTTTCATCCCTTGAAACACTCCCCTAAAACACTCACTTGACCAATTCAAACTCTCCAACACAGAGTTCAAATCCAACACAAACTCTTGCCCACACAAGAGTAAAATAAATAATCCCCTTTTGCAGGCAGCGAGACTTGAACCTCTGCCCTCCTTGCCATACCTTGTGACGCCACAACCACTCCACCACAGGCTCTCTTGTGTCTCCTTTTTAACCACAATTACTAATAAGGCTTAATACCAGGAGTCACGGTCCTCTAAAGCTAAAAATAAAAATTTTCCAAATGACATGGCTTGAACCCAGGACTTCATATAAGCCCCCTAACATTCCAAAATCACTCACCTAATAGATCCAACTTGCATTAATTCCGTTCTCTTTTTCTCAAAAGTTTTAAACGCTGAAACACCCTAAACCCGGCCCACAAGCCCCGACCGGATCTGGTATGCTTCTTAAGAAAAATTCGTTTTGTCGTTTTGTAAAATGATGTGATTTTTTTTGTGGTAAAGAATAGATTTGAAGTACGAACTTGTTAAAAATCGTTTTGAAATTTAAATTTGTTTATATATATATAATCATCAAAATCTATGTTTTTAATAAAAATTATTTTGTCAAAAGAAGATCCAAATTTATGAATTAATATTTTGAAAACTATAAGTATTTAGATGTCAAAACATTTTCATACGATTATCGAAATATTTAATTGTTTAGTTGAAATTGATCGTAGCAGAATATAAATTAAAACGTAAAAGTAACATAGCTAATGGCGACCTTATTACAAAAACATATCCCAAACTAAATCCCAAAATATATAAGAAAACGTAGTAAGTTTAATATAAAGGAAAACCCAATTTACTGAGTTGAGCAATGGCCACCACGTCGTCCTTGCTGACCCGGTCCAAATCATTGAGTATTACCTGAAAAGATATCCCACGGAAGGGTGAGTCAACAGACTCAATGTGTAACAATACACTAAAAGTCCAATCGATCATAGCAATAAGCCCATAATATAGCAAATTAAATAATAACTGATTAAATCACATGTACATATAAAATGAAATGCAATCCCGAACCCAACTTAGATATCCATCCGCTACACACCACCCGTACCTACCAATCACACCGTGGGGATTACTAAATCAACCTCCATCCGCTACACACCATCGGCGCGCTTCTTTGCAGTCAACATGCACATCGCCCTTATAAATTGTGGCATGGCCACCAGATAATTGTGACAGAGTCACCGGATTCGTAATGTCGTGACCGAAGTCACCGGATTCATAATGTCGTGACCGAAGTCACCGGATAATGTGGTAAAAACCACCGGAACACTTCCCCTTTCAATATTACCCATATGCCCATGCAATAACATATTATTTCATTATCATGCCATATGCCCCATTATCATATCAGAATCAGACACATTTCATATTATGCATATAGCATTATTAGCGATGTAAATATTATGCCTTGTACATTATATCAAAATCATAATCAAATATTGAATATGTTTCATATTAGAATCATACATAGTACGAAGGAATAACATACCTCAATTCACTGTACCATTGAATGGTACCCGAAGCCATAAACATTTATATTTCTTTATAAACACATTTTTATCAATAAAGCTATTGATCTATTAGAAGTTTAGCATAAGTTACACACCTTGCAAACACGGAAAGCGATATAATACTTAAGATTTCCGACCCTTGCCTACAACGTCGATAGCACCTACATAACTTATGTGAGAAATCGATTATCACTAAAAAGATATGGCCTTTGGCCGAATATCATCATCTCCTTACCTTGGATTATTCAAATCCCGAATGATTCCCCCTAAACGTTGGCTACAAAGAAACCCCGAACTTTCCTTCAAGTTTCGGCCAAAGATAATAAAAAGGGATTAGATTCCTAGATTCGGCTAATCCAAAAGAAAAGAAAGAAAATGATTGATAGATAATCCTTACCCGTAACACAGAGATTGATTCACCCTTACTTGAACTATAAAGGGATTCGACCTTAACAATTAAAAAGAAAAAGAAATGGTGATTTCGGCTTTAACAAAAGAGAAGAGAAAAGATGGTGGAAATAGAGAATGGTTTCGGCTAAGAGAAAGAAGGAGAAAAGAGAAAGAGAAAGAAAAAGAAAAAGAAAAGAATATGAGATATGCCCTTGGTGCTAGGATGATTTCGGCACTAGAGAGGAAGAAAATAAATATGAAATGTCTTCTAAACTTTTTGGTAATGGTCAAGTAAGAAAGGATGAAAGAAAAATGTCTTCAAAAGTGGTAATATTTTGGTACCAAAAAGAGAGAAAAGCTTGAAAGAAAAACAAAGAAAAAGAGTACCAATTTGGTCAAAATATGATAGCCACAACAAAACAAAGTTTTCACCTAATGCAAATGACCATTTCGGCTAGGAAGAAAAATTTGGAGAAAAGGGAAAAGATGCACAAATTGTTAAGATTTTGGTCAACTAACACCCCCTAATCCCATACAACATTCGGCCAACTCACAAGCCAACACTATCCCCCTTTTTCCTCCTCATTTCTTCCCTATCATCCCCTTAATCACTATCACCATTAAACCAACCCCCTTAGCCCTTATGCCGTCTAGGTTCATGGTCAAATGACCATGGAAAAGCTTCCAAAACATCATCCACTCTTCAAGCCTTTTGTCCCCTAAACCTTCCTTAACAACTTGATACCTTACCATAACTACTAACTTGCCTTTTCCCTTTGGTCTACTATCCAAAAAATAAAAGAAGAGTCCATCCAATCAAGATAAGGTTTGACCGACACTATAGGAAAGAGAACAAAAATTAAAATTCCATCCTATTGCTAGCTAAAGGATTCGAACCTCTACCTTCATGCATTCACCCATGCGCCATCACCACTTTACTAATTGACTTGTCTTGTGATTAAACCTCACATTAATTCTCTTAAGGCCAAACTTGCTTAGCTCCCTTTACAAACTAAAAATCTAATATTTTTCAAAGCATTCTCCTATATTCTAAAATTCTCAAGCCCCTAAAACTCATACAAAGAGCACACAACAAAACAATACACACATTCAAGCGAAAAAATTTCATAACCCCTAAATCCTGGATATTACAATTCTACCCTCCTAAAAAAATTTTTGACCTCGAAATTACCCGACAAGAATAAGTGAGGGTATTCTTTGTCGCATAGCTTCCTCCCGCTCCCCACGAAGCTTCTTCCGATCCATGGTTACGCCATAACACTTTGACGAGAGGAACTGATTTCCTCCGTAACACCTTCACATCCCGATCTAGAATTTGAATCGGTTCCTCCTCATAGGATAAATCGATCGTAGTTCTACCTCCTCAATCGGCACTACATGACATGATGGATCCGACCGTGAACGACGTAACATCGAAACATGAAACACATCATGCATTTGCTTCAACTCCGAAGGTAACTCTAACTGATATGCCACTGGTCCAACCCGCTTCAAAACCCGATAAGGTCCTATAAACCTGGGGCTTAACTTTCCTTTGCGACCAAATCTCATCACCTTTTTCCAAGGCGAAACCTTTAGGAACACTTGGTCTCCCACAACAAACTCTATTTCCTTTACTTCAAATCTGCGTACGACTTTTGCCTATCAGATGCCTCCTTCAACCGTGCCCGAATTACCTTAACCTTTTCTTCGGATTCAGCCACAATCTCTGGACCCAAAACCTGACGTTCCCCTAATTCTGTCCAACACGTAGGAGTGCGACACTTCCGTCCATATAGCACTTCATACGGTGCCATCCGAATACTGGCTTGGTAACTGTTGTTGTATGCAAACTCTACTAAAGGCAAAAACTCTTCCCAGCTTCCTCTGAAATCTATCACACATCCCCTTAACATATCCTCTAATACTTGGATTACTCGCTCAGACTGACCGTCAGACTGTGGATGAAATGCCGTACTGAAGTCTAATCTGGTGCCCAAAGCCTGATGTAATGCTTTCCAAAACCGAGACGTAAACCTCAGATCTCTATCCGAAATAATCGACACCGGCACTCCATGCAATCTTACAATCTCTGCCACATACAACTTCGCCAATTTCTACAAAGAGTAATCAACTCGCACAGGTATGAAATGTGCAGACTTTGTCAATCGATCCACTATCACCCATACCGAGTCTTTCTTAGTAGGCGTAAGGGGAAGCCCACTAACAAAATCCCTGGTGATACGCTCCCACTTCCATTGCGGAATCTTTATTGGCTGAAGCAATCCCGATGGAACTTGGTGTTCAGCCTTAACTTGCTGACACGTTAAGCACTTCCCAACAAATTCCGTAACTTCCCGCTTAAGACCAGGCCACCAAAATTGATCCCGAAGGTCCTTGTACAACTTACTACCTCCCGGATGCATCGCATAAGGACTACCATGCGATTCCTGAAGAATTCTTCGCCTAAGCTCCTCATCCTTCGGCATACAGACCTTACCCTTGAAACACAAAACTCCATCGCTGTTAACACCATAATCTTCCAGCTCCCCATTCTGCACTTGCTGTAGTTTAACACTTAAATCATCATCTACCAACTGTCTTTCTTTCACCTGACTCAACCACATCGGCTTTACTTGTAGTTTCGCCAACAAGCTTCCGTCGTCATAAAGACTAAGATGTGCGAACATCGCCCTTAAATCCGACACCACTTTCCTACTTAGGGCATCTGCTACTACATTCGCCTTGCCTGGATGATATTCTATAGAACAATCGTAGTCTTTCAACAACTCCACCCATCTTCGTTGTCTCAGATTCAGCTCCTTCGGTCGTGATACTTAAGACTCTTGTGGTCCGTATAGATTCTCGACTTTTCTCCATACAAATAATGCCTCCACACCTTAAGAGTAAAGACTACCGCCGCTAACTCCAAGTCATGCGTCGGTAGTTAACCTCGTGAGGCCTCAATTGCCGAGACGCATACGCAACCACCTTCCCGTCTTGCATCAAAACACATCCCAATCCAATGTGAGACGCATCACAATACACCACAAAGTCCTTCCCTGCCTCAAAATTGAATCAAAACCGGAGCTTCAGTCAAAACCCTTTTAAGCTTCTCAAAGCTCTCTTGCTGCTTATCCGTCCACACGAAAGGTATCTCTTTTCTAAACAACTTCGTCAAAGGTGCCGCTATCGAGGAGAATCCTTCGACGAACCTTCTGTAGTAACCCGCTAAACCCAAGAAACTGCGAACCTCAGCTACAGACTTAGGTGGTTTCCAATCTAACACTGCCTCAATCTTCCGAGGATCCACCCTTATCCTTCCGCGGACACCACATGGCCTAAAAACGCAACTTCTTTCAAATGCCAAATTCGCACTTGCTGAATTTGGCATAAAGCTTCTTCTCCCTCAACACTTGCAACACTATCCGAAGATGCTCATCATGCTGTAACTCAGACTTGGAATACACAAGAATGTCGTCTATGAACACAACAACAAACTGATCCAAGTAGGGTTGAAAAACCCGATTCATCATATCCATGAACGCAGCTGGGGCATTAGTCAATCCGAACGGCATTACCAAAAATTCATAATGCCCATATCTTGTTCTAAAAAGTCGTCTTATGGATATTCGCTTCCTTCACCTTAAGCTGATGATACCCCGACCTTAGATCTATCTTTGAGAATACCGCAGCTCCCCTAAGCTGATCGAATAAGTCATCTATCCTTGGCAAAGGATACTTGTTCTTGATGGTCAGCTTATTCAACTGCCGGTAATCTATGCACATACGCATAGTCCCGTCCTTCTTCTTCACGAACAAAACTGGTGCTCCCCATGGTGACACACTAGGTCGGATAAACCCACGATCAAGCAACTCTTGAATTTGAGCCTTAAGCTCAACCAACTCCTTTGGTGCCATTCTATACGGAGCGATAGATACTGCGCCATTCCAGGGCAACAAGTCAATCCCAAATTCCACCTCCGATCCGGGAGGCAATCACGGAAGTTCTTCCCGAAAGACATCCACGAATTCCCTTACAGTCCCGACTCCTTCAACGAGCTGCCTCCTTAGCTTCTAAGGCACTCGACCAACATAAGAAAAGCCAAACAACCCTTCCTAACCATCTTATGCGCCTTAGGGCGAGATACTACATTTGATAAGTAGTTTCGTCTCTCTCGCCCATCACCACAACTTCCTTATCGTCCATAGATCTTAGTGACATCCGCTTAGCAAAGACAATCCACATTCGCACGATACTTCACTAGCCAATCCATGCCTAGGATCAAGTCAAATTCCCGAATGGCAACTCCATTAAATTAGCCGGAAATCGCATCCCTTGAACTTCTAAAGGCACTTCTTTAAAGAGCTTATCTACTACTACTGATCTGTCCTAAAGGACTAAATACGATCATCTCCCTGATGCAGTCTCGAGTTCACATGCGAGTTCGGATACTTCACTAGCGATGTATGAATGAGTTGACCCTATATCTATCAAAGCAATAAAGGGCAACCTGAAATAAGAAAAGCGTGCAGTGATAACATCGTGTGCATCACTATCTTCCCTCCGACGAACCGCATACACCAAACTCGGTGTCTAGCCTCGCATTACCACCGCCTCTGCCAGAGTACCGCGACCTCTACCAAAACCATTACCTCGCCACTCGAACCACGACCCCTCATCGGTCGCTTTGTCCACCTCTGCGCGGCTGATTAAAACTCCGACATACCGATTTCTCTCTGTATCCATCGGACAATCCTTAATCATATGATCCTTGGATCCACACTTGAAACATCCTCCTGTCTTCTTCCAACATTCTCCCGGGTGCATCTTTCCACATTGAGCACAAGTACGATATTGTCCTCCCGAAGCAACTTGCTGACCTCGCGGCCCATCAACTCTAGGTTTCTTTTGAAAATTCCCGGATGACCCTGAAGACCCATAGCTCCTCTTATTCTTATTCTGACCTCGATCTCTGTTCTGTCTCTCGATCCACTTAACTTCTTCAGCTATCCGTGCTCTATCCACTAAAACTGCAAAATCCCTCTCACGATGCGGTGCAATCAACACTCGCAGCTCATCTCGCAACCCATCCTCAAATCTGACACACCGCTCATAATCAGTAGCTACAATCCCTCTGGCATATCGGCTTAACCGTAAAAACTCCGCTTCATACTCAGCTATCGACTTATTTCCTTGTACCAGATTCAGGAACGCCTTTCTCTGAGAGTCAATGTAGCTAGCTCCGACATATTTCCCTTCAAACTTAATCTTAAAATACCCCCAATCCACACGATCCACAGGAATACTCTCTTTGACAGTGAGCCACCACTGATGCGCCTCAAATCGGCAAGCGTAAACAAAGACCTTTCAATTTCTCCTCGGCGGTGCGGTCCCAATCGTCCATGATCCTCTCGATCGCTTCTAACCAATACTCCATTGCATTCGGAGCTACCCTGATACTCCCTAAAAACCTCGGCTCGTTAGATCTAAGTCTCTCGACCACCGACTTTCGAGCTCCATTACTCATACTAGCTCCTCGCTACTCGCTCTAGGACTCGCAGCATAGCTCATGATACAGCATCATCTCCTCCGGTTGCTCTTGAAATTCTGCTCCAATAGCTGGTGGCGGTGCCTCGTTTTCGGAACCCTGGCCAGACCTAACTGGTTCGGACATAGCCATTCTACCTCTACCGCGTCCACGACGACCACGTCCCCTAGAACTCATGTCTACTTAGTGTCTTATCTGTTTTTACGAAAATTTAGGCATTAGAGTCTTTTCACTTTCTTGTTTAAAGAAAATTTTATGCAACAGAGTTTTAATCAGTGATTTTTCCTGTATAAGTACACATATACCTAGGGTCCATGTCTCTAAAGTATAGTTTCCTTAGTCTTATCAACTAAAGTATCTCACATCAACATACTCACATCAATTTATCAACAAAAGAACTTACCAGGTGGACTTGGGTCGAGAACTCGGGTGACATGCTTCTATTTTAACCAAAAATTTTCAAAAAGTCATTTGGAATTAATTTTGAAAACGTTGTGGGCTTCAAAACCCAAGGCCGAGTGTTTATAACTGGGCTCTGATACCAAGTTGAAAAACCCCAAACCCGGCCCACAAGCCCCGACCGGATCTGGTATGCTTCTTAAGAAAAATTCATTTTGTCGTTTTGTAAAATGATGTGATTTTTTTGTGGTAAAGAATAGATTTGAAGTACGAACTTGTTAAAAATCGTTTTGAAATTTAAATTTGTTTATATATATATAATCATGAAAATCTATGTTTTTAATAAAAAAAATTTTTGTCAAAAGAAGATCCAAATTTATGAATTAATATTTTGAAAACTATAAGTATTTAGATGTCAAAACATTTTCATACGATTATCGAAATATTTAATTGTTTAGTTGAAATTGATCGTAGCAGAATATAAATTAAAACGTAAAAGTAACATAGCTAATGGCGACCTTATTACAAAAACATATCCCAAACTAAATCCCAAAATATATAAGAAAACGTAGTAAGTTTAATATAAAGGAAAACCCAATTTATCGAGTTGAGCAATGGCCACCACGTCGTCCTTGGCGGACCGGTCCAAATCATTGAGTATTACTCAAAAGATATCCCACGGAAGGGTGAGTCAACGGACTCAATGTGTAACAATACACTAAAAGTCCAATCGATCATAGCAATAAGCCCATAATATAGCAAATTAAATAATAATCGATTAAATCACATGTACATATAAAATGAAATGCAATCCCGAACCCAACTTAGATATCCATCCTACACACACCACCCGTACCTACCAATCACACCGTGGGGATTACTAAATCAACCCTCCATCCGCTACACACCATCGAAGGCGATTCTTGCGAGTCAACATGCACATCGCCCTTATAAATTGTGGCATGGCCACGGATAATTGTGACAGAGTCACCGGATTAAATAATGTCGTGACCGAAGTCACCGGATTCATAATGTCGTGACCGAAGTCACCGGATAATGTGGTAAAACCACCGGAACACTTCCCTTTCAATATTACCCATATGCCCATGCAATAACATATTATTTCATTATCATGCCATATGCCCCATTATCATATCGGAATCGGACACATTTCATATTATGCATATAGCATTATTAGCGATGTAAATATTATGCCTTGTACATTATATCAAAATCATAATCAAATATTGAATATGTTTCATATTAGAATCATACATAGTACGAAGGAATAACATACCTCAATTCACCGTACCATTGAATGGTACCCGAAGCCATAAACATTTATATTTCTTTATAAACACATTTTTATCAATAAAGCTATTGATCTATTAGAAGTTTAGCATAAGTTACACACCTTGCAAACACGGAAAGCGATATAATACTTAAGATTTCCGACCCTTGCCTACAACGTCGATAGCACCTACATAACTTATGTGAGAAATCGATTATCACTAAAAAGATATGGCCTTTGGCCGAATATCATCATCTCCTTACCTTGGATTATTCAAATCCCGAATGATTCCCCCTAAACGTTGGCTACAAAGAAACCCCGAACTTTCCTTCAAGTTTCGGCCAAAGATAATAAAAAGGGATTAGATTCCTAGATTCGGCTAATCCAAAAGAAAAGAAAGAAAATGATTGATAGATAATCCTTACCCGTAACACAGAGATTGATTCACCCTTACTTGAACTATAAAGGGATTCGACCTTAACAATTAAAAAGAAAAAGAAATGGTGATTTCGGCTTTAACAAAAGAGAAGAGAAAAGATGGTGGAAATAGAGAATGGTTTCGGCTAAGAGAAAGAAGGAGAAAAGAGAAAGAGGAAGAAAAAGAAAAAAAAAAGAATATGAGATATGCCCTTGGTGCTAGGATGATTTCGGCACTAGAGAGGAAGAAAAGAAATATGAAATGTCTTCTAAAATTTTTGGTAATGGTCAAGTAAGAAAGGATGAAAGAAAAATGTCTTCAAAAGTGGTAATATTTTGGTACCAAAAAGAGAGAAAAGCTTGAAAGAAAAACAAAGAAAAAGAGTACCAATTTGGTCAAAATATGATAGCCACAACAAAACAAAGTTTTCACCTAATGCAAATGACCATTTCGGCTAGGAAGAAAAATTTGGAGAAAAGGGAAAAGATGCACAAATTGTTAAGATTTTGGTCAACTAACACCCCCTAATCCCATACAACATTCGGCCAACTCACAAGCCAACACTATCCCCCTTTTTCCTCCTCATTTCTTCCCTATCATCCCCTTAATCATTATCACCATTAAACCAACCCCCCTTAGCCCTTATGCCGTCTAGGTTCATGGTCAAATGACCATGGAAAAGCTTCCAAAACATCATCCACTCTTCAAGCCTTTTGTCCCCTAAACCTTCCTTAACAACTTGATTCCTTACCATAACTACTAACTTGCCTTTTCCCTTTGGTCTACTATCCAAAAAAATAAAAGAAGAGTCCATCCAATCAAGATAAGGTTTGACCGACACTATAGGAAAGAGAACAAAAATTAAAATTCCATCCTATTGCTAGCTAAAGGATTCGAACCTCTACCTTCATGCATTCACCCATGCGCCATCACCACTTTACTAATTGACTTGTCTTGTGATTAAACCTCACATTAATTCTCTTAAGGCCAAACTTGCTTAGCTCCCTTTCTGAAACTAAAAATCTAATATTTTTCGAAAGCATTCTCCTATATTCTAAAATTCTCGAAGCCCCTAAAACTCATACAAAGAGCACACAACAAAACAATGCACACATTCAAGCGAAAAAATTTCATAACCCCTAAATCCTGGATATTACAAACGCTCCCATGCCCAAGGCCCAATAGGCCCAATTCTACTAGGCCCAAATTCAGGGTGTTACATGAGTTGCACGAATCACGCCAATCGGGTAACCTCTTTCCTTTATATTTTTATTGCACATTAAGGACAATGTACCGAATAAAGTGTGGGGTTGACTAAGTTAAAATTTTAAAAAGATTATTTTGTTTTATTTTCCTTTATTTTTAGTTTTTAATAGTTAATTTTGCATGTTTTCTTTGTGCTTGAGCTTGCAGAAATACAAGTGATTGGTTATGAGCATGTTAATAGGATTTTGTGAATAAATTGTAAATTTAGTTTGATAATAATTGATTCTAAATTTATAAATTTAGATTACTTAGTTCAATTTATTACATTGTGAATAGATTTAAGATGTTAACTATACCACATAATAAATAAGTATATAAATAGCATGCATGTTTAATTGAATTATAATTGGAGAAATTGATACACTTGATTGATTTAGTCAATGTATAGAATTACCTAGGGATGACCTAAGGCATTGTTTGGTAGACAGTTTTTCGAGCCTAAGAGCTATCCCATAAATATTTTTCATAGTACCTATTTTGAGCCTTGATCCATTTTCGTGATGAACCAGAATTGAAACCTTAAGCCTATTATATATTCTCTTTGATCCTTTATTTTGTTGTCCTTACATGAATTTAGACTCTCGACCATTGATATTTATGGATTAGGTAGACACATCACGGTGATTTCAAAAGAGAAAAAAATTGAGTGAACTAAGGAATTGTATGGTATAGTGAGTATAAGATTTTTGAGCTTGTAGAAAAAATAAGGCAAAATACCAATCGAGAAAATCTTGATGAAAAATAAAAACAGAGTTGGAAAAAAAGTACACTCACCTTTTTTCAAAAGAAAAATATATATATTCTGAGCTCAGATGATTATACTCATGAATACTATATTATGCCGTAGTAAATGGAAAGATAAGGAAGGTGAGGGAAGTGGATATAAAGAGGTGAGCTACGTGTATACTCGGGGGAATATCGGGGACAATACAATGTGCTAAACTACTTTCATGCTTAGTTATTTTGTCGAGCCTGTTCTTTAAATCCCAAACCAACCTAAGTCGCAAAACGTTACAAGCCGAAAAGTCCTATGTGACTTAGGTAGTACCTTATATGGATGAAATTGTGTCGAGTTTTGATGTTTTTACCACTTACATACATTTGAACATATATGTATATTTGTATATTTTTTTGATGGAAACCTATAGTTAACATTCTTTTATTTGTTTACTTTGTATTTTATTGAACTAACTCGTCTAACTTTAGAAATTGTGAGTCAATTGTATATCATTCTAGAGTTATGTGTTTATTTACACTTTCATGTTAATATATTTCTATCCAATTCCTATATCAAGCTTGCTCAAGTACATTTTCTTTTCTTTGCATGTTTATTTCTTGCTTTTAGTTTAGTTTGTTTTCAGTTTTTATTTTGTTTTTGTTTAGTTTACTTGAGGACAAGCAAAGACTTAAGTGTGGGGGTATTTGACATACCGTAAAATATAGTACTTAATTCGAGCTATTTTCACACTTAAGAAGCTTGCTTTCTATGCAATTCAGTATTCATTATTATGTTTTTGGTATTTAGTACTTAGTATTAAATATTAGTAAAATAAATATTTTTAACACATTTTGTGAGTGTTGTGACCTATTAGGCCTACACAGGCCTTAGGTAGTGCTAATATGTATAGGCCTAATAGCTGTGGGAGAGAAGGACGACTGATGCATAAGCTTCCCGAGCCGATTAAGCATGAAACAAACCAAAAAAGGCATGGAACACCTGTTGTGCCGCACCATGTAAGGGCTATGGCGTGACATTGGTCCACTTGCTGCCCAAGTATATCAAGGCTATTTTCGTCTACACAATCAACTTTATATGAAGACCTAGGACGTGCTGAAGACCTAGGTTAGGTTGTCAAGACTTCTATAAATAAAACCTTAGGGGTTTGATGTAACTAAGTCATCTTAGTTGCAATAAAAAACCTTAGTTGTTTAGGAGTAAGATAGATTTAGTTTCTTTTGGCTTTTCTAAACTCTTTTGTTTTTCCTCTTGGAATTGACTTTGATCCAAGAGTTCTTTTATATTATTGAAGTATTCAGTTTATTTCTTCTTTGCAATCGACATATTTCGTTATTCTGATCGAGAGATTTACTACTTCGTTCTCCATTCGACATCAATCCCAAGATTATTCTAATATCTTTTCTTTCTGATTTAATCGTGTTCTTTACATGTTTATTATAACACCCCTAACCCATATACATTGCCGGAATAGGGTTACAGAGCGTTACTAGAGGTTTTCAGAACATTTACAGACATTTCATGTTAATCACTATTCATTTTTCGAGATTATACATAACGTCCCTTAAATGGGCCCTTGAGGCCCAATACGAGTATTAGGAACGAATTGGGACTAAATTGGGATCTTAGGAATTTTTTTTTGTGAAATTCCAAAATTTTTCCCATGTACAGGGCTCACATGCCCGTGTGGTCGGGCCGTCTAGTCTCACATGCCCGTGTCCCTAACCCTTGTACCTCTCTGACTTTTATGGCATGAAGAAATTTAAGTCACACGGCCAAGTCACACGCCCGTGTGCTAGGCCATGTGGCGAATTTTTATTTTCGAAATTAGGTGCAGTTTTCACACGGACGTGTAACACGCTTGTGTTCAAGGCCGTGTCAACCACACGGCTGAGACACGCACCCATTTCTCTGCCCGTGTTCTCAATTCTGAGCATTCTGTTTTCTCAAATTTAATGTGCAGGGGACACACGACCTGGCTACACGCCCATGGGGTAGGCCGTGTGTAGACATACGCCCGTGTGTCTACCCGTGTGGACAAAATGAAGCCATTTCTTAGCTTCATTGTCTAACCCAATTTTGCCAACAACCTACACCAATACTTGCATGTATATACCATCCAAATCAAGCATTAAAACCAAGCCTAAACTAACATCTATCATGGCATAATATCACATGCAATTCATGTTTATAATTATACTTTTAGGGCATATACAATATAAACATACTCTATTCATCCATATTTAACACAAGCATTGAACATGAAATAACTTATAAACACACCAAATAAATCATTACTAGCCATTCTAATGGCTAGATTACAAAACATCACTTACAAGTCATTATTTGGCCAAATAAGCCTATACATGCCATTATACCAAAATGAGATTTCTAAATATACCAAAAAGGAGATAGTGGATAGTGTGGTTATGCTCCAACCGATCCTCCAACCTTCGCGAGCTCACGAGCAATATAAAACAAGGGAAAAGTAAATGGGGTAAGCATTTCCATGCCTAGTAAGTTCGTATAACGGAAAATAATCTTACCTGTCATATCTCTTCAAACAAGCATACATAAACATACATTTCATCCATTATAGGTAGTTCACCTAAACATACACACTTGACCAAGCAAGTTAGTCATATAACATCATATAAATATCAAGTAAACATAAATGAGCTCATTACATACAAACTTCAATTAATTCCACCTTTCCATATTTTCAGAGTCTTTTCCGTTGAACTAATGAAATTTGGATGGACATTCGGGTGATGTACATAAGGTATACATATAAATTATCCGTCAATTCATATTCATAATTACCCATTGGGCATAAATTCAAAGAGCACACTCTCGAGCCACATATTTTACAATAGGATTACCAGTCCAGGCAAAATCTCAGTTTTTCAACCGACGTTCACAAGAGTCATTTAGGATTGCCAGTCCAGGCTAAATCCTATTAGTGGCCAATGCTCTAAAGAGCTTAATTAGGGTTACCCGTCCGGGCTAAACCCAATATATAACATATGCTTGAGAGGCTTAATTCAGGATTACCCGTCCGGGCTAAATCCTATTTGTAACATTTGTCATATCCTACTCGTTTCAAGAAATCACCACAATTCATCGAATTTCAATGTTCAACCAGGACATGACATTTTATCCATATTTTATAATTTATAGTTATTTCATTATGTTCATCATCACATACATATCATTAAAATCATATAATTCAATTCAAGCAATTTAACATACATATTTAAGTTACACGAACTTACCTTGACAATTGTTCGTGTTTGAATTTCAACTAATCCAAAACTTTTTGTTTCCCTTGATCTAATTCCGTAGTTGATCTTTTCAGGTCTATATAAGAAAATTTAATTATTAACTCATCACATTTTACATACATTTGCATTCTACTACATCCTAGGCAAAATTACTATTTTGCCCCTACTCTTTTCAAAAATTCAAATTTCGTTCCTAGGCTCGGAAAATGAAATTCATACAATCTAGTCCTCTTTCCAAGCCTAACCGAAATTTAAATAACAATTTTTAAAGCACGCACATTTCACAAATTTCAGCATTTTTCATGGGTTTTACTACTTTTTCATTTTAGTCCCTAACTAAGTTTCCATGAAAAATTGCTTTGTAGAAGTTGTTTATCTATCAACTAACTTTCATTTTCTACCATAAATTTAAAATTTCCAGCATTTACATCCATGGAAAAGTTTCTACACTTTGTTATCTTTTCAATATAAATCCCACAAATGGAAAGATTAGGCTATCCCGATTCTAAAAATATAAAAATCATTAAAAACGGGATTTGATTTCATACCTTTTCAAGCTTGGTAAGTTATCTTCCTCTCTCCTAGGGTTTCTATATAAAATATTGGGGAAGAAGATGAATAGAAAAGATGATAATTTCTTTTTATTTTTCTATCATGTTTTAAATTTGTTGATTTCCAATTTAGTCCCTAGCCATTTCTAATTTTTCCATGGATGAGTCACCAAGAAAAATCTACATACTTTTCTTTATGGTCTAATTACCATATAAGAACCTCTAATTTTGAATTCCATAGCTTTTTAATCCTTATAGCCTCTAGAATTCAACTTTCACATTTTATGCGATTTAGTCCTTCTCGTAATTAAGCACTAAATCGATAAAATTTTCGTACCAAAATTTTCACATATCATATCTATCATAATACGGACCATTTAATAAAATAAAAATAAATTATATTTTTGGGTCGGATTTGTGGTCCCGAAACCACTGTTTCGATTTCACCGAAATTGGGCTGTTACATTTATTTCAATTGAGATTAAAATTATGATTAACATGAGTGACTAAATCATTTAAAGGGATTAAAGAATGGATGGGGATGTGATCAGCAGAGGATTTAGGGTTTCTTGAGAGGATTAGTTGGTAGAGATTACACATTCTTAAACCCTAGGCTTGACAACCTTAGTAAGTAATCATAGGTGAGACGAGATCGGGAGATAAGTCAAACCGAGTAAATCGTAGTTATCCTGGTTGAGAAAGTGAGATTGAAAGATAAGCGAGTATTGTAATACCCCAGAAATTACTACAGTAAGAAAGTAAGATAGTATCCTTGATATAGTAAAATAAGGAAATAAAGTGACAAAAAGGGAAATTTTGAGTTATGTCAACATTGGGAAGTATATTATAACATATTAATTCAAGAAAGGATTACATCGCAAAAGTGAGAAAAGTTTTGTTGCCCAAGAGTAAATACTCAAAATTTGAGGGTTAAAGTATAAATATGAAAAAATTGAAAGACCAATAGTGCAAATATTTTAAGGGTGGAATGATTTAGAAACTAAGGAAAATGGATGAATTAGGACCAAATTGAATAGGTGAAGAATTATGAGGGACTAAATTGCAATTTTACCAAATTAAGTAATGACTCAAGGATGGAATTTTAAAAGATCATAAAGGGCAAAATGGTCAATTAGAAAGAGAGAGAACTCTAGAAGGCAATGATGATATTAGAGATATTTTGATGATATTTTATAATTATTTAATTAGATTAGAGCTGATCATGGGCTGGGCAGGGTCGGGCCCAAGCAAAATTCTAGGCCTGTTTTCTAGGCCCCGGTCCGGCTCGGCCCGAAATATGGGCCTAAAAAATTACCCAAGCCCGTCCCAAAATAAAATTGCTAAGCCCGAGCCCGAGCCGGCCCGACCCATATTAAATTTTTTTAAATTATTTTATTAAATAAAAAATTTTAAAATATAATAAATAAAACACATTTAAAAACATAAAAACAAATATTAAAACAAGAAACAAATAAAAAATGATACTAAAACAATTCTTAAAACAATACACAAATTGAAAGTGAAAGTGAAATTACAAAAGTAAAGTTAAAAATTTCAAATGATTAAAAATAAAATAAAATATTTATTATATAATTCGGCCCGGCCCGGGCCAAAAAAATCTTGCCCGAGGCCCGGCCCGTTTTCTAAACAGGCCTCGTTTTTTGTCCAAGCCCATTTTTTGGGCCTATATTTTTGTTCGAACCCTCTCATTTTTCGAGCGGGCTTTCGATCAGGTCTAAATTTGATAAATATTATTTTATTAATATTTTAATAAGATATTTTACTATTATTTTATTATTATTTTATTATTATTTTATTTAGTATAAAAGGAAAGAAAGATGAAGAATTTTCATCATCTTTCCATGCTCCCACGTGAGAAGAGAAGAGAAGAAAGAAATTTTCCTTTCTTTACAATTTGGTCTTTTTACCAAAAATTCACCATTTTCACTTAGAAATCAAAAGAATTTCCATAGCTACCAAGAGAGAAAAACAATAAGGAGACAATGGGGAGCTAGAATATTAACTTAGATTCAAGAAATAGAAGCTAGAGGAGAGAGAAAATCAAGTTAAAGATTGAAATCAATAGGACAAGGTAAGAACATCAAAATTTCAATATATTTTTAAGTTTGATATTATTGAAAAAGCATGAAAATGATGTTAAAGTAGAGTTTTCTTATATAAGGTTCTATGTTCTTGATATGTTAGTGAAGGCAAATTAGAGAAAGTGATGGGAAATATTGTAGAGAAAGGGAAATGAGGGTGTTATAAACTTAGTTATCAACATTTTACACTAAAACAGTTTTGGACAGTAGCAGTAGTTTGACTTTGAAAATTCACTAAAAATTTTAGAAATTGAATTAGAGGTTAATTAAAGTATTAGATTAAATCCTATTGAGTCTATTTTTACATAGAATAAACAATTAAGAAAAATAATTTCATATTATGAGATATATGAATTTTTGTGAGATAAGGTCAGATTGATTTCGGGTTCCCCTGTTCTGACTTTGGAAAATCATCAAAAATTTAAAAATAATAATTAGGGGTTTAAATTTATATTTTTAAATTCTTGATTATTATATTTTCAAGATAAACAAACGGAAACATAATCCAAACCCCGTACTAAGAGATAATTAATTTTTAGCAAGAAAAGGTCAAAGCTGTCAAACAGCAGAATAGGGATAAATTTGAAGATTTTACTGTACTTATTGGCTAAACTATAAGTTCTTAAAATTTTATGGTAGAAATATATTTGAGTCTAGTTTCAAAAACATCAAGAGGATCTTAATTTAGAATTTTGTAGCTCAAGATATAAATAATTTATTGACTATGACTCAAGTGGACAGCTTTGATATGAACATAAATAAATAGTAGAATTATAGATAATATTACATATAAGCATGTTATATACATTAAGGATTTGGAATGGAGAGGAGGAGGAGGGAAATAAATGAATATTCAACTAGCATGGGTTTTCATTAAAAATGGCTAATTTGCATGTTTTAGGCTTAGGGACTAAATTGAATAAAAGTAAAATTTTAAGGGTAATTTTGTAAATTCGAAAAATTTAAGGGTATATATTGTGAAATGAATTGGAACTGAAATATATGCTAATGAATGAGTAATATTATATTTTAGATCAAGATTTCGTAGATACTCGTGAAAAAGGAAAAATAGCGGAATAATCCCTGAACTCCTGCAATTATTACAATTCAATTCAGGTAAGTTTGTATGATTAAAATTTAATGTTTATTTATTAAATTGATGAATGGTATTATGTATTTATTCATATCTATTACTGAAAACAAATTATTGTTAAATTATGAAATTGAATTAAATGTTCAAAACAAGTGGAATGCGGGTACAACCGTTCTGTGGCAAAGGATGAATTGACGGATAAGACCATAACTAGGTTAGGGAACTATGAACGTAAGACCATGATTGGACCATGGCAGTATTTATATGTAAGACTATAGCTGGGCTATGGCATTCTGATGATAAGACCATAACTGGGTTATGGCACTATGAACGTAAGACCATGGTTGGACCATGGCAGTGTTTATATGTAAGACCATAGCTGAGCTATTGCATTCCGATGATAAGACCATAACTGGGTTATGGCACTACGAATGTAAAGGATGAATTGACGGAAAATGTAAAGGATGAATTGATGGCAAATTACCCAAGTAAGCCGAGGTTCAGCATTTTTTGCGAACTTTCATGTTTACTTTCTGTTTAGCTCTCATGAGCTTCAGTTGAACCTTCGAGCTTCTGAAAACGATGTACTCATATCCGTAAGTCGTTCTTCGAATGGTAAGATAACAGGAGTTGTTTTTGGATGATATACTTATATGAAGAAACAGTAAGAGAATGATATGTGTCATGATATGTATATATATCAATATCTTGATATGTTGATACATGGAAATTATGTAAGTTGTGGTGAGTAATAAACTCAAGTGTGATATGTTGATAAAATAAGTTTATCAATGTTGAATTTATATGAAATATGTTTAAGTATGCTAACAAGTGTTGTTGTTGACACTTAGACAAGTGCCAAGTTACTGGTTAAATGGTAATATGTTTATTATATGATGTGTTGAAAGGGTAAGTGCTTAAATGAAAATATACTTGTTCTCATGAAAGAGTGGTAAGTTTTAAGTTATGTAATTTCTTATAAAATGAGTTATCATGTGATTAATTCGAAAAAGGTCTATGTTTAAATGCACTAGCTTGTATCTATGGTTGAATGATATGCTTATGACTGGTGTGTTATGCATATGGAATGAGTGTGGAAAGTAAAGAAACGCAAATGAAAATAAAGAAATTTTGGAAGAGTTAAAATTGTTTAAAATCCTACTATGCTAGGAATATTATGTATAAGTGATACTATAGATTTATTCACTTAGTGAGTTGTTAAATAAAACTTCATGAGTATTGTGGTAGCAATATTAGATTATTCTTGATAAGTATAAATTTCATATTTGAAAAGGAAGTATTATGATTAAAGTTTATACGAGCTTACTAAGCATTCATTGTTTATGTATTTGTTTTCTTTTACTTTTCAGATTATCAGAAGCTCGATTGGGTTGGAAGCTTGTCGAAGATATATCACACTATCCATCGGTTCTATCGGTATTTTCGAATATTTTGATTTTGGTTATAATGGCATGTATAGGTATTTTGTTTAATGATGGCTTATATGTAGTGTGTTGAGTTTAGCCACTTATTTTGGCTTGTTTTGAATGTCTAATTATGGCTTGTTGATATGTGTAATGTTGATTGTAGATAGACACAAAATTGGGTGAGAAATATGGCTTGTAAAATGGCCTATTTTTGTCCACACGGGCAGAGACACGGGCGTGTGTCTCAACCGTGTGTGACACACGGCTAGGTGACACGGCCGTGTGTCCCCTATATATCAAATTTGCACAAAACAGAATGCTCACACGGCCTAGCACACGGGCGTGTGACTTGGCCGTGTGACCCAAGTCAGTATTGTAACACCCCTAACCCGAAACCGTCGCCAGAATAGGGTTAAGAGGCGTTACCGATCAATCGAAACATTTCACATCCATTTCACGACACAAAGTCAATCATCAATCAAACATATTCAAATATAAACATTTAGTCCCTTATTGAGGTCTACAAGACCTTAATCACGTGTTAGAAAGAGGTCGGGACTAAACCAAACACTTACAAAAATTTTCAAAAATTTAAAGATTTTTCCAAACTGTAGAGGTCACACGCCCGTGTGTCTAGGCTGTGTCAAAACAGGGCATACATACTGACTTGTCTACACGGCCGCCAAACATGTCCGTGTGCCATGGTCGTGCAAAATTAAGCTAGCTACTGACTTGGTCACATGGCCACCAGGCACGCCCGTGTGCCACGACCATGTAACCTACCCAGGTACACTTTGAAGTGGCCCTTGAGCCATACGGCAGAGACACACGCCCGTGTCCCTTGGCCGTGTATGCAAAATAGGCCATTTGCAAGGCCAAAATGCCACCCACACTTGGGTCATACCTACAAGCACATACAAGCCTATTTTCACACACAATTTGGCAACCAAATACATGTCAAATGATCAACTTATCATCCCATCCAATCTCATTTCTAATCATGTCAACTTATATACCAAATTGCACAACTAAAACACATGCATAACCAAGCATGATTCATCCACCATATCACTAGATCACAATGGCATCAATCCATCACTAAGCTTACCATTCATAAGACATTTTCATTGGCATCAAGCCATACCATAACATGCATCATACACCAAAATCACACATGCATATTGCCAACATTTATCTAGCCACATCACATGGCTATTTACACATCTCAAACATGTTTCAATACAACTAGTCTATACATGCCATATTCAAATATACACATCTTCAGAAGTACCAAAATAGATTGCCGATAGTGTGATAGAGATGCTAACGATCCCCGGATCCGAGCTAGCTTTATTGACACTATAAAATAGAGGAACAAATCACACAGTAAGCTTTCAAAGCTTAGTAAGTTCGTAATATAATACATATTACTCAATAATACCACATCAATACATAATTAAATCATCACATAGATAAATACACAATTAGGCTCATCATCAATCTCAACCATATGCTCAAGTATCTATTCATTCAACTTTTGAGGCTATCATCAACCACATAGGTTCAAACGTACCTTGATCAACACATAGTTACTCACCATTCATGCTACTCAATTTCTCGATATTACCTCTCGTTCAACCTTTGCTATTCCTTTGATTTGTTCGCACACTTAGTGCCAATTTCATAACCAAAACATAATCGTCACCGCACACTTAGTGCCAATATGTGAAACCGAACTTATATCGGTATCGCACACACAGTGCCAATTCGATAAGTCGAAGCTTCTATCTTTTCGCACACACAGTGCTAATCATCTCTGTCTTGTTTCTAATTTCGCACACTTAGTGCCCTCTAATTCAATTTCGCACATAGCATATCTAATCTCATAGTTATATATATATTCATTCAATTCACATCACATAGATATAGTTTACAACTAGTATTATATTCGAACTTACCTCGGACGTCGAAATACCGAAATGGTCGATTAATCGAGCACTTTGTCTTTGCCTCGATCTCGATCCGAACCTCTCCTTTCCTGGTCTATACACATTCAAATTCAGTTCATTCAATCACCAATTCATTCAATTTAGTCCACACACACATTTTTAGGGCATTTTACAAAATAGCCCTCACATTTTCACATTTCGACACTTTAGTCCCTAATTCATCAAATCACAAAATACACCAAATTTCTATTCACATAAGTTTAGCCGAATTCTTCCCATGCTAATACAAGCCCACACATTTCATTTATTTCACAATTTAGTCCTCCAATTTACACTTTTCTCAATTTGGCCCAAATTACTCAATTTTACCAAAAATCAAAATACAAACTATGTTAACCCAACACTAAGCTTTCATATTCCACCAACTATCAACACAAAGCTCACATATTCATCAATGGCATATTTCAAAATATTCATCAATTTTAAAAATTGAAGCATTGGTTTTGTAGAGCACAAAGCAACGATTACAAAAACGTAGAAATTATCAAAAACCGATAAAAAATGATGCCTTAATCAAGCTCCAAACTAGCCGAACCCTAGTGTTCTTTTATTTTTATTTTCTTTGCTATTTTTGGCACCAAGATGAACAAAGATGACCACTTTCAAGCTTTGGTTTCATTAAATTATCATCTTAATAATTCATTTCCTTATTTATCCTTAACAACTATTAATAATAACACCAAAACCATGCAATCATCTTCCACTAATCTCATAAAATGGGCTAATTACATCATAAAACCTCCAAATTATAAAGACAACAACAATTAGGCACTTTAACAATCAGCACACAGCTTTTTACACTTTATGCGATTAAGTCCTTTTCGCAAACTAAACGCACAATCAATAAAATCTTCACACAGAAATTTCACACAGGCTAATTCACATACTGTAGGCACCAAAAAAAATAATAAAATATTTTTACGACCTCTGATTTGTGGTCTCGAAACCATTGTTTCGACTAGGGTCTAAATTGGGTTGTTACAACTCTCCCCCTTAGGGATTTTCGTCCCCAAAAATCTTACCATTGAATAGGTGTGGATATTGTTTTCTTATAACGTTCTTAGACTCCCACGTAGCCTCCTCTACTCCGTGTTTGTGCCATAACACTTTCACTAAAGAAATTCTTTTATTTCTCAACTCTTTGGTCTCTCGTGCTAAAATTTGAATCGGTTCTTCACTATACGACAAATCTAACTAAATTTCAACCTCGGTAGGGGAAATCACATGTGACGGGTCAGATCTGTACCGTCGAAGCATCGATACATGAAACACATTATGAATCTTTTCTAACTCGGGTGGCAACATCAATCGATAAGCAACCAGCCCAACTCGTTCAATAATCTCATACGGCCCGATGAACCTCAGACTCAGCTTGCCTTTTCGGCCAAATCGAAGTATTTTCTTCCACGGAGACACTTTCAAAAACACTTTGTCACCAACTTCGAATTCAATATCTTTTCGTTTCAAGTCTGCATAAGATTTCTGACAATCTGAAGCCGCTTTCAAACTGTCTCGAATCACTTTCACTTTCTGCTCAGTCTCTTTAATTAAATCAACCCCGTGAATCTTATTCTCACTCAGCTCAGTCCAATACAATGGAGTTCGACATTTTTTACCGTAAAGAACCTCATACGGTGCCATTTTAATGCTAGATTGAAAACTGTTGTTGTACGTAAACTCAATCAACGGTAAATGCTTTTCCCATGCACTTTCAAATTCAAGAATACAACACCTCAACATATCTTCGAGAACCTGAATGATCCGCTCGGATTGTCCATCCATTTGCAGATGAAATGCAGTGCTGAAATGCAATTTTGTGCCTAAAGCCTCTTGCAATTTCTTCCAAAACTGCGAAGTAAATCTTGGATCCCTGTCAGACAGAATAGATAGTGGCACCCCGTGCAATCTCACAATCTCAGCTATATACAGTTCAGCAAATTTATCAAGTGAATAATCTGTTCTTACTGGAACAAAATGAGCTGATTTCGTCAATCTATCAACTATCACCCAGACCGCATCTTTCTTTCTCGGAGATAAAGGCAATCTCGACACAAAGTCCATTGTGATTCTCTCCCATTTCCACTCAGGAATCATAATCGGTTGTAACAAACCGGATGGAACCTGATGTTCAGTTTTAACTTGCTGACAAATCAAACATCTCGAAACAAATTCTGAGATATCCCGTTTCATGCCATGCCACCAATAAAACTTTTTTAGATCGTTATACATTTTTGTACTCCCAGGGTGAACAGCTAAACGACTATTGTGAGCTTCATTTAAAATCATCTGAATCAACTTTGAATTCCTCGGAACACAAATCTGATCTCTGAATCTCAAACAATCATCGTTATCAACTCAAAATTCTGAACCAGAATTCAAACCACATTGAGTTCGTTTTGCTATCATCTCATCATCACTTTTCTGGGCATCATAAATCTGACGTATAAATATCGGCTTCACTTTCAACTCAGCCAAAACAAAACCATCATCACATAGATCCATAAGTACTCGTTGCTCGCAAAGCACATATAGACTTTCGACTTAAAGCATCAGCAATAACATTATCTTTACCCGAATGATAATCAATCACAAGCTCGTAGTCTTTCAACAATTCTAACAATCTTCTCTGTCGCAAATTCAATTCTTTCTGAGTCATCAGATATTTTAAGCTCTTATGATCTGTATAAATATGACATTTCTCACCAAATAGGTAATGACGCCAAATATTCAATGCAAATACAATCGCGACTAATTCAAGATCGTGTGTCGGGTAATTCTTCTCACGCGGCTTTAACTGCCTCGAAGCATAACCGATGAATTTGCCTTCCTGCATCAGCACACATCCCAAGCCATTCAACGATGCATCACTATAAACTATGAATTCTGTACCCAATTCAGGTTGAACTAACACAGGGGCCTCTGTCAACAATGCTTTCAACTGTTCAAAACTCTGCTGGCACTTTTCTGACCACTCGAACTTAACATCTTTCTGTAACAACTTCGTTAACGGAGTCGCAATCATCGAGAAACCTTTCACAAACCGCCTATAATATCCCGCTAGTCCCAGAAAACTACGGACTTCAGACACATTTCTCGCAGGCTTCCATTCTAAAATAGCTGAGATCTTACTCGGATCAACTCGTATTCCTGCAGCTGATACAATATGCCCCAGAAAACCAACCTCATGTAACCAAAACTCACATTTGCTAAACTTTGCACACAATTGCTTCTCACGCAGAGTCTGTAACACAATTCTCATAGTGCCGTCTTTCTTTTTCACGAACAACACAGGAGCACCCCAGGGCGAGAAACTCAGTCGTGCAAATCCTCTATCAGTTAACTCTTGCAATTGAGACTTCAACTCTTTCAATTCTGTCGGTGCCATTCTATACGGAGCTATTGAGATAGGAGTAGTCCCCGGCACTAATTCAATTCCAAATTCAACTTCTCGTATTGGAGGTAATCCCGGTAATTCTTCAGGAAACATATCTGGAAACTCACAAACCACAGGTACCGATTCAACTTTCTTTTCAGTCACTTTTGTATCAATCACATATGAAAAATAAGCTTCGCAACCCTTTCTCACATAGTTCAAAGCTTTCATCGCAGATACAACACCTGGTAACCCTTTCATATCACTGGATTCAATTCGAACTATCTCACCGTTCTGACTTCTCAATTCAATACTCTTTCTTTTACAATTCACAATGGCATTATGCAAAGTGAGCCAATCCATACCCAGAATTATATCAAATTTATCGAATGGTAGCAACATCAAGTTAGCCAAAAAGCAAACATCTCGAAACATCAACGGACAGTTCTTGCACACCTTATCTACCAAGACACACTTGCCTAAAGGGTTTGATACTCTAATCACAAATTTAGTAGACTCAACAGGTAGAGTCTTACTTGATACTAAATTCACACACACATACGAATGAGTAGATCCTGGATCTATCAATGCAATCACATCAGTATCAAATAAAGTGAAAGTACCAGTGATGACATCTGGAGATGACGCTTCCTCTCGTGCGCGTATAGTATAGGCTCGGGCAGGTGCTCTCGCCTCTGATCTCACAGCTGTATCGGTAGTCCCTCTTTGGCTTCCACTCATATTCCCGGCGTTTATGGGTTGTCTACCCCTAGTCGTCATGATACTCGGTCTCACATTCTGAACATTTTCTTCCTCAGCTAACTTTGGGCAATCTCGAATAAAATGATCCTGTGATCCACATTTATAGCAAACTCTATTATTATACTTGCCCCAGCATTCTCCAACGTGTCGTCTTCCACACTGTCTACACTCAGGTTTGTTGCTTTTGGCACTACCAACACTTAATTCTATTGGAGCTTGAGTTCTCGGACCAACACTTAGTCTTGTGCAGTCTCGGACCAACACTTAGTCTCGCGCAGTCTCTATTCGAATGTCCAAATGAAACATTTGAACGATTGCTTGCATCTCTAAATCTCTTCGTCGAAGGTTGCGACAACTTACTCATCGATCTTTTTCTTTCATCTCGAGCTTCAGAATCGGCTTTCTTCTTTTCTTTACTGAGCTCATCGGCTTTGCAAGCTCTTTCAACTAACACAACAAATTCATTTATGTCAAGTATCCCAACCAACAATTTAATGTCTTCATTCAGCCCTTCAATGAAGCGTTTACACATTATAGCTTCAGTCGAAACACATTCCAATGCATACTGACTCAATCTCACAAACTCCCGTTCATACTCAGTAACGGACATGCGGCCTTGTTTCAGCTCTAGAAACTCTTTACGTTTCTGATCTATGAACCGTTGACTAATATACTTCTTTTGAAATTTAGCTTGAAAGAAATCCCAAGTGATTCTCTCTCTCGGAACCACGGATATCAATGTTTTCCACCAGTTATAAGCCGTATCCCTCAACAAAGAAACTGGACATTTTATACATTCGTCAAGAGTCAATGACATCTCATCAAATACTCGAATGGTATTCTCGAGCCAAAACTCAGCTCGTTCAGCATCATCATCAGCTATGGCCCTAAACTCTTCGACCCTGTACTTTCGAATCTTATCCACAGGAGGCTTATTCAATCGGATCAGATCTATCATTTGTGGCACAACAGGTACTTGTGGGGGTGGAGGTTGTAGAGTAGCCGGATTCGTTCGAACGAACTCCGAAAACCACTCACTCATCATTCGGAAGAAGGCTTGCTTAGCCTCTCCTCCCTCACTACTACCATTCGGCCTAGATGTGGCTGGCGCTGTCCCTTGAGCGGGAGCAGGCGCATTACTCTCTACATCGTTAGCAACTGCTCGATCGGGATCCATTACTATATGAAAACATATTTTCAATTGTCAGGATTCATCAAACTATCGCAATTATATATATGGCATGTATAGCTAGACTCACACGCGCTACGTTAGTCCGAGAATCGACTAAATTGTAGCTCTGATACCAATAAAACGTAACACCCCTTACCCGAAATCGTCACCGGAATAGGGTTAAGAGGCGTTACCGATCAATCAGAACATTTCACATCCATTTCACGACACAAAGTCAATCATCAATCAAACATATTCAAATATAAACATTTAGTCCCTTATTGAGGTCTACAAGACCTTAATCACGTGTTAGAAAGAGATCGGGGACTAAACCAAACACTTACAAAAATTTTCAAAAATTTAAAGATTTTTCCAAACTGTAGAGGTCACACGCCCGTGTGGAAAGGCCGTGTGCCTCCCACGGCCTCGACACGCCCGTGTGTCTAGGCCGTGTCAAAATAGGGCATACATACTGACTTGTCAACACGGCCGCCAAACATGTCCGTGTGCCATGGCCGTGCGAAATTAAGCTAGCTACTGACTTGGTCACATGGCCACCAGGCATGCCCGTGTGCCACGGCCGTGTAACCTGCCCAGGCACACTTCGAAGTGGCCCTTGAGCCACACGGCAGAGACACACGCCCGTGTCCCTTGGCCGTGTATGCAAAATAGGCCGTTTGCAAGGCCAAACTGCCACCCACACTTGGGTCATACCTACAAGCACATACAAGCCTATTTTAACACACAATTTTGCAACCAAATACATGTCAAATGATCAACTTATCATCCCATCAAATCTCATTTCTAATCATGTCAACTTATATACCAAATTGCACAACTAAAACACATGCACAACCAAGCATGATTCATCCACCATATCACTAGATCACAATGGCATCAATCCATCACTAAGCTTACCATTCATAAGACATTTTCATTGCCATCAAGCCATACCATAACATGCATCACACACCAAAATCACACATGATATTGCCAACATTTATCTTGCCACATCACATGGCTATTTACACATCTCAAACATGTTTCAATACAACTAGTCTATACATGCCATATTCAAATATACACATCTTTAGAAGTACCAAAATAGATTGCCGATAGTGTGATAGAGATGCTGACGATCCCCGGATCTGAGCTAGCTTTACTGACACTGTAAAATAGAGGAACAAATCACACAGTAAGCTTTCAAAGCTTAGTAAGTTCGTAATATAATACATATTACTCAATAATACCACATCAATACATAATTAAATCATCACATAGATAAATACACAATTAGGCTTTTCATCAATCTCAACCATATGCTCAAGTATCTATTCATTCAAATTTTAAGGCTATCATCAACCACATAGGTTCAAGCGTACCTTGATCAACACATAGTTACTCACCATTCATGCTACTCAATTTCTCGATATTACTTCTCGTTCAAACTTTGCTATTCCTTTGATTTGTTCGCACTCTTAGTGCCAATTTCATAACCAAAACATAATCGTCACCGCACACTTAGTGCCAATATGTTAAACCGAACTTATATCCGTATCACACACACAGTGCCAATTCGATAAGCCGAAGCTTCTATCTTTTCGCACACACAGTGCTAATCATCTCTGTCTTGTTTCTAATTTCTCACACTTAGTGCCCTCTAATTTAATTTCGCACATAGCATATCTAATTTCATAGTTATATATATATATTCATTCAATTCACATCACATAGATATAGTTTACAACTAGTATTATATTCGAACTTACCTCGGACGTCGAAATACCGAAACGGTCGATTAATCGAGCACTTTGTCTTTGCCTCGATCTCGATCCGAACCTCTCCTTTCCTAGTCTATACACATTCAAATTCAGTTCATTCAATCACCAATTCATTCAATTTAGTCCACACACATTTTTAGGGCATTTTACAAAATAGCCCTCACATTTTCACATTTCGACACTATAGTCCCTAATTCATCAAATCACAAAATACACCAAATTTCTATTCACATAAGTTTAGCCGAATTCTTCCCATGCTAATACAAGCCCACACATTTCATTTATTTCACAATTTAGTCCTCCAATTTACACTTTCCTCAATTTGGCCCAAATTACTCAATTTTACCAAAAATCAAAATACAAACTATGTTAACCCAACACTAAGCTTTCATATTCCACCAACTATCAACACAAAGCTCACATATTCATCAATGGCATATTTCAAAATATTCATCAATTTTAAAAATTGAAGCATTGGTTTTGTAGAGCACAAAGCAACTATTACAAAAACGTAGAAATTATCAAAAACCGATAAAAAATCATACCTTAATCAAGCTCCAAACTAGTCGAACCCTAGTGTTCTTTTTATTTTATTTTCTTTGCTATTTTTGGCACCAAGATGAACAAAGATGACAACTTTCAAGCTTTAGTTTCATTAAATTATCATCTTAATAATTCATTTCCTTATTTACCCTTAACAACTATTAATAATAACACCAAAACCATGCTATCATCTTCCACTAATCTCATAAAATGGGCTAATTACATCATAAAACCTCCAAATTATAAAGACAACAACAATTAGGCACTTTAACAATTAGCACACAACTTTTTTACACTTTATGCGATTAAGTCCTTTTCGTAAATTAAACACACAATCGATAAAATCTTCACACAGAAATTTCACACAGGCTAATTCACATACTGTAGGCACCAAAAATAATAAAATTAAAATATTTTTACGACCTCAGATTTGTGGTCTCGAAACCACTGTTTCGACTAGGGTCTATATCGAGCTGTTACAAGTATACTCACACGGACACAGACACGGGCTAAAACACGGCCGTGTGTCCCTATTTCGAATACCCATACGGCTTGAGACATGGGCGTGCCTCCAAACCGTGTGAGTCACACGGCATGGCCACACGGCCGTGTGACCCCTGCAGTGTTGGAAACTTTAAATATTTTTGAAAAAATTTTCTGAGTTTTCAACTTAGTCCCTATGTGTTTCTAATGCATAAATTTGGGCCTCGAGGGCTCGTTTAAGGGAAAATATATATGATTTTGATTGGTTTCAAATATGAATGCTAGATGAAATGAAATGTCTAATAATTAATTTGTAAACTCCGGTAATGCTCCGTAACCCTGTTCCAGCGACAGATTCGGGTTAGGGGTGTTATAAGTATCAACTAATCGATTAATTAGTTTAAGGTCAGGAGGTAATAATTGGATAATCGATAGCTAATTCACCCCAAAGTTAATTACAAACCCTGAAGCGAGTTTATCTTCTTGATTGGTTTTATTGATTTAAGTCGTTTGTTTATTTTCTTATTTATTTAGTTTAATTATTTAATTTCTCTCATTAATCTATTTTATGATTTATCATAATTTAGGAATTAATTATTACTATGTAGACTTATTATTATGGAAAGATTTTCTATAGATTTATTCCATCCTCCCTGGGGTATGATCCTTGGGATACTTCCTTTGTTCCGTTGTACACAATACTATATTACAATTTGACCCATATACTTGCAGACACCATCGTTTTAATTATATATTTTTTGGTGTGCTATTTTTACTATAAATGATAACTTGTGTACAAGCTTTCAGACTAGTTTGTGATATTTATAGCAATAAATCCTAAACTGAATTCACACTTGTGTTTTCGGATGGACGAATCCTTATTGTTCCCTGCTTTCAACCAAACGATCTTCTTCGCTATTCTCGTACCACGAATTGCTTCAGGCATGGGCTCGAATGATTTGAATAAAAAAAACAGAACTAGAAATAGTTCTTCTCTTCTCAAATAGAAACCGACACAATTGTTATTCCAAGAATTATATTTAATTATTAGAGAATAAAAGTCTCTCTATTTTTGGGTAGAATAACAATATTTGAAAGTTGTGTTAATAGCCCTACCGGTGCTATCTATTTATAGGGAGAGAAGGTAGAACCCTTGTTAAATTTTAGAAGTTTATTTCAACAAAGAAAATGAACTCCTAGTCTAACTTGGAGTATAAGGGGCAGCAACCATAGTTAATAATACTAGGGGTTACCATTCCACTCTTTTACGTAAGGTATTTCTGGTCTCATCCATATCGGGTCCAATTACAACTACTTCCCAATCTTATAACCCAATACTTTATAATTGGATCCAACCCAATATTTGTTTTTCTATTTCCCAAAATAAACTTCAATATATTTCCAATTAAATGCCAATTCTAATTCTGTTAAAATCATGAAGACTTTATCGCAAAAAAAAATACATGAGAAAATATATTTAATATTTTCGTATTCAATGGTTAACTATATCCAAATGAATTATTTATATTTTTGAACTTCATTTAATTCAAAAAACTGATCGCCTTCAAATGTACTAACTTCCAGAGTATGAATATTGCAATAAAAGATATATAAATGAGGCGGTATCCGCAAGTATACAGGTCCAGTTGTAATATAGTTACAACGAAGTAAGTGAGTACTTCGAAGATCCTACTCAAGGGAGGCTAGTGCTAGATGAATTTTAACCTAAATACCAAAAGATCTAATTAGTACTTGAAATAGGTTATATTACACTAATATAAATAAAAGGAATTTTTAAGATTTTTATAATAATAAAATATAATAAAAAAAGAAATAAATATCAAGAGATTGAAAAGTAGAATTAATCAAATCTGGTTATGGTTGATTAGCTTGCCTTGGTAATCTTCATCAACTGTCGCTTTAGGTTCCTCGTCAATCAACTAGTCACTATCCCAGTAGGATGTTTCGATCTTCCACTAAAATGATGAGTTGACAAGGACTACTTATCTTCCGACCTCATAGTCCAGACTGACTTGGGGTGAAGGTGGTCACGGATAGGCCATACCAATTTTGGTTTAATTCCCACCTTGATGACTTCCTAGGGTTGTCAAGCCTAGGGTTTAGGTTCTTTCTTTTCCAAACAATTGATTCGTTGAGTAACCCTATAAAATAGTTAATAGATCATACCTCCACTCGCTAATCCCCTATAGAAGAATTAGTTCATCATGGTTTTCATAAACAATATAGAATCGATATAAAGAGTAAACATAAAATATGAATCAAAAGTATAGATTTTGAGAAAAAGCTTGATTTGTATTAAGAATGAAAGCGAATCCACAAAGTTTGATTGTACCTACAAATCAGATCCCTCGAGATAAAACAAAGAACAAACTGAAAGTAAATCTAAAACCTAGGAAAAGAGAAAAACTAAATTGAAATCAAAAGAGAAAATCTAAGCAAAGTAATTGTTGTCCATAATGTGTGACAAATGAGCCTATTTATAGATTTCAGGTGGCCGTCGTCCTTAACCCTAGGTTAGCTAACGTTCCTGAGCTTTAAGTTTGATTGTGCAGACCGAAATGCCCTCTGTCTCTTGCTAATTTTCGTCCAGAGTCACTGTCACGAGACATTAGGACCTGTGTCACGACAAAGAAGTCAGTATAATCCTCTTCAAGATGTCTTCAGTGTTATGTCGTGACACCCTTCATCTGTGTCGCGACGTCGAAGGCAGTCTTAGAATTTCTTCATTCTACTCCCTATGTTACAACATCGAACCCTCCATGTTGCGACATAGTGAACAATATCAGTTTTACATGCCTTTTAATGGTCTCCTGCACACTTACAAAGTTTATTAGCTCAACTTTAGGCCTCATTCGACCCCTAAGGTCAATAAAAGACTCAGTTTGCACATTTTATTATCTTTAAGAAAACTTACTAAAACATAGTTA
Source organism: Gossypium sturtianum (assembly GCA_025698515.1). Classification (NCBI taxonomy): domain Eukaryota; kingdom Viridiplantae; phylum Streptophyta; class Magnoliopsida; order Malvales; family Malvaceae; genus Gossypium; species Gossypium sturtianum. The sequence continues at coordinate 37,699,916 of CM046950.1, forward strand.
AAACCTAATGATAACGCTTGCTTTCAAGCTCCTAAAGAGCGAAAGTTAGTTTAATTTGGTACACCGAATTATGGCAGATCAAACTCCCCCAAACTTAAGTCATTGCTTGTCCTCAAGCAACACAAACAAAAACAAAAATAAAAGAGATGACCATTTAGAAAATATAATACAAGTAATTGACTTTGGAGTACATGACTGGGCATTTCATATTTACAAATAACTTTGACATGATGAATAATTGATTTACCATTTATGGCCGCTAACAACTAAGTTTAGTGTATTACAAAGTATACAAGAACTAAGGGTCTCACCTGTAGGAATCCATCAACAAATAATACAAGTAATTTGATTATCCTACCATAATACAAATAGTAGTTTATGTAATTATTTAATGTAACGTCCATTTATGCATAAGGATATTTAGGTCACATAGAGAACTTTTTGGGTTGTAATGTTCTGAGGCTTAGGACAGGTATGGAATTCAAAAACAGTAAGCATCAAAAGGGCTACAAACACGAAAGTAGTTTTGCGCATCATATTAATCACTATTCTTCCCCCTTAGCAACCCTTACCCGCTCACCGCCTTATTTCTCCTTCTCTCACCTTTCTTGTTTCTTAACGTAGGAAATCATATCATCACATAGTAACTATGGCCAGCCTATGAGTTTCTGTGCACTAATGAACAAGTTTTTCTTATTCTTGTGACTTTATTTTGTCACTTTATTTTTCAATTCATCTCACTCACAAGTGTTTTTTGCTTTTCAGGAACTTTTTCAACTCGTATTGATTTTCTTTTTGAATTTTTCTTTTGTTCTTCACTTTAGGCTAACCTATAGTTCCTATATCATGCCAGTCTTTCCTATTTCACTCTATCTTTACAAAATCTGTCATGATGTATCTACTTATCCCTCAATACATATGGTCAGACGTCTATATTCGTGCAGTTTAGGACCAAAAAAAAAAGGTAAATACAAAATTAACATTTCAGGCTCGGGTTCTGTAACAAGGTTTATCAAGAAGTGTTTACAAGCTCAAAAATTAGTACTAAAGGTGAATAAATATAGGTCAACTTTTTGGCTCTGGGTCTGTTCCAAAAAATGCCTTAGGTCATCCCTTAAATATCTCACTATGCACAAATTTAATCAACCAAACAAACTCAAATTAAACCATTTATCATTCATACTAGCATGCTCGTTTCCTTGTATTTTCCATATCATTTGGTACAGTTGATTACTTAATGCTTATTTATAGTGTAACATATAGAACTTAGTAGTCTAATAATAAAAAAATCTAAAATCACCTATCATCATGCCAATTTTTTTTGTAAACACAAGCAACCTATATACATGCTCCTAACCAATCACTTGTATTTCTACAAGCTCAAGCACACGATTGACAAGAAAAGCATAAAAATTTGAGACAAATTTTCTATGCTTTCCACCCACACTTTAGTTAACACATTCTCCTCAATGTGTAGCCCATAAAATGATAAGGAAAGAAGTTACCCGATTGATCGTGGTCATTCCAACTGCTAATGGTGGGTGCTTCCTCCTTTGCTCATTGTTAGTTTAATTTGTTTGTGTCTCCTTTGTGTGGGGTTCCTACATAGAAATTCAAAACCAAATACAAAACAAAACAACTAAAGATATATTTCTATCATACTCCTAAAAACAAATTAAAATCATCATTAAGTTTAATACAATCCAAAAAAATTTAAGTTCTAATCATCCTCCTTATCATCCATCTCCTCTCTTCCATCTCCCTCTTCTTCCTATTCACTCTCCTGCTCTCCTTCTTAATGTCCTAATGGTGTAGGCCCAAACATGTCCGGTGTGTAATTAGGGACCTTGATATTGTTCTACTTTGCAAATTCTTGAAATATTGGCCCTGAATCTTTCATCCATTGTATTATCCAGTCCAGTTTAGGATGACTACTCTCACCAACTTCCTGTTGAGCTCGTGCCAACCCTTGTGACGAAGCTAGTTCAGCCGTCCCTTCTTGTTTTCATTTGTTTTAATCTTTTAGTTTTTTTGCTCGTAGTCTCACATACTGTTGGAACAAAGTATCACCGATAATACTCCAAGATGGTTTCAGCGATTGCTCGGTGGATGCCATGGGAACGCCTGCTCTTTTGCATAAGGACGTCACTAAGTGGGGAAAGAATACTCCCACTTTTTGACCACTAATTTATCTTTTCATGTTTTGATGGATTCACTTTCCAATACACACCTGCTTTTTTTACAAAATAGCATACAGTAAAATTGCTCGGAAGGTATTAACATTAGATACGTTTAAAGTAAGGACTATTCATGTGCACACGAATTGAATCCATATTTTAGCCTCTAGGAACATAATTGCCTAATTGAAGGAGGTTGGGATACTAGTACCTGGGCGGTATTTCCATTCATCCCAGCCCTCTGTTAAATATTTTATAATATTGTCCATATCTATGTCCCTAAAGTATTCCAAATCAGTTTCATTGAAAAAATCTTGGTCATAGAATGAATCTTTGTAAAAATTGCATATAATTCAAGGGGTTACTCTAACTTCTATCCCCCACACATATACAATATCCCATATATGACCGTCAATATTTCTAGACTTGCAATGTATAGAATTCTTAAACTATCGGGACCGTGGCGATATCTTTTGGGATTATCCAAAAACATTCTCACCTATGGTACCGAACCAAAGGCCATATCTCCTTACAAATGATCATCGACGGATCAAATCCCCTCTCTTGAATGAATGGTTTTCCCTAAATTTCATTAAAATATTTTTCAACATTCGGATTCGCAAAATTAGAGTTGTAACACCCCCAAACCCGGCCCACAAGTCCTGACCGGATCTGGTTATGTCACTGCGGAAACCGTTTGCAAAATCTTTGACTTCAGAATAAAACTTGAAAATTTTATTAACTTTTGGAAACCATGTCTTTTCTTTCAAAATTATAAATAAAGCTTTGTTATTAAAAATAATCCATATTAAAACTTTAGTATAAAAATATATAAATACTTTGATTAAATAGGTTGCTAAAACTAAAATTATCTTCACATAATAATTTCTTTTAAGTAAACCATAATATCAAGTAATATCAAAAATAGTGATAACAAAAATAATAATAATAATAATAATAATAAGGCCCTTATTACAAAAATAATTAATCCAAGTACTCGATAATAAAACGCATAAAGAAAAGATTCGAACGCGTCTCTGCATGGGCCACCTTGTATCCACTCCAACCCGATCCGATCATCCTCACACCGCGATGTTGGATAAATAATTGGGTGAGTCATACAGACTCAGTGTGTAGTTAAAACCACTGATATCCACCCACATGTTAACCACAAATCAACCCAATCAAATGCAACATGTAAATATAAACAGACGTTACCATGTTCTGGGCTTGGCCCACATTCAATCCACTTTCAAGTACTGGGCTAGGCCCTTCTCTCATTAATCCATCGACATCGGGCTTGGCCCATTTCCACGTATGTTATCAAAACATACCTTTCCACATGTCATATTGGGCTTGGCCCATTTCCATATCAATTCATAACGAAACCATGCAATCATGATACCCAACCCAATCCTAAGGTCCATCCGCTACACACCCCTAACCAAATTACCACACACCGGGGGACTATCGAGTCACCCTCTCCTTTTCCCTCCATAAAGGCAACCAATGCCATCCACGATGTAGCGTATAGCTAACATCAAACCACGATGGAGCACACAAAGCAATCCATCAAGCCACGATATGGCATAGAGCCGATATCAATCAAGGTAACCACGCCGAACTAAATCGCAAAGATCCACAACGCGACCTCGGTCAAGCCAATCCACGCGATGTAGCACAAAGTCGACATCAACCACGTACTCAAGTACACCCGCACCTTCTTTCAAAAACCCACCCATGCACATGTAACATAATATGATGCTTTGATGATGCATGTACATGATATTCACAATCATAGGCATGCTCATATTTAAATAAATGACAACAATAGTAACAATTTGCTATTTACTCGATCGATCATACCTGCTTAGGGTATCTATTACACTCTTACCATCGCACTTATTAGTAAGCATATAACATAAGCGGATATCACACAAAACCCTAAAACAATGGCTAACTACATACCTTATTACTTGGAGTTCTAGACTCTCGGTCCTCGACGCTTATCGTTTAGTGAGACTACGGCTATTTGCCTAACGCTTTTTACGTTGTTGGCCCACACCACAGTGGCCAATCTCGCATGTGCAGAAACAGATCTCTTCTTGAACTTCGGGATGGGAGCTTTCCCTTGCCCACTTTGACCGCACACTCGCATCCATCGACGATACTTAATCGTAACCACACGATTAATCACAAAGAATCAAAATCTACAAATATCGAATCTAGATCACCTATTAACATCCCTACCGAAATACCGAGATCCCGAAGGCTTTCCTTTGCTTCATCGATTTGCCTATAACCAAAGTCACCATTCGGTCAACACCAAAACACAACCAATGGCCTAAGGCCGAATATCAAACCACTTACCCCTTTACTTGACTCAAAACACCAATGGAATTGCCGAAAATCTCTCACACAAGACTATTAGTATCGGCTATCAACCACAATCCATGTAAAAAGGTCCCTTGTCCGAATACTACAAGAGATAGTTTTAATATCATACGACCTTACCTTTCACAACGACTAAAGAAAAACCCAACGCTCCAACCTTTGCCCAACCAATAATCGGCTACCACAAGGAATAAGATTCACTTGAGGACTTGTAAACAAAGCAGAGAGAATGAGAGGCTAAATGTTTCGGTAATGACTCCTAAATGGAGTTGGAATGTTTGGCCAAGGTAAGCTTTTAGGGGTGATTTCGGCTTGAATGAAGTGGAGAGAAACAAATGGAATATTCGGCTAAGCGACCCTGAAGTTTCGGCCAATTAAACAGGTGAGAAGGAGGGATGGTTTTGGTGAGAATAGAACATGAGAAGAAAAAGAAAATGAAGGTCAAGAAGAGATTAAACATTCGGCTAAAGGGTCAAAAGAAATTCAAGAAGGAAGCTGCCCATTAAATAGCACATTCGGCACCCCCTCCCCTAGAAGACTCCCAATTTCGGCTGCCACTTCAAAAGCTCCAGGCCACTAATTCAAATTAATTTTGAATTAGCCAACTCCCCCACTATCTATCCATATTTTATCACTTTATCAAATCAAAAAAAAAAATAACCATTATCACTAATTGTAAACTAAATAAAATAATCCTATGTTTAACAAAAATAAAATAAATAAAACCAACCTACTCACCAGCCGAATTCAAAACTAAACAACACCCATCTAACCTTATCTATTAAAAAAAATAACAACAATTCATCTTCTAATTACAAATTTTAAACTAAAAATAATAATCCTACAATTATCCTACCACTATCTAAAATAATAAAAACCAAAAGAATAATCTAATAATTATCTCCTCCAGCCGGATTAAAACAAAATACTAATCTATTCTTATCCTATTTGAAGCTCCCCATGTGCCGTCCCACCTTCAATTTGCTGCCCAAAAAGAATTAAAGAAAGGAAAAAAAATTAAAACTCCAAATGCCACTCTCTAGGTTCGAACCTGGGACCAAACTGCTTCACCACCTTTCCTCCAACGCCCAGGCCACTCGGCCACTTTGATTTTTATGCCATAAAGCCACACCATTTAATTTTTAAACCCTTCCTACTCCAGCCCATAACCGCATATAAAAATAAAACACGCCCAAAATGCTGCTGCGAGCCCTCGAACCAACCAGCCCCCGCTCACCTCTAGCTCCTATGTGCAAAGACGAAACCACTTGGCCAAGTTGTCGCTTGTGTCAAAAACACGCCCCAGCTCCTTTTAAGGCTTCCTATCTTGCAACGGCAACATCCAAAAATTAAAATCAGTTTTGTTGCCGCTTGGACTCGAACCCAGGCCCTCAATGGCGCAACTTCCAGCCCCTTTAGCAACGCATTGAGCCACTTCGCCAATGCCTTTCTTGTGCCATAACCTTCCAAAAATTGTTTTAAGGCCTTCCTGCCCTATTTCCCCTTTATACCCTAAAAATCAAAAATTTTCCAAAGCCTTTCCCTTTCATCCAAGCATTCTTAAACCTCTAAAACACATCCAAAAACCTACCAACACCTGAATTATACTTAAATTGCCTAGCCCCAAAATCAGGGTGTTACAATTCTACCCTCCTTAAAAATAATTTCGTCCTCGAAATTACTTTACTAACAAACGTCCATACAACCTATCTTACCACCTTACGCTTATGTCACACTCTCGATCTTACTAAGGCTATCGTGACCTACACAATTTCTAAGTTCGTGCTCAAAATTCAAACACCTCTCCTAGCAAAGCACCAACACTAATTCACGGCAAGCAAAGCAGTTAAAACATGTACCAAAGCAAAGGAGCTTACTCGTTATCACATCCTTGGTGACTGACTAGAACCATTCCCTCCATGGCTTGAACCACGACCCTCGTCGCCGCCGAGGACAATTCTTAACCAGGATGTGCCTTAGATCCGCACCAAAAGCATTCTTTACTATTTCCCCAACACTCTCCTGTGTGAGGTCTTCCACATCGAGCACAAGAACGATTCCGATCCACTGGTACAAGTGCACGTCTGTGATTCTCGATCCTTGGTCTTTTCTGGACATTACCAAGCGATTCTGATGGTCTAAAACTTCTCTTATTCTCGTTCCTATTCTTTTCTCGGTTTTCTCTTATAGTCTTCTTAACCTCTTCACAATCCGAGCTTTCTCCACTAGCACTGCGAAGTCTCTCTCCTCTCTGAGAGCAATCGGCATTTGAAGTTCATCCCGCAATCCGTCCTCAAACCGGACGCACCTCTCATAATCGGTGGCCACAATTCCCTTAGCATACCGGCTTAACCGCACAAATTCCGCTTCGTGCTCATTTATCGACTTACTTCCTTGCACTAGATTTAGAAACGCTTTCCTTTGCGAGTCCAAATAAGCGGCTCCTACGTACTTTCCTTCAAACTTAACCTTAAAGAAATCCCAATCCAATCGATCTGTCGATACACTTTGTTTGACGATGAGCCACCAACGATAAGCTTCGTCGCGAAGCAACGAAACAACACCCTTCGTTTTTCTTCATTGGTGCGGTCCAAATCATCCATGATTCTTTCAATCGCTTCTAGCCAATACTCCGCTACGTTAGGAGCTACTCCCGACACTCCTCTAAAGATCTCACTCCGTTCAATCTAAGCCTTTCCGATCTTGACTTAGAGTTCCATTTCCTCTACTAACTCCCGCTTACTCGCTCTAGCACTCGCAACATGGCCCGCGATCATCGCGTCATCTTCTCTGTCGTCCGATCTTGCCCCTCTACGTCCACTTCGCTGGCGGCACTTCATTTTCGACCCATGGCGGACCCTATCGGTTCCGATCTTCGCCATTCTACCTCTCACGTCCCCTAGAACTCATCTCTATCGTCGTGATTTAATCGATTAACAAGTTTTATGCATTAGAAATTGTTCCACTATTTAACCACGAGCAAATTTTATGAAATGAAAGATATTTAGAGGTAGTTCTTTCGATCACACAATGTTTCATTCGAGTTTACTACTCTAGTTCAAGAATCACATTCACACACACATCCGTTCATCAACAAGAACACATTCCTTCCTCGAAGAAAGGCACACTCGGTGGTATCCACCACACACATTCACTATTCGGACATTTACGCCTGTTTCTACCCTGTGGGTATTTCCGTCATTTTGTCCTACAGGACATTTTCGTCATAAACCAGAGCGATTCAAAACTTTAATAAGTCAGATCTTTTGAAATTCCCAAAATTGAAGAGTATTTTCAAAATTTCGCAAATTGAAGGTATAACAGATTTTGGTAACTGTGGTATTTACGTAATTTTGCCATTAGGGGCAATTTGGTAATTTTGGTAAATCGAGAAAATGTTTTTCAAAACCAGATTTAGGGTTTACAAACCAAAGCGGTAAATTTTGGAAATTTTAAAACTAAGGGTTTTAAAACTAGGAATTTTATAAAACGGCACGGCTAATCCCTTTCGGGTTTTAATAATTGATTTAGCCTATGAACAAGTCCTCTTGGTTAAGGTGAACCGTAGCTACGCACCAGGTAGGATTCCAGCGAAGAGGAGGTGAGTCACGAGGACTGCTTAAGTTCCAGGCTCTTCCGGATCCACTCCTAGACATGCGCACAATGGTTGCCACACCTTAACTCGGCGACTTAATCACAGGTTTGTTTAATGGTCCTTAAGTCTTATGTGTTCAATGTTTGAGTAAACTAATCCTAGGGTTCAATAGCCCTAATATTCTAATCTACGAGCCCAAATAAGCCCATAACAATTCACATATAACAAATCACTTCAAAAGTCCTGAAGTACTTACCTGGTGGACTCGGGCCGGAGGTACAGGTGCCATGCCAGAATAACCTGAAAATATTATCTAAAAATCCATATTTTTTTAAAAAGCCCATTTTGAAACGTTTTTGGGACCAAAACCATCAAAGCCGAGTTTTGAACCGGGCTCTGATACCAAACTGTAACACCCCCAAACCCGGCCCACAAGTCCTGACCGGATCTGGTTATGTCATCATGAAACCGTTTGCAAAATCTTTGACTTCAGAATAAAACTTGAAAATTTTATTAACTTTTGGAAACCATGTCTTTTCTTTCAAAATTATAAATAAAGCTTTGTTATTAAAAATAATCCATATTAAAACTTTAGTATAAAAATATATAAATACTTTGATTAAATAGGTTGCTAAAACTAAAATTATCTTCACATAATAATTTCTTTTAAGTAAACCATAATATCAAGTAATATCAAAAATAGTGATAACAAAAATAATAATAATAATAATAATAATAATAATAATAATAATAAGGCCCTTATTACAAAAATAATTAATCCAAGTACTCGATAATAAAACGCATAAAGAAAAGATTAAGAACGTCCTCTGCATGGGCCACCTTGTATCCACTCCAACCCGATCCGATCATCCTGTCACCTGCGATGTTGGATAAATAATTGGGTGAGTCATACAGACTCAGTGTGTAGTTAAAACCACTGATATCCACCCACATGTTAACCACAAATCAACCCAATCAAATGCAACATGTAAATATAAACAGACGTTACCATGTTCTGGGCTTGGCCCACATTCAATCCACTTTCAAGTACTGGGCTAGGCCCTTCTCTCATTAATCCACTGATTACTGGGCTTGGCCCATTTCCACGTATGTTATCAAAACATACCTTTCCACATGTCATATTGGGCTTGGCCCATTTCCATATCAATTCATAACGAAACCATGCAATCATGATACCCAACCCAATCCTAAGGTCCATCCGCTACACACCCCCTTAACCAGCCTACCACACACCAGGGGACTATCGAGTCACCCTCTCCTTTTCCCTCCATAAAGGCAACCAATGCCATCCACGATGTAGCGTATAGCTAACATCAAACCACGATGGAGCACACAGCAATCCATCAAGCCACGATATGGCATAGAGCCGATATCAATCAAGGTAACCACGCGAACTAAATCGCAAAGATCCACAACGCGACCTCGGGCGATCGGCGCCAATCCACGATGTAGCACAAAGTGACATCAACCACGTGCTCGAAGTACACCCGTACCTTCTTTCAAAAACCCACCCATGCACATGTAACATAATATGATGCTGAGATGATGCATGTACATGATATTCACAATCATAGGCATGCTCATATTTAAATAAATGACAACAATAGTAACAATTTGCTATTTACCTGATCAGCGTCATACCCTGTTTAGGGTATCTATTACACTCTTACCACTGCACTTATTCGTAAGCATATAACATAAGCAGATATCACACAAAACCCTGAAACAATGGCTAACTACACACCTTATTACTTGGAGTTCTAGACTCTCGGTCCTCGACGCTATCGTTTAGTGAGACTACGGCTATTTGCCTAACGTTTTCTGTTGTTGGCCCACACCCTGGTGGCCAATCTCATGTGCAGAAAATGGATCTCTTCTTGAACTTCGGGATGGGAGCTTTCCCTTGCCAACTTTGGTCGCACTCGCATCCATCGACGATACTTAATCGAACCACACGATTAATCACGAAGAATCAAAATCTACAAATATCGAATCTAGATCACCTATTAACATCCCTACCGAAATACTGAGATCCCGAAGGCTTTCCTTTGCTTCTGTCGATTTGCCCTATAACCAAAGTCACCATTCGGTCAACACCAAAACACAACCAATGGCCTAAGGCCGAATATCAAACCACTTACCCCTTTACTTGACTCCCGAAACACCAATGGAATTGCCGAAAATCCTGTTACAAGACTATTAGTATCGGCTATCAACCACAATCCATGTAAAAAGGTCCCTTGTCCGAATACTACAAGAGATAGTTTTAATATCATACGACCTTACCTTTCACAACGACTAAAGAAAAACCCAACGCTCCAACCTTTGCCCAACCAATAATCGGCTACCACAAGGAATAAGATTCGGCTTCAGGGACTTGTAAACAAAGCAGAGAGAATGAGAGGCTAAATGTTTGATAATGACTCCTAAATGGAGTTGGAATGTTCGGCCAAGGTAAGCTTTTAGGGGTGATTTCGGCTTGAATGAAGTGGAGAGAAACAAATGGAATATTCGGCTAAGCGACCCTGAAGTTTCGGCCAATTAAACAGGTGAGAAGGAGGGATGGTTTTGGTGAGAATAGAACATGAGAAGAAAAAGAAAATGAAGGTCAAGAAGAGATTAAACATTCGGCTAAAGGGTCAAAAGAAATTCAAGAAGGAAGCCCATTAAATAGCACATTCGGCACCCCCTCCCCTAGAAGACTCCCAATTTCGGCTGCCACTTCAAAAGCTCCAGGCCACTAATTCAAATTAATTTTGAATTAGCCAACTCCCCCACTATCTATCCATATTTTATCACTTTATCAAATCAAAAAAATATAACCATTATCACTAATTGTAAACTAAATAAAATAATCCTATGTTTAACAAAAATAAAATAAATAAAACCAACCTACTCACCAAATTAATTCAAAACTAAACAACACCCATCTAACCTTATCTATTAAAAAAAATAACAACAATTCATCTTCTAATTACAAATTTTAAACTAAAAATAATAATCCTACAATTATCCTACCACTATCTAAAATAATAAAAACCAAAAGAATAATCTAATAATTATCTCCTCCAAATAGGATTAAAACAAAATACTAATCTATTCTTATCCTATTTGAAGCTCCCCATGTGCCGTCCCACCTTCAATTTGCTGCCCAAAAAGAATTAAAGAAAGGAAAAAAAATTAAAACTCCAAATGCCACTCTCTAGGTTCGAACCTGGGACCAAACTGCTTCACCACCTTTCCTCCAACGCCCAGGCCACTCGGCCACTTTGATTTTTATGCCATAAAGCCACACCATTTAATTTTTAAACCCTTCCTACTCCAGCCCATAACCGCATATAAAAATAAAACACGCCCAAAATGTTGCTGCAGGCCCTCGAACCAGCGCCCCCGCTCACCTCTAGCTCCTATGTGCAGCACGAGAACCACTTGGCCAAGTTGCTGCTTGTGTCAAAAACACGCCCCAGCTCCTTTTAAGGCTTCCTATCTTGCAACGGCAACATCCAAAAATTAAAATCAGTTTTGTTGCCGCTTGGACTCGAACCAGTGCCCTCAATGGCGCAACTTCCAGCCCCTTTAGCAACGCATTGAGCCACTTCGCCAATGCCTTTCTTGTGCCATAACCTTCCAAAAATTGTTTTAAGGCCTTCCTGCCCTATTTCCCCTTTATACCCTAAAAATCAAAAATTTTCCAAAGCCTTTCCCTTTCATCCAAGCATTCTTAAACCTCTAAAACACATCCAGAAACCTACCAACACCTGAATTATACTTAAATTGCCTAGCCCCAAAATCAGGGTGTTACAAGAGTGATTTTGAACCATCAATGGTTCCAGTTCATTAGTTCATCTAACTTTTCCAGGAGGCATTATCATTAAACTAATAACTGAATCAAAATATTAAGTAAAGAAATTTAATGAAATAGTAAAAGTCTAAGTTAGGAACTCTTAACCTCATAGAAGTCGTTGAATTTCTCATTTCTTGTGGCGTCTATTATTCCCTTGAGTTTTCCTGTTTTTCATTGCACCAAGAATGATTGAGGGATGGATATTTTTGAATAAAAGGAGTGGAAATTAGGGTTTAGGGTTTAAGAGGTTTTAAGAGATTTTAAGAGGGTTGAGAGGATTAAAGGGTTAAGATTTGTTTAAGAAGGAGGATAATGTGTTTTTAGGTTAAAAATTAGAGATTTAGATGGTTAAAAGTTTGCTAAAATAGGTTTTAAAGCCATTGGGCTCTGTTATCGGGTCGGGTCACCTGCATAAAATTGCAGTGGTGTCACGACACAGGGGTTCCGTGTCGTGACATCTCTGCCAGTATACCGACATCGTGACGCTAAGGTTCTGTGTCGTGAAACACCTTGCAACTTGGAAAACTTGGTGAAACTATCTTCTATGTTGCGACACAAAGGTGCCATGTCACGAAATCTATGTGCTTTTTCCAATTCTTGCATTTTTGTGCGAGATGTTGCGACACAGGGTTACCACATGGTGACACCATCTCTGTTTCAGCCCAAATTTCCATGTTGAGAATGTATTAGTCTAAAATTAAACATATATCAAATAAAAGTTAAAATCTAAACTATAGGGTTAGTTAAATATACAATAATATACAAGAAAATCAATTTTAAATTTCGTCATGTTTTACTGTCGGAATTATCCAGCAGTTCCACTATCGTGTTCCCATTTGTGTCTCTTTTCGCATTTTTCCACTGGCCGTCATGTCCCTTCATCTTTTTCAGTTTGTATCTTTCTTTATACCTGCTATTTAACCCTTCTTTGATCATATTAAGAGTATTCCTAAATTTAGAGCAGCTGGATTCAAAGGTAAGTATTGGATGACACTGCTCTTCCGGTTTCCTCTGGTTTTCTGCACTTTGGTAAGATCTACATCTGAAAGTTTCAATTTCACCATTATTTTTCATAGTCAATTCATTTTTCTCTAAACCAATTGTGGCTTTGGATGTGGCTAGAAAAGGTCTTCCCAATAAAATGGGTATCTGCCATGACAATAAAATTACGCACCTTAACTAACACATCCTCTAACACTTCCTTCAGTTGGAAAATTGATCTGTTAGCTAATTATAATGTAAGTTGAGTGTTTTTGAGGCCCCCTACCCGAGTTCTTCATAAATAGATAAGGACATGAAGTTTATACTAGCTCCTAGATCCCATAGAGCTCTCGAAAAATGAATGCTCCTTATCTCTATTGAAATTGTAAAGCTTGCCGGATCTTTCAGTTTCTAGGGTAACTGTCTAGAAATAATAACACTACATGATGCATTGATGTTGACCCGCTCTCCTAGCTTAACTTTCCTACGTCTAGACATGATTTCTTTTAAAATTTTGCATACTTTGGGACTTTCTCGATTAATTCAATTAAAGGTAGGTTGACATTCAATGTTTTAAAAAAGTTTAAAAAACATACAAATTTGTCCTCATCCCATTTATGTTTCTTTTCTAATCTTGAAGGAAACAATACCTGTGTGTTATTGGTCGTGTCTTTTACTTTCTCCTCTGATTCAGTTATCGGTTCGATGACCTCCTCTGGTTCTGGTTCCTATTCATCTTCTTGGGATTTTTCTGAAGGGCTTTCAAAATTTCCTTTTTCCTCTTCTTGTGCCGAGGTTGCCGAGTTACTCAAGATTTTTCCCTACCGGAGCTCGAGAGCTTTTACTTGCTCCTTCCCTTCTCTTCGAGGATTATTCTCAGCATTACTAGGTATGCTTTTGCTAATTTTCCTTTTAATTATCTCCTATCATACTCATTAATTGGCCCATTTGGTCTTCAAGTTTAGTCAATGTCTTTGATGAATTAGTGCACTCAGATTGCTTTTGCTTTACTTCTGTTCTTATTGGTTGCATCTCCCCTTCAATTCGATCCAGGTGTTGACCACATACAGTATGGTCAATCGGGTTGGCTCTATGTTGAGGTTTTTGCAAATAAGGAGGTTGATAATTAGTGTTTTTAGCTTGATTTGAATTATTATTACCTCCTCCTTGATTTCCTCCCCATATCAAGTTTGGGTGATCTCTCAAACCGAGATTTTAGGTATTTGAATAAGGGTTTCCACCCTTATTTTTGATATAATTCACATTCTCGGTAGGATTGTTGATATAATAGAAGAGCAGTTTGCCTCCTCCATACATAGATGGTGCACTATTTGCAGATTCTATACGATTAAATTTATCCACTAACTGTTGGTATTTGTCATCTTCATGAATAGCCTTTACCGTAGCGTGTTTCTGGCCATATGTGAATATTTTAATAGGCCACTGACAAGAGTTCAACGTCATGTTTTCGATTAATTCGTACGCATCCTTGTACATTCTGTTCATAAGAGCTCCTGTTGCTACTCTATCTAATCCTGATCTTGCATTTGCATCTAGCCTGTTGTAAAACACTTGCAATAGTATCCACTTAAGGAATTCATGGTGCGAGCATTTTTGGATCAACATTTTAAAATGTTCCCAAGCCTCATGAAAACTTTCCCTTTCCATTTGTCTAAAAACAATTGTTTCTCTTCTTAGTTGAACCGCTTTACTAATAGGGAAGAAATTTTGTAAAAACTTTCCAGCGAGCTCATCCCATGTTGTGATAGATCCTTGTTCCTGTGAATCTAACCAAGAAAATGCGTTATCAATCAAAGAAAAGGGGAACAACCGAAGACGAGTCATCAGTGACCCCGTTGTACTTGAAAGTATCACAAAGTTGGAGAAACCATTTTAAATGTTGATTCGGATCCTTTATCATTGTGCCCCTAAATTGCAGATTATTATAGATCATCTGAATCATAGTCAGTTTGATCTCAAAATTGTTAGCTATAATAGCCGACCTTGTTATGCTCTCTTGAACCATGTCCAGACTTGGTAATGCATAATCTCTATGGGTTCTCTCGTTACGAGCCAAATGTAAATTTGTAGGTAGCTATGGTGATGCTTGTGGATCTTCTAAAACATTATTGTTAGCTTTGTCGAAGAATGAATTCTCGCGTGGTACGATGCCTACAGCGGGTGGTGGTGGATCTTGCATCTGTTGCTATTGCTGTTGTTGTCGATGATTTCTCCGAATTATTCTCTCTGGATCTATAACTAGCTCTATAGGTGTTCCCATACTATAAGCCATACACTAAACCTAAAAATTGAAGATTAGTAACAACAAAAATTGAAATCATATCTATAACCTAAAAATTTCCTAAGTACTCTTATTGAAGTGCAAAAATTAAAATCAAACTAGAGACGTTGCCTCTCCGGCAACGACGTCAACAACTTGACCGCCTCCGGACGTACTAACATCCAGAGTGTGAATATTACAGTAAAAGATATATAAATGAGGCGATATCCGCAAGTATACGGGTCTAGTTGTAATATAGTTACAACGAAGTAAGTGAGTACTCCGAAGATCCTACCCAAGGGAGGCTAGTGCTAGATCAATTTTAACCTAAGCACCAAAAGATCTAATTAGTACTTGAAATAGGTAATAAAATGAGTTTTTAAGATTTTTATAGTAATAAAATATAATAAAAAAAAGAAATAAATATCAAGAAATTGAAAAGTAGAATTAATCAAATCTGGTTATGGGTGATTAGCTCATTTTGGTAATCTTCATCAACTGTTGCTTTGAGTTCCTCGTCAATCAACTAGCCATTATCCCAGTAGGATCTTTCGATCTTCCACTAAAATAACGAGTCGGCAAGGACTACTTATCTTCCGACCTCACAATCAAGACCAACTCAGGGTGAAGGTGTTCAAGGATACCAATTTTGGTTTAATTCCCACATTGATGACTTCCTAGTGTTGTCAAGCCTAGGGGTTTAGGTTCTTTCTTTCCCAAACAACTGATCCGTTGAGTAACCATATACAACAGTTAATAGATCAGACCTCTACTCGCTAATCCCCCATAGAAGGATTAGTTCATCATGATTTTCATAAGCAATATAGAATCGATATAAAGAGTAAACATGAAAAATGAATCAAAAGTATAGAGTTTGAGAAAAAGCCTAATTTGTATTAAGAATGAATGCGGATCCACAAAGTTTGATTTTATCCACAAATTAGATCCCTCAAGATAAAACAAAGAACAAACTGAAAGTAAATCTAAAGCCTAAGAAAAGGGGAAAACTAAACCGAAATTAAAAGAGAAATTCTAAGCTAAGTAATTATTGTCCATAATGTGTGACAAATGAGCCTATATATAGATTTCATGTGGTCGTCGTGACACATCAGGTCCTGTGTCGCGACATAGAAGTCAGTATACTCCTTTTCAAGATGTCTTCAGGGGTATGTTGCGACACCCTTCAACTGTGTCGCGACGTCGAAGGCAGTCTAAGAATTTCTTTATTTTTCTCCCTATGTTGCGACATTGAACCGCCCGTGTTGTGACATTGTAAATAGTATCAGTTTAGCACGGCTTCTTATGGTCTCCTGCACACTTACAAAGTTAATTATCTCACCTTTAGGCCTGATTCGACCCCTAAGGTCAATAAGAGACTTAGTTTGTACATTTTATTGTATTTAAGAAAACTTACTAAAACCTAGTTAAAACCTAATGATAACGCTTGTTTTCAAACTCTTAAAGTGTGAAACTTAGTTTAATCTACTACACCGAATTACAACAGATGAAAAACAAAAATTCATATTTGAAGTCAATTTCATTTTCATTTTCATTTTGGAGAAAACTACATTCATTTCCAAATTATTCTATTTCTTCATTTTCATTTTGGAGAAAACAATAATCATTTCCAAATGATTTTCCATTTCTTCAATTTCAATATTTTAATTAATTTTTGTTCATTTGATTCAACAGGCAAGTCATTTCTTGTTTCAATGAGCTAGCAGAAGGATCAATTAGACATATACGATTGAGACTCAAATGATTTATAATTATGTTCTAGCTTTTCGCGTATTAATTATAAACTTATTTTTTCACGAAATCATTCCACTATAGTACCGTGCCTGAGCTCTCCCTAACGAAATTCTATTACGAAAGCAACTCGATTAGTGGTCGTCCAATGACTATTTCATAAGTGTGTTACCCTCATAGGATATCCTTAATTTCTTTAGGCTAATATCTGTTCTCCCAATATGATTCTCTTTTATCTCATGGTAACCATTATATTTTCTTTTGTGAAAAGTCAATTACTATCAAATAGTAATCAAGTCATTTGTCACAAAGAAAAATGACCCGTGGCAACATTTACATTTCATCAACCATGTCATGTCAATGAGAGGATATCATTTACCCATGTATCAGGCTATGCATTCCACTATCGTGAATGACACTACATACTGCAAAAGTCATACACCCAACGCACCAGCTTTCATTTCCATATCTATTCGAACTCAGCCTTTTACTTACATAATCCACTTAAGATTTAGGTATGCTACACTGTTACAAGTGAATAAATTCATAAACGAATTTAGGATCTATTCTTCTTAGGTCTAGTTCGATGTTATGTGAGTCCAATCATTGACATTTATTTCTCTATCTTTTGTGAGTTGTCTGCTCCGATTCCCAAGGAAAAGCATCTCCCCAATTGGACTTGATAGACGACATATTAGTCTTTCCATATGTTTACTCATATTCGATTAAACAAAAAACATTTTTAGGTTTGTGTACTAATATAAGTTGTCTTTCCATTTTACGATCTGACCAAGTAATACCACTTAGTATTAGTTTAAACATTAGACAACCAAGGAACAAAAATTTCTTCCATTTTTCTTTACGTGCAAAAACCATAAGAGGAAAATCATACAAAGTATATTAATGTAATTAATGAATTTGTTTTATTAACCAATCTATTCGAAAAAAATTACAAGTTTACAAATGAATATACTACACTCAGGGTACTAGATCCAACAGTCTGCCACTTTCCCTAGTGAAGTAGATGAGTTATATTACGCATTGCCATGCTCTCCACGTGTTTCTCAAAGCTCCTAGCTAGTAGAGTCTTGGTAAACGAGTCTACAAGGTTGTCCTTGGATGCGACCTTAACTACAACTACGATTCTGTCTGCAATTCCTTCATTTATGATTTGATACTTCTAATCAATATGTTTTGTTCTCTTGTGGTTTCTCATCTCCTTGGTATTAGCTATTGTCGCACTGTTGTCATGTAAAATGTGATAACTTTTCACATACTATGAATGACTTCAAGATCCGTAAGGAACTTTCCAAGCCATATTGCTTGTTTGGTAGCCTCAAACGCAGCCACATATTTTTCCTCCATAGTGGAGTTAGCAATACAATTCTGCTTTACACTTCTCCACGCATTGGACCCACCGCCTAAGACAAAACAGAGCCCGATGTCAATTTCCTCGAATCTCGACACGTTTGGAAGTTAGAATCAATATATCCGATAGAAGTAAGATCTCCTTCAGAATACACAAGCATATAATCTTTAGTTCTTCATAAATACTTGAGTATATGTTTTACCGCTTATCAGTGTCTTGGTCTCGAATTTGTTTGATATCGACTTACCAACCCCATTGGAAAATAGATACCTGGGCTTGTGCATAACATAACACACATGAGACTTCCTACTGCCGAAGCATAAAGAACCTTTCTTATGTTCTCTCTTTCTCTGTTGTCTTAGGAAAGTCCTTCAAAGAAAGATGAAATCTCGATACAGATGGTTGATTTCCCTTCTTCGAATCGGTCATTGCATAATGCTCTAATATGTCATCTATGTGTGAAACCTAAGACAAGCCTATCACTTTGTTCTTTCAATCCCTTAGGATTCAAATGCATAAAAAAAATTAGCTTCTCCCAAATCCTTCATGTTAAACTATTAGGTTAACCATAATTTAACCGATTACAATGTCCCTAAATAATTCCCAATGAGTAGAATATCATCGACATATAGAATGAGAAAGCCAACCTTTTGACCTCCTATAAGTGTGTTATCATTTATAGTATAAATATCACACCAAAAATATATATAATTAATTTGGCGGTGACCACAAGAGTACTTGTCAAATTGTAATATAGTAAAGTTTACAACGAAATACTGATAAGTTATCCGAGGATCGTACCCAAGGGATTTTAGATTGAATAAAATATTATTAAATTAATTACAGAAAATAATTACTCATCTAATTAAGTTATGAATTAGTAGTTTTAATCCAAATTAAAATATTAATTAAAATAATTAAATAAAGTAAACCTAACTAACTTAATGGAATTTACTCTTCCAAGTGTTGATAGTGCGAGCCTCTAGCCTATGATTGATTAAATCCCTAATTATATAATTGAATAATTAACTATCCTTGCTTGAGTTATTTATCACCCTTAGCTAAGAATACCCTTCCACTCTCATCTTCATTAAGGATTACCACCTAAGTCACCCTTCCGGTCTCTTCCTAGGCTTATGGATACCCTCCCAGTCTCACTGCTTGGCAAAAGTTATAAAAGACATGATACACTTTCGGTCTCACCTGTCTCGATAATCTATCAAGGGTGTCACTCTCTAATATACTCAGTACTCTTGAATAAACAACCAAATTCAGATAAATAATCACTTAAAAAATAAATTAGTTTATTAATCGAATCATTTGAGATATGAAATAAACACAATAATTTATTCAATTATTCATACAAACGCTAATTGATAAGGTTAACAAAAATATAAATAAAAGAATAAGAGATAGGAAAAAGCTCATGAATATATATTGAAGCGTGGTGCCGGAGCAATCTCCATTTACAATTGTCTTAACATAGGAATACAAAAGTTCAATGTAACATCCCAAATATGGGGTTATTTGGAAGTTGACTATTTTTCTTATGTATGAACTGCTGTGTCATTATTTATGGAATAATAATGGTCAATTTAAGGCTTTGTGTTGGCTCGATTAGGTAGGAAATTTTAGTTTTTAACTTTTAAAAGAAGGAGCCTTGGTAAGTGGTGTTATAAGAATAAATGTGGGTATTTTTAACACTAAAAGCCCTTGGTTAAGTGGCAAAGAGAAGCCCACTTAAGAGCTACATGTGACGCCACCAAGGAGCAAGGGAGAGCTTGTGTTCGAGTCACAAAATCCTCCTCTTTCTGTTTTTTTTTTTTTTGACGGCACAAGGGGGAGAGTTTTTCTCCTTCAAACTCTTTTTATTAGGTGTAATTATTAAGGGATAATTTAAGCATTTTAATTAGTTTTAATTTGCTTAAACCTTTTGATAATACAAGAGATATGATAATTTCATAGGATAATCAAAGATATTATTTGATTAGAAGGGATTATTAAGTGATTAATTCAAATTATTTGAATTAATTGAAATGTGTGGCCAAGAGTACTTGGAGAGGTTGTCGAAATTTTGAACTCCTTGAACAAGGAGGTGTGGACTGCAAGGCTACTAGGGGATGCCAAATCCTATATAAACCCCATCTACCATCTTAAATTCTTTTTAGAATTTTTTGTAGCCAAATTCTCCCAACTAGTTGCCATCCGATTTCTTTTCTTTCTTCAAAGTTAAGAACCACTTCCATCTCTTAGTCTCTAGCCGAATCTAATCCCTATTGGTGTGTCGATTTCCCTTAGTCTCTTCTCTCAATTTTCTGGCTAGCCTTCATTAGTTGTTGTTTATTCTTTGATTATTCTCCCAAAAAAAAAAACCGATAAAAGAAAAACCCTCTCTTCTTTTGGAACCTTGGCCGAATACTGAACAAGGAGGGGGAAGCATTCTCTAATCGGATTTGGAGGGTAAGTATGTTAGGCCGAATGTCTAGGATTCTCTTTTCTCTTCTTGTCGACTTGGAGGTTGGTAAGTGACTATTTCGGCAATGATCTGTAAGGCTACTAATCGCTTGATTAAAATATAGGGCCTTCGGATTCGGAAGCAAGCAGGTGAACCCGTTGCTTGGGAGCAATCGATTTTGGGGTAAGGTGGTAAGATCTGCTTTCTTCATTCATGATATTCGATTAAGCCACGGCTACTAACTTAATGATTGCCGATTAGGGAAGCGAAAAACACTTGGTGGCTAGTACTCAAGGGTGTTAGGTAAGGCTTTCGGGTTAAATATTAACCCTTTGAATATTTTGGATTTGGCCGAATAGGCCATAAGACTAACCCATGTTTTTGGTCGAATATAGGACGAGATAGATCTGTGGTGACCAACGTTTCTTCTTGGGATTTAAGACTATCGTAGTAACAGTGTGTACATACACACCATTTAACTTATTAAATTATGCTAAGTAATGTGATTGCTAACTTGATGTATGTAGCAATGGCTTGAATACCATAACGGTATATGGGGTAACCGTAGTAAGTACTGTGCATATGATTGCTATTTTATGCTTTTGGGAAGCATCTTTGTGATAATACATATGATAAATCTATATGTGATCGTTGACTATGTGGGTTGATTGAGTGGAGGGGGCGTAATATCGTCTTTGCGAGCACCGGTGCTTTGGTAGCACACTCGTGACTATACGTCACCGAGGTTTGGTACCTCCGGAGGTTTGGCACCTCAATAGCGACTTGTCCCCTCGTGGTTAACACCACCGTGGGTTGGCCCCACTTGAGATATGGGATCGTCTCGCGGCTGATTTGGTATCACACGATGGGTTGGCCCCATCACCCGATTTGTGTCTACGGACACCGTGCTTTGGTAGCACATTGTGACTATATGTCACCAAAGTGGTTTGGCACCACCAGTGTTTTGGTAACACATCGTGACTACGGTCACCAGTGGTTTGGTACCACGTGGGGTAGACAAAGGTGTTTGGTTGGCTAGGTTGGGTACATGATACTTTGCTTAATTAACTGTTATATGTTGTGTATGAAATGTTGTATTAACCGGGGAAGGGTTACATATCGAGTCTTGGTGACTCACCTTCTCCTTTAACATTTTTCGTGTGACTCGTAGATGGCGGTTGAGGAGCCGGTGGGACTCGAGGTGGCCATGCAAAGGATTTTACTTTACAGAACTTTAAACTTGTTTAATTCTATTTTGGGTTGTAATAAGGCCTCCATAAACTATAGTTGCGTTTTATTCTTTTTATGTTGGATATTTACTTAGAACTATATCATTAAATTAAATTAAATCACATGATTTCTTAAGTTAACACGTGGAAGTTTAAACGTGCCATCGGGTACACTTGGAACCGGTATAATAATTGGACTTAATTAAAATTCCCAAACTAAATTCAAGTATTACTTTGGCAAGATAACCAAAGATGAGAAGTTTTCTATAAGATTTAAATGGGTTTCGAAATGGTGATCACAAGGTTTTACTTCGTAATAACTCAGATTCGGTCGTAGTGTTTGGGCCGGGTTTGGGTTGTTACAGAATTGGTATCAGAGCCCAGTTCAAAGCTCATTGTGGGGCCCAAGGCCCAAAAATGTTTTTGGTAGGCCTTTCAATTGTTTTTGGGTTTTAAGCAAGATGGCCCGAGTCTCCCAGCACCGATCCGCCTGTAAGTACATCTAAACATTTCTGTGAATTATATTCGTAGAAGGGTAGGAAGCATGGAACGTAGATAGACTTATAGGACTTGGACCCTAAGGTTAGATTACTCAAACACAACGAAGCATAAGACTTAAAGAACTAAACCAACCTATGACTTAGTCAATGAGCTAGGTGTGGTAACCCCTGCACGCATGTCTAGGATTGGATCCGAAGAGCCTGGTATTTAAGCGATCCTCGTGACTCACCTCCTCTTCGCAGTATCCTACCCGGTGCGTAGCTTCTGGTTCACCCTAACTCGAGGGCTCGGTGGTGTGGTAACCTCAGTGCGCATGTCTAGAAAGGTTCAAAGTGAGAGCTTGGTATTTAAGCACCTCGTGACTCACCTCCTCTTCACTCGACTTACGCTGCACAGTGCGTAGCTTTGGTTCACCCCGACTGTGAAGGCTCGGTCATAGGCTAAACACAATGATTAAAACCCAAAAAGGGAATTAGCCTTGTTTTTCAAAATAGAACGAGACAACAAGCCCTAATGTTTTCAAAACTTATCCAATAACCCTCTTAAACCCTAGAACACTAGGTATACCATGTTTTTCTCGGAAAGCTTGACTTGTGAAAAATTACAGAAATACCCTTAGGAGTAAAATTACCAAAATGCCCCTGACCCATAAAATATTGATTCAATGATTTTTGCCCAAAAATCTCAGCCATTTTACAAATATTCAAAAAACTTAGCTTTGGGAATCACAAGAACATATTTTGGTTGGAAAATTACTGAAAATACCCACAGAGGAAAAAAGGACGAAAATACCCACAGGTTAGAAATGGGCGAAATGTCCGATGAGTGAATAAGTATGGAAAGTATTAAGGAATGGATGCATGGACCTCTTTGTGTGAACTAGGATAGGAAATGAAACCTTGTTTGCTCGAAAGAATCTCTCGATTAAACCTTATCCATAAAATTTCTTCATGAGTAATAAAGTGAAACAAATGCTAACGCATAAAATTTTTCTTAATCAGATTAAAAGCGCGGTAGATAGAATGAGTTCTAGAGGACGTGGACGCCGTGGACGTGGTAGGGGTAGGATGACGGATCTCGAACCCGTCAGTCGGGACAAGGTTCGAAAATGAGGTACCACCGCCACCACCACCTCCTACTTTTAGAGCCGAGGAGGCCGGGAGCGGGCACGGTGGCGAGTCGATGACGCAAGCTGTGTTGCGAGTCTTGGAGATGGTGGTGGGGCTGGGTGGAAATGTGGGAGCTCGGAAATCTGTCCCCGAGCGACTCCGATCTAACGGAGCGGAGGTATTCCGAGGTGTGTCGTGAGTGGCACCCAAAGGCAAATGAATATTGGCCGAGTCAATGAAAGAATCATGGATGACCTTGACTGACCGAGGAAGAGAAGTGAAAGGCGCGTCGCTTCTAAAGGATGAAGCGTATCGATGGTGGCTAACGGTTCGAGATGGGGCTACAGCAGATGATTTGACTTGGGAGTATTTCGAACCGCCATCGTAAAAAAGTATGTGGGCATTAGCTACACCGACGCCAGCAGAGAAAGGCTTTTCGGGATTAGTTCAAGGAACTAAGTCCGTGTCGGAATATGAGGCGTAATTTCTAAGGCCGAGTAGATATGCGAGAGGCATCGTGGCTACGAACATGAGCGTTGTGTCCGCTTTGAGGACGGACTCGAGATGACTTAAGGTTACTTGATTTCCCACAACAGTTCGTGAGTTCTCATCTCTAGTGGAGAAGGCTAAGGTAGCCAAGAAGGAATCAAGGAGGCCGTGGAGGCGAGCTATAGTAAGAACAATCGAAGAGAAGTTTTGGGTCACCGGGTCAAGCGGTAGTGCTCGAGAAAAGGCTAGGCCAAGTGGGCCCAATCAGCGACAAGGCCCACAAATCGCTAATCGAGGCCGACTCGGTGCAATCGCCGTGGAAAGACCCATTGGGAGGATGTTGGACCGGTGACAAAGGATGCTTTGAGTGTGGATCTTTGGAGCATCGCGTCGAGATTGTCCCCGAAACTAGCTAAGAAGCGACGGAAGACGAACCGTGCTCGTGATAGGAATGTGGGACCACGGAGGGTCGTGGTAATGGTAGAGGAAACAACGGTCCTAACCGAGGTCGTGGAACTCAAGGCGCGAGGTTCAAACAACACGAGGCTAGGCGGCTGGCTTAGTTTACGCAGTGAGGTGTCGCGAAGAAGGTGACGCACCGGATGTCATAACCGTGCGTTCCTAATTTTCGGTTTTCCTTATGTTGCATTGATTGATGTGGGCTCGACGCTTTCGTACATTGCTTGTAGTGTGGTAGGAACTATGGACCTAAACTCAAACCGCTTCTAGGGAGATGACCGTAGTTAGCCCCTTAGGTCACTCCGTAGTCGTAGATAGACTTTATAGAGGCGTACTCTAGAACTTCAAGGGGTAGTATTTGTAGTGATCTAATGGAACTACCGCTTTGGGGAGTTCGATTTGATCCTCGGTATGGATTGGTTGGTTAAGTACCAAGCAAGGTTGGAGCTCGCGCGACCAAGCGCATGGTTCTTAAGACGCGTAAGGTGATGAAGTGGTTATGATAGGAGATAGGAGGAATTACCTATCCAACGTAGTGACCGCCTTGAAGGCTGAAAGGATGGTCAAGAAGGGTTGTGAGGCGTATTTGGTTCAAATCTGTGCTTTGGAAACTAAGAAATTAGTAATTGAAAAGGTCCGAACGGTTGGGGAATTTGCTGATGTATTCCCAGAAGAACTTCCGGGTTTGCCTCCGGATCGAGAAGTCGAATTCGGTATAGACTTGCTACCGAACGGCACCTATGTCTATAGCACCATACCGAATGGCACCAAAGGAATTGGTGGAGCTAAAGGCTCAAATTCGTGAGCTCTTGGATAGAGGGTTTATACGACCAAGTATATCTCCGTGGGAGCGCTGTGTTGTTTGTCAAGAAGAAGGACGGTTCTATGCGGATGTGCATCGACTACCGTCGCTTAAATAAGTTAACGATCAAGAACAAGTATCCGCTTTGCCTCGGATTGATGACTTGTTTGATCAACCGAAGGTGCCTCGGTGTTTTCGAAGATAGACCTGAGGTCAGGATATCATCAACTTAAGGTAAAAGAGGCTGATGTTCACAAAACGGCATTCCGAACTCGGTATGGGCATTTTGAGTTCTTGGTAATGCCATTCGGGTTGACCAATGCACCGGCAGCATTCATGGACTTGATGAACAGAGTATTCCAAAGAAGATTTGGACCAGTTCGTCGTGGTGTTCATAGACGACATATTGGTTTATTCAAAGACAGAAGAAGAGCATGATAAGCATTTACGGATAGTTCTGCAAGTATTGAGGGAGAAGCAGTTGTATGCCAAATTCAGTAAGTGTGAATTTTGGCTTAGGGAAGTGGCTTTCTTAGGTCATGTGGTATCACCAAGGAATTAGGTAGACCCTCGCAAGATTGAAGCAAGATTGGAGTGGAAACCACCTAGGACGGTGGTGAAATACGAAGTTTTCTCGGGTTTAGCAGGATACTATCGGAGATTCGTGGAAGGATTCTCTCTAATAGCAAAGCGCTGTTAACTAAGTTGCTAAGGAAAGGTGTCCCATTTGTATGGACGGAGAAGCAAAGCAAAAGCTTTGATAAGTTAAGGAAGATTTTGACTAAGCTCCGGTTTTGAGTACACTGAAGCAGAAAGTTATTCACGCTTTATTGTGATGCATCTCACACCGGTTTGGGATGTGTGTTGATGCAGGATGGGAAGGTAGTAGCCTATGCATCCCATCAATTAAGATCGCATGAGGTTAACTACCCAACTCACGACTTAGAGTTAGCAGCGGTCGTCTTCGCTCTGAAGATATGGAGACATTACCTGTATGGAGAGAAGTCGATGGTCTACACGGATCACAAAAGCTTGAGGTATCTTCTGACTCAGAAGGATCTGAATCTGAGACAGCGTCGATGGATTGAACTACTAAAAGACTACGATTGTTCAATCGAGTACCATCCGGGTAAGGCTAATGTGGTAGCTGACGCATTGAGCCGGAAGGTGGTAACGGACTTAAGAGCAATGTTCGCTCGGTTAAGTCTGTATGATGATGGGAGTCTTTTGGCAGAACTTCAAGTTAAGCCAACATGGATTGAGGAAATTAAAGAAAAGCAGTTAGTGGATGAAGGCTTGAGCTCTAAGAGGGTACAAGTTCAAGACGGTGGATTGGAAGGGTACAGTCTGTCTATTGATGGAGTGCTTTGTTTTCAAGGACGAGTATGTATGCCAAAAGATACAGATTTAAGGCAGAAAATTCTCCAAGATGCACATAGCAGCCCATACGCTATGCATCCTGGAGGAAGCAAAATGTATGGAGACTTGCGGAAAGCAGCTTTTGGTGGCCGGGGTTGAAGCGTGAGATAACGGAGTTCGTAGGGAAGTGTCCGACGTGTCGCCAGTTAAGGTGAACATCATCACCATCGGGACTACTTCAACCATAAAGATCCTCAATGGAAATGGGAGAGGATCACCATGGATTTTGTTAGTGGGCTACCCCTTACGCCCACTAAGAAGGATGCAGTTTGGGTAATTGTGGATCGCCTAACTAAATCAGCTCACTTCATGCCGGTGAGAATGGATTACTCTCTCCAGAAGCTAGCAAAGCTGTATGTGGGAGAAATAGTGAGGTTGCATGGCGTGCCAGTGTCGATTATCTCGGATAGAGATCCCAGATTTACGTCAAGGTTTTGGAAAGCGTTGCACCAAGCTTTGGGTACACGGTTAGATTTCAGTACGGCTTTCCATCCACAATCTGACGGACAGTCGGAAAGGGTGATACAGATTTTAGAAGACATGTTAAGAGGCTGTGTCTTGGATTTTAGTGGTAGTTGGGAGGAGTACCTACCATTAGCGGAATTCGCTTATAACAATAGTTATCAAGCGAGTATTCAAATGGCTCCATACGAGGCCCTATATGGACGAAAGTGTCGTACTCCTACATGTTGGACGGAGTTGGGAGAAAGACAAGTTCTGGGTCCAGAATTGGTAACCGAGACGGAAGACAAAGTCAAGGTGATTCGGTCTCGTCTCAAGGAAGCATCGGATAGGCAGAAATCTTATGCCGATCTCAAACGCAAGGAAGTGGAGTATGCTGTGGGAGACAAAGTTTTTCTGAAAGTGTCGCCTTGGAAAAAGGTGTTGAGATTTGGACGGAAAGGGAAGTTAAGCCCAAGGTTCATTGGGCCATATACTGTTGTGAAGCGAATAGGACCAGTGGCTTATCAGCTAGAGTTGCCGGCAGAACTAAGTCAGATACATGACGTCTTTCACGTATCAATGCTAAGACGGTATCGGTCGGATCCTTCGCACGTTGTGCCAGTAGCAGAGATCGAGGTGAACTCGGATCTATCTTTTGAGGAAGAACCGGTTCAGATTGTAGACCGAGATGTGAAAGTTCTACGTAGGAAGGCAGTGCCTTTAGTAAAAGTGTTATGGCGAAACCACGGAGTGGAAGAAGCTACGTGGGAGCCCGAGGAGGTGATGCGGCAGCAATACCCTCATCTCTTTTGATCAAGGAATTTCGAGGACGAAATTTGTTTTAAGGAGGGTAGAACTGTAACATCCCAAATATGGGGTTATTTGGAAGTTGACTATTTTTCTTATGTATGAATCTAACATGTCATTATTTATGGAATAATAATGGTCAATTTAAGGCTTTGTGTTGGCTCGATTAGGTAGGAAATTTTAGTTTTTAACTTTTAAAAGAAGGGAGCCTTGGTAAGTGGTGTTATAAGAATAAATGTGGGTATTTTTTAACACTAAAAAGCCCTTGGTTAAGTGGCAAAGAGAAGCCCACTTAAGAGCTACATGTGACGCCACCAAGGAGCAAGGGAGAGCTTGTGTTCGAGTCACAAAATCCTCCTCTTTCTGTTTTTTTTTTTGACGGCACAAGGGGGGAGAGTTTTTCTCCCTTCAAACTCTTTTATTAGGTGTAATTATTAAGGGATAATTTAAGCATTTTAATTAGTTTTAATTTGCTTAAACCTTTTGATAATACAAGAGATATGATAATTTCATAGGATAATCAAAGATATTATTTGATTAGAAGGGATTATTAAGTGATTAATTCAAATTATTTGAATTAATTGAAATGTGTGGCCAAGAGTACTTGGAGAGGTTGCCGAAATTTTGAACTCCTTGAACAAGGAGGTGTGGACGGCAAGGCTACTAGGGGATGCCAAATCCTATATAAACCCCCATCTACCATCTTAAATTCTTTTTAGAATTTTTTGTAGCCGAAATTCTCCCAACTAGTTGCCATCTGATTTCTTTTCTTTCTTCAAAGTTAAGAACCACTTCCATCTCTTAGTCTCTAGCCGAATCTAATCCCTATTGGTGTGCCGATTTCCCTTAGTCTCTTCTCTCAATTTTCGCTAGCCTTCATTAGTTGTTGTTTATTCTTTGATTATTCTCCCAAAAAAACCGATAAAAGAAAACCCTCTCTTCTTTTTGGAACCTTGGCCGAATCTTCGACAAGGAGGGGGAAGCATTCTCTAATCGAATTTGGAGGGTAAGTATGTTAGGCCGAATGTCTAGGATTCTCTTTTCTCTTCTTGTCGACTTGGAGGTTGGTAAGTGACTATTTCGGCAATGACTCATTAAGGCTACTAATCGCTTGATTAAAATATAGGGCCTTCGGATTCGGAAGCAAGCGGTGAACCCGTTGCTTGGGAGCAATCGATTTTGGGGTAAGGTGGTAAGATCTGCTTTTCTTCATTCATGATATTCGATTAAGCCGACGGCTACTAACTTAATGATTGCCGATTAGGAAGCGAAACACTTGGTGGCTAGTACTCAAGGGTGTTAGGTAAGGCTTTCGGGTTAAATATTAACCCTTTGAATATTTTGGATTTGGCCGAATAGGCCATAAGACTAACCCATGTTTTTGGTAGAATATAGGACGAGATAGATCTGTGGTGACCAACGTTTCTTCTTGGGATTTAAGACTATCGTAGTAACAGTGTGTACATACACACCATTTAACTTATTAAATTATGCTAAGTAATGTGATTGCTAACTTGATGTATGTAGCAATGGCTTGAATACCATAACGGTATATGGGGTAACTGTAAGTACCATTGCATATGATTGCTATTTTATGCTTTTGGGAAGCATGTTTGTGATAATACATATGATAAATCTATATGTGATTTTATTGACTATGTGGGTTGATTGAGTGGAGGGGGGCGAAATATCGTCTTGGACGAGCACCGGTGCTTTGGTAGCACACCGTGACTATACGTCACCGTGAGGTTTGGTACCTCCGAGGTTTGGCACCTCAATAGCGACTTGTCCCCGTGGTTAACACCACCATGGGTTGGCCCCACTTGAGATATGGGATCGTCTGCCGGTGATTTGGTATCACACGATGGGTTGGCCCCATCACCCGATTTGTGTCTACGGACACCGGTGCTTTTGGTAGCACATTGTGACTATATGTCACGGTGGGTTTGGCACCACCGTGTTTTGGTAACACATCGTGACTACGGTCACCAAAGTGGTTTGGTACCACGTGGGGTAGACAAAGGTGTTTGGTTGGCTAGGTTGGGTACATGATACTTTGCTTAATTAATCATTTATATGTTGTGTATGAAATGTTGTATTAACCGGGAAGGGTTACATATCGAGTCTTGGTGACTCACCTTCTCCTTTAACATTTTTCAGTGACTCGTAGATGGCGGTTGAGGAGATAGTGTGGGACTCGAGGTGGCCATGCAAAGGATTTTACTTTACGTAACTTTAAACTTGTTTAATTCTATTTTGGGTTGTAATAAGGCCTCCATAAACTATAGTTGCGTTTTATTCTTTTTATGTTGGATATTTACTTAGAACTATATCATTAAATTAAATTAAATCACATGATTTCTTAAGTTAACACGTGGAAGTTTAAACGCGCCATCGGGTACACTTGGAACCTGTGTATAATAATTGGACTTAATTAAAATTCCCAAACTAAATTCAAGTATTACTTTGGCAAGATAACCAAAGATGAGAAGTTTTCTATAAGATTTAAATGGGTTTCGAAATGGTGATCACAAGGTTTTACTTCGTAATAACTCAGATTCGGTCGTAGTGTTTGGGCCGGGTTTGGGTTGTTACATTCAAACTATACGAACATGAAAAGAAAATACAAAGAAAACTTAATAGTAAAAAATGCATGTCTAGGTCTGTCCAGTTGCCCTAAAGTTGCTTATATAGGTGACCACTCAAGCCTAGATGCACTTAGATACCAATTAATAAAATATTATTATAAAATCTAGGGTCCAAATATGGAAATATCCTAAAATTTTTGTGGAAAGAATCAACCATATTTTGGCTTTCCATCGTTGTATCGTCGTGACATGGATGCTCCTCGTCACGATGTCACCGCTGTGAATTTCTTCCCCAAAATCATCCCGTTTTTGTGACATGAGGAAGCTCTTCGTCACGATGTCAAGTTCTTTCCTTGCCTTGGCAGCTTCATTGTTTTATCGGGCTTCCTTGTATCAAGGCTCGGTTATCTTCCCTTGTATTATTGGACTTAAATTGGCATCCTACACACTTAAATTTCCAATTAGTCACTCACGAGGTCCGAGTTGGCGTTACGGGTCATCGAAATAGCAGAACATGTGTAAAAACACTTATTTTATCAATATTTTGTTCCTACCCTACTAATACTGAAAATACAAAATTAGTTATACAATGCAAAGAAAACAAGCTCGTTAAGTGTAGAAATGACCTAAAATAACTACTACATTTAACGGCAGGTCAAATACCCCCACAGTTAAGTCCTTGATTGTCCTCAAGCAAGCAAAAAAAAACAAAACAAAACAAAAATTGAAAATAAGAAATGAAAATGTATTCGAGCTAGCTCGATACAGGAAATTAGACAAAAATGTATTAACAAGATAATATAAATAAACATATAATTCTAGCATGATACACAATTGACTCGCAATTTCTTAAATGAGACAGATTAGTTAATTAGATTATAAAGCAAACAAGTAAAAGAATATTGTAACATCCTAAAATTTCGAATTTTATTGTGTTGCATTATATCTTGCATTAGGCTATTTAAATTATAAATTGTGTATGTTTTAAGGTCCTAAGAAGGCTCGGGGTTGAGTTGGGCCTTAGTAAAATTTTTGTGTTTAAGCACTTTAAGGACAGAATGTAAGTGGCACCAAGGCTTAAGGAAATAAGTGTGCATTTTGCTAGCACAAGTGAAGCTAGTAGAGGAGTGGTGTGGCGTTGCATGTATGGGCTTGAGGGGTGGAGTTCGAATCCCACCTAGTGCAAATTTTGGGATTTATTTTTTTGTTCCTTCCCTAAGTGTTGTCCATGATAGTATTTTTGTTAAGGGAGACTTTTTATTTATGGAAAGATGGCTAAGGGAATATGGTAAGGAAGAAAACAAGGGAAAAACAAGGAATGAAATGAAAGAAAAGGAAAGAGAAGGGAACATGTTGGCTTATAGTGTGGAAGGTGTTTTGGAAATATTTTATTTGGTCAATGTTCATCTTTTGGTAAAGATGATACACGGTTTGAGAGGGGGTTTTGGGTAGCCGAATTCTTCATTAGTCATTTGGCAAATTAGTGCTTGGAAGGCCTACTTTCTTTTTAGCATATTGGTGTTTTCTCTTCCCAACTCTCTTCCTTTGATTTGGCCAAAATTCTCTTTGCATTTTGTTCATCTTGTTCCCTACAGCTAAACTCTCAATCCATCTATACTCATTCTTCCCTTGTTGCCGAAACACCCATCTCATATTGATCATCTTGACCATTTTGATCATTTTCATTTATGTGTCAACCGAAACACCCTAACACTTCTTTTCTATCTCTTTTTATCTTTTCTCTTCACTAGCCGAACCTATTAACACCTAATCTCTTCTTCTTATTTTCTTTTTCTTTTGTGTTGGGCACTCCTTTCTTGACCAAATTGGTAAGTGACTTCATTCCCCTCTTTTCATCTTCATTTTCTTTTTCTTCCTAGCCGAATATGTGTGTCCATCACTAATCGGTATTTCACTTTGTTTCTTTATCAAAATATATCTCTCCTACTCTCTTAAATCATGTTTTTCTTCTAGTGTAGTGTTATAGAAAAAAGCTGATTCTCATAATCTTGTCTCATCCGTAGCCATAAGTCAATTGATAGAAATCGGATTCATCATCATTAAGGTAAGGGATTCGTCATGGTTCATTTTAATCTTTTTCGTTGACCGGTTAGTTGATAAACAGAATAGTGGTTGTGACTAATCGTTTATTTTTTAGGGACTAAATCGCTCGATCTATCCACTTGTTGATCATACGAAAATAGTGGTAAGCCGAACCTTCTCCTTAGACAATCGTTTCGTATCATCGTAATATCGTTTTTTATTACGACTTTTTCCAAAGGAGGCAAGTGGAACCGATTTGAAAGGAAAAGTGATTGGAGAACACAAAAGGAGTGGATTTGCGATTCCTACTCCTAAGTTCAAGCGTAGAGCGGTATCGGCGATTCGAGATTTCCCACCGGGTTGTGGACCATCATCCGGTGAGAATAGACAAATCGTGGTCGTTCACGATATCGAGGGTAAGCGTTTCAATAGATCGCTTGGTTTAGATTTAGATTAATAAAAATCTTGTTCATTAGATTAATCGAGTATTATATTTTCATAGGTGCCGACGATCAAGAGAGTTTGATACTTACCGTAATCAGGTGTGTAATCTCACACCGAAATTTCGTAGATTTATTATTTGATATCACGTTGGTAATAAGATCATTATTATTTATATGGCTAAAATTGTAATATGGCATAAACCAGAAGATTTGCTTAAATTACATTATTTAAATGAACCTGTCAAAATCGGTATTAAAATTGTTAAAATTACGAAAATGCCCCTATGGGCCGATTTACGAAAATGCCCCTATGGGTCGAATTACGAAAATGCCCCTATGGGCCGAATTGCTAGAATACTTTAGTGGATCAAATTACAAAGATCTATAGTTGGCCGATTTACCGTAATAAATTGTTGGATTAATGATTGTTGTACATATATGTGGATATTATGTTTAATTATGTATGATGCATGTTACATATTGCATGGGTTGGGAAAAATGTTGAAGAGAAGTGTAGCCTGGTGGCATTGCCACAATAAAATGTTTATTAAAAATGTTTACGTATGATATCGGTGGCTTGGCCACAATAAAAATATTATAAATGGCAACTTGCCTGCGAATTGGTGTGATTGGCGGGATGGGTTGACTTGATCCCCAAAGGTGTGATTGGCTGGTACGGGGGTGTGTTGGATGGCTGGGATGGGTTGCATACATGTCTTATTAATATTATTTTGTAAGTGGGCTTAGGCCCAAGTTAATTCTAAATGGATTCAGGCCCAGTGGATGACGGTAAGGGGATTATACACTGAGTTCTAGTAACTCACCCCTTTTTCCTTAACCCTTGCAGGTAATGCTCAGTGGAGTGGACTTGGGCCATGGATGACTCGGTGGAGGCCATACTTCAGAAATGGTTTTTATTGAACTTTAGATTTCTATTTCCGTTCACTTTAGTACTTTTACTATTTTGGGTTTTTATGTTGTAATAAGGCCTCTGGAATATTTTATTTTTGCTTTATGTTTGACGAACTTATTATATTGCTTAAATTATTTTAAATGGGAATTTTACTAAAAACATAAATAAAGATTTTCCAAAATAGATTAACAAATGGAGTACATAACAAAATTTTACAAATATTTTTAACTCTAAAATTTTCTCTCGAATTATCAACACTATTTTCAAAAGTCACAGTTTTAATATCACAATTTGAATATCGATTCTTCAATTAAACCTCTTGGGATTAGTAGTATTTCTAATCAAACTCGTTTTCTTAACCATAACCAAATAATACCTATTTTAGTACAAATCACAAGGTTTTTATACGTTTTCCCTTCTGTGACATGTCAGATCCGGTCGTAATGCATGGGCCGGGTTTGGGGTGTTACATTTTATGGTATCAGAGCCCGGTTGCAAAACTCAGCTGTGGTTTGGGTTCAAAAGCGTTTTCCAAAGCTGTTTGAATTTTAAATTATAAATGCACGTTTTGAAGGAAGTATGGCACCACGGGTATCCGGCACCAAGTCAAGTAAGTTTATGTTTTCATTTTATGATTATTGTGGTATGAATGTAGTAAGAAAACTTCACAAAATAGAGATACTCTAGAACTTTTAGCTTTAGGAGCTGAAACTATAGAGATTGAGACTATAGGATGCGTTTTGCGAGAACGACTTTACTTCCTATACTTCATAAAATAATGTTTAATAAACACTGAAATAGCATACTGATTCATAAGACTATTAATCAGATTAAATCGAATTAGCAAATATGAGTGCTAGAGGACGTGGACGTGGTAGACGTGGCCGTGGTAGAGGCTGTGGCACTAGAGTTGTATCTGAGGCATCGGGACATATGCCGGAAATGGACGCACCTGCGTCACCTGTGACTGAATCTGGGTCACATGATCGTATGAGAGAGGATGATGCTTTGTCCCAAGCAATGTTGCGAGTTCTGGAAAGGGTTGCTGGGGCAAGAACTGGATCAGCAGCTCGTGGGTCAATATCAGAGCGACTCAGATCAAATGCAGCTAAGGTTTTTAGAGGTATCTTGGGTGTAGCCCTAAATGTAGCAGAGTACTGGCTTGAGGCGGTGGAGCGGATCATGGACGATTTGGATTGCACCACCGAGCAGAAGCTGAAAGGAGTGGTGTCTTTGCTGAGAGACGAGGCGTATCAGTGGTGGCTCACTGTCTGGGAAGGCACTCAGGCCGATCGCATTACTTGGGAATTCTTTAAAACCGCATTTCAAGGAAAGTATGTCGGGGCTAGCTATGTGGATGCCCGAAGGAAGGAATTTCTGAATCTGGTCCAAGGAGGTAAATCTGTGGCAGCATATGAGGCAGAGTTTCTGCGTCTGAGTCGGTATGGCCGGGGAATAGTGCTAACTGATTACGAACGCTGTGTGCATTTTGAGGACGGG
This sequence comes from Gossypium sturtianum, assembly GCA_025698515.1. Lineage (NCBI taxonomy): Eukaryota > Viridiplantae > Streptophyta > Magnoliopsida > Malvales > Malvaceae > Gossypium > Gossypium sturtianum. Next base: position 37,735,528 of record CM046950.1, read on the forward strand.
TTACGTGATAAGTTGCGGGTACTGATAGCCCCACAGAAGGAGAGGAACTTTGCCACACTGGTGGAGAAAGCCAAGATAGCTGAAGAGGTTAAACACTCGGAGGGGCAAAACTGAGACAAGGATAGGGGCAGGAGCAAGAGAGACTCTGGGTACTAAGGTCCTGCTAGAGGTTTTCAGAAGAGGCCCAGGAATGAGGAGCCAGTTCGAGCGAGAGTACAAGCTGCTACTAATCGATTCTGACCATGTGTGGATTGTGGAAAACTTCACTCGGGTGAATGCTGGAAGAGAACCGGTGGTTGTTTCAAATGTGGTTCCAAAGATCATCGGTTTAAGGATTGTCCTCGACAGCCTTCTCATACTCAAGGAGTTCGTAACGATTTTGCGCAGCCAGCTAGAGGCACTCAACAGCCGCTGAGAGGCCGTGGGCCAGGTCGAGGTGGTAATGGTGTAGGACGAGGTCAGGGTGCGATCATACCAACACTACCAGCTGCATTTATGGACATGATGAACCGGGTCTTCCAACCCTATCTAGACCAGTTTGAGGTGGTGTTCATAGATGACATCTTGGTGTACTCAAAGACTTAAGAAGAGCATGATTCGCATCTACGAGTTGTATTGCATATACTAAGGGAGAAGCAACTGTATGCCAAATTCAGTAAGTGTGAATTTTGGCTGAAGGAAGTGACCTTTTTGGGGCATGTTGTGTCTGCCGAAGAAATCAGAGTTGATCCCCAGAAGGTCGAAGCTGTGTTAGATTTGAAGCCACCGAAGTCAGTGGCAGAAATTCAGAGTTTTCTAGGTTTGGTTGGGTATTACAGGAGTTTCGTTGAGGTATTTTCGTTGATTGCTGCACCCTTAACTAAGTTGTTGCGTAAGGGAGTACCGTTTGTGTGGTCGATAAGCGAGAAGAGAGCTTTGAGAAATTGAAGAAGATTCGCGCGAAGCACCGGTATTGATTCAACTTTGAGGTTGGTAAGGAGTTTATTGTTTATTGTGATCGTCACACACGGGCTTGGGATGTGTGTTGATGCAAGGGGAAAAGGTGGTGGCTTATGCATCTCGTTAATTAAAGGCCGCATGAGGTGAACTATCCCACGCATGACTTGGAGTTAGGCTGCGGTGGTGTTTGCTCTAAAGATTTGGAGACACTATCCATGCGATGAGAAGTCGATTATCTATACTGGATCATAAGAGTCTAAAGTATCTCCTTACCCAAAAGGAGTTGAACTTGAGGCAGCGGAGATGGATAGAACTGTTGAAAGATTATGACTTCTCAATCGAGTATCACCCAGGTAAAGCTAATGTAGTAGCGGATGCGTTGAGTCGTAAGGTGATATCGGATTTGAGAGCGATGTTCGCTCATCTCAGCCTTTATGAAGATGGTAGCCTGTTAGCCGAACTTCAAGTGAAGCCTGCATGGGTAAGCCAGATTAAGGAAAAGCAGTTGATAGATGAAGCGTTGGGTTCTCGACTTCAGCAAGTGGAAGATGGTGAGATAGGGGATTTTGGATTGAATAGTGATAGAGTATTGTGTTTCCGCGGAAGAATTTTTATGCCCAAGTATTCAGAATTGAGGCAAATGATTCTTCATGAGGCGCATAGTAGTCCATATGCTATGCACCCTGGAGGAAACAAAATGTACCGAGACCTTCGTGAGCAATATTGGTGGCCAGGTTTGAAACGGGAGGTTACTGACTTCATGAGTAAGTGCTTGACATGTCAGCAGGTGAAGGCAGAACATCAATTGCCGTCAGGGTTGCTACAACGGGTGAAAATTCCATTATGGAAATGGGAAAGGATAACGATGGACTTTGTTAGTGGGTTACCCTTAACACCTAATAAAAAAGATTCCGTATGGGTAATAGTAGATCGGTTGACGAAAACTGCTCATTTCTTGCCTGTTCGTACGGATTATCCATTGCAGAAGTTGGCCAAGTTATATGTAGTAGAGATCGTGAGGTTACATGGGGTACCAGTGTCTATCATATCAGACAAAAATCGTACGCGGACCTGAAGCGTAAGGATATAGAATTCGCGGTGGGTGATTAGGTCTTTCTGAAGGTTTCACCTTAGAAAAAGATCTTTAGATTTGGGCGGAAGGGCAAGTTGAGCCCTAGGTTCATCGGACCATATCGTGTATAAAAACATGTTGGGCCAGTGGCTTATCAGCTTGAGTTACCTCTGGAGTTAAGTCAGATACATAGTGTATTCCATGTCTCTATGTTAAGGCGTTATCGTTCGATCCATCTCATGTTGTACCAGTGGAGGAAGTTGAGTTAAGACCTGACTTGTCTTTTGAAGAGGAGCCAGTACAGATCTTAGATCGGGACGTTAAGGTGTTGAAAAGGAAGTCAATACCGTTAGTCAAAGTATTATGGCGTAATCACGGATCAGAGGAAGCTACATGGGAGCCAGAGGACGCGATTCGGCAACAATATCCTCATCTCTTCTAATCAGGTAAATTTCGAGGCCGAAATTTCTTTAAGGGGGTAGAATTGAAACATCCTAAAATTTAGAATTTTATTGTGTTGCATTATATCTTGCATTAGGCTATTTAAATTATAAATTGTGTATGTTTTAAGGTCCTAAGAAGGCTCGGGGTTGAGTTGGGCCTTAGTAAAATTTTTGTGTTTAAGCACTTTAAGGAGAGAAGGTAAGTGGCATCAAGGCTTAAGGAAATAAGTGTGCATTTTGCTAGCACAAGTTAAGCTAGTAGAGGAGTGGTGTGGTGTTGCATGTATGGGCTTGAGGGGTGGAGTTCGAATCCCACCTAGTGCAAATTTTGGGATTTATTTTTGTGTTCCTTCCCTAAGTGTCGACCATGATAGTATTTTTGGTAAGGGAGACTTTTTATTTATGGAAAGATGGCTAAGGGAATATGGTAAGGAGGAAAACAAGGGAAAAACAAGGAATGAAATGAAAGAAAAGGAAAGAGAATGGAACATGTTGGCTTATAGTGTGGAAGGTGTTTTGGAAAGATTTTATTTGGTCAATGTTCATCTTTTGGTAAAGATGATACACGGTTTGAGAGGGGGTTTTGGGTAGCCGAATTCTTCATTAGTCATTTGGCAAATTAGTGCTTGGAAGGCCTACTTTCTTTTTAGCATATTGGTGTTTTCTCTTCCCAACTCTCTTCCTTTGTTTTCGCCAAAATTCTCTTTGCATTTTGTTTATCTTGTTCCCTTATTGTGCCAGAACTCTCAATCCATCTATACTCATTCTTCCCTTGTTGCCGAAACACCCATCTCATATTGATCATCTTGACCATTTTGATCATTTCCATTTATGTGTCAACCGAAACTCCCTAACACTTCTTTTCTATCTCTTTTTCTCTTTTCTCTTCACTAGCCGAACCTATTAACACCTAATCTCTTCTTCTTCTTTTCTTTTTCTTTTGTGTTGGACACTCCTTTCTTGACCGAATTGGTAAGTGACTTCATTCCCCTCTTTTCATCTTCATTTTCTTTTTCTTTCTAGCCGAATATGTGTGTCCATCACTTATCGGAATTTCACTTTGTTTCTTTATCAAAATATATCTCTCCTACTCTCTTAAATCATGTTTTTCTTCTAGTGTAGTGTTATAAAGGAAAGCCAATTCTCATAATCTTGTCTCATCCGTAGCCATAAGTCAATCGATAGAAATCGGATTCATCATCATTAAGGTAAGGGATTCGTCATGGTCCATTTTAATCTTTTTTGTTGACCGATTAGTTGCTAAACGGAATGGTGGTTGTGACTAATCGTTTATTTTTTAGGGACAAAATCGCTCGATCTATCCACTTGTTGATCATACGAAAGTAGTGGTAAGCCGAACCTTCTCCTTAGACAATCGTTTTGTATCATCGTAATATCGTTTTTTATTACGACTTTTTCCAAAGGAGGCAAGTGGAACCGATTTGAAAGGAAAAGTGATTGGAGAACACAAAAGGAGTGGATTTGCGATTCCTACTCCTAAGTTCAAGCGTAGAGCGGTATCGGCGATTCGAGATTTCCCACCGGGTTGTGGACCATCATCCGGTGAGAATAGACAAATCGTGGTCGTTCACGATATCGACGGTAAGCGTTTCAATAGATCGCTTGGTTTAGATTTATATTAATAAAAATCTCGTTCATTAGATTAATCGAGTATTATGTTGTCATAGGTGCCGATGATCAAGAGAGTTTGATACTTACCGTAATCAGGTGTGTAATCTCACACCGAAATCCCGTAGATTTATGATTCGATATCACTTTGGTAATAAGATCATTATTATTTATATGGCTAAAATTGTAATATGGCATAAACCAGAAGATTTGCTTAAATTACATTATTTCAATGAACCTGTCAAAATCGATATTAAAATCGTTAAAATTACAAAAATGCCCCTATGGGCCAATTTACGAAAATGCCCCTATGGGCCGACTTACGAAAATGCCCCTATGGGCCGAATTACGAAATGCCCCCTATGGGTCGAATTGCTAGAATGCTTTAGTGGATCGAATTACAAAGATCTATAGTTGGCCGATTTATCGTAATAAATTGTTGGATTAATGATTGTTGTACATATATGTGGATATTATGTTTAATTATGTATGATGCATGTTACATATTGCATGGGTTGGGAAAAATGTTGAAGAGAAGTGTAGTCTGGTGGCATTGCCACAATAAAATGTTTATTAAAAATGTTTACGTATGATATCGGTGGCTTGGCCATAATAAAAATATTATAAATGGCAACTTGCCTGCGAATTGGTGTGATTGGCGGGGTGGGTTGACTTGATCCCCACAGGTGTGATTGGCTGGTACGGGGGTGTGTTGGATGGCTGGGATGGGTTGCATACATGTCTTATTAATATTATTTTGTAAGTGGGTTTAGGCCCAAGTTAATTCTAAATGGATTCAGACCAGGTGGATGACGGTAAGGGGATTATACACCGAGTTCTAGTAACTCACCCCTTTTTCCTTAACCCTTGCGGTAATGCTCGATGAAGTGGACTTGGGCCATGGATGACTCGATGGAGGCCATACTTGAAAATGGTTTTTATTGAACTTTAGATTTCTATTTCCGTTCACTTTAGTACTTTTACTATTTTGGGTTTTTATGTTGTAATAAGGCCTCTGGAATATTTTATTTTTGCTTTATGTTTGACGAACTTATTATCTTGCTTAAATTGTTTTAAATGGGAATTTTACTAAAAACATAAATAAAGATTTTCCAAAATATATTAACAAATGGAGTACATAACAAACTTTTACAAATATTTTTAACTCGGAAATTTTCTCTCGAATTATCAACACTATTTTCAAAAGTCACAGTTTTAATATCACAATTTGAATATCGATTCTTCAATTAAACCTATTGGGATTAGTAGTATTTCTAATCAAACTCGTTTTCTTAACCATAACCAAATAATACCTATTTTAGTACAAATCACAAGGTTTTTATACGTTTTCCCTTATGTGACATGTCAGATCCGGTCGTAACGCATGGGCCGGGTTTGGGGTGTTACAAATATTAAGTATAGGTTTCCATCAAAACAGATATACAAACATGCAATTATGTCCAAATGAATATAAGTTGTAGAAAAACCAAAACTTGGCACAATTTCATCCACATAAAGCGCTAAGTCACATAGGAATTTTCAGCTTGTAACGTTCTGTAGCTTAGGTTGTTTTGGAATTCAAAGAATAGGCTCGACAAAACGGCTAAGCATGAAAGTAGTTTGGAACATTATATTGTCCCCTATACTCCCCCAATATTTGGATAATCTCACCACCTTATATCCATTTCCCTCACCTTCATTATTTCTCCATTTACTAAGGCCTAGTATAGTATTCATGAGTACAATCATTCGAGCTCATATTTTTGTTCTTTTTTTTTCTAAGAACAAATGTGAGTGTACTTTTTTCTAACTCACTTTGTCTTTTTTTTTTTGAGATTTTCTTGATTTGACATTTTACCTTATTTTTCTACAATCTCAAAAAATCTTATACTCACTATACTATACGATTCCTTAGTTCACTCATTTTTTTTCTTTTGAAACCACCAAAATGTATCTACCTAATCCCTCAATATCAATGGTCGAACGTCTAAATCTGTGCAAGGACCAAGAAATAAAGGGTCAAATAGGATATTATTAGGCTTAGGGTTTCATTTGCGGTTCCTCAAGAAAATAGATTTAGGATAAAAATAGGTACAAGGTAAAATATTTATGGGATAGCCTTTTGGCTTAAAAATTTCTACCAAACAATGTCTTAGGTCGTCCCTGTAACACCCCTAATCTGTATCCGTCACTGGAATAGGGTTACAGAGCATTACCGGAGTTTACAGATCAATTACAATTAATTCATGTCTTTTGCTATTCATATCCGAAACAAATCATAATTCAATCATGTTGTCCCTTGAATTGACCATTGAGGTCCTATTTATACATTAAGAACAAGTCGGGACTAAATTGGAAACTTAGAGAATTTTTTTCGTGAAATTTCAAAAGTTTTCCTAGATGCAGAGGACACACGCCCGTGTGAATAGGCTGTGTGGCTCACACAGCCAAATGACACGCCCATGTCTTAAGCAGTGTGGGCATTCGATGTGAGGCACGCGGCTGTGTCCTAGCCCGTGTCCATACCCGTGTAACTCTCTGACTTGAGTCACACGGCCAACCACACGCCCATGTGCCAGGCTGTGTGGACAATTTAATTTTCAAAAATTAGGTTCAGGATTCACACGGCCAAGTCAAACGCCTGTGTGTTGGGCCGTGTGTTTCACACGGCTGAAACACACGCCCGTGCCTCTGCCCGTGTGATCAATTTTAAGCATTCTATTTCTCATTTTTTTAAGATGCAGGGGACACACGACCAAACCACACGCCCGTGTGTCTACCCATGTGGACAAAATATGGCAATTTCCAAGCCTTATTTCTCACCCAAATTTTTCCTTGTACCTACATTAATACTTGCATACATATACCAACCAATTCAAGATGTTAAAACCAAGCCAACATTAACATTATACATGTTATATCATCACATGTGTTCAAACTTACTTTTTGTAAGACATATATATTTACCATAATTCAATCTAACCATATCAAGTGCGCATACATTAACCATATTATAACCTCATATATATATTCACTAAATATACCATCACTAGCCATTCCAATGGCTATAATAGAAACAACCATTTATATGCCAACACTGGCCAAGTTAGCCAATACATGCCATTATATCAAAATAAGTTTGCTATTTATACCAAAACGAGCTGAAGGATAGTGTGATAGTGCTCCAACTGATTCCAACCTTTACGAGCTTCCAAGCACTATAAAACAGAGGAAAATAAAACAAAGCAAGCATTTAATTCTTAGTAAGTTCGCATAACAGGAATTTAACTTACTGTTTATATTCAATTCAAGTAATCATATAAATAACATGCATCCCAACAAATTGACCGATTGCCTAATCACATGCACTCAATCAAGAAATTTAGTCATGAATTCCTAAATACTTTTCAAGTAATAAAGATGAGCTCATCATGTAATAACTTTCATACACATATACTGTAACAGCCCTTTTTAGTTAAATAGGAACAGTGGTTTCGAGACCACAAATCTGAGGTCAAAATAATTATTTTATTATTATTTTAATGTCTGTAGCATGATGGTGTGGTTGTGTGAAAATTTCGTTAAGATATTTTACTGTTTGAATGCTCAATTTGGACTAAATCGCGTAAAGTGTAAAACCTGAGTTCTATTAGCTAAAGGTGTCTAATAGCTATAGAACCTTAAGTGGAGGTCCTTATGTTGTAATTAGACCATTTTATATTTGAGTGGACTTATATGGACATATTATTAAGTGTTTTAAAGGTTATTCATTAAGGTTAATCAAGTAATTTAGTAAATAAACTAATTAAAACAAAAGAAAGAATAGGTATCATCTTCCTTAATGGATGATACCACCGAATTTTTGAAGGAGAAAACGTCCATGAAAGCTTAAGTGTTCCGCCTTCACTCCTAGCCTTGCATGTGAGTAATTTTTGCCACATTTTTAATGATTTCTATGTTTTTGAGATCGTTGCAGCTTAATCTAGCTAGCCCAGGGACTAATTTGCAAAACTGTTACAGGTTTAGGGTTTTTCCATTGATGAATGTATGTGTATTTCGATGTTTGATGATAGAAAATGTATAGTTGTTGTTAGATAAACAACATTTTTAAAGTGATTTTTGGTAAAATTATCAATTTAGGGTTAAATTGAGAAATGTGAAAATTTTGTGATAGAAATGTGAAATAAATGAAAAATATGGGCTGATATGATAATAAGAGAAATTTGGCTAGCATGGGTAGGGATCTAATTGCATGAATTTGAATTTTTATGAGCTAAGGACTAAATTGTAATGATGTTAAATATTAGGGGCAAAAGTGTAAAGTTGCCATAATATATATTTTGGGCTAAATTGAATAGAATGATAATTGAATAAGTTAAATTTGATATTATATAGATCAAGAAAAATGAAGTTCGGATTTAGATCAGGGGAAAAACAAAGTTTTGGACTAGTCGATCCATTTCGTAGTTTTTACGATTAAGGTAAGTTTGTATGTTAATAAGCATTATTATAATTGTGTTTTAAATGCTTTATTAATGAATTTAATTGTGAATACGACCTTACAGATATGTTAGATGAAGAATTCGGTACTGTGAAATCCCGGTTGAACCTTAGGAATAGATTAGGATACAAATGACATGTCATTAGGGGTTATGTGATTTGGGTGTTGGTCTGTATGTCCTACCGATGGCTGAGTTATCCGGCATGTGTTGCAGATTCTCGTCAGCTTGTGTGAGCAGCACCGTGTAGCTACGTCATAATCGTCAGCTTGTGTAAGCAGACCCGTTGATAGCTCGAGAGTGAGCATTATATGAGATATGAGATTGAGATAGCTTCGACTATGTATTGGCACTTAGGGTGCGAGATTCCTGAGTATTCGATAGTATTCTAAATGGTTCAACGGGTATATCGAAGATATGAAACAATGAGAAATAGATACGTATCAGTACAGGCATGTACGGAAACTATATGAATATTGAACCTATGAAAGTTGTGAGTTCATGACTACTTATGTGATTGAATATATGTTAACATTATGATTTAATGATTTTGTAGTATATTATGTTCATACTACTTGTGTAACAGCCCGTTTTTTGTCAAATCGGAATAGTGGTCTCGAAACCATAAATGTAACATCCCGAAATAGGGCCTAAATGGAACAGTGGTTGCGAAACCACGAATTCAAGATATAAAAGTTTATTACGATTAATTATTATGATTTACCGAGTGATTAAATACATGTGTTAGAGTATCGATAAGAAATTTTATTGATTGCATGCTTAAATTGCCTTTTAGGACTTGTTTGCAAAAGTTGCTAAATAGGGGTTCTAATTTATAGAGTACTTGACTGAAATGGGGATTTGAAGTAGGAGTCCTTAAATGGTAATTAGACCATTATATTTTCTATGGACAAAAATGGACATACATAGATAAAAATAACTAAAGTTTTAATGAAGGGCATTTTAGTCATTTGGTATTTAAAAGAAATTAAAAGGGAAAAAGATGGAAAAATGTGTTCATCTTCTTCATTAGGCCGAATTTTTCAAGGGGAAACCATAGCTAGGGTTTCTTCAACTTCTCAAGCTCATAGTAAGTGCATCCAAGCCCCGTTTTTAATCTTCTTTACGTTTTTGGAGTCCCGGTAACTTGATTTAGCTTAATCTAGCAATAATTTAACCTAGGGCTCATATTTGGAAAAATACCCATAGGTGAAATTTGTTTATTTTGATGTTTTATGATAGAATATGAAGTCTGAAATTAAGTTAAACAACTTTTGCTAAGCGATTTTAAGTGAAAACGAGTAAAACGGCTTAATCGGTAAAAATACCTAATGTTCATAAGTACATGTTAGAGTGAGAATTTGATGTTGTCATAGAAGGGAAAAATGATCAGCATGTCATAAAACATAAGAATAGGGGATAAAGTTTAATTTCTGAGCTTTGGGGAAAATGTGTAAATATGTAAAAGTTTAGGGGCAAAATCGTAATTTTGCCAAAGTTAGAGTTAAGGGCTGTTTTAATAAATGTGAGTATTAAATAAGCTAAATTTGTTATTATAGATCAAGAGGAATGAAATCTAGAGTTAGACCGAGGAAAGAAAAAGATAGTGGATTAAATCACTATAGTTGATCGTATTTTGTTTCGAGGTAAGTTTGCGGTAAATAAATGAAATATTCTATTAGTTTACATTTAATACTATTAAATTCCAGCATTTACATATTTATTCTGTAAATTTATCATTTAAAGACTCAAGCATGAATTGACGGAGAAGCAATCTCAGAAAGTTCCGGTTGAACCTTAGGAATGTGTAGGATACAAATGTCATGACATTAGGGTTTAAGGAAATCATGTAAGACCATGTCAAGACATGGCATTGATAAGTTACTATAAGGCAAAGGTCCCATGTAAGACCATGCCAAGGCATGGCATTGGTGAGTTCATAAGGCAAGGATACCACTTAAGACCATGTTAAGACATGGCAATGGTTAAGTTTCAAAAGGAAAGGTACCCGTGTATCCGTAGTATTCCAAGTGGTTCAATGGAAAATTCAAGGAGTATATCAAAGGAAAGGTAAGACAAGTTCATGTTAAAAAGGTACAGGTAAGAATGCAAAGTTTAAGTATATTGAGTTAAAAGTTTAAATGATCTTGATAAGAAAAGAATAAGATAATTCATTAAGAGTGTTGTTATTTATTCACATGTAAACTTACTAAGCTTGTAACACCCCAAACCCGGCCTAGAAGTTAGGCCCGAATCTGGAATGTCACATTAAAGGCGCACTTCAAAACAATTTACTAGTTAACCATTTAAGGCCCAAAAGCCCAAAACAAAAGATTATTTCGAAAACCATATTAACACTTTAATAATTTTATGAAATTTCTTAAGTGGGTAGTTGAAACAATAATAATAAACCCAAAATTCAAAGTCAAATAGGAGTTACATGGTCAGACATAAATCCAATGAAAAAAAAAAAAGTATTTAAAACAGAATCATTTGAATAAATTAAAACATTTGAACAGCTTGTAGTGTGGCCATCTTCGAGTCCTCTCCCACGTCGAGCCGTCTTTTCAGGAATACCTGAAACATTAAATTAAAGGGTGTGAGTTTCGAAACTCAGTGTGTACAACCCTTGGTAATCAAATCACATACAAATATTCACATTGGGCCTAAGCCCTAACAAAATTGGTGGTCTTGGGCCTTAGCCCACAATGACCTCATATCATATCATATCGCATCATATACAAACAAGATAATGCAAAACCCACCCCAAAAGTCCATCCGCTACACACACCATTTCCCTTCCAACCTTATGACTCCTGTGGAGTATTCTAGCTCGACCCACCCCTCCGCTACACACCATGGGTAGCCCGGTTGTGGTACTACCGAACGTTGCAGCAAAGTTGCTAATCATATATTGGGCATAAAGCCTTCTGTGGATCCATACCATACGGCCATGCGATCCTCAAATCTTCCTCCGTACCATAATTCCCACCCATATGCATCCTAAGCAGAATATCATATGAATGCATCAAACACACAAGTAACATCTATAAGCTTATATTCGTCACATAGGGGTATTCTCGTCATTTCACTACCAGGGGTATTTTCGTAATTCTACCCTACAGGGGTATTTTGGTAATTTGGAAAAATAGGGCTATCTTGGTAATTTTGAAAACAAGGGTATTTTGGTACTTTTGCAAAATAGGGGTATTCTGGTAATTTACAAATCTAGGGGTATTTTAGTAATTTTACACATAAGGGTATTTTAGTAATTTTACAAATATAAGGGTATTTTAGTAATTTTACAAATATAAGGGTATTTTAGTAATTTTACAAATATAAGGGTATTTGGTCCCTCTCGGGTTTTAGTTATAAACTTTTGCCCATAAGCAAGTCCTCGCGGTTAAAGTGAACAAACACTATGCACCAGGTAGGATCTCAGAAAAGAGGAGGTGGGTCACTCGGACCGCTTAAGTACCAAGCTCTCACTAGATCCAATCCTAGACATGCATATGTCGGTTACCACACTCTAAATAATCGAGTTGTCCACAGACATGTTTAATTAGCTTAAGTCTTATGAAATTACAAAGTTGTTCAAGCTAGGCCTAAAGTCCATTAACCCTAACATACTTGTCTACGCCCCCATAAGCCCATCTCATGTCCTTATGGCCCGTTAGGCCCAAACCTCATCATATGGCCTATTAGGCCCAAAACATATCCAGATCATGTATCAAGCATAGCTAACTTAATTCGTATAATCAACCAAACCATTTTATCAAACTTAGCCTCAAGGGCCACCGGGCCCGTTTAGCCACTTTCGGCTTTTCGGCTTTTCGGCATTGCCGATATCGTGTGTGTAGTGTTTGTACACACCTGGTAACCTCGCGTGCTGCAAACCCCTTAGTCATGAACCTACAATTGACATTACTAGCGATTAACCAAAGCGTTAACACATACTAACCAAAATCCGAAACCTCACCGTACCCTTACCATGTGCCTCACGTTCTAGTAGCCCTTCCTTTGCTACTATTATCGATTAACCTCTAGATCTGCACCCAAACACCTATATCGTCAAAACCAAGTGACCCATATTGATCATAAGTCACCCCTATGAGCCACAATAGATTCAGTCATTTACTAAACCCTAACTGAGTCGAGAATACTTACTGCCTTGATAGCAATCCTTACCTACCGCACTTGCGATTGCTAAACCTCACCCTTGTTAATACATGGTAACGGCAAAGAGGGGTTAGATAGCCCTTCGGCTTTCAACAAAACGTACTAAGGGAAGTTAACAAAATACTTACTGAATCCAACCTTAGATCATTCGGCCTACGAAACGAGATTCGACTTTTAACCTTTACTGAGAGTAGATACCAACTGATTTGTGATAGATAAAAACAACAAAGATTCGGCACTAATGGGGGATTTCGGCAAGAGAAGATGATGGTAATTCGGCAACAGAAAAGTTTGGCTAAGAGAGAATTTGGCAAAAAGGAATGATGGTTTTTCGGCAATGGAATAATTCGGCAATAGAAGAATAGAATAAGGGGGAGAAAAGAAAAGATCAAATGTGCTTGTGTGAGGGTAACTACAGGATATTCGGTAAAGAAAAGAAAGATTAACTTATTTGCAAAACTCTCCAAATGCCAAAAGCCACAATGAAAATTCGTAATACCCCCTAAAAGACCCAAAAACGACACTCATTTACCCTCCTAAGCCGAATTTATACACTTCCCACTTCCCATAACGGCACCAACTCTTCACACTTCTCAGCTACTAACTTTTCTCCATGATAATTCCTCAATCTCATCCTAAATTTTCTCTAAGATAAGCTCCTTTATCCCTTCCTTAACTTTCTCTCATGAACACTTCCTTCAGAGTTCACATCCAACGCCACTACTAACCATCTAGAAGGCAAAAATTAAATCCCCAACAAAATACCATGCCACTACTCGAACCTTGGACTCCCTTGCCTGCTAATGACGCCACCTCCCTGCTCCCTAAGTGGCGCCACTTTGCCACTACACCACAAGCTCTTTTGTGTCATTTTTCTTCTTCATTTCATTAAAAGGCCTTCTAATCAAAGTCACAGCCTCCTTTGGGCTAAAACTAAAATTTTTCCTATACCCTTACTTGATCCTGCAACATCTCTAACACCCCTAGACACTCCAAATTCATTAACCCTCAAAGCCCACATGCCAATTGTCATTTTCTCGCTCACTTAAAAATTTTCTAAGACTCTGTAACACACCAAACCCGGCCTAAAAGTTAGGCCGAATCAAGCGTGTCACATTGAAGGAAGTTGAAAAGCTAAGCAATTGTTTAGAAAAGTTTTATCGATTTTTAAACTCCGAGTTCGTTGTTTGTTTGAGAAAACACGATTTGCTAAATGACCGCTTAAAAGTTGTTATTATTTTGAAAAACTGCTTTTGTTATGAAAGTTTAACTTGCATCGTTATGTAAACATGATATTTTAGAAAACGATTGCTAATGTTTTAAGAAAACCCGTATTTATAAGTTTAACAGATTATAAATGAAAACTTAGAAAAATAAACCAATGGCCTTATTACAAAATATTAACCCAAAATAAATAATCTTAAAATAAGGTAAAAATTGAAATTACTAAATTTCACGAGTAGTATCTCCGATGTATAGCCACCCCGAGTCCTCCACGCCTCCCAATCCTCTATCACTGGAATTACCTCAAACATTTAATAAAAAGAGGGGGTGAGTTTACGAAAACTCAAGTGTGTACAACCCTCACTCGGTAAGAACATGCATCACAATAATCCGGCCAAGCCCATTACAATGCTGGTGGCAATTGGGCCTTAGCCCAAAATAGCCTCGCTTGAGCCTTAACCCATATCATATGTCACAAAGAGATAATGTATGCAATGCGATGTAAACCCACCCAACCTAATTTTTCCATCCTCTACACGCCACCCGTACTGTACCCAACACACCGTGGGGATTTCTACAATCAACCCTCCATCCGCTACACACATCATATGTAGCACCAAGCCACTCGTGGTTCCGCATCACCGTGTGATACTAGATCACCATGACAAAGTCACTATTATCATGCGTGGGGCCAACCCACCGTGGTATCAAACCACCGTGACAATCCTTGAAGAATATATGTGGGCCAACCCAATCGTGGTACCAAACCACCGGACGAGTCACTAAATCATCATATATATACGTGGTATTAAACCACCGTGGCACCAAGCCACCGAGACATGGTCACTGAATCAGTTATATGTGGGGCCAACCCACTCGTGGTACCAAACCACCGTGATAGTCTCAAATACTTCCCCTTTCACATCATATCCCAAAGCCCATGCAATATGACATAATAATTCGTGTATGCAGTATGTCATGTATGCAAAACATATATAAAATATAACGTATAACATGGATTACCATCATAATCAGATAAACGGAATACAACGTAATCAAGCTAATCAACCTCTAAGGGTATAACAGTAATTTTACCTACCAAGGGTATTCTCGTAATTTACCTATCGAGGGTATTTCAGTAATTTTGCACCTGCAATGATCTCTTCGAGGCCTAATGTCGCCCCGAGTGACTCGGCTACCACTTTCGGTCGTTACTGGACTATTGGGCCTAAAACCCGATTTTGGCTCATTCGGGCCCACACGCTCGTGTGGCTCAACTAGCACAAATTTAGCCACAGATATGAGATTCACCTAGTCCAGTCTAATATATACTACACAATCATACAATCTACTCATATGGGCCCACGGCCTATTGGGCCCACTTGGCCCCTATCGGCCCATCGTGGCCCAAACAACATCAACCCACAAGAACACTAACGATGACCTCAACTATCGCGTCAAAGCCCCCACACGTGCACTTGCATGCTCGTGTGGCTACTATCACCGTGTGACCGGTATTTCGACATTTGCCGCTCTACAACTAGAGTAGAGAGAAAACACACCTGATAGGAGTCTGAAGCTAAACCGCGCTCTGAATGCTCCTATTCCCAACGCCAACCAGGTATGCCTCCTCTCCCATCATAGATAGCTCTATATATAGCCAGCTTCTCACCTTCCTTCTTTGCATCTTTCCGAAGTGGGATCCCTCCGTTAGCAGAGTTTAAATCCAACTCAAACTCTTGCCGCCCCAACTTAGCAAAATAAATACTCCCTTGCTTTCCATGAGATTCGAACCCAGGCTCTCTTGTAGCATAATCCACACCATAAACCACTTGGCCACAAACTCCTCTTGTGTCTAAAAACATGCCCAACTAAAGATAAGTCTATGGCCAAGGTCAAAATCCATTTAATAAAATAATCTAAAAGAAATGCAAGTTCCACGCCTTGAACCTTGGACCTCCTTCCTTCCTTGTGGCGTCACCTCCTTTCTCCCTAAGTGGCGTCACGTTGCCACTACACCACACACTCCACTTGTGTCATTTTCCTCCATATTTTATTCTTAAAGCCTACCTACTAACTCCCAGGGTTTTATTCACCCCAAAATTTCCCTAAAGCCAAAGTTTGAACCCGGGCTTCATAGAAGCCCCCTAACCTTCCAAAATCACTCACCTAATAGGTTCAACTTGCACTAATGCCGATCTCTTGATCTCAAAAAATTTAAACGCTACTACGCTCAAGGCCTATTGGGCCCAATCCTACTAGGCCCAATTTCAGGATGTTACAAATCTACCCTCCTTAAAGAAATTTCGTCCTCGAAATTTCCAACTATAGAAACAGTTGCACATCCTAACCTACAACACTACGCTCACGCTGCGCACTCTGATTCTAAAACACTAATACACTTTCTAACTTAATCTTGGAACCTCTTTACACAACCAAATATCTAACATAGAAGAAAACAGATCTTACCACATATGCACACAATTTTTATATTTAATATCACATCCAAACCAAACACACACAGAATAAATACCAGCAATACAGACATTTCAGCATATAATAGATTATAGTGTAAAACGAAGCTTACGGATTCAGTGCCGGAGACTCAGGTGCCATACATCAAAAAAGACATATTTTTCCTAACCAGATTTCAAATCAATTTTGAAAAACATTTTTGAACCCATTCCACAAGCCAAGTTTTGCAACCTAGGCTCTAATACCATAATTGTAACACCCCAAACCCGACCTAGAAGTTAGGCCTGAATCTGGCGTGTCACATTGAAGAAAGTTGAAAAGCTAAGCAATTGTTTAGAAAAGTTTTATCAGATTTTTAAACTCCGAGTTCGTTGTTTGTTTGAGAAAAACGCGATTTGCTAAATGACCGTTTAAAAGTTGTTATTATTTTGAAAAATTATTTTGTTATGAAAGTTGAACTTGCATCGTTGCGTAAACATGATATTTTAGAAAACGATTGCTAATGTTTTAAGAAAACCCCGTATTTATAAGTTTAACAGTTATAAATGAAAACTTAGAAAAAATAAACCAATGGCCTTATTACAAAATATTAACCCAAAAAAAATAATCTTAAAATAAGGTAAAAATCGAAATTACTAAATTTCACGAGTAGTATCTCCGATGTATACCCACCCCGAGTCCTCCACGGCTCCCAATCCTCTATCGGGAATTACAGAAACATTTAATAAAAGAGGGGTGAGTTTACAAAACTCAAGGTGTACAAACCCTCATCTGTAGAGAACATGCATCACAACAATCCGGCCAAGCCCATTACAATGAACGGTGGCAATTGGGCCTTAGCCCAAAATAGCCTCGGTTGAGCCTTAAACCATATCATATGTCACACAGATAATGTATGCAATGCGATCTAAACCCAACCCAACCTAATTTTTCCATCCTCTACACGCCACCCGTACCATCCCAACACACCGTGGGGATTTCTACAATCAACCCTCCATCCGCTACACACCTCATATGTGGCACCAAGCCACTCATGGTTCCAGACCACCGTGATACTAGATCACCGTGACAAAGTCACTATTATCATGCGTGGGGCCAACCCACCGTGGTATCAAACCATCGTGACAATCCCTGAAGAATATATGTGGGGCCAACCAAGTCACTAAATCATCATATATATACGTGGTATTCAACCACCGTGGCACCAAGCCATCGAGACATGGTCACTGAATCAGTTATATGTGGGGTCAACCCACTCGTGGTACCAAACCACCGTGACAGTCTCAAATACTTCCCCTTTCGCATCATATCCCAAAGCCCATGTAATAGGACATAATAATTTGTGTATGCAGTATGTCATGTATGCAAAACATATATCAAATATAACGTATAACATGGATTACCATCATAATCAGATAAACGGAATACAACGTAATCAAGCTAATCAACCTCTAAGGGTATAACAGTAATGTTACGTACCAAGGGTATTCTCATAATTTACCTATCGAGGGTATTTCAGTAATTTTGCACCTGCAATGATCTTTTCGAAGGCCTAATGTCACCCCGAGTAACTCGGTTACCACTTTCGGTCGTTACCGGACTATTAGGCCTAAAACTCGATTCCGGCCAATTCGGGCCCACACGCTCGTGTGGCCCAACTAGCACAAATTTAGCCACAGATATGAGATTCACCTAGTCCAGTCTAATAAATACTACACAATCATACAATCTACTCATATGGGCCCAGGGCCTATTGGGCCCACTTGGCCCCTATCGGCCCATCGTGGCCCAAACAACATCAACCCACAAGAACACTAACGATGTCCTCAACTATTGCGTCGAAGCCCCCACACGTGCGCTCGCACGCTCGTGTGGCTACTATCGTCGTGTGACCGGCATTTCGGCATTTGCCGCTCTACAACTAGAGTAGAGAGAATACACACCTGATAGGAGTCTGAAGCTAATCCGCGCTCCGGATGCTCCTATGCCCAACGCCAACCAGGTATGCCTCCTCTCCCATCATAGATTGCTCTATATATAGCCAGCTTCTCACCTTCCTTCTTTGTATCTTTCCGATGTGGGATCCCTCCGTTAGCAGAGTTTAAATCCAACTCAAACTCTTGCCGCCCCAACTTAGCAAAATAAATACTCCCTTGCTTTCCATGAGATTCGAACCCAGGCTCCCTTGTAGCATAATCCACACCGCTAACCACTTGGCCACAAACTCCTCTTGTGTCTAAAAACATGCCCAACTAAAGATAAGTCTATGGCCAAGGTCAAAATCCATTTAATAAAATAATCTAAAAGAAATGCAAGTTCCACGCCTTGAACCTTGGACCTCCTTCCTTCCTTGTGGCGTCACCTCCTTGCTCCCTAAGTGGCGTCACTTTGCCACTACACCACACACTCCACTTGTGTCATTTTCCTCCACATTTTATTCTTAAAGCCTACCTACTAACTTCCAAGGTTTTATTCACCTAAAACCAAAATTTCCCTAAAGCCAAAGTTTGAACCTGGGACTTCATAGAAGCCCCCTAACCTTCCAAAATCACTCACCTAATAGGTCCAACTTGCACTAATGCCGAGCTCTTGATCTCAAGAATTTTAAACGCTACTACGCTCAAGGCCTATTGAGCCCAATCCTACTAGGCCCAATTTTAGGATGTTACAGACCCAAAGCCCAAAGCCCAATTCTTCTAGGCCCAAATTCGGGGCGTTACAACTCACCCCTCCTAAAAGAAATTTCGTCCCCGAAATTGCCAACTAACAGGGTGGTCGTGTATCAACTACCCCACCACGCTACATACAAGCACACTCGACCCTAATAATTTTATTACATACCCAAAACATCCACCTATCGCAAACATTCTCAAACATACACAGAATAAGTACCAAATTAAGATTCAAATGTTTTCAAAGCCCTAACACTTCCACAGCCTCAGCCACGGCCTCTTCCTCCTCTTCTAGTGCTCATTGTTGATTCTCGTATTATCCGAATTAGGAATTTTATGAAATTAGTACATAGTTCCACTTGTTTAGGGCACATGTCTTATGTAAGTAACAACAATTTTCTTAAAGTTATTCCGCTGTCGAGAATCCACTACAGGCTTAAGTCTCCTACGGGCTTTAGTCTCTAAAAGCCTATTTTTAAGTAGCCCATTATCTATACAATTCCGTAATTTAAACAAATGTAATACAGAAAACTTACTTGGCTCGACGTCAAGGGCTCGGTGAACCACACTTCAGGAATCCTGCAAAAACTTTTTAAAACCCAAAATCTAAGGCCCATTTCACAGCCCGAGCTTTGCAATCGGGCTCTGATACCACTAAATGTAACACCCCAAACCCGACCTAGAAGTTAGGCCCGACTCTGGAATGTCACATTAAAGGCGCACTTCAAAACAATTTACTAGTTAACCATTTAAGGCCCAAAAGCCCAAAACAAAAGATTATTTCGAAAACCATATTAACACTTTAATAATTTTATGAAATTTCTTAAGTGGGTAGTTGAAACAATAATAATAATAAACCCAAAATTCAAAGTCAAATAGGAGTTACATGGCCTTATTACAATCCAATGAAAAAAAACAAAGTATTTAAAACAGAATCATTTGAATAAATTAAAATATTTGAACAGCTTGTAGTGTGGCCATCTCCGAGTCCTCTCCCACGTCGAGCCATCTATTCGGGAATACCTGAAACATTAAATTAAAGGGTGTGAGTTTTGAAACTCAGTGTGTACAACCCTTGGCAATCAAATCACATACAAATATTCACATTGGGCCTATGCCCTAACAAAATTGGTGGTCTTGGGCCTTAGCCCACAATGACCTCATATCATATCATATCGCATCATATACAAACAAGATAATGCAAAACCCACCCCAAAAGTCCATTCGCTACACACACCATTTCCCTTCCAACCTTATGACTCCTGTGGGGAATTCTAGCTCGACCCACCCCTTCGCTACACACCACCATGGGTAGCCTTTGCATTACGATTACGAACGTTGCAACAAAGTTGCTAATCATATATTGGGCTTAAAGCCTTCTGTGGATCCATACCATACGGCCATGCGATCCTGGATCCATACCATACGACCATGCGATCCTCAAATCTTCCTCCGTACCATAATTCCCACCTAAATGCATCCTAAGCAGAATATCATATGAATGCATCAAACACACAAGTAACATCTATAAGCTTATATTCGTCACATAGGGGTATTCTCGTCATTTCACTACCCAGGGGTATTTTCGTAATTCTACCCTACAAGGGTATTTTGGTAATTTGGAAAAATACGGGTATCTTGGTAATTTTGAAAATAGGGGTATTTTGGTACTTTTGCAAAATAGGGGTATTCTGGTAATTTACAAATCTAGGGGTATTTTAGCAATTTTACACATAAGGGTATTTTAGTAATTTTACAAATATAAGGGGATTTTAGCAATTTTACAAATATAAGGGTATTTTAGTAATTTTACAAATATAAGGGTATTTTAGTAATTTTACAAATATAAAGGTATTTTAGTAATTTTACAGATATAAGGTATTTGGTCCCTCTCGGTTTTAGTTATAAACTTTGGCCCATAAACAAGTCCTCGCGGTTAAAGTGAACAAACACTATGCACCGTGGTAGGATCTCGAGAAAAGAGGAGGTGGGTCACTCTGACCGCTTAAGTACCAAGCTCTCACTAGATCCAATCCTAGACATGCATATGTCGGTTACCACGCTCTAACTAATCGACTTGTCCACAGACATGTTTAATTAGCTTAAGTCTTATGAAATTACAAAGTTTTTCTAGCTAGGCCTAAAGTCCATTAACCCTAACATACTTGTCTACGCCCCCATAAGCCCATCTCATGTCCTTACGGCCCGTTAGGCCCAAATCTCATCATATGGCCTATTAGGCCCAAATCTCATCATATGGCCTATTAGGCCCAAAACATATCCAGATCATGTATCAAGCATAGCTAACTTAATTCGTATAATCAACCAAACCATTTTATCAAACTTAGCCTTAGGGCCCACCCGGGCCCATTTAGCAACTTTCAGGTTTTCGACTTTTCGGCATTGCCGATATCGTGTGTGTAGTGTTTGTACACACCTGGTAACCTCGTGTGCTGCAAACCCCTTAGTCACGAACCTACAATTGACATTACTAGCGATTAACCAAAGCGTTAACACATACTAACCAAAAACTGAAACCTCACTGTACCCTTACCGTGTGCCTCACGTTCTAGTAGCCCTTCCTTTGCTACTATTGGCGATTAACCTCTAGATCTACACCCAAACACCTATATCGTCAAAACCAAGTGACCCATATTGATCATAAGTCACCCCTATGAGCCACAATAGATTCGGTCATTTACTAAACCCTAACTGAGTCGAGAATACTTACTGCCTTGATAGCAATCCTTACCTACCGCACTTGCGATTGCTAAACCTCACCCTTGTTAATACATGGTAATGGCAAAGAGGGGTTAGATAGACCTTCGGCTTTCAACAAAACATACTAAGGGGAGTTAACAGAATACTTACCGAATCCAACCTTAGATCATGCGGCCTACCAAACGAGATTCGGCTTTTAACCTTGACTGAGAGTAGATACCAACTGATTTGTGATAGATAAAAACAACAAAGATTCGACACTAATGGGGGATTTCAGCAAGAGAAGATGATGGTAATTCGGCAATAGAAAAGTTTGGCTAAGAGAGAATTCGGCAAAAAGGAATGATGGTTTTTTGGCAATGGAAGAATTCGGCAACAGAAGAATAGAATGAGGGGGAGAAAAGAAAAGATCAAATGTGCTTGTGTGAGGGTAACTACAGGATATTCGGTAAAGAAAAGAAAGACTAACTTATTTGAAAAACTCTCCAAATGCCAAAAGCCACAATGAAAATTCGTAATACCCCCTAAAAGACCCAAAAACGACACTCGTTTACCCTCCTACGCTGAATTTTTACACTTCCCACTTCCCACAACGGCACAAACTCTTCACACTTCTCAGCTCCTAACTTTTCTCCATGATAACTCCTCAATCTCATCCTAAATTTTCTCTAAGATAAGCTCCTTTATCCCTTCCTTAATTTTATCTCATGAACACTTCCTTCAGAGTTCACATCCAACGCCACTACTAACCATCTAGAAGGCAAAAATTAAATCCCCAACAAAATACCATGCCACTACTCGAACCTTGGACTCCCTTGTCTGCTAATGACGCCACCTCCCTGCTCCCTAAGTGGCACCACTTTTCCACTACACCACAAGCTCTTTTGTGTCATTTTTCTTCTTCATTTATTTAAAAGGCCTACTAACTGAAGTCACAGTTCTCTTGGGCTAAAACTAAAATTTTTCCTATACCCTTACTTGATCCTAGAACATCTCTAACACCCCTAGACACTGCAAATTCATTAACCCTCAAAGCCCACATGCCAATTGTCATTTTATCACTCACTTAAAAATTTTCTGAGACCCAAAGCCCAAAGCCCAATTCTTCTAGGCCCAAATTCGGGGTGTTACAAAGCTTTATGCTTACTCCCATTCCTTTCTCTCTTTTTATAGTATTACAAGCCAACTCGGGGATCGCAAGGACATCGGAGATCGTTACACACTATCAAAGGATTATATTGTTATTTTGTGACTCGAATGTTTTAAGTTATGGCATGTATAGGGACTTAGCCATTTTGTGTGTATGTCCTTATGATATGGCTTAAGATTGGCTTGTAAATGCTTGATAATGATTAGCTATTAAAATGGCTAATTAATAGCATGTTTTGGATGTTATTTAATGCCTAGTTGATAGTTATTATAAAGAAATTATGTAATTATATGCAGGGGAACAATTTGGACAGCAGCAGTGACGTGATTTTGAAAAATCACCAAGGATAGTAGAAATGTAATTAGGGTGTGTATAAGATATAGAATTAAATATTATTGAGTCTATTTTTATATGAAAGAAACAGTGTAGGCAAAAGAATTGTATATTAGGAGATAAATGATTTTTAGTGGAGAGTGGTCAGAACTATCGAACACTGTAATAGGGGAGACTTTAACCAATAAAATTTACTAATTGGCCACACGAAAAATTCTGGAAAAATTATATTAAGAATATATATGAGTCTAGTTTCAGGGAAAATTTACGGATCTAAATTTTGAGTTTCGTAACTCGAGTTATAGTCAATTTAGTAAACATGATGCAGATGGACAGTTTCAATTTTTATGCCCCGAACTAGTAAGTTAAGTCTAGTAATGCCTCGTGCTCGACTTTGGAAACGGTCTCGGGTATGGAGTGTTACAATAAATCCAAAGTCAAAATATTTATTTTATTATTTTATTAAGGTATACAGCATGATAGAATTATTGGGTGAAAGTTTCATAAAGAAATTTTACCGTTTGAGTGTTTAATTCGGTCAAAAGGACTAAATCGCGAAAAATGCAAAAGTGTTGTTCTATTAGTTGAAGGTGTCAAATAGCTTTGATTTTTAAATATGGTGGCCTTAAATGGTAATTAAACCATTTGAAAGATGAGTGGACAATTTTGGACAACCATTAAATGATTTTTAAGTTATATTAATAAGGTTAAAATAGTAAATTATGTACTAAGTTAAGTAAAAATAAAGAAAAACTAGTTTATCATCTTTTAATTCATTCTCTTGCACCGAAAATTGAAGGGAAGAAAAATTTTTTAGGGTTCTACATTCGGCATTCTTATTTCCATCAATTGGGTATGTATTTTTAATCTGTTTTTAATTATTTCTATGTGTTTGTGATCGTTGCTTCGTATTCTGGCTAACTCGTACCCTAGATTTCGAAACTGTTAAAGATTTATCATGTTGCCATTTTTGAATGCTTGAGTAATTTGATGATTTATGATAGATTTGGATTGTTTAATGTTAGATTAATAGCTTTTATAAAGTGATTTTTGACAAAAATGTCAAAAAGGGATTAAATTGAGAAAATGTGAAATCTTGTGGTTAAAAGTGTGAATAAATTGAAAATATGGGCTGCTAGTAACATGTATTAAATTCGGCTCAGCATGGGTTTGTATAAATAGCATGAATTTGCAATTTTGTGTGATAAGGACTAAATTGTGAAAATGTGAAACATTAAGGGCAAATGTGTAAATTTGCCAAACTATAAATTATAGGCTAAATTGAATAGACCGAATACTGAATGTGCTAAATTTGATAAATTATAGATCAAGATAAGCCGAGATCGGGATTAGATCAGGGAAAAGGAAAAGTGGACGAATAATTGATAAATTCTATCTGCGCAACTCGAGGTAAGTTCGTATAATTAGAATCGAATTTTTAAATACTTGTAAATTATTTGAAATGAAAGTATAATTGAGTAAATGGTATTACTGAGTTTGAATGCCTAATTGATGAGAATTATTGAATACCGAGTCCCGTTTGAACCGAAGAAAGTTGTAGGATACGAGTGACATGTCACTAGGGTTACCATTTTGGTTGAGATCCTGCATGTGTTGCGAACTCACCACAGCTCGTATGAGCTTACCTATATAGTAAGATTTTACTATTTTTAGCTCGTCAGAGCTTACCGTATCATCTCAATAGAGCTTACTGTCCATCAGCTGAGGAGGAGCTTACTGATCATAGCTCGAAAGAGCGGAAATGATAATGAATTGACGGGCTACTAATTTATACACGTAATGTATATCACCTGAGTATCCCTCGATATTCTAATAGGTTCAACGGACATAAATTCTGTTATTGGTTATGTGAAAAAGCTATGTGTTTATACAGATGAATTATTGTTTATATGGATGAAGTACTGTTTATACGGATGAGTTACTATTATCGAATGAATTATTGTTTATATGATTGAGAGTGAAATGTTACAAATGATGTACGTGATATATGAATTTGATATGATACAATGTATTGAGTATTAAATTGAGATAATGGATGATTATATGTACTTATGTGACTAACTTGTTGATGAATGCTTGTGTTTAGGCATTTGGTAATTAAATTGAGTACACATTATTTATTGTCTTGGTTATGTATAAACAGTAAGTTTAATTCTGAATTTATATGGGCTTACTAAGCTATAAAGCTTACTCTGTTTCTTTTTCGTGTTTTATAAAGGTTCGATAGCTCGCTCGATTTGGATAAAGTCAGAGATACGCATCACACTATCCAGTTGCCGATTGGCACCTTTGAACTCATGGATATATGTAAATATGGCATGTATAGGCTAGTTACAAATATGATAGTTATGGTTACTTGAGCTAGTGATTTTGGTACATGTTGTGGTATAAGATAAAGCCATTTGATTTGGCTTAACTTGGTATAATGCTTTGGTTGCATATAAATATTCAAATATGTGTATGAAATGTTATGGATTAGCTGCCTATTGAGTTATAAAATGTTGTAAATTATGTTTTTGTAGGTATGTAAAAATAGGGTGGCAAAATGGCTTGGTAAATAGCCTATTTTTGTCCATACGGGCAGAGACACGGGTGTGTGTCTCAGCCGTGTGTGACACACGATTATGTTACACGGCCATGTGTCCCTTGGTGTTGAAATTGAAATGAAGTCAGTATGCACCACAAGGTCTCACACACGGGCATGTGACCGGCCGTGTGGCACAACTCAATATACCCCCTAATTGGCACACGGCCTAGCACACGGGCGTGTGACTTGGCCGTGTTGCATAAGTCAGTATACCCTACAGGTTTGGCACGGCCTAGCATACGGGCGTGTATGGCCACTTCGAAGGGCACACGGGCTAGACACACGGGCGTGTGGTTGGCCTTGTGACCCAAGTTAGTAACCTCACTTGTTTGGACACGGGCTGGGACATGGCCATGTACTTCCATTTTGAATGTCCACACGGCTTGTGACACGGGTGTGTCTGGTGGCCGTGTGAGACACACGGCCTGGTTACACGAGTGTGTGTCCCCTATTTTAGAGAAAAAAATTATATGTGTTGAAAAATTTCCCGAGTTATCAGTTTTGTCCCGAACCAATCTAAATGTATGTGTAAGGCCTCGTAGGCTCGTATTAGGGACAAATTGATTGAGATTGATTGTTAATTGTATGTATTGATTAAATGTATGAGAGGATTTTGTTTGAGTGTGTTGTAAGTTCGGTAATGATCCGTAACCCTATTCCAGCCTTAAAAACAAGTGAGGGGTGTTACATTTATTGGTATCAGAGCTACGGTTTAGTCAATTCTAGGACTAACATAGCGCATGTGAGAGTCTAGCTATACATGCCATATATAAACTGTGATAGTGTGATGACTCCTGACATTTTAAAATGTGTTTTCACATAGAAAATGGATCCCAATCGAGCTATAGCTGATGAGGTTGAAAGTAATGCGCCTGCTCCCGTGCAAGGGACAGTGCCGTCTGATTTTAGACCCATAACGAGCAGTCAGGGGAGAGAGGCTAAAGAAGCCTTTTTTCCAAATGATGAGTGAATGGTTCACTGAGTACGTCCGAGCTAATCCGGCTACGCAACAACCTCCACCCCCACATATTCCCCAACCAATCCCTGTAGTTCCTCAAGGTATGGATCCTTTGCGATTGAATAAACCACATGTTGATAAGATACGAAAATACGAGGCTAAGAAATTCAGAGCTACTATTAGCGATGACCCTGAGGGAGCCGAGTTTTGGCTTGAGAACACGATTTGAGTATTTGATGAACTTTCTTGCACACCTGAAGAATGTTTAAAATGTGTTGTATCACTGTTGAGAGACACTACGTATCAGTGGTGGAATACCTTGATATCCGTAGTTCCGCGAGAAAGAGTTAGTTGGGAATTCTTTCAAGTTGAATTCAGAAAGAAATACATCAGCCAATAGTTCATTGATCAGAAACAAAAGGAATTTCTTGAACTGAAACAGGCCCGTATGTCGATAACAGAATATGAAAGAGAGTTTGTACGACTCGGCAAATGTGCTCGTGAATGTGTTTTTTCCGAGGCTATAATGTGTAAAAGGTTCGAAGATGGATTAAATGAAGAAATCAGACTGTTAGTTGGGATTCTTGAGCTGAAAGAGTTTGTCATTCTAGTTGGCAGAGCTTGCAAAGTCGAAGAGCTTAGCAAAGAGAAAAGAAAAACCGATTCTGAGGCTAGAGACTTTAGAAAGAGATTTTAGGGCAAATCACATTAGTCAGTGTCAAAGAAATCTAGAGAATATCATCCTCGTTCTATTGCTTCTGCGGGGATTTCGATCAAAGATAGAGATGCGAGACATTTTAGCTCTAAACCTCAGACGACATCTGTTACCAGTGTGGGTAGTGTTAGAAATGTTGGACCTGAATGTAAGCACTGCAATAAGCGACATTACGGTAAATGTAGAATAATGAGTGGAGCTTGTTTTAGATGTAGATCTCTTGATCTTATCTCCGGGTCTGTCTAGAAAAGTCTATAGCTGAAAGAGATCAATAGGCGAAAGCAAGTAAATAGCTACTAGAGGGAGACCACCCCGAAACAATGGAAATACAAGTGGTAACCGAGGTGCTACGAGAGATTCTGCTGTAAGATCTGATGCACGAGCACCTGCCCGAGCTTATTCTATCCGTACACGGGAGGAGGCATCATCGCCAGACGTTATTACCGATATTTTTTTCTCTTTTCGATACTGATATAATTACGTTGATAGATCTTGGATCAACCCATTCATATATCTGTATGAATTTAGTGTTTAAAAGAGTTTACATGTCGAGTCTACAGAGTTTGTACTTAAAGTATCGAACCCCTTAGCCAAGTCTGTTTTAGTTGATAAAATTTGTAAGAATTGTCCTTTGATGACTCGGGGTTATTGTTTTTTAGCTGACTTGATGCTTCTACAGTTCCATGAGTCTGATGTGATTCTAGGTATGGACTGGCTGACTAAGCATAATGCAGTTGTGAATTGTAGACGAAAGATTATCGAATTGAAATGTCAGAATGGTTAAATTCTTCGGATTGACTGTGATGATTCGAGTGAATTACCTACTGTGATATCATATATGTTATCTCAGAAATGTATGAAAAAGGGCTATGATGCATATCTTGCATACGTACTGGATACAAAGGTGTTTGAATCAAAGATTGAATCTGTACTTGTTGTTTGTGAGTTTTCGAATGTATTTCTAGAAGAATTACTGGGTTTGCCACCGATCAGAGAGGTTGAATTTGGTATTGAATTAGTACCGGGAACAACACCAATATCGATAGCTCCGTACAGAATGGCTCTAACAGAATTAAAAAAGTTGAAAGCTCAGTTGCAAGAATTGATAGACAGAGGTTTTGCACGACCAAGTTATTCGCCCTGGGGTGCACCAGTATTGTTTGTAAAGAAGAAAGACGACACAATGAGAATGTGTAATGATTACAGACAGCTGAATAAAGTGACTATAAAGAACAAATACCCTCTACCGCGGATTGATGATTTATTTGATCAGTTGAAAGGGGCTACAGTATTTTTAAAGATTGATTTGAGATCGGGTTATTATCAGTTGCGAGTTAAAGAGTTGTATGTGCCGAATATCGCGTTCAAAATGTACCAAATATCGTGGTCAGTTGCCTTTCGAATTAATGAATGCTCCTGTAGTTTTTATGGACTTGATGAACTGGATATTCAAATCGTATCTGTTGTTGTATTCATTGACGACATTCTGGTCTATTCACGAGATGAATCTGAACATGCCGAGCACTTGAGAATTGTGTTACAAACTCTATGTAATAATCAATTATTTGCAAAGTTCAGGAAATGTGAATTTTGGCTTCGAGAGGTTGGATTTCTGGGGCATATTGTTTCAGCTGAAGGTATTAGAGTTGACCCGAGTAAGATTTCTTCCATTGTTGATTGGAAACCTCCGAGAAATGTGTCTGAAATTCATAGTTTTCTTGGCTTAGCGGGCTATTACTGAAGATTCGTGAAAGGATTTTCGATGATTGTGACACCGATGACACGACTGCTTCAGAAAGATGTGAAATTTGAATGGTTAGAAAAATGTCAGTAGAGTTTCGAACAGTTGAAAGTACTGTTAACTGAAGCACCAGTTCTGGTTCAACCTGAATCGGGGAAAGAGTTTTTGATTTATAGTGACGCGTCATTAAATGGTCTGGGATATGTTCTGATGCAAGAAGGAAAAGTTATAGCTTATGCTTCCCTACAATTGAAACCGCATGAAAAGAACTATCTGACGCATGACTTAGAGTTGGCTGCAATTGTGCTCGCATTGTAAATTTGGCGACGCTATTTATACGGTGAAAAATGCCACATTTATACGGATCACAAAAGCCTAAAATATCTGATGTCACAGAAGGATTTGAATCTGCGACAATGAAGATGGCTCGAGTTATTGAAAGATTATGAATTTGTGATTGATTATCACCTGGGAAAAGCTAATGTTGTTGCTGATGCCCTGAGCCGAAAATCTTTGTTTGCATTACGAACAATGAATACCCAGTTGATGATTTGTGATGATGGGTCTATTTTAGCTGAATTAAAAGCTAAACTGGTATTTCTTCAACAAATTTGTAAAGCTCAAAAAGATGACAGTGAATTGCAAGTTAAACGAATTCAATGTGAGACTATCCCTAATTCAGAGTTTTAGATTGGAGCCGATGATTTTTTAAGGTTCCAGAATAGAATTTGCATACCGAGAAATTCAGAACTCATTCAGAAGATTTTGGACGAAGCGCACAATAGCTGCTTATCTGTTCATCCGGGGAGTACCAAAATGTACAACGATTGGAAACAGTTTTATTGGTGGCAAGGCATGAAACGAGCTATCTCAGAGTTTGTTTCTAAATGTTTGATTTGTCAGCAAGTCAAAGCTGAACATCAAGTACCATCGGGTTTACTGCAGCCTGTGATGATTCCCGAGTGGAAATGGGACAGAGTTATAATGGATTTTGTGTCGGGATTGCCCCTAACTCCGAAAAAGAAAGATGCTATCTGGGTTGTCGTTGATCGACTAATGAAATCTACTCATTTCATACCAGTACGTACAGATTACTCACTTGATAGACTAGCTGAATTGTACATTTATAAGATTGTTCGATTGCACGGGGTACCACAATATATTATTTCTGATAGAAATTTGAGATTTACGTCGCGATTTTGGAAGAAACTGCAAGAAGCTCTGGGAACACAGTTGAATTTTAGTATTACTTTTCATCCTCAGACTGGCGGTCAGACCGAGAGAGTTATTCAGCTTCTTGAAGACATGTTGAGATGTTTTATTTTAGAATTTGAGGGCAGTTGGGAAAAATACTTACCGTTGATTGAGTTCGCGTATAACAACAGTTTTCAGACGAGTATAAAGATGGCACCATACGAAGCTTTATATGGTTGCAAATGTCGAACTCCGTTATACTGGACTGAAATAAGTGAGAAAAAGATTCACGGGGTTGAATTGATTAGAGAAACTGAAGAAAAAGTGAAAACGATTCGCGACGGTTTAAAAACAACTTTAGATCGACAGAAATCATACGCGAATTTGAAACGTAAAGAAATTGAGTTTTAAGTTGGGGACTGAGTGTTTCTAAAGGTATCACCATGGAAAAAGGTTCTTTGGTTCGGCCATAAAGGAAAGCTGAGTCCGCGATTTATCGGACCGTATGGGATCGTCAAAAGAATAGGGCCTGTAGCGTATCAGCTAGCTTTACTGTCAGAACTTGAAAAGATTCATAATGTCTTTCATGTTTCTATGCTACATCGATACAGATCCGATTCGTCACATGTGGTTTCTCTTGTAGATGTTGAGATACAGACTGATTTGATGTATAGCGAAGAACCGATCAGGGTTTTAGCTCGTGAAATCAAATAATTGAGAAATAAACGCATAGCCCTAGTGAAGGTTCTTTGGCATAAACAAGGGATTGAGGAAGCTACTTGGGAACCCGAGGAAGCTATACGAAAATAGTACCCTAACCTATTTACCGGAAAGATTTTCGGGGACGAAAATCCCTAGGGGGAGAGTTCTAACAACCCGTTTTTAGTCAAATCAGAACAGTGGTTTCGAAACCATAAATCCGAAGTTGAAATATTTATTTTATTATTTTATTAAGGTATACAGCATGATAAAATTATTGGGTGAAAGTTTCGTAAAGAAATTTTACCGTTTGAGTGTTTAATTCGGTAAAAAGGACTAAATCGCGTAAAATGCAAAAGTGTTGTTCTATTAGTTAAAGGTGTCAAATAGATTTGGTTTTTAAATATGGTGGCCTTAAATGGTAATTAAACCATTTGAAAGATGAGTGGAAAATTTTGGACAACCATTAAATTATTTTTAAGTTATATTAATAAGGTTAAAATAGTAAATTATGTATTAAGTTAAGTAAAAATAAAGAAAAACAAGTTTATCATATTTTAATTCATTCTCTTGCACTGAAAATTGAAGGGAAGAAAACAATTTTAGGGTTCTACATTCGGCATTCTTATTTCCATCAATTGGGTATGTATTTTTAATCCATTTTTAATGATTTCTATGTTTTCGTGATCGTTGCTTTATATTCTAGCTAACCCGTACCCTAGATTTTGAAACTGTTAAAGATTTATCATGTTTCCATTGTTGAATGCTTGAGTAATTTGATGATTTATGATAGATTTGGAAGGTTTAATGTTAGATTAATAGCTTTTATAAAGTGATTATTGACAAAAATGTCAATAAGGGATTAAATTGAGAAAATGTAAAATGTGGTGGTTAAAAGTGTGAATAAATTGAAATATGGGATGCTAGTAACATGTATTAAATTCGGCTAAGCATGGGTTTGTACTAAATTGAATGAATTTGCAATTTTGTGTGATAAGGACTAAATTGTGAAAATGTGAAACATTAGGGGCAAATGTGTAAAGTTGCCAAATTGTAAATTATAGGCTAAATTGAATAGATCGAATGCTGAATGCGCTAAATTTGATAAAATATAGATCAAGATAAGCCGAGATCGGGATTAGATCGGGGAAAATGAAAAGTGGACGAATAATTGATAATTTCCATCCGAGCAACTCGAGGTAAGTTCGTATAATTAGAATCGAATTTTTAAATACTTGTAAATTATTTGAAATGAAAGTATAATTGAGTAAATGGTATTACTGAGTTCGAATGCCTAATTAATGAGAATTATTGAATACCGAGTCCCGTTTGAACCGTAGAAAGTTGTAGGATACGAGTGACATGTCACTAGGGTTACTGTTTTGGTCGAGATCCTGCATGTGTTACGAACTCACTACAACTCGTATGAACTTACCGATATAGTAAGAGTTTACTATTTTTAGCTCGTCAGAGCTTACCGTATCAGCTCAATAGAGCTTACTGTCCATCAGCTGAGGAGGAGCTTACTGATCATAGCTCGAAAGAGTGAAAATGATAATGAATTGACGGATTACTGATTTATACATGTAATGTATATCACCCAAGTATCCCTCGATATTCTAATAGGTTCAACGGGCATAAATTATGTTATTGGTTATGTGAAAAACCTATGTGTTTATACGAATGAATTACTGTTTATATGGATGAAATATTGTTTATACGGATGAGTTACTGTTATCGAATGAATTATTGTTTATATGATTGAGAGTGAAATAATACAAATGATGTACGTGTTATATGAATTTGATATGATACAATGTATTGAGTATTAAATTAAGATAATGGATGATTATATGTACTTATGTGACTAACTTTTTGATGAATGCTTGTGTTTAGGCATTTGGTAATTGAATTGAGTACACCTTATTTATTGTCTTGATTATGTATAAATGGTAAGTTTAATTCTGAATTTATACGGGCTTACTAAGCTATAAAGCTTACTCTGTTTCTTTTTCGTTTTTTATAAAGGTTCGATAGCTCGCTCGATTCGGATAAAGTCGGAGATACGCATCACACTATCCAGTTTCCGATTGGTACCTTTGAACTCATGGATATGTGTAAATATGGCATGTATAGGCTAGTTATAAAGATGATAGTTATGGTTACTTGAGCTAATGATTTTGGTACATGTTGTGGTATAATATAAAGCCATTTGATTTGACTTAACTTGGTATAATGCTTTGGTTACATATAAATATGAAAATATATGTATGAAATGTTATGGATTAGCTGCCTATTGAGTTATAAAATGTTGCAAATTATGCTTGTGCAGGTATGTAAAAATAGGGTGGCAAAAAATGGCTTGGTGAATAGCCTATTTTTGTCCACACGGGTAGAGACTCGAGCGTGTGTCTCAGCCGTGTGTGACACACGGTTATGTTAAATGAAGTCAGTATGCACCACACGATCTCACACATGGGCGTGTGATCGGCCATGAGGCATAAGTCAGTATACCCCTTAATTGGCAAACGGCCTAGCACACGGGCGTGTATGGCCACTTCGAAGGGTACACGGGCTAGACACACGGGCGTGTGGTTGGCCGTGTGACCCAAGTCAGTAACCTCACTTGTTTGGACACAGGCTGGGACAGGGCCATGTATTTCCATTTTGAATGTCCACACGGCTTGTGACACGGTCGTGTCTGGTGGCTGTGTTAGACACACAGCCTAGTCACACGGGCTTGTGTCCCCTGTTTTAGAGAAAAATCTTATAAGTGTTGAAAAATTTCTCGAGTTATCGGTTTAGTCCCGAACCACTGCAAATTCATGTGTAAGGCCTCGTAGGCTCGTATTAGGGACAAATTGATTGAAATCGGTTGTTAATTGTATGTATTGATTAAATGTATGAGAAGAGTTTGTTTAAGTGTGTTGTAAGTCCGATAATGCTCCGTAACCCTATTCCGGTGCTAAATATGGGTGAGGGGTGTTACAACTTGATTGGTGAATGAATGGTGAGCTTAACTTATTAACTATACGAGCTTACTAAGCTTTATAGCTTACTCTATTTACTTTTCCGTGTTTTATAGAGATTATCGGAGCTTGCTCGGATTTGGGAATCATCAGAGATCTCATCACACTATCAAGCTGTCATTTGGTACTTTTGAGCTTGTGATTTTGGTTATATGGCATGTATAGGAGTTATGGTCATTTTGGTATATGTGTTAGTAATGGATTTAGCCATTTTTTTAGCTTGAAATTGATGAATGGTTAGTTATGTGTATAGCCATGTGATTTGGCTTATTTTGGCATGTTTGGTGATGTATGAATATATGTGAAAAAGGCCTTTTGATATGTTGCGCATAATTTTTGTAACATCCGGGATTTAGGGGCTTTGCATCTATTTTGTTTCTGTGTGTTTGGTATACTTTGTGTGCTGTTTGAGAGTGTTTGGGGTCTCTAGGAAGGCCCGGGGTTAAGTCGGAACCTTGGCCAAAATTTTAATTTTGGGCACTTTAGGAGGGGAGCTGACTGGGGCAGGACTTAAGGGTCATTGCTTGTGTTTGATGACACAAGAATTAAAGTGGTAAGGTGGCAAAGAGGCGCCACTTAAGAGGCAAGGAAGTGACGCCACAAGGGAGCAGAGAGGGAGCAGGTTCAAGTCGCATGGTGCTCATTTTGGAATTCTTTTTGGCATCAAGGGGAGCAGAGGTAGAGTTTGGCTAGGATACTTCTAGAGGGGAGAGTTGATTGAGTCAAATAATTCAAATATGTGGCTGAGAGAAGAAAGAGGAGTTTGAATCATTCAAACTTTTTCGAATGAGTGATCAGGAGTGGATAAAAGAGAAAAGTAAGGGATTAGCATGTGGTAAAGGTAGTGGCCGAATTTTGAATGCTTAGGGGGGAGTGTAGGAATCAGTTCTAGCTTGTTTAGGGTGTGCCGAATGTCAATTATGGTCATAGGCATTTTAGTTTGCAGAAGTGCATTTTCGGCTGGGGTTTGGAGGTGCCGAATTTTTGGAGGTGTCTAGTAGCCAAGTTTGAGAGCTCTTTTCCCTTTCGGCTTTTGGTGTTCTTTTCTTTGTCAACTTTTGAATCTTTTCTTTGTTTAGCCGAAACTCCTATCATTCTCTCTACTTCTCATTTCTTCCCTCTCATTTGCATTACCTAAAGCCGAAACCTAATTCTTCTTTTCTTCTTCTTGACCGAATCCTCCATTACTCCCATTCATCTCTTTGACTTCATCTTGCTTTAGCCAAATCTCTTAAGCCTCTCTTCTTGTCCTTCATTTGCCGAAACATACCCTCACCTTCTCTCAGGTTTTTCCAAAGCTGAAGCATCCATTGTTCTTATTCTTTCTATATTCCTTCTTGGTCGAATCTTCCTTGAGTGCTCCCTTTATTTTTCGTTTGTTGTTTAGAGGATTGTCGTCACTCTGTTCCACAACTTTGTCAATCGGATTCTCTTTGATTGTGGTAGGTATTTCCTTTTCGTTTCAAATCTCTTTTCTCTCCTTTTGGATGCCGAAGGCGTTAATCATGTCTCATGATTCTTGATCGATTGAAGGAGGGGCTTTGTCTTCGCGTTCTTTCAGCATCTGATCTGTGATTGAAGGGTGTTAAGGGACATTCGGTTTTAGTCGACCGAGGTATCCAATCGGTGCCTAATTCCAAGTCTTTTAATCTTCAGGATTTGTCCATCTAGGTAAGGGATCTGTACGTTTTAAGCATATATTCTTATTTGGTTCTGTTGAATGCTTTAATCTGGTCTATTGACCAAGATCTTTTTCATGGACTCAAACGCTAGCCAAGCAAAGGAAGGGGTTGGACCCGTAGTCCCAACCCCTAAGTTTAAGAAGCGCACGGTGTCTGCTGTTCGAGATTGGCCATCGGGTTGTGGATCGGCTTCAGAGCAGAGTAGTAGGCAGATAGTAGTTGTTTCTCCTATCGATAGTGTCGACGTGGAGAGTATTATTTTACGTGTAATCAAGTGTGTAAAACCTCGTACACTTTATTTTAACTATAATATTAATTGTATGAGCCGAAAAGCCGGAAAAGGCTGTGTAGACAGTCGTAATACCCTCGTGGGTAAGGCTAAGGATGCCAGGTGCGTGACTATATCATTTTCCTTGTGTCTAAGGATGTATGTGGTAATATTTTACTGTGTTGATAGCATGTTGCATTCATTATGACATGTGTGTTAGGCATGGGATATGGATATGATATAAAGGGGAAGTTCCTGATTATTTGGTCACATGGTGATCGGTGGCTAAGCCACGTTATATTATTTTGGTCACATAGTGATCGGTGGCTAAGCCACGTTATATTATTTTGGTCACATAGTGATCAGTGGCTAAGCCACGTTATACTATCTTTGGTCACATAGTGATCGGTGGCTAAGCCACGTATGAGGCGTGTAGCGGATGGAGGGTTGATTGTAGAAATCCCCACGGTGTGATGGTGATGCACGGTGGCGTGTAGAGGATGTAACCTAGGTTGGGCTGGGACATATTGCATTCTGTTCTTCTGTATGCCATCTTGAGTGGGCTAAGGCCCAATATGCGGTTGTGGGCGATGGGCCGTTTATGTGTTGTAGGGGATTTACACACTGAGTCTCGGTGACTCACCTTTTTCTTAACCTTTCATGTAATCAGTAGATCGTGGATGTGGGAGCTGAGGCAGACTCGTGGAGGCCATAAAGTCTTTTCTTCTCGTAAATTGAATCTTGCTATATTTTATTTTAATTTGGGATTTTTGTTATGTAATAAGACCTTTCTAAGTTGATATTTGGTTTTTCTTTTATTTTATTATTAATTATCGTTTATTTAAAATTTGACACTATGAGAACTTAAACACGAAAGTGAAGATGGGGTTTTGAAAATACGTGTAACATAAAGCAAACGTTTTCTCTAAACATCACCAAGCATAAAGAATATTCGATTAACACAAATTGAAATTTTCCCAAACTAATAAATCACTGTTTTCAGGACGTCGCTTTAAACGAAAAGTTTCCAAATCTACGGTTTTTCCTAAATTCAAACAAATTCGTTTTTACCTCACCCTGTGACATACCAGATCTATTCATAACGGTTGGGCCGGGTTTGGGGTGTTACAATTTTGGTATCAGAGCCAGGTTACAAAACTCGGGCTGTGATATGGGTTCAATAGTGTTTTATAAAGTCGATTTAAATGTTACTTAGAGGAAATGTTTTGATTGGGAATATGGCATCCGAGTTTACCGGCATCCGATCCATGCAGGTAAGTATTCTAATTGTTGGTGATGTATGTATGGAATGATTATTTGCATGAATGAATATGTTTGCTAGCACTAGGAGATCCAAACTTTAGAGACTGAAACCTTTAGGTCGAGTTATGATTTGCGAGAATTACTCTCTAGAGCTACTTCTCATAAAACTGCTCGGTAGTAAACAAGTGAAAGAAATACTAATTCATAAAACTTTTAATCAGATTAAGTCGTACTGGAAGCCATGAGTGCTAGGGGACGTAGACGTGCTGTGCGCGGCCGTGGTAGAGGCCGAGGTGTTGGGTCTGAACCCACGGAATCAGGAAATGGGTCAGGAGATGAGATGCCAGTACCGCCAGCTGCGGAAGCAGATTTTCAGGGTCAAACGGGTGGAGATGATGCAGTGTCTCAGGCAATGTTGCGAGTTTTGGAGAGGGTTCTTTGGAGCGAGCACGGGTCGAGGGCTCGTAAATGCGTATCCGAACGACTTCGAGCCAATGGAGCAGAAATGTTTAGGGGTGTATCTAGTGTAGCTCCGAATGTAGCTGAGTATTAGCTAGAGGCAGTAGAGCGCATTATGGATGATCTTGATTTTACGGTGGAAGAGAAGTTGAAAGGGGTTGTGTCTCTTTTGCAGGATGAGCCGTACCAATGGTGGCTGACGGTCAGGGATTATTTCCTGGAATTTCTTCAAATCGGCATTTCAAGGAAAGTACATTGGATCGAGTTATGTGGATGCACAGCGTAGGGCATTTCTGAATTTGGTTCACGGAAATAAATCGGTGGCTGAGTATGAGGCAAAATTCTTACGTCTAAGTCGTTATGCTATGGGTATTGTTGCTACAGACCATGAGCGTTGTGTTCGGTTTGAGGATGGTCTGAGGGATGATTTGCGAGTGCTGATAGCTCCACAACGAGAAAGAGAATTTACTGTTTTAGTGGAAAAGGCTAAGATAGCCGAGGAAGTGAAGCGGTCCGAAAAGTAGAATCAGGATAGAGATAGAGGTAGAAATAAAAGGAATTTTGGACCGTCTGGGTCAGTTGGGCATTTCCAGAAAAGACCTAGGTTGGATGGGCTGAGTCGGGTTGTGAGATCTGTTGTTGATAGTCAGCCTCAGAGGTGTGCTCGATGTGGTAAATTTCATTTGGGCGAGTGTTGGACGGGTAACAGAAGATGTTTTAGGTGTGGGTCTACTGATCATCGTGTTAGAGATCGCTCTGAGGCAGAACGCGGTCAAAGGCAGGCCAGTAAGTCGTGGTTATGCTCACCGGCAGGGTGGTCGCAATCGCAGAGAGGGCATGGTCCAGCCAGAGGAGGTAATGGTTTCGGCCGAGGTCGTGGAACACCAGGCAGAGGTGTAGGGAGCACTGATGCGAGACAGTCGGGGTTAGTCTATGCAGCTAGATGCCGAGAGGAGGGTGATGCACCGGATGTCATAACCGGTACGTTCTTAATTTTTGGATTGCCTTTTACTACATTGATTGATATTGGGTCGACATATTCCTATGTTGCTAGTGTGGTATCTGGAACTTTAAGCATAGACTCTGAGATTACTTCTAGAGAGATGACTGTACTTAGCCCTTTAGGACAATCTGTAGTGGTGAACAAACTCTTTAGGGATGTGCCTCTAGAAGTTCAAGGGATGGTTTTCCCGGCTGAACTGATGGAACTGCCATTTGGGGAGTTCGATTTGATCTTAGGCATGGACTGGTTGGCAAGATATCGTGCAAACTTGGATTGTGCTGCCAGGCGCATGGTGTTAAGGACTCTTGAGGATGCCGAAGTTTTGGTGATAGGTGAGAGGAGAGACTACTTGTCCAATGTAGTGTCTGCTCTTAAGGCGGAAAGAATGGTGAGAAAAGGGTGCATGGCTTTCTTAACTTTTGTCAGTGCCTTGGATGCAAAGGAAGTGACTGTGGATGGGGTTAGAACAGTAAAGGAATTTGTGGATGTTTTTCGGTAAGAGCTTCCGGATTACCTCGGGCGCGAGTGGAGTTTGGTATTGAGCTTCTTCCGAGGCAGCGCTGTGTCAATTGCACCTTATAGGATGGCGCCAAAGGAGTTGGTGGAATTGAAAGCCCAGATTCAGGAACTGCTAGATCGGGGTTTTATCCGACGGGGTGTGTCACCTTGGGGAGCGCCGGTGCTATTCGTTAAGAAGAAGGACGGATCAATGCGTATGTGCATTGACTATCGCCAGTTGAACAAGTTGACCATCAAGAATAAGTACCCGCTGCCGAGGATTGATGATTTGTTCGATCAATTTAAGGGAGCTTCAGTCTTCTCGAAAATAGATTTGAGGTCAGGCTATCATCAGCTTAGAGTCAAGGAGGCGGATATTCATAAGACGGCGTTTCATACTCGCTATGGCCACTACGAATTTCTGGTGATGCCGTTCGGGTTGACCAATGCACCAGCAGCGTTTATGGACATGATGAATCGAGTATTTCAACCTTACCTGGACTAGTTTGTTGTTGTATTTATAGACGATATCCTGATTTATTCAAAGTCGGAGGAGGAGCATGATTCGCATCTTTGAGTGGTTTTGCAAATCCTGAGGGAGAAACAGTTGTACGCCAAATTCAGTAAGTGTGAATTTTGGCTACGGGAAGTTACCTTTTTGGGTCACGTGGTGTCAGCTGAGGGGATTAGGGTCGATCCTCGGAAGATTGAAGCTGTGTTGGATTGGAAGCCACCTAAGTCTATGGCAGAGATTCGGAGTTTTCTTGGTCTGGCAGGGTATTATAAAAGGTTTGTTGAGGGGTTCCCGTTGATTGCGTCGCCACTAACCAAGTTGTTGCGGAAAGGGGTTCTATTTGTCTGGTCTGATAAGCAGCAGGAGAGTTTTGAAAGGCTGAAAAGGATTTTGACAGAGGCTCCGATATTGATACAACCTGAGGCTGGGAAAGAATTTGTTGTTTATTGCGATGCATCACACATAGGTCTGGGATGTGTGTTGATGCAAGAAGGGAAGGTGGTAGCATATGCGTCTCGGCAGTTAAGACCGCATGAGGTGAATTATCCCACACATGATTTGGAATTGGCAGCAGTAGTATTTGCCTTGAATATCTGGAGACATTATCTGTATGGGGAGAAGTCCGTCATTTATACAGATCACAAGAGCCTAAAATACCTTCTCACCCAGAAGGAGTTGAATTTAAGACAGAGGAGGTGGATCGAATTGTTAAAGGATTATGATTGCTCGATCGAATACCACCCGGGTAAAGCTAACGTGGTGGCGGATGCTTTAAGTCGTAAGGTGATCTCTAACTTGAGAGTAATGTTTGCTTACCTCAGTTTATACGAGGATGGAAGTCTAATAGCTGAGCTTCAAGTGAAACCTTCTTGGGTAAGTCAGATTAAAGAGAATCAGGGGGCTGATGAGTTGTTAAAGTCAAAGTTGCAGTTAGGAACAGATGGTGAGACAGTGGATTTCAGTATGAATAATGATGGGGTATTATGTTTTCAGGGAAAGACTTGCATGCCAAGGGATCCTGAGTTGAGGCGTAAGATTTTGCAGGAAGCGCATAGCAGCCCATACGCTATGCATCCTGGAGGAAGTAAGATGTATCGGGATTTGCAAGAATAGTTTTAGTGGCCAGGTCTGAAGCGAGAGGTAACAGAATTTGTGAGTAAGTGCTTGACGTGTCAACAACTGAAAGTGGAACATTAGTTGCCTTCGGGGTTATTACAGCCGGTGAAGATTCCACAGTGGAAGTGGGAGAGGATCACAATGGACTTTGTTAGTGGGCTACCTCTCACGCCTACTAAGAAGAATTCGGTATGGGTAATTGTTGATCGTTTGACAAAGTCTGCCGATTTCATACCGGTTCGTGTCGACTACTCTCTTCAGAAGTTAGCTAAGCTGTATGTAGCGGAGATTATGAGGTTACATGGGGTACCAGTGTCAATTATATCAGACAGAGACCCTAGGTTTACGTCAAGGTTCTGGAAGGCATTGCATCAAGCGTTGGGTACAAGGTTAGATTTCAGTACAGCGTTCCATCCTTAGTCTGATGGTGAGTCTGAGAGGGTAATTCAGATCTTAGAAGATATGTTGAGAGGCTGCGTCATAGACTTCAGGGGTAGTTGGGAAAAGTTTCTACCGTTGGCGGAATTTTCCTACAACAACAGCTACCAATCTAGTATTCAGATGGCGCCCTATGAAGTGTTATACGGGCGGAGGTGTCGTACTCCTACCTGTTGGACAGAATTGGGTGAACGCCAGATTTTGGGTCCAGAATTGGTTGCTGAGACGGAGGAGAAGGTTAAGCTAATTAGGGCTCGATTGAAAGAAGCGTCTGATAGGCAGAAGTCTTATGCGGACCTGAAGCGAAAAGAAATAGAGTTTGCAGTGGGTGATCGGATTTTCTTGAAAGTTTCACCTTGGAAGAAGGTGATGAGGTTTGGATGAAAGGGCAAGCTAAGTCTTAGGTTCATTGGGCCTTATCGGATTTTGAAACGTGTGGGACCAGTGGCGTATCAACTGGAGTTACCTTCAGAATTGAAACAGATGCATGATGTATTCCACGTTTCAATGCTAAGACGCTACTGTTTGGATCCGTCTCACGTCATGCCAGTGGAGGAAATTGAGGTAAGACCAGACTTGTCCTACGAGGAGGAACCAATTCAGATCTTGGAACGAGACGTCAAGGTGCTAAGAAGAAAATCGGTTCCGTTAGTTAAATTCTTATGGCGAAATCATGGAATGGAGGAGGCGACATAGGAGACAGAGGATACGATGCGTCAGCAGTACCCACATCTCTTTTGACCAGGTAATTTCGAGGCCGAAATTTCTTTAAGTGGGGTAGAACTGTAATATCTGGGATTTAGGGGCTCAGCATCTATTTTGTTTCTGTGTGTTTGGTATATTTTGTGTGCTGTTTGAGAGTGTTTGGGGTCTTTGGAAAGGCCCGGGGTTAAGTCGGAACCTTGGCCAAAATTTTAATTTTGGGCACTTTAGGAGGGGAGCTGACTGGGGCAGGACTTAAGGTTCATTGCTTGTGTTTGATGACACAAGAATTAAAGTGGTAAGGTGGCAAAGAGGCGCCACTTAAGAGCGAAGTGACGCCACGGGAGGCGAGAGAGGAGCGAGTTCAAGTCGCATGGTGCTCATTTTGGAATTCTTTTTGGCGTCAAGGGGAGCAGAGGTAGAGTTCGGCTAGGATACTTCCAGAGGGGAGAGTTGATTGAGTCAAATAATTCAAATATGTGGCTGAGAGAAGAAAGAGGAGTTTGAATCATTCAAACTTTTTCAAATGAGTGATCAGGAGTGGATAAAGGAGAAAAGTAAGGGATTAGCATGTGGTGAAGGTAGTGGCCGAATTTTGAATGCTTGGGGGGAGTGTAGGAATCGGTTCTAGCTTGTTTAGGGTGTGTCGAATGTCAATTATGGTCATAGGCATTTTAGTTCGTAGAAGTGCATTTTCGGCTGGGGTTTGGAGGTGCCGAATTTTTGGAGGTGTCTAGTAGCCAAGTTTGAGAGCTCTTTTCCCTTTCGGCTTTTGGTGTTCTTTTCTTTGTCAACTTTTGAATCTTTTCTTTGTTTAGCCGAAACTCCTATCATTCTCTCTACTTCTCATTTCTTCCCTCTCATTTGCATTACCTAAAGCCGAAACTTGATTCTTCTTTTCTTCTTCTTGACCGAATCCTCCATTACTCCCATTCATCTCTTTGACTTCATCTTGCTTTAGCCAAATCTCTTAAGCTTCTCTTCTTGTCCTTCATTTGCCGAAACATACCCTCACCTTCTCTCAGGTTTTTCCAAAGCCGAAGCATCCATTGTTCTTATTCTTTCTATATTCCTTCTTGGCCGAATCTTCCTTGAGTGCTCACCTTTATTTTTCGTTCGTTGTTTAGAGGATTGCCGTCACTCTGTTCCACAACTTTGCCAATCGGATTCTCTTTGATTGTTGTAGGTATTTCCTTTTCGTTTCAAATCTCTTTTCTCTCCTTTTGGATGCCGAAGGCATTAATCTTGTCTTATGATTCTTGATCGATTGAAGGAGGGGCTTTGTCTTCGCGTTCTTTCGGCATCTGATCTGTGATTGAAGGGTGTTAAGGGACATTCGGTTTTAGTCGACGGAGGTATTCAATCAGTGCCTAAACCAAGTCTTTTAATCTTTGGGATTTGTCGATCTAGGTAAGGGATCTGTACGTTTTAAGCATATATTCTTTTTTGGTTCTGTTTAATGCTTAAATCTGGTCTATTGACCAAGATCTTTTTCATGGACTCAAACGCTAGCCAAGCAAAGGAAGGGGTTGGACCCATAGTCCCAGCCCCTAAGTTCAAGAAGCGCAATAGTGTCGACGTAGAGAGTATTATTTTGCGTGTTATCAGGTGTGTAAAACCTCGTACACTTCATTTTAACTATAATATTAATTGTATGAACCGGTGGAAGCGGAAAAGGTGTGTGGTAGATCGTAATACCCTTGTGGGTAAGGCTAAGGATGCCAGGTGCGTGACTATATCATTTTTCTTGTGTGTAAGGATGTATGTGGTAATATTTTACTGTGTTGATAGCATGTTGCATTCATTATGACATGTGTGTTAGGCATGGGATATGGATATGATATAAAGGGAAAGTGCCTGATTATTTGGTCACATGGTGATCGGTGGCTAAGCCACGTTATATTATTTTGGTCACATAGTGATCGGTGGCTAAGCCACGTTATATTATTTTGGTCACATAGTGATCGGTGGCTAAGCCACGTTATACTATCTTTGGTCACATAGTGATCGGTGGCTAAGCCACGTATGAGGCGTGTAGCGGATGGAGGGTTGATTGTAGAAATCCCACGGTGTGATGGTGTGAAATGCGGGTGGCGTGTAGAGGATGGAACCTAGGTTGGGCTGGGACATATTGCATTCTGTTCTTCTGTATGCCATCTTGAGTGGGCTAAGGCCCAATATGCGGTTGCGGGCCATGGGCCGTTTATGTGTTGTAGGGGATTTACACACTGAGTCTCGGTGACTCACCTTTTGCTTAACCTTTCAGGTAATCAGTAGATCATGGATGTGGGAGCCGAGGCGGACTCGTGGAGGTCATAAAGTCTTTTCTTCTCGTAAATTGAATCTTGC
Source organism: Gossypium sturtianum (assembly GCA_025698515.1). Classification (NCBI taxonomy): domain Eukaryota; kingdom Viridiplantae; phylum Streptophyta; class Magnoliopsida; order Malvales; family Malvaceae; genus Gossypium; species Gossypium sturtianum. The sequence goes on from CM046950.1 coordinate 37,780,100, forward strand.
TATATTTTATTTTAATTTGGGATTTCTGTTATGTAATAAGGCCTTTCTAAGTTGATATTTGGTTTTTCTTTTATTTTATTATTAATTATCATTTATTTAAAATTTGACACTATGAGAACTTAAACACGAAAGTGAAGATGGGGTTTTCAAAATACGTGTAACACAAAGCAAACGTTTTCTCTAAACATCACCAAGCATAAAGAATATTCGATTAACACAAATTGAAAATTTCCCAAACTAACAAATCACTGTTTTCAGGACGTCGCTTTAAACGAAAATTTTCCAAATCTACAGTTTTTCCTAAATTCAAACAAATTCGTTTTTACCTCACCCTGTGACATACCAGATCTGGTCATAACGGTTGGGCCGGGTTTGGGGTGTTACAGTTGTCATTTATATGCTTGTTATGAATTGGTAATTTGGGTACCATATGTTTGAAATTTGGATATTTGGTATGCGTGTAATTTTAGGTAAGAAAGTGCATATATGAAGTTAATAAGTTAAGTGATTTGTGAATGTGAATTTGGTATGATTTCAATTTGCAAAATATGATGTGATGAGTCATATAGTTCTTGGTATGGAAATAGCATGAATTAGACTTGATTGAGATTGGTTGGAATACCTATTTATGCCATGTTATGTGCCATTTGGTTTGTGTAGGAAAATGCAAGTTTGGGTGATAAAGATGGCTTGGTAAATAGCCTAGTTTTTTTCCACACGGGCAGAGACACGGGGCCGGGTGTCCCCTGGTGTTTAATTAGAAATCAAGTCAGTATGCTCCACATGGCCCAACACACGGGCGTGTGACTTGGCCATGTGGCATAAGTCAGTATACCCTATAGTTTTGGCACGGCCTAACACACGGCCTGACACACAGGCGTGTGTGGCCATTTCGACGGGCACACAGGATAGCCACACGGGCGTGTGTGTTGGCCGTGTGACCCAATTCAGAGAGTTACATGGGGTCAGACACGGGAACGAACACGGCCATGTGATTCCATTTTGAATGTCCACACGGCCTGTGACACGGGCGGGTCTTTGACCGTGTGAGACACACGGCCGGGCCATACATGCGTGTGTCCCCTGCATTATCGGTATAGTCCTGAACCACTCCGAAAGCATGATTTGGGCCTCGTAGGCACGTATTACGAATGATATGAATGATTGTAAATGATTTATGTTTGAAATGGAAAATGTATGAGAAATGTATGTTTATTTGTGAATAAGTCTGATAATGTTTCGTAACCCTATTCAGGTGTTGAATACGGGTGAGGGGTGTTACATATACTTTTCTTATCATATTTCCATATAACATATACATTTCTATGATAAATCATCTCAAGTTCAGATTAGCCATAATAAAACTTTGCCCGTTGAATTTATTTGAAATATCGATGGATACACATGTAGTACACTTGAAGTGTACAACTGTAAACCGTCAACTCATACTCAGGGGTACCCAAGTAGGGCACATAATCAGGAAACACTCTCTCGAGCCATATAACAGGATGCTCATGTGAGCCATGTAACAGGAAGCTTATCCGGGCTATAACAGGAAACTCACAAGAGTTTAGAATAGGAAGCTTATTGAACTTAATAGGTAACTCCGAAGAGCTATTATCAGGGAGCTCCGGATAGCCATATATCGGGAAGTTCAAGAGAGCCATATTAGGAAGCTCATAAAGAGCCTATATCAGGACACTCATAAAGAGCTACATTTGTGTCCGCAATATTTGCAGGATTACACCCGATCATTTAACAGGACGCTCACAAAGAGCTGCGGTAGTCCGTAACACATGCAGGATCACTACCGATCAGGATACTCACAAGAACCATACAACGGGAAGCTCGAGAGGGCTTATAACAAGATGCTCTTTCAAGTTATGCTGTGTCTGCAACATATGCAAGACCATAACCAATCGGGAAATCCTGTATCCATCGAATTCCATCTATTCAAACGGGACTTATACTTATCGAGCAATATCAGGCATGTAATTAATTTTATACATTAGACATTTATACAATTCACACATATTCAACATTCAATTCCAAGCATATTAATATACATAATCTAGTTACATGAACTTACATCGATACTTGTTCGTTTCAAGAATCTACTAATCCGACACTTTTTGTTTTCCTCGATCCAACTCAGTACTAGGTCTTTCCGGATCTTTATAAATGAATTTAGCGTCAATTTAATCCATTTCATAGTCAATTTAATTTAATTCACATCCTAGGCAAAATTACCATTTTGCCCTTATACTTTTCATAAATGACGATTTCATCCCTAGGCTCGGAAAATGAAATTCGTGCAATTTAATACTTATTCTAAGTCTAACCGATTTTTACATATAACATTTACAGCACATACATTTCATAAAAATTGGAAATTTTCCATGAATTTTACATCTTTAAAATTTAGTCCCTAAATCACAATTTCATGAAAATTCAGTTTACAAAAGTTGCTTATCTATCAACAACCTTTCAATTTCTACCATAAATTTCAAAATTTTAGCATATTCATCCATGTAAAAATTTTAATACTTTGATAACTTTAAAAATTGATCCCCAAAATAGCTAGATTAGGTTATTCGGATCTCAAAAATATAAAAATTACTGAAAACGGGACAAGATTACTTACCCAATTAAGCTTGCTTGATTTTCTTTCTCTTTCCTAAGGTTTCCATAGAATTTGGGGAAGAAGATGATATAATTTGATGATATTAGATATTTATTTTATTTATCATCTTTTATTTATTTCAATTTCCAATTTAGTCCTTTTCTTTTTCTCATTTTCCATGGATGAATCATCAAAAATATCTACTAACTTTTCTTAATGGTCTAATTACCATAAAAGGACCTCAATTTTTGAATTCCATAGCTATTTAATCCTTCTAGCTACTAGAATTCAACTTTTTCATTTCATGCAATTTGGTCTTTTCTATAATTAAACATGTAATCGGTAAAATTTTTTTATCGAAATTTTCATATGTCTTTCCTATCATAATGCTGAACATGCAATAATATTAAAATAAATTTTCTTTTTGACTCAGATTTGTGGTCCCGAAACCACTATTCTGATTTCATTGAAAACTGGTTGTTACAACTCTCCCCCTTAAAGAATTTTCATCCTCGAAAATCTTACCAGTAAAGAGGTTCGGATATTGCTTTCTCATGGTATCCTCTGGTTCCCAGGTAGCTTCTTCTATCACATGTCGTAGCCAAAAAGCTTTCAGTAAAGCTACCTTTTTGTTTCGTAACTCTTTCGTCTCATGTGCTAGAATTTTGACCGGTCCCTCACTATAACTCATGTCAAGCTGAATCTCTACTTCTGTCGAAGAGATAACATGTGAAGAATCTAACCGGTATTGTCGCAACATAGACATATGGAAAACATTACGAATTCTGTCAAGCTCCGGTGGTAATGTCAATCTATATGCAACAGGTCCAATTCTTTCAATAACTTCATATGGTCTGATAGACTGTAGACTTAGTTTTCCTTTACGGCCAAACTGGAGAACTTTCTTCCAAGGTGATATTTATAAGAATACCTTATCACCAATCTGAAATTCTATATCTTTTCGTTTAAGATCAGCATAAGACTTTTGTCGATCAGAGGCCACTTTCAAACTATTCCGAATCATTTTTACCTTTTCTTCAGTTTCACGGATCAAATCAACTCAGTGTTTCTTTTTCTCACTGAGCTCTGTCTAGTACAACGGAGTTCTACATTTATGACCATAAAGAGCCTCATACGATGCCATTTTAATACTTGACTGATAACTATTATTGTATGCAAATTCAACTAAAGGTAGGTATTTTTCCCAATTACATTCAAATTCCAAAATACAACACCGAAGCATCTCTTCTAAAATCTGTATCACACGTTCGAATTGTCCATTAGTCTGAGGATGGAAAGCTGTGCTGAAATGTAACTGTGTACCCAGAGCTTCTTGCAATTTATTCCAGAATCGGGATGTAAACTGGGGATCTCTATCAGAGATAATAGAGACTGGCACTCCATGTAGTCTGACAATTTTAGAAACATATAATTCAGCTAATCTATCCAGGGAGAAATCCATATGTACCGGAATAAAGTGTGCAGACTTTGTTAATCAGTCAACGATTAACCAAATGGCATCTTTCTTTTTCGGATAGGGGTAACCCTGATACAAAGTCCATAGTAACTCTTTCCCATTTCCATTATGGTATTGTAACTGGCTGTAATAATCTTGAAGGTACCTGATGTTCAGCTTTTACTTGCTGGCATATTAAGTATTTAGATACAAATTCAGAGATGTCACATTTTATTCCCGGCCACCAGTACATCTTTTTCAAAACATGGTACATTTTGTTACTTCCTGGATGAACAGACATATTACCATTATGAGCTTCATTTAAAATCTTCTATACCAGTTCCAAAATCTTCGAAACACATATTCTACCTCTGAATAACAGACAACCATCGGACCCAATATGAAATTCTGAATCAAAATTTACATCACATTGTACCCGTTTAGCTTGTAATTCATCATCACTCTTCTGAGCTTCATAAATCTGTTGCAGGAATATTGGTTTAGCTTTTAACTCAGCTATGATTGAACCATCATCAGACAAAGATAACTGGGTATTCATTGCTCGTAAAGCAAACAGGGATTTTCTACTCAGAGCATCCGCAACCACATTGGCTTTTCCCGGATGATAATCAATAACCAGATCATAATCTTTTAATAATTCAAGCCACCTATGTTGTTTCAAATTCAAATCTTTTTGAGACATCAGATATTTCAAACTTTTATGATCAGTGAATATATGACACTTTTCACCAAACAGATAATGTCGCCAAATTTTTAGTGCAAACACAATGGCTGCCAATTCTAGACCATGTATCGGATAGTTCTTTTCATGTGGTTTTAGCTGTCTAGAGGCATAGGCTATTACTTTACCTTATTGCATCAAAATACAGCCTAAACCATTCAATGATGCACCACTATAAATTACGAATTCCTTACCCGATTCAGGCTGAACTAGTACGGGTGCTTCAATCAACAAGGCTATCAATTTGTCAGAACTCTACTGGCATTTATCACTCCATTCAAATTTCACATCTTTCTGCAACAAACGAGTCATTGGAGAAGCTATCATAGAAAATTCTTTTACAAATCTCTGATAATATTCAGCTAATCCCAGAAAACTTTTTCAGTGATTTCCAGTTAACAATAGCTAAAATTTTATTTGGGTCAACCCTGATGCCTTCAGCAGATACTATATGTCCAAGAAAACCAACTTCCCGTAGCTAAAATTCGCATTTACTAAATTTGGCATACAGTTGTTTTTCACGCAGAGTTTGCAACACAATTCTCAAATGATCAGCATGCTCATTTTCATCTCGAGAATATACTAGGATATCATCAATAAATACCACCACAAATCTGTCTAGATACGGTCTAAAAATTCTATTCATTAAATCCATAAATACTACAGGTGCATTAGTCAAGCCGAAGGGCATCACAAGAAATTCATAGTGCCCGTACCTGGTTCTGAAGGCTATCTTTGGTTCATCTGAATCTTTCACCCGTAACTGATAGGAACCGGAACGAAGATCTATCTTTGAAAATACAGTGGCACCTTTTAACTGATCAAACAAGTCATCAATATGAGGCAATGTATACTTGTTCTTTATTGTGACTTCATTGAGCTGCCAGTAATCAATGCATAATCTCAACGACCCATCTTTCTTCTTCACAAATAGAACCGGTGCACCCCATGGTGATGAGCTGGGTCGAGCAAAACTTCTGTCAGTCAATTCTTGTAACCGTGCTTTCAACTCTTTCAACTCAGTAGGAGCCATTCTATAAGGTGCTATAGATATTGGTGTTGTTCCCGGAACAAGATCTATGGAAAATTCCACCTCTCTGGCCGGCGGTAATCCGGGTAATTCTTTCGAAATCACATCAGGAAACTCACAAACAACCGACACTGACTTAATCTTCGACTCAGATACTTTAGTTTCCAACACATATGCAAGATAAGCATCATACCCTTTTCTGATATATTTCTGTGCTGATATAGTTGAGATTACATTGGACAACCCATCCAGTTTATCAGATTCAATATGAAGCAGTTCACCATTCTGACATTTTAACACAATATATTTCTATTTACAATTTACCACTGCATTATGCTGAGTTATCCAGTCCATACCTAGAATTACGTCAAATTCATCAAATGGCAACAACATTAAATTAGCCGAGAAGCAATAAACCCGTACCATTAACGGACAATTTTTACAAACTTTATCCACCATCACATACTGGCCCAGGAGATTCGAAACTTTAACTACGAATTCAGTGGACTAAACAGGTAAATTTTTAACAGACACTAAATTCGTGCATATGTATTAATGTGTTGAACCAGGATCAATTAAAGCAGTAATATCAGTATCAAGAAGAGAAAATGTACCAATAATAACATCAGGTGCAGAAGTATCCTCTCGTGCACGTATAACATATGTTCTCGCCGGTACTCGTGCTTCAGATTTATCTGTTGAATCTTTTGTAGCACCTCGGCTACCACTAACATTGCCAGGGTGATGGGGTGGTCTACCTCTCAAACCAGGGTTACTTGGCTTCAAAGTCTGACAAATATCTTTTTCAAGCCTTTCTAGACAATCTTTAAGGTAGTGGTCGAGAGAACCACATCTATAATAGGCTCCACTTCTCATACGGCAGTCTCCGAAATGAAATTTATTATAATGTTTACATCTAGGTTTGGGATCTTGAATTAGAGCGTTGAAAGCCTCGATCTTTTCCAGAATACCCCACAGATGAGACAGAATGATCATGATATTTCTTTGATTTCTTTGAAGCTAATGATTGTGGCTTGCCCATAAATTTTTTTCTTGAAGTTCGGGCTTTCATCTCTACTTGCCTCTTTTCATTATTTAGTTCTTCAGCTTTATGTGCTCGGTCAGCCTGTACAACAAATTGTTTTAATTCTAAAATCCTTTCTAACAACTTGATATCTTCATTTAATCCCTCTTCAAACCGTTTACACATGGCAACTTCGATCGGGACACACTCTCTGGCATATTTGCTTAACCGAACAAATTCCCGTTCGTACTCGGATACTGTCATATTTCCCTATTTAAGCTCTAAAAATTTCTTCTTTTTGTGATCAAGGAATCTCTGGCTAATGTACTTCTTTTTGAATTCTTTTTGGAAAAATTCCAAAGTAACATTTTCCCTCGGTACAAAAGAAATTATGGTATTCCACCACTGGTAGGCTGAGTCTTTTAACAGAGATACAACACATTTCAAACATTCTTCAAGTGTGCAAGATAATTCATCAAGAACCCTGATAGTATTTTCTAACCAGAATTCAACCCTTTTCAGATCATCATCGGTAGTAGCCCTAAATTCTTCTGCCCTAAATTTTCAAATTTTATCTACTGGAGTCTTACCAATTCTAACTGGCATATCTGGAACCGGTTGAGGAACAGGAGGGGGAGGTTGTTGTACAGTAGGATTTGTTCTTAAGAATTCTGTAAACCACTCATTCATCATTTGAAAGAAGTTTTCTTTTGCCTCCTCACCTCGACCCTCAAATTCGGGCCTTGTACTACTACTAGATACAACTCTTTGAACTGAAGCTGGGGCATTACTCTCAGCTTCCTCGGATTTAGCTCTAGCTCGGTTGGACGATAATACTATATGAAAAACACATTTAAAATCGTCAGGAGATATCAAACTATCACATATTATATAATGGCATGTATAGCTAAACTCGTACTTCCTACGTTAGTTTGAGAATCAGCTAAACCTTGACTCTGATACCAATAAATGTAACACCCCTAACCCGTATCCGTCACCGAAGTAGGGTTACAGAGCGTTACCAGAGTTTACAGATCAATTAGAATTAATTCATGTCTTTTTCTATTCATATCTGAAACAAATCATAATTCAATCATGTTGTCCCTTAAATTGACCCTTAAAGTCCTATTTATACATTAGGAATAAGTCGGGACTAAATCGAAAAAGTCAAAGAATTTTTTTCGTGAAATTTTAAAAATTTTCCTAGATGCAGGGGACACACGCCCATGTGAATAGGCCGTGTGGCTCACACGGCCAAATGAAACGCTCGTGTCTCAGGCTGTGTGGGCATTCGATGTGAGGCACACGGCCGTGTCTTAGCCCGTATCCATATCCGTGTAACTCTTTGACTTGAGTCACACGGCCAGCCACACGCCCGTGTGCCAGGCTGTGTGGACAATTTAATTTTCAAAAATTAGGTGCAGGATTCACACGCCCGTGTCTCTGCCCGTGTGATCAATTCTGAGCATTCTATTTCTCAATTTTTTTAGATGCAGGGGACACACGGCCAAACCAGATGCCCGTGCGTATGGCCGTGTGTGACACATTGTTGAGACACACGCCCGTGTGTCTACCCGTGTAGACAAAATAAGGCCATTTCCAAGTCTTATTTCTCACCCAAATTTTGCCTTGTACCTACATTAATACTTGCATACATATACCAACCAATTCAAGATGTTAAAACCAAGCCAACATTAATATTATACATGTTATATCATCACATGTATTAAAACTTACTTTTTGTAAGACATATATATTTACCATAATTCAATCTAACCATATCAAGTACACATACATTAACCATATTATAACCTCATATATATATATTCACTAAATATACAATCACTAGCCATTCCAATGGCTATATTAGAAATAACCATTTATATGCCAACACTGGCCAAGTTAGCCTATACATGCCATTATATCAAAATAAGTTTGCTATTTATACCAAAACGAGGTGAAGGACAGTGTGGTGGTACTCCAACCGATTCCAACCTTTACGAGCTTCCGAGCACTATAAAATAGAGGAATATAAAACAAAGTAAGCCTTTAATGCTTAGTAAGTTCGCATAATAGGAATTTAACTTACCGTTTATATTCAATTCAAGTAATCATATAAATAACATGCATCCCAACAAATTGACCAATTGCCTAATCACAGGCACTCAATCAAGCAAGTTAGTCATGAATTTCTAAATACTTTTCAAGTAGTAAATATGAGCTCATCATGTAATAACTTTCATACACATATACTTTTCTTATCATATTTCCATATAACATATACATTTCTATGATAAATCATCTCAAGTTCAGATTAGCCATAACAGAACTTTGCCCGTTGAATTTATTTGAAATATCGATGGATACACATGTAGTACACTTGAAGTGTACAACACTGTAAACCGTCAACTCATACTCAGGGGTACCCAACTAGGGCACATAATCAGGAAACACTCTCTCGAACCATATAACAGGATGCTCATGTGAGCCATGTAACAGGAAGCTTATCCGGGCTATAACAGGAAACTCATAAGAGTTTAGAATAGGAAGCTCATTGAGCTTAACAGGTAACTTCGAAGAGCTATTATCAGGGAGCTCCGGATAGCCATATATCGGGAAGTTCAAACGAGCCATATCAGGAAGCTTATAAAGAGCCTATATCAGGACGCTCATAAAGAGTTGCGTTTGTGTCCGCAATATTTGTAGGATCACAACCGATCATTTAACAGGATGCTCACAAAGAGATGCGGTAGTCTGCAATACATGCAGGATCACTACCGATCAGGATTCTCGCAAGAACCATAATGGGAAGTGGAAACACGAAAATTTATACACTTTTTCATGCCTTTTTTAACTCAAATTTATGCAGTTTCGATTAAATTCTTGTCGGAAAATAATTAAATATTATAAAATAATTAACTTGTCTTAAAAATATGAACATGATGAATTTTAATTAATTTTATAGTTAATTTTGATTAATTTTGACTATTTTAAATGATTCGCACAAAGGCGAAAATTGGCTCAGCGGATAACTTCTTTAGAAGAATAAAACCGAGAAGCAATTTGAAGTATCGAGGCAGATTTATTTCCAGCCCAAGACGGTCCGATTATGAATATTAAATCATAATATAATTAATTTTAATTTATTCCCAATTTAATTTGGGCTAAATAAATTAATCTTAATTAATTATGAAAAAGGCCCAGTTGAACAGCATCAGTTGAACCGAACCGAGCAAATAATTGAGCAGCCTAAACCGTCCATATGCTGACTCAAATCAGCTTATTAGCTGATTAATTAAGCTTGCAAAGAATCCCTTGAGGACTTTTCAAAGTTGCATTCAACCCCCTCCAAATATAGTGGCTTTGTAGATTTGCCCCATGCCATATTTAGCAAAGTTGAAGCCATCAACTTTGCCACATTGATGGCCGGCCAAGGGAGGGCTCTTTGGCTGATGGGATTTGCTATTTTTAGCAGCCACATTTAGATATAAATACCACCCTTGGCTGATCATTCAAATCATCCATCAATCCTTCAACATTCTCATTCTCTCCTCACTTCTTTTCTCTCCATTTTCTCTTTATTTCCAAGAACAAACCAAGCCTTCTTGTGCCGATTTCTCCTCTTGGAAAAGAGGTGTTTTCTCAGCCATTTGAAGCAGCAATTGGAGTGTTCATAAGCCACCTTGATAGCCGAGGACAACGGAGAACGAAGAATGGAGCAATCAGTCAAGCCACGGAGAAACACCGGATTTGCTTCTTGTTCCCTATCTCTTTAAATTTCGTTGTTGTTTTGACAAACATGTTTATGAATATTTATTCTATTGGAATGGTGAATTTAATCATCTTAGCTTGAATTTAATTCTTGTTGGGTTGATTGCATTTCGTCCTCTTAAATTATTAAACTTGTGTTTATACTGTTATAGGCCTCGGTAAAATGTTTGATTAAGTAAAATCATGCTTAAGTTATTCTGGCATTTTAATTGTTTAGATAACTAAAGAATTAATTATTTAAACGCATTGAAATTGTAATTAATGGACACAATACTTAATCTGTGCATGTTTAATTCTTCTAAGGTAGTGAAGATTAAATTAGCATTGTATTTGGCGATACATATGCCTTGCATAAACTTGCAGGATTATTGTGATTAAACTGTTTCAAGGTAAGGATACTTTGTTACCTCACATAGTCTTTTATATGCTTATTAGGTTGAATTAATCGGTTGAATCGACATAGGAATATGCGAGAGATTGTTTAATTTAATAAGTATGTATGTGCAATAACATGTTTACTTTTATAAATCTGTTTAATCGATCGAATTGACATAGGGATATGTACAAGAGATAAATGGATTTTTGATTTGTAAATATGTTCATAAGTTAGCAAATTACCGAGTTGCCGTGATTTATTTGTAACAAGTATAAGCATGAATTTAATGATTCTAAGTTAAGGAATGTAATTAATCCAACACAATTATATCATCTTGATTAAAATCAGCTTTTGAAATCGTGCATAAGAATTTCTTTATTTCATTTTATTTACTTTGTTTTCTAGTTTTTAATCATTTCTCAAAACCAAATATTTTTCCCTCACCAAAGTGTTTAAAAAATCATTTTCATAAATAAGTCTTTTACAGTCCCTGTGGGTATGATAACTCGACATTTACTTGTCACTTTATTACTTGTTGCGATTGTGTACACTTGCACATTTTCACCGTTCCAAGTTTTTGGCACTGTTGTCGGGGACTGTTTTAAAAGACATTATTTGTGGAATTGTTAATTTTGCATTTTGGTCTATTTTTTTCTGTTAAATTTTAATTCTATTTTTTTGTGTGTTTGTTTTAGAGTATTTGTCAAATTATTGACTAACTTCCTGTAAACCCTGAAATTGAAAGGACTTTGTAACATCCTGAATCAAGGGCCTTTGCATTTTATGTGTTTGCATATGGATACTATGGTTGTCATGTTAGTTCAGGGTACTTCAGGGTCCAGGTGTGACTTGGGGGTAGGCTGGAGCCTTAGGAAAAATTTGTTTTTTGGGCACTTAGAAGGGGAGCTGAATGGGATAGGAGTTAAGGGGTGTTTGGTGGTATGTTTTGACACAAGAAGTGCCTTGGTAAAGTGGCAAGGAGGCGCCACTTAAGGCTCAAGGAAGTGACGCCTCAAGGAAGCTGGCAGGGACTTGGTTCGAGCTGCGGTGATTTCCTTTTGGGGATTTCTTTTTGACGCCAAGGCAAGGGAGAGTTGCACTAAGCTTGGACTCTGGTGGATGAGTATTGAAGGGGTCAACACCTTTGAATAAGTGAAGGAGAGCAATTCAAGGAGTTTGAAGCATTCAAACAAGATTGAATGTGTGATCAGGAGAAAAACAAGGAAGGAAAGAAGGGATTGAAGAGGGGTGAGTGTTAGCCGAATTTGAAAGGAGTTAGGTGAGGAGGGGCATTCGATTTTTCGGTGTAGCTTAGGGGGTGGCCGATTGTTGGTAAGTAGCGTTAGGGGTGTTGAATATTCGATTAGTTAGGGAGCATCAAGGGCCTTTTCCTCCCATTTCTTTTGTGTCGAAACCATAGTTCTTAATTTGCATTCTTTCTTTTCTCTCAAATACCAAACCGAGTGGCTTTCCAATTTTCTTCTTCTTCTTCTTTTGTGCTTGGCCGAAACTTGTTATTTCCTTCTCTCTCAAACGCCATAGTCGAATCCTCCTAGCATCTTGCGATCTCTTGTTCTTTTACTTTCTTTCATTTGATTCAGCAAGAGCCGAAACTCTATTTCTCATCCCTTCTCTTCATCTCTTCTAAGCCGAAACTTATCTTCTCTTCTCTATTCCTTTTGGTTCAATAGCAGAACAACTTTGGCACTTGGGTAAGTCCTTTTTACTTTGGCCGAATCTCTCTAACCCTCTCATCTCTTTTCCCTTCATTTTCTTTGGAAAGAAAAGCCAAAACTTGCCATCTGTTTTAAGTAGTTCCTACTTATTTGTGAGCCGAAATTCTCTGGCACTCAAATCTTCTCTTTTGACTCCTGGTTGCAGTGGATCACCGTTATTGATCTGTCATCACTCTCAATCGGTTTCTCTAGTGGTTGTGGTAAGGGTCTTCTTTTGTTTCAATCATCTTTCTTGCATTGGGTGCCGAAGGCAGTAATCCTATTCTATTAACTCTTGGCCGAATGTAGGTGGGGGTGGTGACGCTTTCTTTTGGAGACTTTCAGGATTCGTTTGGCTTGTGAATTAAGCCTAAAGCCTCGGGATTTGTCGATTTAGGTAAGGGTCTTAGCTTTGAGTGTTAATTTCTTTTGATTCGATTTCACTGCTTTAATCCGGTCTAGTGACCAAGGTTTGTTCATGGACTCAAATGTCAGCCAAGCGATAGGAGGGGTTGGATCTATAAACCCAGCCCCTAAGTTTAAGAAGCGGCGATGTCGTGATTCGAGGATTGGCCACGGGTTGTGGGCGACTTACGAGCGAGTAGTAGGCGATAGCGGTAGTGCTCACAACGAGAGTGTCGGCGTAGAAAGTATTGTGTTACGCGTTATCGTGTGTAACTCTTACACACTTTATATGTTAAATATGTTATTATCTGTGTGTTGCCAAAAGCCGAAGTGATGGTAGGGATCACTAAGTTACCCTTGTGGGTAAAAGCGAGGACTCCAGGTAAGTCTAGTATGGTTGCTAACGTTAATTGCATATCTTGAAACCTGAATGTGCCATGTTATTTAAATCGTTAAGTATGATCATACCATATTGTAATGCGTGTACATGCAATTGGGCCATGATGAGAAGAGGGAGAAAATATGATCTTTCAGACTGTCACTAGTGGTTAGGTACCACAAGTGGGTTGGCCCCACATATCATCATTTTGTGACTAAGTCTCAATGGTTTGGAACCACCAGTGGTTAGGTACCACATATATTTATTTCTGTGACTGTCCCAGTGGTTTGGTACCACAATGGGTTGGCCCCACATATTGATATAAGGGATTGTCACCAGTGGTTAGGTACCACGAGTGGGTTGGCCCCACATATGATTATTTGTGACTTTTGTCACCAGTGGTTTGGAACCACCAGTGGTTAGGTACCACCAATGGCTAGGTGCCACAAGTGTTGGGTAGACACAGGAGATGCGGATGGATATCTAGGTTGGTTGGGGTGCATGGCATACATATTTTGCATATGAATCTGTGTGAGGGCCTAAAATCTATTGGTCGGGGATTTACACACTAAGTCTCGGTGACTCACCCCTTTCGTTATTTTTTTTGCAGGTAATCCTTAGATCGCGAATATGGAGCCGAGGTGGACTCGAGGTGGCCATGCACGATATTTTGGTTTTTATTTTAAATAGTTATTTCAGATTTATTTTACTTTAAGTTAGATTTTGGTAATGTAATAAGGCCATCTAAATTAGATTTTGGTAATGTAATAAGGACATCTAAATTTTAACTTGGATTTATTTATTTTTTTAAGTTTCTTTAATTTTGTTTTGATCGTTAAGGCATGCCTAATAAATTATGAAATGGATGTTTTTCAAAACTTAAATAAATTTCGGGATTTTTAAGATTTTTACAATCGGGTAATTAACAGTCGAGTATTAATAACAAAGCAACTCAACTTTTCAAACTAAGTCTCAAAATGGTTCAACTGGTCCCTCAATACAAACTCTGTTTTTATAAATTCAAAGGTTTTCTTTCTAATTCAAGACGATAACTCAGTTTTCAAAAATGTTTTCTTCCCTGTGACATGCCAGATTCGGTCGTAGCGTTTTGACCGAGTTTGGGGTGTTACAATTGTGGTATCAGAGCCTAGGTTCAAAAGCTCGGCTGTGGGTATAAGGCCCAAATTATTTTACAATAGAGGGTTTGCAAAATGGTTTTGATGAAATACATGTTTTGGGAAGCATGACACCTGAGTCTCTGGCACCGATCCGCGACGGTAAGGCTTCTAATTGCTAATTGTATGTTTTGTGATATGAATGCTAGTATTAGGAAATTTACCTTAGAGACTCAAGCTCAGTAGGATCGTGTGTGCATTTGCGAGAACAACTACTCTGATAATATATTCATAAGACTGTGCCGTAATAAACAGTGGGAAGAAAGCTAACTCATAAAATTCTTGAAATCAGATTAAATCGTGAACGTTAGTCATGAGCACTTGAGGACGTGGGCGTAATGTGCGTGGTCGTGGTAGGGGTAGGATTACTATATCGGAACCAGTAGGGTCTGGCCATGGGTCAGAGAATGAGGTGCCGCCACCGCCAGCTGTGGGCGTAGAGTTTCAGGATCAAACGGGTGGAAATGATGCAGTGTCTCAGGCGATGCTCCGGGTTCTGGAGAGAGTTCTTTGGAGCGGCGTGGAGTGCGGGGAGCTCGTAAATGCGTATCCGAACAACTCCGAGCTAGTGGAGCGAAGGTATTTAGGGGCATTTCTGGCGTAGCCCCTAACGTAGCTGAATACTGGTTAGAGGCGACTGAGCGCATGATGGATGATCTTGACTTCACGGCTGAGGAGAATTTGAAAGGGATCGTGTCTCTTCTTCGGGAAGAATCTTTTCAGTGGTGGCTCACGGTCAGGGACGATGCGATGGCTGAGGATATCACCTGGGATTTCTTCAAAGCGGCATATCAGAGGAAGTACGTCGGGTCCAATTATGTGGATGCGCAGCGTAAGGCATTTTTGAATTTGGTTCAGGGGAGTAAGTCAGTGTCTGAATATGAGGCAGAATTTTTACGATTAAGCCGTTATGCCCGGAGTGTTGTGGCTACGGACCATGAGCGCTGTGTTAGGTTTGAGAACGGCCGAGAGATGAGTCATGCGGGTGTTGATTGCTCCACAAATGAGAGAGAGAATTACCGTTCTTGTGGAAAAGGCCAAGATAGGCGAGGAGGTGAAGCGGTCAGAAACAGAATCGGGATGTAAATAGGAGTAAAAGGAGTTTTGGGCCATCGAGTCTGCTGGGTTTTTAGAAAAGGGCTAGATTTGGCGGGCCGATCAGGCAGCGAAGCCTGCTGCTGCTTAGTGGCCACCACAGTGTGCTCGATACGGGAAGTTTCATTCGGGAGAGTGTTGGACAGGTAATAGAGGGTGCTTCGAGTGTGGGTTGATGGATCATCGGATTAGGGATTATTCGCGGAGGCCGCTTAGGACACGATCGAGAGGGTCAAGGACGTGCACAATTCGTAAGAGATGGTCCGCAACCGCGAGAGGGTCGTGGTCCACCAGTGGGTGGTAATGGTAACGGACGGGCCGTGGAGCACCGGGCGAGAGTCTTTGGGAGTACAGATGCAGGACAACCTGGGTTGGTCTATGCGTCTAGGCGTCGAGAGGAGGGCGACGCACCGGATGTCATAACCGGTACGTTCTTAATTTATGGGTTGCCTTATACTGCCTTGATTGATATTGGTTTGACGCACTCTTATGTTGCTAGTATTATAGCTGAAACTCTGAACCTTGCCCATGAGACTTCTTCTAGGGAGATGACTGTAGTTAGCCCTCTAGGACACTCTGTGGTGGTGAACAAACTGTATAAGGATGTACCCCTAGAACTGCAAGGGGTAGTGTTTCCGGCTGATCTGATGGAGCTGCCATTTGGGGAGTTCGATTTGATCTTAAGTATGGATTGGTTAGTAAAATATCAAGCAAGTTTGGAATGTGCAGCCAAGCGCATGGTGTTGAGAACTGTCGAGGATGAAGAGGTGGTGGTGATAGGTGAGAGAAGGAACTACCTATCTAATGTGGTATCCATTTTGAAGGCCGAGAAAATGGTGAGGAAAGGATGTAAGGCATTTGTGGCGTATGTTTGTGCTTTGGAGGTTAAGGAATCAACTGTAGGGGATGTCCGAACGGTAAAGGAATTTTCTGACGTTTTCCAGGAAGAGTTGCCGAGATTGCCTCCAGATCGCGAGGTTGAGTTTGGTATTGACCTTCTACCCAGAACAGCGCCAGTGTCTATTACCCCATATAGAATGGCGCCAAAGGAGTTAGTGGAGCTAAAAGCGCAGATTTAGGAGTTGTTAGACCGGGGTTCTATCCGGCCGAGTGTGTCGCCTTGAGGGGCACCCGTGCTCTTTGTTAAGAAGAAGGACGGATCGATGCGAATGTGTATAGATTACCGTTAGCTGAATAAGTTAACGATTCAGAATAAGTATCCGTTGTCGAGGATAGACGACCTGTTCGACCAACTTAAGAGAGCATCAGTCTTCTCCAAGATAGATTTGAGGTCGGGGTATCACCAGCTTAAGGTCAAGGAGGCGAATATTCATAAGACGACATTTCATACTCGTTATGGTCACTACGAATTCTTGGTGATGCCGTTTGGATTGACCAACGCGCCAGCAGTGTTTATGGATATGATGAATCGAGTTTTTCAACTGTATTTGGATCGGTTCGTCGTAGTGTTTATAGACGATATTCTGGTGTACTTGAAGTCCGAGGAGGAGCATGATGCACATCTTCGGGTGGTTTTGCAAATTCTGAAGGAAAAGCAGTTACTTGCAAAGTTTAGTAAGTGCGAGTTCTGGCTAAGGGAAGTTACCTTTTTGGGTCATGTGGTGTCAGCTGAGGGGATTAGAGTTGACCCTCAGAAGATTGAAGCTGTGTTAGACCGAAAACCACCTAAGTCTCGTGGCGAGAGATTCGAGTTTTACGGTTTAGCAGGGTATTACAAAAGGTTTGTGGAAGGGTTTTCTTTGATTGCAGTGCCGTTAACCAAGTTGCTAAGGAAAGGGGTTCCGTTTGTGTGGTCAGACAAACAATAAGAAAGTTTTGAGAAGTTAAAGAGGATTTTGACGGAAGCTCCGGTATTGATTTAGCCTGAAGTAGGGAAAGAGTTTACGGTTTATGGTGATGCGTCACATACAGGGTTAGGATGTGTGCTGATGCAAGAGGGGAAAGTAGTAGCGTATGCTTCTCGACAGTTGAGACCTCACGAAATGAATTATCCAACGCATGATCTGGAGTTGGCTGTAGTGGTTTTTGCCCTGAAAATTTGGAGACATTACTTGTATGGGGAGAAGTCTATTGTTTACACGGATCATAAGAGTTTGAAATACCTCCTTAATCAGAAGGAGTTGAATTTAAGGCAGCGGAGGTGGATTGAGTTGTTGAAGGATTATGACTGCTCGATTGAGTACCATCCGAGTAAGGCTAACGTGGTGGCAGACGCGTTGAGCCGTAAGGTGGCATCAGACTTAAGAGCAATGTTTGCCCACCTTAGTCTGTATGATGACGGAAGTCTGATAGCGAAATTGCAAGTGAAGCCGACATGGGTGAATCAGGTTAAAGAGAAACAACTATCAGATGATGTCTTGGGCGCTCGATGTTTGCAAGTGCAGAATGGGGGATTAGAGGGGTACAGCTTGAACAGCGATGGAGTGTTATGTTTCCAGGGGAAGGTTTGCATGCCAAAAGATGCGGAGTTAAGGCAGAAGATTCTTCAGGAAGCACATAGCAGTCCATACGCTATGCATCCTGGAGGTAGTAAGATGTACCGGGATTTGCGGGAGCAGTTTTGGTGGCCGGGTCTAAAGCGAGAGGTAACTGAATTTGTGGGTAAGTGTTTGACGTGTCAGCAGGTAAAGGCAAAACATCAGTTACCTTCGGGATTGTTGCAACCGGTGAAGATTCCGCAGTGGAAATAGGAAAGAATTACGATGGATTTTGTCAGTGGGCTACCCCTCACGCCTACTAAAAAGGACTCGATTTGGGTGATTCTTGATCGTTTGACAAAGTCTGCTCATTTCATACAATGCGTGTGGATTACTCACTTGAAGTTGGTGGATTATATATAGCGGAGATTGTAAGGTTGCATGGGGTGCGAAAGTCGATCATTTCGGACGAGAGACCCTAGATTTACGTCAAGATTTTAGAAGGCGTTGCATCAAAGCTTTGGGTACAAAGTTGGATTTCAAGATCTGTTTTCATCCACGATCGATGGGCGATCGGAGAGGGTAATTCAGATTCGGAGGATATGTTGAGGGGTCATGTCTTAGACTTCGAGGTAGTTGGGAAGAATTCCCTCTTTGTTGGCGAATTCGCGTATAACAATAGCTACCAATGAGTATTCAGATTGCACCGTATGAAGCGCTATATGGGCGGAAGTGTCGTACCCCTACGTGTTGGACAGAGTTGGGTGAGTGTCAATTGTTGGGTCCAGAGTTGGTGGCTGAAACGGAAGATAAGGTTAAGCTGATTCGAACTCGTTTGAAGGAAGCTTCGGACAGGCAGAAGTCCTATGCTGATCTTAAAAGGAAAGATATAGAATTTGCAGTGGGTGACAAGGTTTTCTTAAAGGTGTCGCCGTGGAAGAAGGTGCTAAGGTTTGGTCGGAAGGGCAAGTTGAGCCCCAGGTTTATCGGGCCTTATCGAGTGTTGAAGCGTGTGGGACCAGTAGCTTATCATCTCGAGTTACCTTCAGAGTTGAGTCAGATCCATGACGTATTCCACGTTTCGATGCTTAGACATTATCATTCGGATCCGTCTCATGTTGTGCCAGTAGAAGAAATTGAAGTAAGCCCAGATTTGTCTTTTGAGGAGGAACCAGTGCAGATCTTGGATCGGGATGTCAAAGTATTGCATAGAAAATCAGTTCCTTTGGTGAAGGTGTTATGGAGGAATCATGGATCAGAAGAAGCCACGTGGGAGCCAGAGGAGGTTATGCGGCAGCAATACCCTCAACTCTTTTGACCAGGTAATTTTGAGGCTGAAATTATTTTTAAGGGGGGTAGAACTGTAACATCCTGAATCAAGGGCCTTTGCATTTTATATGTTTGCATGTGGATACTATGGTTGCCATGTTAGTTCAAGGTACTTCAGGGTCCAGGTGTGACCTGGGGGTAGGCCGGAGCCTTAGGAAAAATTTGTTTTTTGGGCGCTTAGAAGGGGAGCTGAATGGGATAGGAGTTAAGGGGTGTTTGGTGGTATGTTTTGACACAAGAAGTGCCTTGGTAAAGTGGCAATGAGGTGCCACTTAAGGCTCAAGGAAGTGACGCCTCAGGGAAGCTGGCAGGGACTTGGTTCGAGCTGCGGGGATTTCCTTTTAGGGATTTCTTTTTGACGCCAAGGCAAGGGAGAGTTGCACTCAACTTGGACTCTGGTGGATGAGTATTGAAGGGGTCAACACCTTTGAATAAGTGGAAGAGAGCAATTCAAGGAGTTTGAAGCATTCAAACAAGTTTGAATGTGTGATCAGGAGAAAAACAAGGAAGGAAAGAAGGGATTGAAGAGGGGTGAGTGTTAGCCGAATTTGAAAGGAGTTAGGTGAGGAGGGGCATTCAGTTTTTGGGTGTAGTTTAGGGGGTGGCCGATTGTTGGTAAGTAGCGTTGGGGGTGTTGAATATTCGGTTAGTTAGGGAGTATCTAGGGCCTTTTCCTCTCATTTCTTTTGTGCCGAAACCACACTTCTTAATTTGTATTCTTTCTTTTCTCTCAAATACCAAACCGAGTGGCTTTCCAAGTTTGTTCTTCTTCTTCTTTTGTGCTTGGCCGAAACTTGTTATTTCCTTCTCTCTCAAACGCCATAGTCGAATCCTCCTAGCATCTCGCGATCTCTTGTTCTTTTACTTTCTTTCATTTGATTCAACAAGAGCCGAAACTCTATTTCTCATCCCTTCTCTTCATCTCTTCTAAGCCAAAACTTATCTTCTCCTCTCTATTCCTTTCGGTTCAATAGTAGAACAACTTCGGCACTTGGGTAAGTCCTTTTTACTTTGGCCAAATCTCTCTAACCCTATCATCTTTTTTCCTTTCGTTTTCTTTGGAAAGAAAAGCCGAAACTTGCCATCTGTTTTAAGTAGTTCCTACTTATTTGTGAGCCGAAATTCTCTGGCACTCAAATCTTCTGTTTTGACTCCTGGTTGCAGTAGATCGCTGTTATTGATCTGTCATCACTCTCAATCGGTTTCTCTAGTGGTTGTGGTAAGGGTCTTCTTTCGTTTCAATCATCTTTCTTGCGTTGGGTGCCGAAGGCAATAATCCTATTCTATTAACTCTTGGCCGAATGTAGGTGGGGGTGGTGACGCTTTCTTTTGGAGACTTTCGGGATTCGTTTGGCTTGTGAATCAAGCCTAAAGCCTTGGGATTTGTCGATTTAGGTTCGAATGTAGGTTCGATTTTATGTTGAGTCTAGGGTTTTAAAACCTAAAATTATCTATCTTTTACCTACCCCTAAGCCTAGCCACGTTACAACCCTGTTAAAGACCTATTGATTCAAAGTTCCAATGTTACCTACATTAGTGGAGAGAAATTGCTCTGCTCAACATATGAAGACATCGATTAAGCTTAATGATTGCGCTTTAATTTTTGAATAAGGGATTAAAATCAAAATGGTAGGGATTAACATGTCTTTATTAAGAAACATTTAGTCTAATTTTGCTATCACAATAGTTGTTGGATGTAATTTGAACGATATATATACTTGAGTAACATAGTTATCGAATTTCTTGTTTTTGAGCATAAGCATATTAATTTCATGATTTTGGGAAGAATGCATGCTCAAGGAGTTTTTCATAAGTGTTTCCTAGAAAATTCTTTTCAATTTTTGCATTACTCGGACGAACAATGAATTAAGTTTGGGGGTGTGGAAACACGAAAATTTATACACTTTTTCATGCCTTTTTTTAACTCAAATTTATGCAGTTTCAATTAAATTCTTGTCGAAAAATAATTAAATATTATAAAATAATTAAATTGTGTTAAAAATATGAACATGATGAATTTTAATTAATTTTATAGTTAATTTTGATTAATTTTGACTATTTTAAATGATTCGCACAAAAGGCGAAAATTGGCTCAACAGATAATCTTGCTAGAAGAATAAAACCGAGAAGCAATTTGAAGTATCGAGGCACATTTATTTCCAGCCCAAGACGGTCCGATTATGAATATTAAATCATAATATAATTAATTTTAATTTATTCCCAATTTAACTTGGGCTAAATTAATTAATCTTAATTAATTATGAAAAAGACCCAGTTGAATCGCATCAGTTGAACCAAACCGAGCAAAGAATTGGGCAGCCCAAACCGTCCATATGCTGACCCAAATCAGCTTATTAGCTGATTAATTAAGCTTGCAAAGAAGCCCTTGAGGACTTTTCAAAGTTGCATTCAACCCCCTCCAAATATAGTGGCTTTGTAGATTTGCCCCATGCCATATTTAGCAAAGTTGAAGCCATCAACTTTGCCACATAGATGGCCGGCCAAGGGAATGCTCTTTGGCTGACGGGATTTGCTATTTTTAGCAGCAACATTCAGCTATAAATACCACTCTTGGCTGATCATTCAAATCATCCATCAATCCTTCAACATT
Organism: Gossypium sturtianum; assembly: GCA_025698515.1. Classification (NCBI taxonomy): domain Eukaryota; kingdom Viridiplantae; phylum Streptophyta; class Magnoliopsida; order Malvales; family Malvaceae; genus Gossypium; species Gossypium sturtianum. The sequence continues at coordinate 37,802,269 of CM046950.1, forward strand.
CTCATTCTCTCCTCACTTCTTTTCTCTCCATTTTCTCTTTATTTCCAAGAACAAACCAAGCCTTCTTGTGCCGATTTCTCCTCTTGGAAAAGATGTGTTTTCTCAGCCATTTGGAGCAGCAATTGGAGTGTTCATAATCCACCTTGATTTTCGAGGACAACGGAGAACGAAGAAAGGAGCAATCAGTCAAGCCACGGAGAAACACCGGATTTGCTTCTTGTTTCCTATCTCTTTAAATTTTGTTGTTGTTTTGACAAACATGTTTATGAATATTTATGCTATTGGAATGGTTAATTTAATCAGCTTAGCTTGAATTTAACTCGTGTTGGGTTTATTGCATTTCGTCCTCTTAAATTATTAAACTTGTGTTTATACTATTATAGGCCTCGGTAAAATGTTTGATTAAGTAAAATCATTCTTAAGTTATTCTGGTATTTTAATTGTTCAGATAACTAAATAATTAATTATTTAAACGCATTGAAATTGTAATTAATGGACACAATACTTAATGTAACACCCCAAACCTGGTCAACACACCACGACCGAATCTGGCATGTCACAGAGTGAAAACGATTCGAAGAAAACAGGTTACCGGTTTATTTTCGGTGAAAACTCTTCTATTGCTTGTGTTTGGGGAAAACCATTGTATGTATAGTGGAAATTGTTAAGTTGCTTTGCAATCAGGTGAATTGTATTACCCGATGGTAGAGTTTAGAAAACTCATTGCGTAGCTTAGTTTGAAAACTTTGATTATCAGGTTATTAAAGCAAATCAAGTAATTACTTAGTCATATTTAAAACCAAATCCAAAGCAGATAAAATAATCCGAAACATAATTTAAAGGCCTTGTTACAAACCCAAATAAAAACCAGAATTTAAAATAAAATACCCAAATCAAATGTCCATGTAAAACCGAAGCAATTATCGCATGGTCACCTCGAGACCACCCGGCTCCTCATCCGCGATCTACGAATCACCTGAAAAGATAAGGGAGAAGTTGAGTCACCAAGACTTAGTGCATAATCCCCCTCCCGATTATAGCCGCGTGCTTACACAAATCATAATCAAGCAAACATATCATGCACCCAAACCTAGCTATCCACAACTCCTTTTTCTACCCCGTGTGGTACCAAACCACTGGTGGTGCCAAACCACTGGTGACCCAAAGTCACTGATATCAATAATAATGTGGTGCCAAACCACTGGTGACCCAAAGTAACGAATAATCCAATTGTGGGGCCAACCCACGTTGTGATACCAAATCACTGGCGACAATCCTGTTTTATCAAATGTGGGGCCAACCCACTGTGGTGCTAAGCCACTAGGACGAGTCGCTATGAGGTGCCAAACCTCTGATGACCCAAAGTCACGAAATCAACTGTGGTACCAAACCACTGGTGGTGCCAAACCACTGGTGACCCAAAGTCACAGATATCAATCTTCCCCCTCCTCTCATATCACCCACAATAATGCAATGCACATACAAATCATGCCATCATGCTTAATCATCAGACATATATCGAACATACATAGATATTATCATCAGAAATCATGTACCGTAATCTCAACAAAACGGACTTACTCGAAATCCTTGCTCATACCCATAAAGGTATCATATCGAAATCTACACAGTTTCGACTTTTAACATAGTTTAGGTTATTAACAAGTTTATAACGATTATGAAGTGTGTAAGTTACACACCTGGTTACTAACGCGATTATTGAATCCCGAAGATCCCGATCTAACGCACTAGACCCCCTTTACCTACATTCGGCCAAACCAAGATCATTAGCAAAAGCCATTCGGCTTCACTTGTAAATCCCGAAAAGTTAACGCATCTAGCAACCCTCCTTACCTTAACGCTTTTCGAATACTAGCCACAACCCGAGATATGCGAGATCTCAGCCTTCCCCTACAATCGGCCAACATTCAACCACATAAAGCAATAGCCTTCGGCTTTTCAAAAGAATAAGGAAAGAATGAATCAGCATGAGACCTTACCACAGTCCTAACGAAACCAATTGGCAGAGAAAGTAGAGGACCACGATCCACTACTTCTAAACCCCGAAGAACCTAGGAGAAACTGATTTCACAGATGAATGAGAACCAAAACAAATGCTGAAATTTGGCTTTTGGTTCTATGTAAGTCGACAGAGAAAAGAAGAAGAAAATAGAAGAGATTCGGCCAAGAACACTTACCCACTCCAAAACCGATTAGAGAAGAAGACCAAAGAGATCTACCCTTGATTGATTGTAACACCCCAAACCCGGCCCACGAGCCACAGCCGAATTTAGGATGCCACTGCGGAAAATGTTTGAAAAATATTTTGACTTAGAGTGAAAACATAAAAAAATTTATTGTCTTTAATAAAACATTGTATATTTATAAATCCAAATAAAATCAAGTTGTTACAAATTCTTCGATTTGTAATTTTAACATATATCTTTAAGATATGAGTTGCTAAAAATATAACATATCCGAATAATAAAAATTGTCAATCCACTTTAAAACATAATAATAAACTTCAAAACCTTTTAAGTGGCCCTTATTACAATAACCAAATATTCGCAAATTCTGAAAATATGTATAATATATATATAAAATAAGGAAAATAACTTCTGCATGGGCCACCTCGTATCCACTCCAACTCGGTCCAAGCTTTATGCATCACCTGTAAGGTTTGAGAAAAATTGGGTGAGTCACACTGCACTCGAGTGCATAGTTATTACACATGTCCCCGGATATGGGCTTGGCCCATATCCACACATCCACATGCAAAATTATGCAAAATGAAGCCCAACCCAACCTAGTTCCATCCAATACACCAACCTCGCACACACACCGCCCAAGGCCGTGGCTAATCCACCGATCACTTAAGTGATCCCACATAACTTACCTCGGTAGACTTGCTGCTCAAGGCCGTGGCTAAGCCACCGATCACATAAGTGATCCCACATATCAATTAATCCACGGTGATGCACACAGCTATCAACCGCCGAGATGGGCACCTAGCCAACACCTCCCTTGATGGAGCACATAGCTAACATCAAGCGCCAATGTAGCACAAGGCTAACATCAGACCACGTACATAAAGTACACCATTTCCTTCGATAGTCACATCCCAAGTCCCATGCATATATATATATGTGTATCATGGCAACATATCACTTGAACAATAATGCATCACATGCCATCACATTTCATATATTCATCGATGATCATTTAATATCGTAATTCACTAACCTGAGTATTCGATCACCCACCATGGGTATTCACAAACTTAGCCCTTAATTCGGCTACCATTAACATCATATCACATATATATAAATATAACACATACACACAATCAAGAGACGGTCACGATAACTACGCACACGATAACAAAGATGAGAACTATACTTTCCCCTCGTGTCGATACCTAAATATTTATCACTCTTGATTAGAACACTAACATTCATAAAACTATACAATTGATAAGTAATCTAAATCCTTACCCTCGGAATCCCGAACAACAACTATATGCGATTTCACTCCAATTGATGGTTCATAACCTGATGAAGAACCACGAACAAACAATGGCTCGGGAGAGTGCGTGCGACTTCAAATAATCGATTATCACCAGCGCGAGGGTCCACATCTCGGTGGAAAGTCTCGGACTCGAAACCACATGCCCTTCATTTGAAATTTGAGGGTATAGCAGAACCACCCCTCTTCCAAACACTATTAATCGCTCTTTTCGAACCCATTCTTGATTGCCCTAAAATCTTAACACTTTGATTCAATTCCGATAATCGTCACTTGCCTATGGAGTTGTCAAAATCCTTGAATGATGAGATCCTTTACCACCCGTTCTTAGTATGGCTATGATCGACTATCAATGAAGAAATGATCAGCACTCCCTATACCACTACAAAGATAAAAGGGTTTGTTTGAAAGAGAAGAAATAATGATTTCGGTCAAAAAGATCCTCTCAAGGAAATATACAATTTCGCAATGAAAGAAATATAAAAGAATTGAAAAGAGTGTTTTTACCGACTGATCAAGGTGTGAATAAGAAAAATGGTTGAGAAGTGAATATATATGAAGAGAAAGATTCGGCTAAGGAGATTGTCATCAACATTCGGCCATGGTGAAGAATTAGGAGAGAATAATGTTGAAAGTCTCTTGTGGAAAACAAAGAGGAAAAGAAGAATAGAAATGAGGAGTTTGGGTTTCGGGTTCTCAAGAATAGAAGATGAATCAAGGAAGAACTTTGAGTCAAAGTGTGTTCTTGCAATAAGGGAAAAAGAGAAGAAATGGTCTTTGATGGTTTTGTAGTTTCGGTCACAAAAAGAAGAGAAAGAAGGAATGGACTTGAGGGGAGAAAGAACAACTAAAAACCAAAATGGTCAAAACTCAAATGGCCAAAAGAAAAGAAAATGGTTACCTTTTGGCCAAAATACATTCAGCTAAGAGGAGAAAAAGATTAGAGAGAAACACAAAATAGACAAAAGAAAGATGTGCTCATCTAGCACTTAATTCTACCAAAAACTAGCACCATACCATACCAAAAGCTAACCAAAAATTTCGGCCATCCCCCCTAACCCCTAATACCGTCCAAGTTCATGAACTCCAAAGCCAAAGTTTTCCACACAAAACTTTCCATAGCAATAACCTTACATTATGCCTTGTGTTCCCTCATCATTCCTTAATAAAAAATAATTCTTTTCCCCAAATTCAAGCTTACCTAAACTACTAACCATCTTGCCATAAAAATTGGTCCTCCTTATCCATAATGCCGTCCACATTCATGGACAAGTTGGTCATGCCAAACTTTCCAAAACCTCATCCCTTAATCCAAGCCTTATGTCCCCTTATCATACCATAACACCTTGATTCCCTACCTTAACTATTAACTTGCCTTTTTTTTTCCATTAGTCTACTATCCATAAATGATAAAGTCCAACCTTATCTTAATTAGAGTTGACCAACACATGCCATACAATGCAAAAATAAAAGTCACCTTATTGTCATCCATGGGATTCGAACCTCTTCCCTCATACAATTACTCATGTGCCAACACCACTTTACTACTTGCTCACTTATGCTAACATTAAACACTTAAATTAACTTAAGCATCATAATCACTTGATCCACTTCACTAAATTCTCCATACTAAAAATTATTCTAAACCAATTAATTCCAAGCCTTCACAAGACTATATTAAGCACACAATAAAATCATACCTGAATTAACTCAAGCAACAATATGATACTCAAATTTTTCCTAAAGCCCAAGGCCCAATCGGCCCAATCCTATTAAGCCCAATTTCAGGAATGTTACATTGATATTCGGCAAAGTGTTGGAATAAGAAGAGAAGAGTAAAGGGAGATTTCGGCAATGGTGGTGGAACAATCAAAGGATTTTCGGTTATGGCTTTTGAAAGAATAGCAAAAGAGATTCAGCTTTGCAAAGAATCAAGAGAAGATTGATGGACTTTCGGCACAAGAGAGAATGAAGAGAAAAGAAGGTTGTCGATTTGGGAAGAAGAGATGTTGATGGGGTTTTGAACAAATATGAAAGAAAAGAGAGAAAGAAGTGAAAGGGATTCGGCCTTGAAGAGATTCGGCCAAAGGGGTTTCGGTTCAAAGAAGAAAGAGAGAGAGCTCAATTGGTTCCAAGTAAATTCGGCTAAGCACCTTGAGAAGAAGAAGAAAAAGAAATGGCACTAAGGAAGTTTAGATGGGCATTCGGCTAGGTGCTTCAAAGAGAATTCGACAGGTGCAAAAAGGGATTTCAGCTTTTGTGCTAGAGGGAAAATCGACAAGACTAAGGGGGTTTCGGCTTTGGCTCACAACCGAATGCACTGATGCCAGACTTAGCCGAAAATGTCACCTAGCTTGACTTAGCAATTTCGGCACTTCCCCCCTCTAGACTCCCAACCGATTACTCCTCCTCAACCAAGAGTTCAAATTCGGCCAACTGCTAAAATTTCTCCTGACCACTTGTTCAAACGAGTTTGAATTATTCAAACTCTTAAATTCTCTCTTCTCCACCTGTTTAAATCTGTTGACTTGTTCAACAGTTATCCATCAGAGTTTGAGCTGAGCACAACTCTTCCCTCTCTGGCGTTAAAAAGAATTAGCAGCAAGGGATTTCTACAGCTCGAACCCAAGCTCTCCTTCCCCTGCTTGTGGCGTCACTGCTCAAGGCCCTAAGTGGCGCCTCCTTGCCACTTTACCAAGGTAATTCTTGTGCTAAAGTTTTCCACAAAATATTCTTAACCCCTAGCTCCTTCAGCTCCCCTTAACCAAAGCTTAAAAATAAAAATTTTCCTATAGTTCGGGCCTACCCTTGGCTTCTCCCTAGACCCTAAAACACCTCACCTAAAATCAAAACCAAGCCATACACAAGCAAATAGTTCAAATATAATAGCCCCTATTTAAGGATGTTACACTTAATCTGTGCATGTTTAATTCTTCTAAGGTAGCTGAAGATTAAATTAGCATTGTATTTGGCGATACATATGCCTTGCATAACTTGCAGGATTATTGTGATTAAACTGTTTCAAGGTAAGGATACTTTGTTACCTCACATAGTTTTTTATATGCTTATTAGGTTGAATTAATCAGTTGAATCGACATAGGAATGTAACGACCCGAATTTGGGCCTAGTAGAATTGGGCCCATTGGGCCTTGGGGAGTAGGAGTGTTTAAAATTTTTGAGAACAAGAGAACGGCATTATTTCAAGTTGGACTTATTAGGAAGGTGATTTTGGAAAGTTACGAGGTTTCTAGGAAGTTCCGGGTTCAAGTTAGGCTATAGGTAAATTTTGTGTTTAAGCACTTTAAGGAGAGAGGGTAAATGGCATCAAGGCTTAAGGAAATAAGTGAGTAAATTGCTAGCATAAATGAGTATATGGTAAAGAGGATGTGGCGTCACCTGAAGGGCTTTAGGGGAAGAGGTTCGAATCCCATCTAGTGCAATTATTTTGAATAATTTTTGTGCTTTTTTCCAAAGTGTCGGCCAAGGCTTTATTTAAGACAAGACTTTTTAATTATGGAAAGGTGGCTAAAGAAATATGGTATGGAGGTAAACAAGGAGAAGTGAAGGAAAGAACCAAAAGAAAATGGCAAGAGAAGGGAACATGTTGGCTTAATACGTGGGTGGTGTTTTGGAAAGTGTTTGTGGTCAATTTTTGATCCTATTGGTAAGGTATGCACGGTTTGGGAGGGGTTTTGGGATAGTCGAATTTTGCATTTACCTTTTGGCAAATTTAGTGCTTGTAAGGCCTACTTTCTTTTAGCACTTTTGTGTTCTTTTTCTCCAATTTCTTTTCTCATTGCCGAAACACCAAAGCCACTAGTGAGTATCTTTTTATTTGCTTTGCCAAAACCATTTAGCCTTTGTGTCCAAATTATTTCTACTCATTTTTCCCTTTGAAAGCCGAAACAAGTTTAGCACTCTTGCCCATCTTCTCTTTTTTTTTGATTATTTTCTCAACTCTCTCTCTTTCTCTTAAAAACAATAGTTTCTTGAGGCCGAATATTCTTGCTCATTTTCCTTCATAGCCGAACTTTTGAATCTTTCACCTCTTCTCCATTATTTCTTTCTCGTTCATGTTGGCACTCACTTCTTGACCGAATCGGTAAGTAATACTCTTCTTTTTGAATTCTTTTCTTCATGCTGAATATGTGCCTTTGTCATGGGACGGTTTTCTTAACCGAAGACATCATTTCTTCTACTCTCTCTAAACGTGATCATCTTTTCTTTCGTAGTGTTCTAGTGAGTGGCCAGAAAGCACATTCTTGTCGATTCCTCTTTAGTCTTAAGTCAAGCGATTGAAGTTGGATCTATCATCATTTAGGTAAGGGATTCATTTTTGGATTTTTCGTTATATCTCTACTTGGCTATGATGCAAATCGGACCGAAGTTTTGACTAAACGGCTATTATAGGGATTTATCGTTCGTTCTTATTCAATCGTTGATCTTTCGGAAATAGAGGTAAGCCGAATCTTATCCCTAAATGACTACTTTCTTTCATAGTAGTAGTTTTTCTAACCGAGATCTTTTCAATGGAGGCAAGTGGAACCGAGTTGAAAGGAAAAGCGATCGGAGAACTCAAAAGGAGTGGATTTGCGATTCCTACTCCTAAATTCAAGCGTAGAGCGGTATCGGTGGATCGAGATTTTCCACCAGGTTGTGGACCATCATCCGGTGAGAATAGACAGATCGTGGTTGTTCACGATTTTGAGAGTAAGTAATTTAGATCGCTCGGTTTAGTTTTGGATTAATAAAAATCTCGTTCGTTAGATTAACCAAGTGTTATGATGTCTTAGGTGCCGACGATCAAGACGGTTTAATACTTACCGTAATCAGGTGTGTAATCTCACACCGTAATTCTATAGATTATGATTCGGTAACATGTTTGATAGTTGATTATTATTATTATACGACTAAAGATCGTAAAATTGGCATTAAACGAGAAATTGGCATAAAGTACATTATTTTTATAGATTTGACAAAATCGGCATTAAAGTTGTTAGAATTACGAAAATGTCCCTATGGACCGATTTACCGAAATGTCCCTATGGACCGATTTACCGAAATGCCCCTATGGGCTGAATTACCGAAATGCCCCTATGGGCCGAATTATTACAAAATGCTATAATGGGCTGATTCATTAAAAATATTCTATAGATTAATGGTTGTATTTATATGTGGATATTATATGTTACTATGCATATTGCATCTTTATATATTGCATGGGATGGGAAACTTGAATGAAGAGAAGTGTAGACCGGTGGCATTGCCACAAATTCTGATAATGGCTATGTGCCAATTTAAATATGGCTTTGTGCCATCGTGATTAAGGCCGCAGTCGAATATATTACCGTATATGATACTCTGGTGGCTTAGCCACAAAAATATTATAATGGCGACTTGTGCGCAGGTTGGAGAGGCGCGGGGTGGGTTGACTTGATCCCACGGGAGAGATTGGTTGGTCGGGAGAGATTGATGGATGGGTTGGGTTTCATACTTTGCATTTATATATATACTGTTTTGTAATTGGGCTTCGGCCCAAGATTATGTTATATGGGCTCAGGCCCAAGATGTTGCTATATGGGCTTAGGCCCAATATGATGCTAAGTGGGTTCAGGCCCAGTGGACAACGGTAAGGGGATTATACACTGAGTTCTTGTAACTCACTCCCCCTTTTTCTTAACTCTTGTAGGTAATGCTCAGTGACGAGGACTTGGGGCCATGGATGACTCGGTGGAGGCCATACTTTTGGATTGTTATTTTTGGACTTTAGTAAACTTCTTTTCCGTATTATTTCATTGCTTTTATTATTTCGGGTTTTAAAGTTGTAATAAGGCCTGCAGGATATTTTATTTGGTTTTAGGTTTAGCCGTATTTATTATTTTTTTTCTTGCATTATTTTAAATGGGGATTTTTCTAAAATCATAAGTAACGGTTTTCCAAAATTGATTAATAAACGGCTTTCATAATAAATATGTACAAATAATCTAACTCAAATTCTCTTTCAAATTTTCAACGTCATTTTCAAAAGTCATGGTTTTAAAGTTCACTACCTCGATTTTCGACTCATCAATCAACCTCTCAAAAATTAGTTGTATTTTATCAAATATTCACATCCAAACTTCTTTTCTTAACCATAATCAAATTACACCTATTTTAGTACGAATCATAAGGATTTATCACGTTTTCTTCATGTAACATGTCAGATCCGGTCATACCGCATGGGCCGGGTTTTGGGGTGTTACATTTTATGGTATCAGAGCCCGGTTGCAAAACTCGGCTGTGGTTTGGGTTCAAAAGCATTTTCTAAAGCTGTTTAAAATTTTAATTTATAGATACATGTTCTAAAAGAAGTATTGCTCCACGGGTATCCGACACCAAGTCAAGTAAGTTTATGTTTTCAATTTATGATTATTGTGGTATGACTGTAGGCGTACTCTAGAACATTTAGCTTTAGGAGCTGAAATTATAGAGATTGAGACTTAAGGATGCGTTTTTGCGAAAACAACTTTACTTCTTATACTCCATAAAATATTATTTAATAAACATAAACTTACTTGACTTGGTGCTGGATACCCGTGGAGCCATACTTCCTTTAGAACATGTATCTATAAATTAAAATTTTAAACAGCTTTAGAAAAAGCTTTTGAACCCAAACCACAGCCGAGTTTTGCAACCAGGCTCTGATACCATAAAATGTAACACCCCAAAACCCGGCCCATGTGGTATGACCGGATCTGACATGTTACATGAAGAAAACGTGATAAATCCTTATGATTCGTACTAAAATAGGTGTAATTTGATTATGGTTAAGAAAACAAGTTTGGATGTGAATATTTGATAAAATACAACTAATTTTTGAGAGGTTGATTGATGAGTCGAAAATCGAGGTAGTGAACTTTAAAACCATGACTTTTGAAAATAACGTTGAAAATTTGAAAGAGAATTTGAGTTAGATTATTTGTACATATTTATTATGAAAGCCGTTTATTAATCAATTTTAGAAAATCATATTTATGATTTTAGAAAAATCCCATTTAAAATAATGCAAGAAAAATAATAAGTACGGCTAAACCTAAAACCAAATAAAAATATCCTGCAGGCCTTATTACAACTTTAAAACCAGAAATAATAAAAGCAATGAAATAATACTTAAAAGAAGTTTACTAAAGTCCTAAAATAACAATCCAAAAGTATGGCCTCCACCGAGTCATCCATGGCCCCAAGTCCTCACATCGAGCATTACCTACAAGGGTTAAGAAAAAGGGGGAGTGAGTTACAAGAACTCAGTGTATAATCCCCTTACCGTTGTCCACTGGGCCTGAACCCACTTAGCATCATCTTGGGCCTAAGCCCATATAGCAACATCTTGGGCCTGAGCCCATATAACATAATCTTGGGCCGAAGCCCAATTACAAAACAGTAGATATATAAATGCAAAGTATGCAACCCAACCCATCCATCCAATCTCTCCCCCGACCAACCAATCTCTCCTCTGGGGATCAAGTCAACCCACCCCGCCAGTCTCTCCAATTTGCAGACAAGCTGCCATTTATAATATTTTTGTGGCTAAGCCACCAGAGTATCATATACGGTAATATAATTGGCACACAGCGTTAATCACGATGGCACAAAGCCATATTTAAATTGGCACATAGCCATTATCAGAATTTGTGGCAATGCCACCGGTCTACACTTCTCTTCATTCAAGTTTCCCATCCCATGCAATATATAAAGATGCAATATGCATAGTAACATATAATATCCACATATAAATACAACCATTAATCTATAGAATATTTTTAATGAATCAGCCCATTATAGCATTTTGTAATAATTCGGCCCATAGGGGCATTTCGGTAATTCGGCCCATAAGGGCATTTCAGTAATTCGGTTCATAGGGATATTTCGGTAATTTGGTCCATAGGGATATTTTCGTAATTCTAACAACTTTAATGCCGATTTTGTCAAATCTATAAAAATAATGTACTTTATGCCAATTTTACGATCTTTAGTCGTATAATAATAACAATCAACTATCAAACATGTTCCCGAATCATAATCTACAGAATTACGGTGTGAGATTACACACCTGATTATGGTAAGTATTAAGCCGTCTTGATCGTCGGCACCTAAGACATCATAACACTCGGTTAATCTAACGAACGAGATTTTTATTAATCCAAAACTAAACCAAGCGATGTAAATTACTTATTCTCAAAATCGTGAACAACCACGATCTGTCTATTCTCACCGGATGATGGTCCACAACCCGGTGGGAAATCTCGAACTGTCGATACCGCTCTACGCTTGAATTTAGGAGTAGGAATCGCAAATCCACTCCTTTTGAGTTCTCCGATCGCTTTTCCTTTCAACTCGGTTCCACTTGCCTCCATTGAAAAGATCTTGGTTAGAAAAACTACTACTATGAAAGAAAGTAGTCGTTTAGGGATAAGATTCGGCTTACCTCTATTTTCGAAAGATCAACGATTGAATAAGAACGAACGATAAATCCCTATAATAGCCGTTTAGTCAAAACTTCGGTCCGATTTGCATCATAGCCAAGTAGAGATATAACGAAAAATCCAAAAATGAATCCCTTACCTAAATGATGATAGATCCAACTTCAATCGCTTGACTTAAGACTAAAGAGGAATCGGCAAGAATGTGCTTTCCGGCCACTCACTAGAACACTACGAAAGAAAAGATGATCACGTTTAGAGAGAGTAGAAGAAATGATGTCTTCGGTTAAGAAAACCGTCCCATGACAAAGGCACATATTCAGCATGAAGAAAAGAATTCAAAAAGAAGAGTATTACTTACCGATTCGGTCAAGAAGTGAGTGCCAACATGAACGAGAAAGAAATAATGGAGAAGAAGTGAAAGATTCAAAAGTTCGGCTATAGAGGAAAATGAGCAAGAATATTCGGCCTCAAGGAACTATTGTTTTTAAGAGAAAGAGAGAGAGTTGAGGAAATAATCAAAAGAAAAGAGAAGATGGGCAAGAGTGCTAAACTTGTTTCGGCTTTCAAAGGGAAAAATGAGTAGAAATAATTTGGACACAAAGGCTAAATGGTTTCGACAAAGCAAAGAAAAAGATACTCACTTGTGGCTTTGGTGTTTCGGCAATGAGAAAAGAAATTGGAGAAAAAGAACTCAAAAGTGCTAAAAGAAAGTAGGCCTTACAAGCACTAAATTTGCCAAAAGGTAAATGCAAAATTCAGCTATCCCAAAACCCCTCCCAAACTGTGCATACCTTACCAATAGGATCAAAAATTGACCACAAACACTTTCCAAAACACCACCCACGTATTAAGCCAACATGTTCCCTTCTCTTGCCATTTACTTTTGGTTCTTTCCTTCACTTCTCCTTGTTTACCTCCATACCATATTTCTTTAGCCACCTTTTCATAATTAAAAAGTCTTCCTTGTCTTAAATAAAGCCTTGGCCGACACTTTGGAAAAAAGCACAAAAATTATTTAAAATAATTGCACTAGATGGGATTCGAACCTCTTCCCCTAAAGCCCTTCAGGTGACGCCACATCCTCTTTACCATATACTCATTTATGCTAGCAATTTACTCACTTATTTCCATAAGCCTTGATGCCATTTACCCTCTCTCCTTAAAGTGCTTAAACACAAAATTTACCTATAGTCTAACTTGAACCCGGAACTTCCTAGAAACCTCGTAACTTTCCAAAATCACCTTCCTAATAAGTCCAACTTGAAATAATGCCGTTCTCTTATTCTCAAAAATTTTAAACACTCCTACTCCCCAAGGCCCAATGGGCCCAATTCTACTAGGCCCAAATTTGGGTCGTTACAAGGAATATGCGAGAGATTGTTTAATTTAATAAGTATGTATGTGCAATAACATGTTCACTTTTATAAATCTGTTTAATCGGTCGAATTGACATAGAGATATGTACAAGAGATAAATGGATTTTTCATTTGTAAATATGTTCATAAGTTAGCAAATTACCGAGTTGCCATGGTTTATTCGTAACAATTATAAGCATGAATTTAATGATTCTAAGTTAAGGAATGTAATTAATCCAACACAATTATATCATCTTGATTAAAATCAGCTTTTGAAATCATGCATAAGAATTTCTTTATTTTATTTTATTTTACTTTGTTTTCTAGTTTTTAATCATTTCTCAAAACCAAATATTTTTCCCTCACCAAAGTGTTTAAAAAATCATTTTCATAAATAAGTCTTTTACAGTCCCTGTGGGTACGATAACTCAACATTTACTTGTCACTTTATTACTTGTTGCGATTGTGTACACTTGCACATTTTCACTACTCCAGGAAGCTTAAGAGGGCTTATAATATGATGCTCTTTCAAGTTATGGTGTGTCTGCAACATATGCAAGACCACAACCAATCGGGAAATCCTGTATCCATCGCATTCCATCTATTCAAACGGGACTTATACTTATCGAGCAATATCAGACATGTAATTAATTTTATACATTAAACATTTATAAAATTCACACATATTCAACATTCAATTCCAAACATATTAATATACATAATCTAGTTACACGAACTTACCTCAATACTTGTTCGTTTCAGGAATCTACTAATCCGACACTTTTTGTTTTCCTCGATGTAACTCAGTACTAGGTCTTTTCGGATCTATATAAATGAATTTAACGTCAACTTAATCCATTTCATACTCAATTTAATTCAATTCACATCCTAGGAAAAATTACTATTTTGCCCCTATACTTTTCATAATTGACGATTTTATCCCTAGGCTCGGAAAATGAAATTTGTGCAATTTAATCCTTATTATAAGCCTAACTGATTTTTACATATAACAATTACAGCACATATATTTCATAAAAATTAGAAATTTTCCATGAATTTTACATCTTTACAATTTAGTCCCTAAATCACAATTTCATGAAAATTCACTTTACAAAAGTTGTTTATCTATCAACAACCTTTCAATTTCTACCATAAATTTCAAAATTTCAGCATATTCATCCATGGGAAAATTTTAATACTTTGATAACTTTAGAAATTGATCCCCAAAATAGCTAGATTAGGTTATTCCGATCTCAAAAATATAAAAAATACTAAAAACGAGACAAGATTACTTGACCAATTAAGCTTGCTTGATTTTCTTTATCTTTCCTAGGGTTTCCATAGAATTTGGGGAAGAAGATGATATAATTTGATGATATTAGATATTTATTTTATTTATCATCTTTTATTTATTTCAATTTCCAATTTAGTCCTTTTCTTTTTCTAATTTTCCATGGATGAATCATCAAAAGTATCTACTAACTTTTCTTAATGGTCTAATTACCATATAAGAACCTCAATTTTTGAATTCCATAGCTATTTAATCCTTCTAGCTACTAGAATTCAACTTTTGGATTTCATGCAATTTGGTACTTTCTATAATTAAACATGTAATCGGTAAAATTTTCTTATCGAATTTTTCATACGTCTTTCCTATCATAATGCTGACCATGCAATAATATTAAAATAAATTTTCTTTCTGACTCGAATTTGTAGTCCCGAAACCACTATTCTGATTTCACTGAAAACGGGCTGTTAAAGTCCCTAGGAAATTCTATACACAGATTAAATTGGTCAAGTCTATCAATTTTTACAACCTATACTTCAATTAACATGCATGATATTTGTATACCTATTTATCATGTGGTATACTTAACACCTTAATTCTATTAACAGTATAATAAATTGAACTAATTAGTCTAAAATTAGAAAATTTAGAATCGATTATTATCAAACTAAGTTTACAGTTTATTCCCAAATTCCTATTAACATGCTTCTAACCAATCACTTGTATTTTTACAAGCTAAAACACATATAAAACACACACAAAAATAACTACTAAAAATCTACCAAAACTATAAAAATAACACAATTTTTTTCAAAATTCTATGTCACTCCCACACTTTATTTGGCATATTGTCCCTTATGTGCACCAAAAATAATGAACGAGATTACCCGATTAGCTTGATAAGTGCAACAAAATTGGTGGGACTAGCTCCTCCTCGCGGTTTTGGCTCGAAATTGTAGTGCCTTCAAAAATATGGCGTTCCTACATAGAAAATAGAAACAACAATCTTTCTTTCGATAAATAAAATAAAATAAATAAAACACATAAACTGAAAAAATTAAATCCTATGAACTTCCCCCACACTTTAGAACAAAATTGTCCTGATATAAAAGAATTAAAGTCCGAACAAGAAAACTTCCTTAAAAAGGTTGAATTCTTGTTGACTTGGAACTCTCGAGATTTGTGTGCTATAAGTGAACGAAAAATACTTACAAATAAAATATAAACTTAAATAAATAAAAACTATAGTTGCCGAGTTTGTGGAGAGCGGAGAATGGCGATGGTCACATGGGAGGCATTGAAATGCTGCATAGCAGTCGGCTTATCGAAACAGAATCTCCTCCCTATCTCCATGTTATGATAAATTTTATGCTCCCCCAAGTCATTTCGTCCAAGTATGGTGCGACACCCTTCAGTAGTGTCATGATTTCAATTAGTTTCGTTGCAACTTGGAATCTAGGTTCATCCCTTAGCCCTTTCACATTTGGATGCGTTGCGGCTTGTTGTGACATGCATATGGTGGCCATCGGGTCCTTGGAGCTTGTTGGGACGATGCGTTCTTCCTTGTCACGGTGACGCGATTCGTTGATGGACTGGTTGTGTTGGCCTGTCATAGCATGTCATGCCATAAGGGGGTGAGTGGCACTACACGACTTGGAAGTCTCCCAAACTCATATCTTCGTCTTTTCGAAAAATGTTGGACTCCTCAGTTTTTGGTTAATTGCCTTGATCCATACGAACTCCGCAAATACTTTGAAAAACAAATAACACATTAAAAATACTTATAATACAATAAAAAAATAAATGACAAAAAAAATAAAATTTTAAAATCATACAAAATTTTAAAAGAGAAGTCTTTTTTCGGAGTCAGGACAATCTGTATTGCCCCCAAAGAAGAACTTCCAGCTGATCCTTGAGACTTTGATCTGTCTTTTTTTCTTTCGCCGAGAGATATAAGCCAACATCCTCGGTAGATTCCATTGATGTCGCCTTATCTTCGACCGGTACGACATCCATAGCACGAGCCACTTGGTGCAGAATCTGAGCCAACCCTAAATTATTTTTCCGGGTATTATTGACTCGAGCTTCCTCCCCTCCATGTCTCGAGAAGCTTTGGTCACTCGAGCTTTGCCTTCATTGTTGAACAAGAATGAGATAAAGTTATCGATTTCTTTGACAAACACCTCCTCAATTATGGCCAGAAAGTGTATTGGCTCATCTACACTTTCATTCAGAATTAGTTGTAGCTCGAAGTTAGCTGTTAACCCTACATCTTGTAACACCCCAAACCCGACCTATGCGTTATGAGCGGATTTGGTATGTCACACGAGCAAAACATGTTAAACCCTTTTTGTTCGTACTAAAATATTGCTTTGTTAAAAATCAAGAAAACAAGTTTGATTTGATAAAATACTACTAACCTCAAAGATTTGATTGATAAATCGATAAATTTGAACTAATGATCTTACAAAACCGTGACTTTTGAAAACGACGTTGAAAATTTGAAAGAGAATCCAAGTCTTTTGAAAATATCGTTAATAGTTCGAGAGAAAATATCCGTGTTAAAAATATTTGTAAAACTTTATTTTGAAATCCATTTGTTAATCGATTTTGGAAACCATTGTTTAAGTTTTTTAGAAAATTCCCCTTTTTAAACAATTTAAGAAAAGTAATAAAAACATCCCAACCAAAAAGAAAAAATAAAAATAGTCCAGAGGCCTTATTACAACATTTAATCCCAAAATAGTAAAGTAATAAAAAAAACGAGAAAGAAGTCTAAAGTCCAAATAAACCATTTTCGAAGTATGGCCTCCCTCGAGTCATCCATAGCCCAAGTCCATATCATCAAGCATTACCTACAAGGGTTAAGAGAAAGGGGGGTGAGTTACAAGAACTCAGTGTGAAATCCCCTTACCGTTATTCATTGGGCCGGAACCCAATTAGCAATATTTTGGGCCTAAGCCCATTTACAACAACAATAATGTATCAAATATAATATGCATATGATATGTAATTCCCAAACCAAACCTAGTTTTCCATCCGCTACACACCACCCGTACCAACCAAAGACACACAGTGGGGAGCTTTAATCACCCACCCCGCTAACACACCAAACATAGGCATTAAGCGATTATATCAAATTTGTGGACAAGCCACCAGATTAACAGAATTTACATGGCATCGCCATTTTTCATATTTGTGGCGAGCCACTGAATTATGTAGCAGAGCTACCAGAACTTCTCTTCATCATTATCCCATCCCATGCAAATCACGTATATAATGCATAGCCATTCACAACAATTTATCAAAAGGCCCATTAAGCAAAATATCAGATTTGGCCCATTTAGCAAAATATCAGATTGGCCCATATAGCAAAATATCAGATTGACCCATTTATCAAAATATCAGATTGGCCCATTTATCAAAATATCAGATTGGCCCATTTATCAAAATATTCAGATTGGCCCATTTATCAAAATATCATATTGGCCCATTTAGCAAAATATCAGATCGGCCCATTAAATAATTTCGTAATTCGGCCCTTTAGGGGCATTTTTGTAATTTCGACCCATAGAGGCATTTTCGTAATTTCGACCCATAGGGGCATTTTCGTAATTTCAATAATTTACCTACTAAGGGTAATTCGGTAATTTCGCAACCTAAGGGTATTTTGGAAATTTCGCAACCTAGACTTAACTACTAACGTGGAGCATAAAAATCGAAACTGTCCATCTGCGTCGTACTAATTAAATTGACTATAACTTGAGTTAGGAATCTCGAAATCTAACTCTGTAAATTTTCCTTGAGACTAGACTCATATATCTTCTTACTATAATTTTTCCAGAAATTTTGACTTAGCCATTTAGTACAGTTTATTCCTTAAAGATTCCCTTGTTTCACTGACCAACGATTCTGACCTCTTTTACCAAAAATTCAAATATCTCACTGTACAGTTTTCATATATTGCTCCCACTTGTTTCTATTGAAAATAGGCTCACTAAGGAATCTGTACATATAAACTATAACTCATAATTCACTTTTTACAATTTTATACCATTTTTACAAGACAGATCAGGGAACCACGAAGTCATTCAGAACCAGTCTCACTAAAATTAAGATATCTCAGAATATAGAATTCCTTTTCCTTGTTCGTTTCTTCCTTATCAAAATAGACACAGTAAGATTTAATCTGATATCTTATTAACTTTTTAATTCCTTTTCTCCTATTTTTCGTGATTTTTCAAATACACGTCACTGTTCCTGACCGAAACTATTTTATTATGAAATACGATTACCACTACGATCATACGCATGCCCGAGTGATCATGGATGTCGGTTTTCGGTTTTCTTCGGTATTTTGACCAAATCACAGAACATATCATACAAACTTTCAGAGTGATGTGAGATTACACACCATATCAAACATGTATTCGGAAGGTACGGGATTACACACCTGATTTTGATTTCCTAAAGAACCACTCGTCGATGACCTAGAACAATACCAACCAAAAGTTAGCCTCGGATTTCCAAAAGATTTCGTATCACTTACACTTGAATCACTTACCACTATATCCGAAGGTAGAAATATATTGAGTGATTTTTCCCTAAAACATATAGTCGATTAGTCGAAACTTCAATCCGATTTGCAACATAGCCAAATAGAGATATAACGAAAAATCCAAAAATGAACCCCCTTACCTTATCGATATTGGATCCAATTTCCACCGTTTGACTTCGGCTAGAACAATACACGGTCTCCCACTTAAAGCACTACGAAAAGAGAGTGATTAAGACATGAAGAAGTGGAGGATAACACCATTTTCGGTTACGATCACGATTTACAACCGAATAGTGATAAATACTTATTCGGCTAGAAAGAAAAGAATATGGACATAGAAAAGAATTCACTTACTGATTCAATCGAAGAAAAGAGTGTCAATGTAACATCCCCAAACCCGGCCCATTCACTACGACCGAATCTGGTTATGTCACTGGGAAAAGACGGTTGAAAATCTTCTTAATTTAAAACAAAACATCGTAGTTTGCTGAATTTTGGAAAACATATCTTTGGAATAAAACTTTGCTATTAAACTCATTCATTTTTAAAACCTTGGTTTATAATATCCAATTTGAATAAATAGGTTGCAAACCATAAATCATTTTCACGTAGCAATTTAATTTAAATAAACCATAGTTAAAGTAATACCAAAAACATAAAATGGCCTTTATTACAACCCAACAATTCAAATAAAGTACTTATATCAAAATCAAGCATGGAATAATTGAACATCATCTTCGGCATGGGCCACCTTGTCCTCTCCGATCCCGGTCCAGCTTTATGCACTACCTGAAATGGTTAAGGAAAAAGGTGAGTCACCCAGACTCAGTGTGCTACCCTTTTTCCCGGATTAGCAAAATATCACATACAAACATAATCATGATCATCATGCATCCCAATCATATGCACCCAATCCTAACCGTCCATACACCTTTTCTACCCCGTGTGGTACCAAACCACTGGTGGTGCCAAACCACTGGTGACGTATAGTCACAATGTGTTACCAAAACACTGGTGACCGAAGTCACAAATCCAATGATGGGGCCAACCCATCGTGTGATACCAAATCACTGGCGACAATCCCGTATCTCAAAAGTGGGGCCAACCCACGGTGGTGTTAACCACGAGGACGAGTCGCAATGAGGTGCCAAACCTCTGGTGTCCCAAAGACACAAATGTGGTACCAAACCACCGTGACCGTAGTCACGATAATCGAGTGATGGGGCCAACCCATCGTGTGATACCAAATCACCGGCGTCAATCCTCAATACCGCCTTGTGGGGCCAACCCACCGTGGTGCAAAACCACGGGGGCGAGACGCCGAGGTGCCAAACCTCTGGAGGTGCCAAACCTCTGGTGACCGTAGTCACAAAGTTGTGTTACCAAAACAACTTGGTGCTCGCAAAGACACAAAATATCACGCCCCCTCCACTCATATCACCTATCATCATACCAACTCATGTATAGTATTCAAATCATGCAAACATGTTTAACGTTGCATCTCATAGCACATACATCATGACATCATGTATCAATAATGAGTACTCATAATGAAACGGACTTACGAATCCGTGCACATACCCCATAGGGTATCATATCACTCAACCATACTATTTCGGTTTTACCAATCAATCAGATTTATCAAACATATACAAAGCAAGAAGTGTGTTAGTTTACACACACGATTACTAATGCGACTATCAAATCCCGTAGATCAAGATCTAACGCACTAGATCCCCCATTCCTTAACACTTTTCGAGCACTAGCCACAACCCGAGATATGCGAGATCAAGCCTTCCCCTACAATCGGCCAAAACTAAACAACATACTCATGCTAATCAACCTTTAAGGGTAAAATCGTAATTTTACCTACTAAGGGTATATCGGTAATTTGCACCTACAATGGCCTTTCCCAAAGGCCCAAATGTCACCCCGAGTGACTCAGCTACCATTTCCGGTTGTACTGGACGATTGGGCCTAAAACTCGATTCCGGCCCATTCGGGCCCACACGCTCGTGTGGCCCACCTAGCACAAATCTAGCCACGTATATAACTTCCACCTAGTCTAGTTCAACATATACTAACCAATCATGCAATTTACTCATATGGGCCCACTTCGGCCCATCGAGGCCCAAGCAGCCCCAACCCACGAGAATACTACTGATGGCCTCAACTATCGCGTCGAAGCCCCACGTGCGGCGCCGCACGCTCGTGGCTACTAATGCCGTGGACCGCACTTCGGCATTTGCCGCTCTACAACTAGAGTAGAGAGTTACACACCGATAGGACTCTGGGGCTAATCCGCGCCCGATCACTCTTGTACCCAAACGCCCCAAGATGTGTTTACTCTCCTCCTAGGATGCTCCTTATATAGCTAGCTCTTCACCTTCATTCTTTGTGTCTTTCCGATGTGGGATCCCTTTGTCGATGAGAGTTTAAATTCAACTGAAACTCTTGCCGTCCAATCCGCAAAAATAAATACTCCATTGCTTGTCATGAGATTCGAACCCAGCTCCTTGTCTGCTGCACGCCTACTTCCAACGCCTGTGCCACTCGGCCACTTTGATTTTATGCCATAAAGCCACACCATTTAATCTTTAAAGGCTTCCTACTCAAGCCCCCAGTCGCATAAGAAAAATAAAACACGCAAAAAGCTGCCTGTCGCCGAACCGGCCCACGCCGCACCTCCAGCTCCTAAGTGCCGCACAGAAACCACTTGGACAAGTTGCCGCTTTGCGTCAAAACACGCCCCTACTCCTTTTAAGGCCTCCTCCTCCTAACGCCGTAACCCAAAAATATTAAAACCCCTTGTAGCCGCTGGACTCGAACCCAGGCCCTCACCGGCGTCCTCCCCAAGCTCTTAAGCAGCGCGTGAGACCACTCTACCACCGCCTTCCCTTGTGCCAAAAATTACAGAAAATTATTCTTAAGACCTCCTTGGCCCGATTCCTTTTCCACTAAAAATCCAAAATCTCCCCTTTCATCCAAGCATTCTTAAAACCCCAAAACACATCCAAGCACACCCAAGAACCTTCCAACACCTACATTATACTCAAACCGCATAGCCCCTAAACCAGGGTGTTACAGTCAACCCACTTGAAAAAATGATAAAGAAGAGATGAATGAACAAATTTTGGTCTGTAACATCCTGGAAAGGGCCTATGCATTTTCGGTTTAGTTGTACGAAGTGACATGTTTTATGTACTAAGAATAAATTTTGAACATTTTTGGAAACCCAAAAATGAATGGAAATGTTAAGTTTAAAAATGGAAAGTGAACATTTTTGGAAACTAGGAAATGTATGGAAATGATTTAGAAATGATTCAAAAGAGGAAAGTGAACATTTCTGGAAACTTGGAAATGTAAGAAAATGTCAAGTTTACAGAGTCGAACGAAAATTTTTGGAAACTTAGAAATGACTTAGAAATGTCGAGTTTTAAAGTTTAAAAGAGGAAATTAAGGCAAGGTGGCCTTAAAAGAAAAAGTTTGTGAAATTTGACACACAAACAGGCTTGGAAAAGTGGTCTGAAGATGCCACTTAGGGCCTCTGGAAATGGCGCCACATGCAAGGTATTGGGCCTAAGTTCGAGTCACATGGGAAGCAAATAAAAGAAATTTTATTTTGCTACAAGGAGCAGAGAGGTGGACGGCACATGGCTATAAATTAGGAGCTTTTATTATTTTATAAATAGTGGATAAATAAGGGATTTATTTATCATTATTTTCAAAAGATAATTGTTGGATTAAATTCTTTTAATTTGAATAAAGAGATAAATAGGAAAATAAGGGAGAAGTGATGGCCAAGTAAAGGACTTTGAGTTTAATAATTTCGGCTAAGTAAGGATAATTGTTGAATTATCTTTTATTTTAAGTGATAATTAAAGGATAAAGTTATCAGATAGAGGAGTGGTGGCCAAGTAAGGGACTCCTTAGATGATAATTTCGGCTATAAAAGGAAGGAAGGGGGCTACTCATCAATTTGTGCTTCCTCATTTCTCTGCCGAATTCTTAGTGCTCTCTTCTCTTCTTTTCTTTCTTTTATTTTTTGCCAAGCCGAAATACCTTGTGTTCTAGCCGAATCCTCCATATTTATTCTTCCTTTTCTTTTCTTTCCAATCCATCAAAAGTCGAATCTTGGAAGGGCTTCAAGCATAGGTGCTGTCGATTTCTTCAAAGGTAAGAACAAGTTTGATTCCCATTCTTTTCTTTTAGATTAGCCGAGAGATAATCTAACCCCATACATATTATGGTTGCCGAATATGGAAGGACCTTTCGGGATTATCGAGTAGTCGACTAAAAGGAGGAGTATTCGGGATTTCTAAGATTAAGGTAAGACATGTGAATATTCGGCCAAAGGCCTTGATTTATGTTTGATGATTAAGATTAAGTCTAACGTAAGGTTTTAGGGATTTTGACATTCCTAGTGAAACAAGGAACAGTTTTCGGGATTTGTTGGTGTTCCAATCGGCAACAAGGTAAGAATACTAATCCTACTAGGATTTGGAGTTTTGGCCGAATGGCTTTTTATTAAGGTAATAAGTGATAAATCAATGTAGGAATTAAGGATCTAAGCATTAGATCAAGCTTTTCGGGATCTCAAGGAAATTTTAAGCGAATCAGGTGTGTACCCCACACTAATTCTTAATATGTTTTATGGTTGTGTTTAATTAAAATATGTGATATTAAGAATATGAAAGTGGCTAAGGTACCATGTTATGGTACTAAATACTCAGGTACGTTTCCTACTTCTACTAGGAATATGAAAAATGTTATTTGTAACATGAGAATATGATAAGAATGTGAACTCTGGCATATTATGCATATTATTATATGGGGCATATGGTTTTGTTTTGAAAGGGGAAGTGAATGTGGTGACCTAAGACCACGAACACGGTGATCTAAGACCGTGATATCTGAAAAGTGGTGACCTAAGACCACAGTAATCTAAAAGTGGTGACCTAAGACCACGATGTCACGGTGACCTAAGATCGCAGATTTGGAGTGTAGCGGAAGGAGGGTCGACTTAGTAGTCCCACGGTGTGGTGGCAGTGCGGGGTGTGTAGCGGATGGACAACTAGGTTTGGGTTTGGGAATGCATCATAACTCGTATTCTATGTTTTGAATGTGTAATATGTGATATGCCTGATTCTATTATGATTTAGTGTCGTGTATACATTGAGTCTGCTTTGACTCACCCAGTTAGGGAACATTTTTCAGTGATGAATGATGATGGACCAGGACTGCGGAACTTGTGGTGGCCATGCTCAACATAAAGTTTATATTTTTGAGGACTCTTGAATTTATTTTAGTACTTTGAATTATTTTGGGAATTATTTGATGTAATAAGGCCATAAGGCCATAGTTGAATTACTTTACACTTATTTTTATTTATTATGATTATGAATTTTATCTATTAAAATTTAATTAAAATTTCTTTTAAACTAAACCCTAAATATTTTGTCACTTAAGATAAAAGGGATTTCAATATAAAATCGAACTGTTTTCAACACAAGCCCAACCCAAAACAATATTTTTCTTAAAATCACACAAGTTTTCCTAAGAACAAAAGAATTTTGAACCGGTTTACTTGAGGAACATACCAAATCTGGTCAAAGCTCGTGGGCCGGGTTTGGGGTGTTTCATGGTCTCAATGGTTTGGGTACATTCGGCAACAAGAAGAAAGAAAAGAATAGAATATGTTCTTTAGTGGCTTGTAATTTCCGCACAAGGTAGAAAGAAATTTGGAGAATACCAAATAGTGCAAAGAGAAATGTTTTGGCCTAACAAGCACCAAAAATTCAATCAAAAGGAAAATGAGAATTCGGCTATCAAGGAAGGTGGAAAGAAAATGACTATGTGACCAAACAAAAGAGAGAAACAATGCACTATTGTGCTAATATGTTTCGGCAAGGAGGGTTGCAAATTGGGAGAAATGACACAAAGTTGCCAAAGGGAATTTTTTGCCAAAACACTACTAAGTCTTTACCAAATGCTAACTAAAAATTCAGCTACCTATTCTCCCCAAAACCGTCCACATTCATCCCCCCTAGGATAAGAGTTTGGCCACCCAAGCTTTCCAAAACATCACCCACGAAATAAGCCTCATGTCCCCCCTTCTTTCCTATTTCCCTTGATTCCTTTCCCCAACTTCAACCTTGCCTTATTCATATAGCCACCTTACCAAAATAATGAAGTCAACCTTGCCATGAATGCCTCTTGGCCGACACTTAAGGAAAGGGTGCAAAAATATAAGTCAAAATTTGCACACAAAATGATTCGAACCTCTTCCCTCAAGGTACTACATGTGGCGCCATAACCCTTTTACCAATTGCTCATTTATGCTAGCAATTTACTCTTTTATTTCCATAAGCCTTGATGCCACTTACTATCTCTCCTTAATAGGCTTAAACACAAAATTTTACTAAGGCCCAACTTGAACCCGGAACTTCATAGAAACCTCGTAACTTTCCAAAATTACCTTCTTAATAAGTCCAACTTGAAATAATGTCGTTCTCTTGTTCTCAAAATTTTAAAATGCTTCTACGCTCAAGGCCCATTGGGCCCAATCCTACTAGGCCCAATTTTGGGATGTTACACATCTACTCCTAAAGCTACTATTACATCTAAGACAGAATTAATTGGATCGAAGACGTCTTTTGTGATATTCAATTCGTAACCGTCTCTGGTTCCAAACTATTGTTGATTTTCGAGATTTAATTTCAGATTGTTGTCTGTAATACATTGGTCCTTCAGATTAGAATTGGGGACATCATGTAGGACCTCTTCCAATGGAGTACTTGCTTCGGATTTTTGTCGAAAAAATTCCTCTAACCGATCCAAATGTTGTTGGATTTGCTTTGATTTAGCATGGAATTCTCACTCACGGCTTTCCTTCTTGGATGTATAGTCATACGGATCACCAAGAGTTTCGGATAGATACCCGAATGTCCCTAAAGGTCACTCATATATCTCTTCAATTGTTTCATGTCTTTATTGTAGCAGTTCTTGCATAAGCAAACTTTGGTTCTCCATAATCTCCCATTGATCGTATACTCCCTCCTCGTATACATCGCCTTCATTCCAGAGGTTCGTTGAATCTCTATCCCTCTTGGATGTATACTTGTTCAACTTAAGTGGAATTTCATTCGAACACTCTGACTATTTGTCTTTGCAACCATAAATTTAATTGTTTGTCAAAGCTCCGTGCAACCAACTAAATTAGGATTGTTCGTACACCAACCGATGAAAATCAATGTTCATAATTAAATATGATAATCGACTAGGCAAATAAAAAATATTTAATTAACTAAAAAAATTAGAACATTATCTAGCTCATTCGTCTTTCGACTAATATTAATTTATAGTAATCAATCTAAAAAAAATTCACTGTCGCAATCCCCGACTATGACGCCAAACACTTGACCGCCTATAAAGGTGTTATCGTTTATAGTATAAATATCACACCAAAAATATATATAATTAAATCGATGGTATCTGTAAGTGTATGGGTCAAATTGTAGTATAGTAAAATTTACAACAAAACACCGGTAAGTATTCCGAGGATCATACCCAAGGGATTGCAGATTGGAGAAACTATTATTAAATTAATAAAATAAAATAATTTTCAATCTAATCGAGTCACGAATTAGTAGTGTTAATCCACATTAAAATATTAATTAAAACAATTAAATTAAATAAACCTAACTAACCTAATGGAATTACCTATTCCTACTATTGTAACAGTCCGATTTTGACCCTAATCGGAAGAGTGGTTTCGGGACCACAAATCTGAGTCTAAAAAATATTTTAATAATATTTTATGTGTTAATTATGTGTGAATTTACATGTGTGAAAGTTTCGTGAATTAATTTTATTGTTTGTGTGCTTAATTTGAGAAAAGGGCTTAATCGCGTAAAATGAAAAATTGATGGTTAAATATGAAAGTGCCTAATTGTTGTTGTCTTTATAATTTGGAGGTTTTATGATGCAATTAGGCCATTATTAGGGAAAGTGGGCGGAAATGGACTAGAATAACCTTAATATATAAATGTTTTATATGTTTAATAAAAGGTTAAATAAGTAAATGAATAAATAATGTATTTCTAATAAGACAAAACAAAATGAAAGCCATGTTCATCTTTTTGTTTATGACTGAAACTAAGGAAAATAAAAATAAATAAAGAGAGTTAGGGCATTCGGCCATTGTTGAGCTTGATTAAGGTACGTATCTAGCTCGATTTTTGATAATTTTTACGTTTTTGAGATCGTTGCTAAGTTATCTTCAAAGCCCATGTCTTAATTTTTGAATTTGATGATGATTTTATGTTTTGCCATTGATGATAGCTTGTGATTTTTGTTGTTTGATGATGAAATATTAAAGATATGTGTTAAATTATCATATTTTGTCTTTGGATTTTTGATGAATTTGAGTAATTTGGATTAAATTGTAAAAATAATATTTTGAGTATTCGGCTTTTACAATGCTTGTGAATATTCGGCTTAGCTATGGTATGTGTAAATTTTGTGTATTTTGTGTTTTATGCAATAAGGACTAAATTGTAAAAAGTGTGAAATGTCAGGGGCAAAATGGTAATTTTCCCATTTATGTGTTTTTGGATTAAATTGAATGAATATGTGGTTAAATTAGTTAAATTTGAATTAATTTAGCTCAAGAACGGAAGAAAACAAAATTAGATCGGGGGAAGTCGAAAATAGTCGAATAGTCGATTATACAGTCCGTCGAGATCCGAGGTAAGTCTATAAGCATTTAAATGTTGTTAAATTGAGAATATATAAATGTTATGTGATGAATTAAATTATTCATGTAACACCCCAAACCAGGTCTATGCGTTAAGACGAGATTTGGTTTGTCACACCGAATAAACATCCAAAATTCTCTAATGACTTAAGTAAAACTGAAATGCAAAACCTTTAGAAATAAGGTTTGATAAAAACTAAGTACAATGATTATGAATTAAGAAAAATACTTGTTTGAAATCTCATATATATATTAGTCAAAACCTTAACGTAGTTTTAAAAGAATTTGAAAGAAATTGAAAAGTAATTTAGGTGTCCAAAATTTTTTATAAAACACAATATTTTTAAGAAAACTTTATAGATTTAACATAAGCCCATATTAAGAGTCTTAAAATAAAATTAAATCCATCCACACATAAAAATCCATAAAAACATAATTAGAGGCCTTATTACATCATACCCAAAATAGTAATTAAAATAAGTAACTTAAATAAGTTCATAGTTTATGAAACCCAAGCTTGTAGTATGGCCTCCACCATGTCATCTCCTACCCAAGTCCACATCAATTTCCATTACGAGATGGATAATAAAACGGGTGAGTTACAAAGAACTCGGTGTGTAACTCACTTACCACCATTATTGGGCCAGACCATCAAGGCATTAATTTGGGCTTGAGCCCAATTACAAACTTTAACAATATAAAATGAAATAAAATATATTAAAATGCATGTAAAATGAATTTCCCAACCAAGCCTAATTTCCATCCGCTACACACCCCGTACTAACCAAAGACACCTGTGGGGATCAAGTCAACCCACCCCGCCAAACACACCAATCGTAGGCATTTTGCCTTTTAAATAATATTGTAGTGCACTCATCAACTAGATTGTGACATAGTCACCGAACTAGAGGCATTAAGCCAAAATTTGTGGCGAGCCACCGAACTAGATACGTGGCCACAGGCCTTTCTTCTCTTCATCAAATCCCATCCCATGCATTTATGTATGAATAACAAACTTTAATCATAAATGATTTATCAAGTAACCCATAATACAAATGAGTTTTTAATAAAACCTTTCATTTGGGCCTATTAACAATATAGTATTAAACTTTGGCCATATCTCGAACTAGAGGTTTTGGCCCATTAGCGATCTAGCAAACTTTGGCCCATATTATCGATCTAGCGGTTTTATGGCCCAATTTATCGATCTAGCGCTTTATGGCCCAATTTATCGATCTAGCGCTTTTATGGCCCAATTTATCAATCTAGCAAAGATTTCGACTCAATTTATCGATCTAGCAATATTTCGCTCAATTTATCGATCTAGCAATATTTCGCTCAATTTATCGATCTAGCAATATTTCGCTCAATTTATCGATCTAGTAATTTTTCCGACTTTAACCGTTTTCATGCATTTACACAAAAGTGTTAATTATCACATAATTTTCGATTTTGCCATTTTTACGATTTTATCATAATACTTCTTCGTTTAGTATCTAACCCGAAAGATAAGTGTGAAGTTACACACCGTTATGGTGAGAACTAGACTTTCCCGCTCGTCAACACCTATACATATCACGATAACTTAGGATCACTATATTTTATTAACGAAATCAATCTTGGAAAATAACGATCTAACTTTTACCTCAGATTTTCGAACTACTTCTACTTGCGGTTTCTCCCGATTGATGGTTCGTTAATCGAATCAAATCCACGAACAAATAATGGTTCGAGTACGTACTACTTCAAACAATTGATTCTCCTCGGATGAACGTCCACAACCCGGTGGAAATCCTTGATTGCTTTGAAATAGTCCTTTGTTTATACTTAGGGGATTAACGGAACCACCCTCTTCCGAACACTATTCACCGCCTTTTCTTCCCTATCTTGATTGTCTTCAAAGACAAAAGATCGTTAGCACGTCCTAATAATATATATATCGAATATGACTAAAGGTTTTAAGAACGAGATTTCCTTACCACAAATATTCTTGTTCCACAAGGAGAATCGATCCAAGCGTTCTATGTCACTCACGACCACTTGATTTCCGATCTTCCGTTATCGCACTAAAGTATAACAAAAATAAACGTTAATAGAAGGAACGTTTATTTCGATCTAAGAAAGCCTTCATACCACCATCAATATTCGGCCATGACTACTTCTAACTAAACGGAACTAAAAAGAATTCTTACCCTTTTGTCCACGGTTGAAAAGAAAGGATTGAAAATGATGTCTCTAAGTGATGGAGGATTCGGCTATGATAACCAAAGAAAAGAGAAAAAAATGATTCACTATGGCTCACTAACATTCGGCCATGGAGAAAAACAATGGAGAAAAGGATGAGTGAAAAGAAATAAAATATGAGAGAAGAGATGATAATGAAGATTCGGTTTTCAAAGAGAAGAAAAGAAAAAAAATGTATTGGAGAGCAAGGTACATTCGGCAATGGAGGAAGAAAACAAAAAGAGAGAGATGGTCTTTTGGTACTAACACTTCGGCACTAAGAAGAGGCACAAGAGAATATTCAAAAGATGAACAAAGAAAATGACCAAATGGTCAAAAGAATTAGGCTTTACCAAATGCACAAATTTGGCCAAGGGAGAAAAGTTGAGAAAGGATTGCAAACTTTGCACATATGCTAAGAATGACCAAAAAGAGACTTCAAATCCTAGCCAAACTAACACCAAAATTCGGCTCCCCTAGACCATATTGCCGTCCATATGCATGGTCAAATGGCCATGATTTTGTTTCCAAAACACTTTCCTTGATACTTGCCCTATGTCTCCATATCTTTCCATATTTTCTTGATTCCCTACCAAAATTCACTCTTACCTTATTCCTTTGATATACTAACCAAAATAACAAGGTCAACACTTACCATAAATAAGCTTGGCGACACTTACCAAAGAAGAGCAAAATAAAAGTTGTCAAAATGCCATCCAAGGGATTCGAACCACTCTCCTCATGCTATAACCCATGCGCCAACACCACCTTGCCATTTACTCATCTTATGCTACTTTTTAACACTTAATTTAACTTAAGTGTCAATGCCACTGCTCCACTTCAATAAATTCTCAAACTAAAAAAATTATTCCATACCCGAATAATTCTATACTCTTCTTCAGTGATAAATAGGCACAAAAAGAAATAAGAAAATTTTCCTTCGTAATCTAAACACCAAAACATGCAATAAATCGATACTTGAATTTTAGGGTGTTACAACTCTACCCTCCTAAAAAAAATTTTGTCCTCGAAATTTACTTGTTTGGAAAAGGTGAGGGTATTGTTGCCGAATTACATCTTCAGGCTCCCACGTAGCTTCCTCCACTCCGTGATTTCGCCATAAAACCTTGACCAACGGCACGGTTTTCTTTCTTAGCACCTTAGCATCTCGGTCTAAGATTTCCACTGGTTCCTCCTCAAAAGACAAGTCTGAATACAACTCCACTTCTTCTATCGGTACTATGTGCGAAGGATCTGATCTATAGCGCCTCAGCATGGAAACATGAAAAACATTATGAATCTGACTCAACTCCGGAGGTAATTCGATCTGATAGGCCACTGGACCAACATGCTTCACCACACGATATGGTCCAATGTATCTAGGACTCAATTTGCCCTTCTTCCCAAACCTGAAAATCTTCTTCCAAGGTGAGACCTTCAAGAAAACTTGATCCCCCATAGCATACTCGATACTTCTACGCTTCAGATCTGCATACGACTTTTGTCTATCTGAAGCTTCCTTTAACCGTGCTCGAATAGCTTTTACTTTTTCTTCCGTTTCGAGAGATCACTCGGGACCTAACATCTCTGTCGTTAAGCCCAATTCAACAACAACTAGGAGAACGACACCTCACGACTATATAATGCCTCGTAGGGTGCCATCCGAATGCTAGGCCGATAGCTATTGTTGTAAGCAAATTCGCCCAATGGTAGAAAATCCTCCCAACTACCTTTGAAGTCGATTATACAACCCCTTAACATGTCTTCCGAAATCAATTACTCTTTCGACGAGTGACCATCCGATTGAGGATGAAAAGCGTCAGATCAAAGTTTAGCTTTGTTCCCAAAGCTTCATGCAATGCTTTCCAAAACCGTGACGTAAACCTAGGATCCCTATCTGATATAATAGACGGTACCCCATGCAACCTCACGATTTCGGATACGTGCATACTTAGCCAACTTCGTAACGAGTAATCCGTCTGACGAACGGTAGAAAATGAGCGGTCTTCGTCAAGCGATCAACAATTACCCAAACAGAGTTTTTCTTAGTAGGTGTTAAAGGTAACCCACTAACAAAATCCATTGTTATCCGCTCCCATTTCCAAAGAGGAATCTTTACCGGTTGTAATAATCCTCGATGGCAATTGATGCTCGCCTTCACTTGCGACAAGTTAAACATTTTCCCACAAATTCAGAAATCTCACGCTTCAACCCTGGCCACCAATATTGTTCACGAAGATCCCGATACATCTTATTTCCTCCGGGGTGCATAGCATAAGGGCTACTATGCGCCTCTCGTAGAATCATTTGTCTCAGATCTGAGTCCTTAGGCATACAAATTCTCCCACGAAAACATAACACACCTTCCGCGTTTATGCTAAAATCCTCTATTCCACCATTTTCAACTTGTTGAATTAACAGTCCCAATTTCTTATCTGATATCTGTTTTTCATTGATTTGCCCTAACCACAGAGGCTTCACCTGAAGTTCCGCTATCAGACTACCATCCTCGTACAAACTTAAATGGGCAAACATTGCTCTCAAATCAGATACCACCTTACGACTTAACGCGTCTGCTACCACATTAGCTTTTCCAGGATGATACTCGATTGAGAAATCATAGTCCTTTAACAGCTCCACCCATCTTCGTTGTCTCAAGTTTAATTCCTTCTGAGTAAGAAGATACTTAAGACTCTTGTGATCCGTATAGATGATAGACTTTTCACCGTAGAGGTAATGCCTCCAAATCTTTAGAGCAAACACTACTGCAGCTAACTCCAAGTCATGAGTAGGGTAGTTTACTTCGTGCGGTCTCAATCGACGCGAGAAGCATAAGCCACCACTTTCCCACTTTGCATCAATACACATCCTAAGCCCGTCTGCGTGACGCATCGCGATAAACTATAAACTCCTTTCCACCTCGAGTTGAATCGATCTTGGCGCTTAGTTAAAATCTTCTTCAATTTCTCGAAACTTTCTTGCTATTTATCACCCATAAATATGGTACTCCCTTCCGCAATAGCTTAGTTAGGGGTGCAGCAATCAACGAAAACCCCTCAACAAAGCGTCTATAGTAACCAGCAAAACCTAAGAAACTCTAAATCTCAACTACTGACTTTGGTGGTTTCCAATCCAATACAAATTTTTCAATCTTCCGAGGATCCACCCTTATTCCTTCTACCGACACCACATGACCCAAGAAAGTCACTTCCCTTAACGAATTCACATTTACCGAATTTGGCATACGATTGATTATCTCAAGTAATCGCTATACAATTCGCAAATGCGAGTCATGCTCCTCTTCATTCCTTGAATATACCGAATGTCATCTATGAATACCACCACAAACCGGTCTAAATATGGTTGAAAGACCCGGTTCATCATATCCATAAATGCAGCTGGTGCATTGGTCAACCCAAACGGCATCACCAAAAACTCATAATGTCCATAACGAGTTCGAAAAGCCGTCTTGTGAATATCCGCTTCTTTCACCTTAAGCTGATGATAACCCGATCTCAAATCAATTTTGGAGAAAACTGAAGCTCCCTTCAATTGATCAAACAGGTCGTCAATTCTTGGCAGAGGGTACCTATTCTTGATCGTCAATTTATTTAATTACACCGTAGTTAATACACATACGCATCGACCCATCTTTCTTCTTAACAAACAAAACCGGTGCTCCCTCGCGGAGACACACTCGGTCGAATAAAGCCTCGATCTAGCAATTCTTGAATTTGAGCTTTAAGCTCCGCCAACTCCTTCTGCCATTCTATAAGGAGCAATGGACACTGGAGCCGTTCAGGCAAAAGCTCAATACCAAATTCCACTTCCGATCGGAGGGTACACCGGAAGTTCTTCAGAAATACATCCGGAAATTCCTTCACTGTTCTCACATCTTCCATCAAAACTCTTTGGCATCTAAAGCACTAATAAATGCGAAAAATGCTCCATACCCTTTTCGCACCAACTTTTCTCGCCTTAAGTGCGGATACCACATTTGCCAAGTAATTCCTTCGCCATCGCCTATCATAATTATTTCTTTATCCTCCACCGTCCTTTTTGACATCCGCTTTTCAAAGACAATCCAATTTCGCCTTGCTTAACCAACCAATCCATGCCCAAAATGATATCGAACTCGCCAAAAGGCAATTCCATCAAATTTGCCAAAAATATTTCTCCTTGAATTTCTAAGGGCACATCTTTAAACAGTTTATTTACTAATACCGATCATCCTAAAGGACTAATTACCTTCATCTCACTATCGGAAATTTCAGAGTCTAAATTCAAGTTTCCAGGATATGGTGCTAGCAACATACGAATGGGTAGAACCAATATCTATCAAAGCAATAACGGTACATCAAAATGAAGAACGTGCAGTTATCACATCAGTGCATTGCCATCCTCACGGCGTCTAACCGCATATAACAATCTGGGTGTCTTGCATCCGTGTTGCCTCTAGGACCATTGCCTCGACCACGCACCTTGACCATGTCCACCCCATTACCACCACGACACGGTCCACGACCTCTCGGTGGTTGCTTTGAATTCCTCTTACCGGTGGTGCATCGATTACGAGCTTCCCGAGTTGTATCCATTCGGCGAGGGCAATTCCTATATTGATGATCCATCGACCCGTATTTATAGCAAGCACCCGTTTTCTTCCAAAGACTCTCCGAATGCCTTTTCCCACAATCAAGACAATCTCGACTCGATTCCACGATTCTGGTGTTCTACCTTGAGTGGTTCATCATTCCGAGGCCTCTTGAAACCTTCTTGAAGAACCTAAATACTTCATATCTCTCTTGCCTCTAGCTCGTTCCCGATTCGACGTTCCGAGTTCTTAACCTCTTCACTATCTTGGCCTTTTCCACAAGCGTGGCAAAAGTTCTAACTTGTTTTGGGGCTATCAAAACCAGCAATTCATCGTTCAAGCCATCCTCAAAGCGTACACAACGCTCATGATCCGTTGCCACTATTGTTCGAGCATAGCGACTCAAGCGCAAAAACTCAGCTTCATATGCTGCCACTGTCTTATTCCCTTGGACCAGATTCAGAAATTCCTTCCTTCTGGCATCAACATAACTCGTTCCTACATATTTCCCTTGGAAGGAAACTTTAAAGAATTCCCAATTAACTAATTCGACTTGATGCCTTCTCGGACAGTAAGCCACCATTGGTATGCTTCGTCCCTTAACAAGGACACCGCTCCCCTTAGTTTTTGTTCCACCGTGCACTCAAGATCGTCCATAATTTGCTCCACTGCCTCAATCGTTCCGAATCGACCCACGAGCTGTTGGCCCAGTTCTAGCTCCAGCGACCCTTTCAAAGACTCGCAGCATTGCTCGCGTCACCGCATTATCTTCTTCCATATGATCATGTGATCCCGTCTCACTTTCGAGTGACGCAGGTGCATCCATTTTCGGCATATGATCCGACGCTTCGGTTGCGCCTCTAACACCTCGTCCTCTACCACGACCACGTCTACCGCGTCCACGACCACGTCCTCTAGAGCTCATAATGACTGATTTAATCTGATTATGAGTTTTATAAATCAGAATACTATTTCAGTGTTTATTAACGATGTTTTATGATATGAAAGAGATAGAGTTATTTTCGCAACCATATCCTATTGTCTCAATCTCTACGATTTTCAACACCTAAAACTAGAAGTTCTAGAGTGTTTCTTATGATCATATCACAATGATAATAAACAATCAATATACAGATACTTACTTGACTTGGCGCGGAATGCTCATGGTGCCATACTACCTTTAAATCAAAAAGTCTAGAAATTTGAGTTGTTTCTCAAACAATTATCTTTATTGAACCCAAACCACAGCCGAGTTTTCAAACTAGCTCTGATACCATTAAATGTAACACCCAAACCAGGTCTATGCGTTAAGACGAGATTTGGTTTGTCACACCGAACGAACATCCAAAATTCTCTAATGACTTAAGTAAAACAGTAATGTAAAGCCTTTAGAAATAAGGTTTAATAAAAACTAAGTACAATGATTATGAATTAAGAAAAATACTTGTTTAAAATCTTATATATATATTAGTCAAAACCTTAACGTAGTTTTTTTTTTAAAAGAATTTGAAAGAAATTGAAAAGTAATTTAGGTGTCCAAAATTGTTATAAAACACAATATTTTTAAGAAAACTTTATAGATTTAACATAAGCCCATATTAACAGTCTAAAAATAAAATTAAATCCATCCACACATAAAAACAATCCATAAAAACATAATTAGAGGCCTTATTACATCATACCCAAAATAGTAATTAAAATAAGTAACTTAAATAAAGTTCATAGTTTATAAAACCCAAGCTCGTAGTATGGCCTCCACCAAGTCATCATGGAATAATTTTTTTTAGTTTGAGAATTTATTGAAGTGGAGCAAGTGGCATTGACACTTAAGTTAAATTAA
Source organism: Gossypium sturtianum (assembly GCA_025698515.1). Classification (NCBI taxonomy): domain Eukaryota; kingdom Viridiplantae; phylum Streptophyta; class Magnoliopsida; order Malvales; family Malvaceae; genus Gossypium; species Gossypium sturtianum. Next base: position 37,838,869 of record CM046950.1, read on the forward strand.
GTGTTAAAAAGTAGCATAAGATGAGTAAATGGCAAGGTGGTGTTGGCGCATGGGTTATAGCATGAGGAGAGTGGTTCGAATCCCTTGGATGGCATTTTGACAACTTTTATTTTGCTCTTCTTTGGTAAGTGTCGGCCAAGCTTATTTATGGTAAGTGTTGACCTTGTTATTTTGGTTAGTATATCAAAGGAATAAGGTAAGAGTGAATTTTTGGTAGGGAATCAAGAAAATATGGAAAGATATGGAGACTTAGGGCAAGTATCAAGGAAAGTGTTTTGGAAACAAAATCATGGCCATTTGACCATGCATATGGACTGCAATATGGTCTAGGGGAGCCAATTTTGGTGTTAGTTTGGCTAGGATTTGAAGTCTCTTTTTGGTCATTCTTAGCATATGTGCAAAGTTTGCAATCCTTTCTCAACTTTTCTCCCTTGGCCGAATTTGTGCATTTGGTAAAGCCTAATTCTTTTGACCATATGGTCATTTTCTTTGTTCATCTTTTGAATATTCTCTTGTGCCTCTTCTTAGTGCCGAAAGTGTTAGTACCAAAAGACCATCTCTCTCTTTTGTTTTCTTTCTCCATTGCCGAATGTACCTTGCTCTCCAATACATTTTTTTTCTCTTTTCTTCTCTTTGAAAACCGAATCTTCATTATCATCTCTTCTCTCATATTTTATTTCTTTTCACTCATCCTTTTCTCCATTGTTTTTCTCCATGGCGAATGTTAGTGAGCCATAGCCGAATCATTTTTTCTCTTTTCTTTGGTTATCATAGCCTAATCCTCCATCACTTAGAGACATCATTTTCAATCCTTTCTTTTCAACCGTGGACAAAAGGGTAAGAATTCTTTTTAGTTCCGTTTAGTTAGAAGTAGTCATGGCGAATATTGATGGTGGTATGAAGGCTTTCTTAGATCGAAATAAACGTTCCTTCTATTAACGCTTTATTTTTGTTATACTTTAGTGCGATAACGGAAGATCGGAAATCAAGTGGTCGTGAGTGACATAGAACGCTTGGATCAATTCTCCTTGTGGAACAAGAATATTTGTGGTAAGGAAATCTCGTTCTTAAAACCTTTAGTCATATTCGATATATATATTATTAGGGCGTGCTAACGATCTTTTGTCTTTGAAGACAATCAAGATAGGGAAGAAAAGGGCGGTGAATAGTGTTCGGAAGAGGGGTGGTTCTGTTAATCCCCTAAGTATAAACAAAGGATCATTTCAAAAATCCGGGATTTCCACCGGGTTGTGGGCGTTCATCCGAGGAGAATCAATTGTTTGAAGTAGTTCGTACTCCCAACCATTATTTGCTCGTGGATTTGATTCGGTTAACGAACCATCAATCGGGAGAAACCGCAAGTAGAAGTAGTTCAAAATCCGAGGGTAAAAGTTAGATCGTTATTTTCCAAGATTGATTTCGTTAATAAAATATAGTGATCCTAAGTTACCGTGATATGTATAGGTGTTGTTTGGCGGAAAGTCTAGTTCTCACCATAACCAGGTGTGTAACTTCACACTTATCTTTCGGGTTAGATACTAAACAGTAAGTATTATGATAAATCGTAAAAATGGCAAAATCGAAAATTATGTGATAATTAACACTTTTGTGTAAATGCATGAAAACGGTTAAAGTCGGAAAAATTACTAGATCGATAAATTGAGCCGAAATATTGCTAGATCGATAAATTGAGCCGAAATATTGCTAGATCGATAAATTGAGTCGAAATACTGCTAGATTGTTAAATTGGGCCGAAAGACTGCTAGATCGATAAATTGGGCCATAAAACTGCTAGATCGATAAATTGGGCCATAAAACTGCTAGATCGATAAATTGGGCCATAAAACTGCTAGATCGATAATATGGGCCAAAGTTTGCTAGATCGCTAATGGGCCAAAAACCCTCTAGTTCGAGATATGGCCAAAGTTTAATACTATATTGTTAATAGGCCCAAATGAAAGGTTTTATTAAAAACTCATTTGTATTATGGGTTACTTGATAAATCATTTATGATTAAAGTTTGTTATTCATACATAAATGCATGGGATGGGATTTGATGAAGAGAAGAAAGGCACGTGGCCACGTATCTAGTTCGGTGGCTCTCGCCACAAATTTTGGCTTAATGCCTCTAGTTCGGTGACTATGTCACAATCTAGTTCGATGAGTGCACTACAATATTATTTAAAAGGCAAAATGCCTACGATTGGTGTGTTTGGCGGGGTGGGTTGACTTGATCCCCACAGTGTGCTTGGTTGGTGCGGGGTGTGTAACGGATGGAAATTAGGCTTGGTTGGGAAATTCATTTTACATGCATTTTAATATATTTTATTTCATTTTATATTGTTAAAGTTTGTAATTGGGCTCAAGCCCAAATTAATGCCTTGATGGTCCGGCCCAATAATGGTGGTAAGTGAGTTACATATCGAGTTCTTTGTAACTCACCCCGTTTTATTATCCATCTCGTAATGGAAATTGATGTGGACTTGGGCCTGGATGACTTGGTGGAGGCCATACTACGAGCTTGGGTTTTATAAACTATGAACTTTATTTAAGTTACTTATTTTAATTACTATTTTGGGTATGATGTAATAAGGCCTCTAATTATGTTTTTATGGATTGTTTTTATGTGTGGATGGATTTAATTTTATTTTTAGACTCAATAATATGGGCTTATGTTAAATCTATAAAGTTTTCTTAAAAATATTGTGTTTTATAACAATTTTGGACACCTAAATTACTTTTCAATTTCTTTCAAATTCTTTAAAAAAAAAAAAAAAACTACGTTAAGGTTTTGACTAATATATATATAAGATTTCAAACAAGTATTTTTCTTAATTCATAATCATTGTACTTAGTTTTTATTAAACCTTATTTCTAAAGGCTTTACATTACTGTTTTACTTAAGTCATTAGAGAATTTTGGATGTTCGTTCGGTGTGACAAACCAAATCTCGTCTTAACGCATAGACCTGGTTTGGGGTGTTACACTTAGGCCCCGATTTATATGTATGACATATGACATTTGACTTGGGTTAAGGCTCAACCGAGGCTATTTTGGGCTAATGCCCAATTGCCACCGCTACTTTAATGGGCTTGGGCCCGAATTGTTTTGATGCATGTTCTTACAGATTTTGTTCGTAAGGGGAATTACACACTGAGTTTTCGTAAACTCTCCCCTCTTTTTAATTTTTCTTAGGTAATCCTCAGTAGGCGGTTCGACGTACTGGAGGACTCGGAGGTGGCCACACTACGAGCAGTTTCAGATTTCTATATTCCCCTTATTTTTATTTTTATTTTGGGTTTATATTTTGTAATAAGGCCTCTCTTAAATTCCAGTTTTTAGTTTGGGATTTTTAGTTTATTAAGTTTTAAATTTGCTCAACATTTAATCGTGATTTTCCAAAACAATATCTGTTTTCAAAACACTATGATTTCGTAACTAAGTTGTAAATATCACGTTTTCATAAGTCAATTGTTTTAAATTAAGCTTCCGCATCAAACAAGGTTTTGAAGGTAATGACTTCTTAATAAATGTCGATTATTAATAACAATCATGGCCCGAGACTTTAGTTTTTAAATATCAAGAAGGGTTTTCAATGAAAATGCAGTTTTCGAAAAACACCTCAATGTGACACGCCAGATTCGGGCCTAACTTCTAGGCCAGGTTTGGGGTGTTACACCACACATCGTAACTTTAGTAAATTCCGTTTTACTTTATTTCAAGATTATTTAATTTGGGTTATGTTTTGTAATAAGGCCTTTGGGATTTTAATTTGGTTTTAGCTTTTAATTCGGTTGATATTTACTATTAAATGTTCAATACGGGATTTTCCTAAAATATTAATAACTGTTTTCCAAAATGTTAACGAACGGTTTACAAACTATAATTGATAATATACTGGGTTCTCTTAAACGTCGAAAACAATTTTCAAGATATCACAATTTCGCAAATCACTGAATCTGATTTCTGCTATAAACAAAGTTTCAAAATAAAAGAATTAACAACGTTTTTACACACAACATAGCTCGAAGGCTTCAAAAAAAAATACGAAGTTTGTAACGAACACTTAGTTTTCAAACAACTTATCCATGTGACATGCCAGATCCGATCGTAACGACTGAGCCGGGTTTGGGGTGTTACAGTGTTGGTATTAGTAATTCGGCTATGGCCTGTTTCTTTTAGTCAAGTTTATGTATTATGCATTTGATATAATTGCTTGTTTATAATGCTAATGTTTGAGTTAATTTAGTCATGTGTTTTGGTATTTAGGTTAATGGTTGAACTTCATGTGAAGGTTAAACTTTATATGTATTCGATCATGATTCAAATTGTTATAAAGTATGTTTCATGGTTGTATTCTTGAAATGGCTGGTCTAGGTTGATTTTGAGTAGTGAAAATGTTAAGGTTATTCGGCTTTGTAAATAATTTATTTGGAAGTGTATTTTAAGGTATGGTTTGTGTGTGATTTAAAATAGGAGATGGATATAAGCTATTTATGATTCGGTTATATTATTTGACCATTTGTTTCGGTTTACAATGTGCATGAGTATATCTGATTTGTTAATATATGTGTGATACGGTGTATGGCATGATTATATAAATATGATGTATTAAAATATTTATTATATTTTTGGTTAAGTGTATGTATTCTAACTATGGTATTCAGGCATGTGAAATAAGTGTAATATTAGTTGTTAATTATGTTCAAGATGTTTTAAATTATTACAGTTTATGCGCATAGTCTTGTGATCAATTAAAATGGCTAAGTATATGGTAAGTTTGGTAATTGTTAAATAAACGAAATTGAATTAATGGATGTCTTAATGCATGCTAGGTATGAGATGTTTATATGTTCGAATATACATAGGTTATTATGATTTGGTTGTAATGGCAAAGTATGCACCTTTATTATGCTTGAATGGTTCGGTATATGTACTTTGGATTGATTATAAATGTAACACCCCAAAACCCGGTCAACACACCACGACCGAATCTGGTTTGTCACAGAGGAAAATTGTTTGAAGAGAACAAGTTACCGATTATAGTTCGTTTTGAGAAAACTCCTTGCCATAGTTAAAATTTTGGGCTTGATTGTTTTAAAACCGATGGCGCATTTTACAAACCCTAATTTTTGAAACTTGGTTGAATCAAGTAAGTAAAACAATTTCATACCAATTTAAAATCCAAGTAATTTCTTTAGTTGCTTAGAACATTATGAAAATTAGTGTGGAAAAATCTTGAGTTTGGAAATACGTTTGAGTTTCATTCATTTTAGATTACTGCGTGATACCCGATGATAAAGTTTAAAACCTATCGTGTTGTAGTTTGAAAACCTTATCTTTCCAAGTTTTATTAGGTTTTACTCATTAATTTGTAAAGGCATATTAGAAATCCAATTTAAGCATGTAAATAACAAAACATAAGTTTAAAAGGCCTTTTACAATCCAAATAAAACCCAACTGAAATAAAGAAAATTAAAGTACCAAGTTTAAAAGTCGAGCAAATCCGTATTTATTCATGGCATGAGCACCTCGAGTCCACCCCTACTCCATGTCCGCAATCTAAGTGTTACTCGAAATGATAAGGAGAAGGTGAGTCGCGAGACTCGGTGCACAAATCCCCCTCGATTAATGCAACAAGCTAACACACACCGTACATAACAATACAAGTAATGCACCCAATCCTAGCCATCCATTCTCCTTTTTCTACCCCGTGTGGTACCAAACCACTGGTGGTGCCAAACCACTGGTGACCCAAAGTCACGATATCCATATGTGTGGTGCCAAACCACTGGTGACCCAAAGTCACGAAGAATCCAAATGATGGGGCCAACCCATCGTGTGATACCAAATCACTGGTGTCAATCCCGTATCATCATCTGTGGGGCCAACCCACTGTGGTACGAAGCCACTGGGACGAGACGCTCTGAGGTGCCAAACCTCTGGTGTCCCAAAGACACGTATGTGATACCAAATCACTGGTGATTGAAGTCACGATTCCAATGATGGGGCCAACCCATCGTGTGATACCAAATCACTGGCGTCAATCCCGTATTATCATCTGTGGGGCCAACCCACTGTGGTACTAAGCCACTGGGACGAGACGCTGAGGTGCCAAACCTCTGTGACCCAAAGTCACAATAATCAATCTGTGGTACCAAACCACCGGAGGTTGCCAAACCTCTGGTGTCCCAAAGACACGGATATCATATTCCCCCTCCTCTCACATCACCCAATAACATATCATACTAATGCAAATCGTGCAAATCATGCAATCATACTCACATGCTTAATATGGCATCTCATAATACATACACCATAAATTATGATATCATATATCACTACTGAGATCTCGTAATGAAACGGACTTACCCGAATCCGTGTACATACCCCATCGGGTATCATATCGATCATCGTACCGCTTTGGTCTTACAAAGGCAATCAAGTTTATTAAACATATTACTAAGTATACAAATGTGTTAATTTACACACCGCTCAAACACAAGCTTTAAACTCAACGAACCGATCTAAGGCCCTCGAATACCTTGCTCCTTACACTTGATTTGGTTTTCTACCAAACCCGAACCAACAATGGTTCCTCCTAAAGCAAACGGCACACCCTATTAAGAAGAAATATTAATCTCCCCGTAACTTGACTAAACGAGAACTAAGAGAATAGACTTGATAACATCAACTCTTGCCACCACTTACCAACGATTAACAGAGAAAGAAGACTCCTCTTGCTTGCTTCCAAAATCCAAAGGCCCTATAACGAAATGATTAACAAAAGATTAACCCCTTCAACCGAACCCAAAATCGGCTCTTAACCAAACCAAAACGATAAAGCACAAGAGAGAGAGAAATGGCCATTCGGCCAAGCACTTACCTAACTCCAATCGATTGAAAACAAACCCCAACAAGATTAACACTCCTCTAGAATTCGGCCAAGATGAACACCACTAAGAGAGAGGGAAATTCGGCTAACACATTAAGCAAAAGAAAAGAGGATTCGCCAAGGTGTTTAACACACCTATGTTCGGCTTTGAGTGAGAGAAAAGAAAGAAAAAAGAAAGAAAGAAAGAAAGAAAGTGTGGAATGGGAATAGAGTTTCGGCAAGAGGGTATTGAGAGAAGAAAAAGAGAGTATGAGAGAAAGAGAGAAGCTAGTTTTGGCTCAACACAAATGAACAACAAGTAAAAGAAGTGGGAGGGTTCGGCCAAAGTGAATAACAGAGATTAAAGTTTGAAGGCTCAAGAGCATTCGACTAACAAAGAATACACAAAGAAAACAAGCAACTTTCGGCAAGCTATAGGAGTTTGGTCTTCCGGTTTCAAGAAGTAAAAATGAGAGACTTACTTTGGAAGAAAATTCGGCTAGCTTTTGACAAAAGGAAAATTTGGCTTACAAATTTTTTTTTTTGACCGAAAACACCCAAAATACCAAGTGAATTTCGGCACCCCCCATTCCCACACTACCAAGCCGTCCACTCTCCCCCAAAAATCTCTCCAATATTCGGCCATCACTCCCCCAAACACTCACAACCACCCATTCAAATCATTTTGAACAAGTCTCCCTCCTAAATTCACTCTCCACCCACCATTCAAGTGGGTTGACTTGGTCTATGACAGAGTTTGAACTGCCAACAACTTCTCCTCCTCCATGCCACAAAATGGAAGCAAAAGTGGGCATTCTGCGGCTTGAACACAGGACCTCTCCCCGCAAGTGACGCCAATCCAAGCTCCTAGTGGCGCCTAGCTTGCCACTCCACCAGCTCCTTTCTTGTACTAAAATTCACCAAAGAATACTTATTAACCCCAGCTTCTTTAGCTCCTCTCACCTAAGCCTAAAAACTGAAATTTTTCCTACCTCTCAGGCTTACACCTAGCTTACAACTTAGCCTCAAAACATCAAAAAAAACAACATAGCAGGCCAATAACATGCAAACAATGCCATAACAAAATAGCCCCTAACCTAGGATATTACAATAAAGCATGCAAATTTGGTATACTAGGATTTGTTCTTTGTGTTCAATAATGTTTAATGTGACTATAGTGATATGAGTATGTTATAATAATATCAAAGTTATGTTCAGCTATGATGTGATGTGATATGATTGAAGTATGTTTGATAATATTTTAGGCATTCAAAAGCCATGCATTTGATCTTCACACGATTCGAACTTTGTATTAATGAAGCATGATTTGTACATGTGAAATGTTTTTAAAAAAATGAATGTCTGTTTTGAACTGAGCTGTGTTCGGTAATGCCTCGTAACCTTAATTTGGCGATAGATATAGGTTAGGGGTGTCACAATTGTTGACAATACGAGCCTCTAACCTATGATTAATTAATTCCCTAATTATCTAATTGAATAATTAATTATCCTCACTTGAGTTTTTTATCACCCTTAGCTAGGAATACCCTTCCAATCTCATCTTCACTAAGGATTACTACCTAAGTCACCCTTCCGGTCTCTTTCTAGGCATACAGATACCGTCCCGGTCTCACCGCTTGGCATAAGTTATATAAGACAGGATACCTTTCTGGTCTCACTTGTCTTGATATTCTATCAGGGGCGTCACTCCCTAATATTCTAAGAAATCTTGAATGAACAACAAATTTCAGATAAATAATCATTTAACAAATAAATTAGTTTATTAATTGAATCATTCAAGATATGAAATATACGAGATTTTGTAGTACTTGTATTGGATGACTTACAACTGGGAGTTGTTAGGCCAGCAATCCAAGCTGGAAATTTTGAACTCAAGCCAGTAATGTTTCAAATGCTGAATTCTAATGGGCAATATGCTTGACTGTCACATGAAGATGCACGAGAACATTTTAAATCATTTTTATTGATTTGTGCTTCCTTTAGTCAACAAGGCGTTCCTGATGATGCTTTGAAGATGCAATTATTTCTTTATTCCTTGCTGGGAAGAGCTCGTACTTGGTTACTTGGGTTACCTGCCGGATCATTTACTTCTTGGAATGCACTAGCAACACAGCTTGTTTTGCGATTTAACCCGCCGACAATGAATGCTCATCTCCGAAATGATATTATAGCATATCATCAGCTGGTTGATGAGAATCTTCACACCACATGGGAACGTTATAAATCTTTGCTTCGATGTTGCCCCATGCACGACATTCAACAGGAAACACAATTTGAGATTTACTATAATGGGCTTAATTCACACACGATGAATCTTGTCGATGCATCAGCCAATGGACCTTTGATGGATTGTATTTATAATGATGCTATTGGAATTCTTGAGAGAATTGCTCAGAATGATTATCAATATCCTATCTCTAGAGTAGCACAAGCAAAGCAACTCCCAGAGACATTGGATTGGACGTAATATCTGCACTTAGTGCTAAAGTTTCTTCTCTTGCAAATATGATAAAAAAATATGCAATGGGATAGTGACATTGCACCTATACAAGTCGCTCAACAAGTTGATGTTCCTACCTTTTGTTGTGACATTTGCAGTGACAACCACATCTATGAAGATTATCCACAACATGCAGAGAATGTCTTTTATGTTAGTAACATCTGCAACATTTCTTATGGCACCTCTTATAATAATTATGCACACAATCAACAGTCTTGGGGAACTCAAAATACTAGACAAAATGCTGCGACATTTCGATATGGGAATATATCTACTCAAGGAAATTATAGTTCAAGATAAGGGAATTACAATCAACAACAGGAGAACTACAATCAGCACACTCAGATGCATCCACAACAAAGCCAGATGCATCCACACTAGAATCAGACGCAGTCACAACACTCTTTAATGTCGCATTAGCATGTTCAAGAGCATTGACGACAATAGTACACGCAAGCTTCTCCTTGTGACCCGTTAGCAGCTATTGAGGCTTTAATGCGGGAGCATATGACTCGCACAGAAGCTATTGTCCAAAGGAATTCACCTTTTATTCGGGCATTGGAGGCACAATTAGGACAACTTGCTCTGAATTTGAATATTCGACCACCGAGCACACTACCTAGTGACACGAAAAATCCCAGTCCGAGGGGGAAAGAACACTACAAGGCTATCACGCTTAGAAGTGGTAAACAAATTGGCTAGCCAACTACAGACTCTATTGTTACACTTGAAAATACTGGTGAAGTGATCCCTAGTGAGAAGGTTGAATCTGAAGAGCTTGTCAATGTACCAGACAAAAAAGTTCCACAATTTGTCACTCATATGCCTAATGTCCAACCTTCAAAACTGTCGACGTAATCAGATGTGTCTCCACCTTTACCTTTTCCACATAGATTTAGGGAGAATGAGCAAGACAAGCAGTACCAACAGTTCCTGAACACACTGAAGCAACTTCAGGTCAATATTCCTTTAGTAGATGCTCTTGTGCAAATTTTGAATTATGGGAAATTTATGAAGGAGCTCTTGTCTACGAAGAAGAAGCTCAATGATATGGAAACTATTGCACTCACATAGGGCTGTAGTGCTTATTTTGAAAAATAAGTTGCCCCCTAAAATGAAAGATCCTAGGAGCTTTACTATCCCATGTTCAATTGGCAGCCATTATTTTGGCAAGGCTTTATGCGACTTGGGAGCTAGCATCAACCTAATGCCACTATCTACTTTCAGAAAGCTGGGAATTGGTCACATGAAACCTACTGCAGTGACATTGCAACTAGCTGATCGATCCTTAGCTCAACCTGAAGGAAAAATCAAAGATATCTTAGTTCATGTGGATAAATTCATTTCTCTGGTTGATTTTATCATACTTGACTGTGAAGCAGAAAAAGAGGTTCCCATAATCTTGGGACGACCATTTTTAGCCACCGGACGAACTCTTATTGATGTTTACAAAGGTGAACTGACCATGCGACTTAATGATGAGCATGTTACCTTCAGTGTTTTTGAATCTATTCAATGCAAGGATAAAAAAGAATGCCATACTGTCGATGTGCTAGATGATCTAATTTAGGAAGAATTCAATGACCAAAGCACAATACTTTCAGAGGAGTTTGCAGTGACATCTATTGATGAATTCTTAGATAATTGGGACATCATGGTTGAAGCTAATAATATTGAACTCAGGCATGGATGGCAGATTGAATCCTTACACTTAGCCAAAGAATAGCTCCAATTTTCAAGCTACCTATCGACGAAGCTCCTACTCTGGAATTGAAACCACTACTTACTCATCTTAAATACGTCTTTTTTGGTGATAACAATATTCTCCCAGTTATTGTCTCCGCAACACTGGATGTAACTCAAGAAGAGAAATTGGTCCATATTCTTAAGCAACATAAACGAGCTATTGCTTGGAGTATTACCGATATTCGAGGCATTTGTAACATCCCAAAATTGGGCCTAGTAGGATTGGGACCAATGGGCCTTGAGCGTAGAAGCGTTTTAAAATTTTGAGAACAAGAGAACGACATTATTTCAAGTTGGACTTATTAAGAAGGTAATTTTGGAAAGTTACGAGGTTTTTATGAAGTTCTGGGTTCAAGTTGGGCCTTAGTAAAATTTTGTGTTTAAGCCTATTAAGGAGAGATAGTAAGTGGCATCAAGGCTTATGGAAATAAAAGAGTAAATTGCTAGCATAAATGAGCAATTGGTAAAAGGGTTATGGCGCCACATGTAGTACCTTGAGGGAAGAGGTTCGAATCACTTTGTGTGCAAATTTTGACTTATATTTTTGCACCCTTTCCTTAAGTGTCGGCCAAGAGGCATTCATGGCAAGGTTGACTTCATTATTTTGGTAAGGTGGCTATATGAATAAGGCAATGTTGAAGTTTGGGAAAGGAATCAAGGGAAATAGGAAAGAAAGGGGGACATGAGGCTTATTTCGTGGGTGATGTTTTGGAAAGCTTGGGTGGCCAAACTCTTATCCTAGGGGGGATGCATGTGGACGGTTTTGGGGAGAATAGGTAGCTGATATTTTTAGTTGGCATTTGGTAAAGACTTAGTAGTGTTTTGGCAAAAAATTCCTTCTTGCATTTTTATGCCATTCCTCTCAAATTTCTTCTCATCTTTGCCGAAACTTCAAGCCATTAGTGAGCATTTCTTTTCTTCAATTCTTTCTTGTTGCCGTAGGTACCAAACCATTGAGACCAAACTATTTTCATTCATCTTCTCTTGAAAACCGAAATTTGATAAGCACCCCTTCTCAACCTTTCTTTTCTTTTCACGAAATTCTCCAACTCTACTATCTTTTCCTCTAATCCATACCCTCATAACTTGAAACTATTCTTGTTTATTTTCTTCCATAGCCAAAAACTCACAATCCACAATCACTCCTTCATAATTTCTTTCTCGTTTGAGGTGACATTCTTTCTTGATTAAATCGGTAAGTGAATTCTTTTCTATGATCATATTCTTTTCTCTTTAGCCGAATAAGTATTTATCACTATTCGGTTGTAAATCGTGATCGTAACAGAAAATGGTGTTATCCTCCACTTCTTCATGTTTTAATCATTCTCTTTTCATAGTGCTTTAAGTGGGAGACCGTGTATTGTTCTAGCCGAATTCAAACGGTGGAAATTGGATCCAATATCATTTTTGGATTTTTGTTATATCTCTATTTGGCTATGTTGCAAATCGGATTGAAGTTTCGACTAATCGACTATATGTTTTAGGGACAAATCACTCGATATATTTCTATAGTGGTAAGTGATTCAAGTGTAAGAGATACGAAATCTTTTGGAAATCCGAGGCTAACTTTTGGTTGGTATTGTTCTAGGTCATCGACGAGTGGTTCTTTAGGAAATCAAAATTAGGTGTGTAATCCCGTACCTTCCGAATACATGTTTGATATGGTGTGTAATCTCACATCTCTCTGAAAGTTTGTATGATATGTTCTTTGATTTGGTCAAAATACCGAAGAAAACCAAAAACCGGCATCCGTGATCACTCGGGCGTGCGTATGATCGTAATGGTAATCGTATTTCGTAATAAAACAGTTTCGGTCAGAAATAGTGACGTGTATTTGAAAAATCATGAAAAATAGGAGAAAAATAATTACGAAGGGAATAAGATATAATATTAAAGCTTACTGTGTCTATTTTGATATGGAAGAAACGGAGAAGGAAAAAAAAATTTATATTCTGAGATATCTTAATTTTAGTAAGACTGGTTCTGAATGACTTCGTGGTTCCCTGATCTGTTTTGGAAAACTCATATAAAATAGTAAAAAAGTGAATTAAGGGTTATAATTCATATGTATGGATTCACTAGTGAGCCTATTTTCATTAGAAACAAGTGGGAGTAGTATATGAAAACCGTATAGTGAGATATTTGAAATTAAGGTAAGAGAGGTCAGAATCGTTGGTTAGTGAAACAAGATAATCTTTAAGGAATAAACTGTACTAAATGGTTAAGTCAAAAGTTCTGGAAAAATTATCATAAGAAGATATATGAGTCTAGTTTCAAGGAAAATTTACGGATCTAAATTTCGAGTTTCCTAATCCGAGTTATGGTCAGTTTAGTCAATATGATGCAGATGGACAGTTTCAATTTTCTATGCTCAAATTAGTAGTTAAGTCCGGGTTGCCGAATTACCAAATAACCCTTGGAGGGTAAATTACCGAAATACCCCTGGGTTACGAGATTACCGAATTACCCTTAGTGGGTAAAATTACTGATTTACCGAAATGTCCTTATGGACCGATTTACTGAAATGTCCTTATGGACCGATTTACCGAAATGTCCTTATAGACCGATTTACCGAAATGTCCTTATGGACCGATTTACCGAAAATGCCCCTATGGGCTGATTTGATAGAATACCTTAATGGGTCGATTTATCGTAACAAATCTCTGGAGTAATAATTGTTGTTTATATTTGTAAATATGATGCCTTACTATGAATGTTGCATTTACATAATTTTGCATGGGATGGGAAAATATGAATGAAGAGAAGTATAGACCGGTGGCATTGCCACGGCAATACCGATAAGGGCTATCTGCCAATATAAACGTGATTTGGCTTTGTGCCATCGTGATTAAGGCTATGTGCCAATATAAACGTGATTTGGCTTTGTGCCATCGTGATTATGGCTTTGTGCTAAACGTATTTACCGGGGCTATGTGCCTAACATATGAATTGACGACTCTGTGTCGATCATTTTTACCGAGGTCGTGCCGATTATATTATCAGTATATGATTCTGGTGGCTCACCACAAATAGTATAAATGGCGACTTGACCGCAAATTGGAGAGATCAAGGGGTGGGTTGACTTGATCCCCACAGGGAGAGATTGGTTGATACGGGTGGAGAGTTAGGCACTTTGGTAGGATGGGATGGGTTGCATTCATTTCATTTATTTATTATTTGTTTATGGGCTTTGGTCCAAGATGTTTGTTATATGGGTTCGGGCCCGGTGGATGACTGTAAAGGGATTTCACACCGAGTTCTTGTAACTCACCCCCTTTCTTTTTAATCTCTGTAGGTAATGCTCAGTGAATGAGGACTTGGGCCCATGGATGACTCGGTAGAGCCATACTTGAAAATGGTGTTTATTTTGAACTTTAGATTTCTATTTCCGTTCACTTTACTATTTTGGTTTTTATGATGTAATAAGGCCTATGGAGTATTTATTTTTGCTTTATGTTGACGTACTTTAAATTTTGCTTGAATTGTTTTTAAATGGGAATTTTTCTAAAAACTTAAATAAGGATTTTCCAAAATTGTTTAACAAAAGGATTTCATAACAAACTTTTGCAAATAATCTTAACTCGGATTTTTTATAAATTTATCAATAACATTTTCAAAAGTTACGCTTTTAAAAGATTACTATTTCGATTATCGATTTATCAAACAACCTCTCAAAATACTTGTGTTTTATCTACGTTTCCGCAACGTTTTCAAAATGCTTCTGCAACTCTATTTATAAACGTCACATATTCGTAAATTGTTTATTTCAAAAATGTTTTCGCAAACAAAAAGGTTTTTAAAGATTATTACGTAGTTAACAATTGCTTAAGTGTTTTTGGTTTTAACAAAAAGGCTGTATTTCTCAAGCAAGTTTTTAATAATTGCAAAGATGGTTTTTACTTCCATGTGACACACCAGATTCGGGCCTAACTTCTAGGCCAGGTTTGGGGTGTTACATTTTATGGTATCAGAGCCCAGTTGCAAAACTCGGCCGTGGTTTGGGTTCAAAAGCGTTTTCCAAAGCTGTTTAGAATTTTGATTTATAAATATATGTTCTAAAGGAAGTATGGCACCACGAGTATCCGACACCAAGTCAAGTAAGTATTTATTTTCATTTTATGATAATTGTGTTATTACTGTGGTACGAAAATTCTACGAAATAGAAATACTCTAGAGCTTTAAGCTATAGGAGCTGAAACTATAGAGATTGAGACTTTAGGATGCGTTGTGCGAAAACAACTTTACTTTTTGTACTCCATAAAACATTGTTTAATAAACACTGAAATAGCATAATGATTCATAAAACTCTTAATCAGATTATATCGACTTAATGAACATGAACGCTAGAAGATATGGACGCGGTAGACGTGGACGTGGTAGAGGCCGAGGTGCTAGGGCTAGATCTTTGGCACCGAGGCATGTTTTCGAAAGGGAGGCGTTAGCATCGCCAGTGGCTGAGACGGGGTCTCATGATCGAGCTGGGGTTGTCGAGTTGACTCAGATAGTTAAGAAGGTATTAAAGGAGGTTAAGGAGATCAGCGAAGCACTTCGAGTTGGGTCTGTGGACTGTAAGAAGAAAAGAGATTGCGGTTCTTTTGGGTCACAGTCTCGTTCCGTGAAGCATGTCAAGGCACGACCAAACTTCTCGGCTTGTGATTATTGTGGAAGGCGTCATCCGGGAGAATGCTGGAGGAGGTCAGGAGCATGCTTGAGATGCGGGTCTAAGGAGCATAAGGCTCGAGATTGTTTCATCACCATCAAGTCAGGTATGTTTTGGTTGGACGTGATGATTGAATGTAGAAAATTCTAAGTATAAATGGTAGATAACGGTTTGCTTCTGTGGTTAGACGTTTGGTTGTGTGAAAGAGGATTCAAGATTATGTTAAAAGTACATTAATGTTATTAAGATCAGAGTGCGCAGCAAAAGCTTAGTGGTGTGATTTGAGCGATGCGTTTAGTAGTTGGTTGGAACTATCGAGGACGAAATTTCTTTAAGGAGGGTAGAATTGTAACATCCCAAAATTGGGCCTAGTAGGATTGGGCCTAATGGGCCTTGAGCGTAGAAGCGTTTTAAAATTTTGAGAACAAGAGAACAGCATTATTTCAAGTTGGACTTATTAAGAAGGTAATTTTGGAAAGTTACGAGGTTTCTATGAAGATCCGGGTTCAAGTTGGGCCTTAGTAAAATTTTGTATTTAAGCCTATAAGGAGAGATAGTAAGTGGCATCAAGGCTTATGGAAATAAAAGAGTAAATTGCAAGCATAAATGAGCAATTGGTAAAAGGGTTATGGTGCCACATGTAGTACCTTGAGGGAAGAGGTTCGAATCACTTTGTGTGCAAATTTTGACTTATATTTTTGCACCCTTTCCTTAAGTGTCGGCCAAGAGGCATTCATGGCAAGGTTGACTTCATTATTTTGGTAAGGTGGCTATATTAATAAGGCAAGGTTGAAGTTTGGGAAAGGAATCAAGGGAAATAGGAAAGAAAGGGGGACATGAGGCTTATTTCGTGGGTGATGTTTTGGAAAGCTTGGGTGGCCAAACTCTTATCCTAGGGGGGATGCATGTGGACGGTTTTGGGGAGAATAGGTAGCTGAAATTTTTAGTTGGCATTTGGTAAAGACTTAGTAGTGTTTTAGAAAAAAATTCCTTCTTGCATTTTTATGCCATTCCTCTCAAATTTCTTCTCATCTTTGCCGAAACTTCAAGCCATTAGTGAGCATTTCTTTTCTTCAATTCTTTCTTGTTGCCATAGGTACCAAACCATTGAGACCAAACTATTTTCATTCATCTTCTCTAGAAAACCAAAATTTGATAAGCACCCCTTCTCAACCTTTCTTTTCTTTTCACGAAATTCTCCAACTCTACTATCTTTTTCCTCTAATCCATACCCTCATAACCGAAACTATTCTTGTTTATTTTCTTCCATAGCCGAAACTCACAATCCACAATCACTCCTTCATAATTTATTTCTCGTTTGAGGTGACATTCTTTCTTCGATTAAATCGGTAAGTGAATTCTTTTCTATGATCATATTCTTTTCTCTTTAGCCGAATAAGTATTTATCACTATTTGGTTGTAAATCGTGATCGTAACCGAAAATGGTGTTATCCTCCACTTCTTCATGTCTTAATCACTCTCTTTTCGTAGTGCTTTAAGTGGGAGACCGTGTATTGTTCTAGCCGAAGTCAAACGGTGGAAATTGGATCCAATATCGATAAGGTAAGGGGGTTCATTTTTGGATTTTTCGTTATATCTCTATTTGGCTATGTTGCAAATCGGATTGAAGTTTCGACTAATCGACTATATGTTTTAGGGACAAATCACTCGATATATTTCTACCTTCAGATATAGTGGTAAGTGATTCAAGTGTAAGAGATACGAAATCTTTTGGAAATTCGAGGCTAACTTTTTGTTGGTATTATTCTAGGTCATCGATGAGTGGTTCTTTAGGAAATTAAAATCAGGTGTGTAATGCCGTACCTTCCGAATACATGTTTGATATGGTGTGTAATCTCACATCTCTCTGAAAGTTTGTATGATATGTTCTTTTTTGCATGCACAAGATCAAGTTGGAAGATGAAGGTAAGGAATTGATTGAGCAACAAAGAAGATTAAATGAGAAGATGAAGGAAGTTGTTAAGAAAGAAATAATAAAATGGCTTGATGCTGAAATTATTTACCCTATTTCTGATAGCAATTGGGTAAGTCCAGTGCAATGCATTCCTAAAAAGAGTGGCATCCCTGTGGTTAGCAACGAAAAAGACAAATTACTTCCTACACGCATTCCTACGGGATGGCGAGTCTGTATCGATTATCACAAACTTAATGCTGCCATAA
Organism: Gossypium sturtianum; assembly: GCA_025698515.1. Taxonomy (NCBI): domain Eukaryota; kingdom Viridiplantae; phylum Streptophyta; class Magnoliopsida; order Malvales; family Malvaceae; genus Gossypium; species Gossypium sturtianum. Next base: position 37,856,851 of record CM046950.1, read on the forward strand.
GGAAGGACCACTTCCCACTTCCTTTCATTGACCAAATGTTGGATAGACTAGCTGGAAGAGCCTATTACTACTTCTTAGATGGCTATTCTAGGTACAATCAAATTGCTATTGCACCGGAGGATCAAGAGAAAACAACTTTCACCTGTCCCTTCTGTACTTTTGCTTTTCGCCGTATGCCTTTCAGTCTTTGCAACGCACCAGCCATATTTCAAAGGTGCATGATGGCAATATTCTCGGATATGATTGAAGATTTTTTAGAGGTTTTTATGGATGATTTCTCAGTCTATGGGAATGATTTTGATCATTGCTCGACAATTTGGATAAAGTATTGCAGCGAAATAAAGACACACATCTTGTTCTAAATTGGGAAAAATGTCATTTCATGGCAATTAAAGGCATTGTGTTAGGCCATCGCATCTCTAGTCAAGGCATTGAAGTATACAAAGCTAAAGTGGAAATCAATGAGAAATTACCTCCACCGACAAATGTGAAAGGTATTCACAGTTTTCTTAGGCATGTGGGGGTTTTACCTAAGATTTATTAGAGATTTTTCAAAAATTGCAAAACCCTTATGCTCATTACTAGAACAGAATCTAAAATTCTTCTTTGATGATGCATGTTTGGATGCATTTATTCAATTAAAAAAATAGCTAGTAAATGCACCCATTGTCATTGAACCAGATTGGTCTCAACCTTTTGAAGTTATGTGCGATGCAAACGACTTTGATGTGGGTACTGTTCTAGGACAACGTAAGGGAAAAATATTTTACGCCATCTATTATGTTAGCAAAACTCTTACAGAGGCTCAAATCAATTATACCACTACAGAGAAAGAATTGTTGGCTGTAGTCTTTGCTTTCGAAAAGTTTCATTCTTATCTTGTCAGCGAAAAGGTTATTGTATTTACTGATCACTCGGTGTTGAGATATCTTTTTACGAAGAAGGATGCAAAACCAAGACTGATATGCTGGATCTTACTGTTGTAAGAATTCGACATCGAGATAAAAGATTGCAAGGGTTTAGAGAATCAAGTTGCAAACCATCTGTCTTGATTGGAAGTTGGCAGCTAAGATGGAAACATACTTCAAATTGTCTATGCATTTCCAGATGAGAAGTTATTTACTGTAGATGCAACCCCTTGGTATACGGATTTGTTTAATTATCTAGTGTGTGGAAAACTCTAGTTGGGTGTCACAGGCCATAAAAAACAAAAATTTCTTCGTGAAGTAGTGAAGTATCATTGGAACGAGCTGTATCTATTCAAGGTATGCAATAACAACATTATTCGACGTTGTGTTTCGGAAGAAAAGATGCTTTCAATCCTAAAGCACCGTCATGATGCTCCTTATGGAGGTCATTTCGGTAACATGAGAACTGCTGCTAAGGTTCTCCAATCAGGATTCTTCTGGCCTTCATTATTCAAAGACGCCCATAATTTTTTGAATCAATGCGGTAGGTGTCAGCACACTGGCTCTATATCTCGACGCAATGAAATGTTGCAGTAGCCAATTATGGAGGTTGATTTGTTAGATGTTCGGGGTATGGATTTTATGGGACCATTTCCAAGTTCATTTGGAAATCTTTATATATTAGTAGCTGTTGACAACGTCTCAAAGTTGGTTGAAGCTGTTGCAGTCCCAAGAGATGATCTAAGGATAGTTCTTAAATTTTTTCACAAGCATATACTCATCCTCTTTGGCACACTAAAGGCTTTGATTAGTGATCAGGGTACACACTTTCATTGCAACCAAGTGGCAGTCATAGTGAAGAGATATGGAGTTAATCATAGAATGGCTACTACTTATCATCCACAAACTAATGGACAAGCCAAAGTATCGAATCGACAAATTAAAAACATTCTTGAGAAGGTTGTGAACCCTTCGAGGAAAGATTGGTCTTCCAAACTGGATGACGCTTTATGGGTATTGCGGACAGCATACAAAACTCCATTAGGGATTTCGTCGTATCAATTGGTTTTTAGAAAAGCATGTCACTTGCAAGTTGAACTGGAACACAAAGCAATGTGGGCAATTAAGAAAGTGAACATGGATTATGAAGTTGCTGGAAAGAAAAGGCTATTGGATATCACTAAACTAGAGGAGATTAGGTGAAATACCTATGAAAACACTGCAATTTACAAGGAAAAGACCAAACGATGGCATGACAGAATTATTTTGTAGCGACAGATTATCGCGGGTCAACAAGTTTTATTGTTCAATTCTAGACTGAAATTGCACTCAACTAAATTGTGCTCTCGTTGGTCTGGACCTTTCAAAGTTGTCGAAGTATTTCATCATAGTGCAGTCACAATCAGGGATTTACATGATGGACACCAGTTCAAAGTGAATGGCCAGTGATTGAAACATTATTTTGGGAATATTGATGAAAAGTAGGCAGAGACCATTAAATTGGTCGAAAAATTTTAATTTTTATGGAATTTAATATTATGTAATTTTATTTTATTTTTGTTTCTGTTCAAGTTTGTTTTACTTTTTTTTTATTTTTTTGCAGAATAAGTAGGTACCATTGTTGACTCACTTGGGATTTATTGTCAATGCAGTTCGTACTATTGTATTGTCACTTATGACCCATCAAGAATGAGGGCATATCAGAAATTTTAGATCCCACCATTTGATCAAAAGTCACATAGTCGTCTGATCTGTCTGCGCGGGCGCAATTCTCATTTGACACATTTATTCCCGCTAGCTTTATATCCCTTCACAAAAGTCACGCCTTTCCATTTTCTTCTTTCACTCTCTATAAAACCCCATTCACTGTGCCGACTATAACACATACAAAGCAACCATTTTTATTCACTTTCTCTTCCCCAAGCTCATACCTTTACAACTTTAAACCATCTTCACTCCACAAAACAAACAAAATATGGCAAGAACGAGAGGATCAGTCAAGAAAGCCACCAAGCCTATTGAAGAACACTCACCCTCTACAACTGCAGTTCGTGAATCAAAGTCCTCCATGCCAATGGAAAAAAAGGAGATGGTGATCTTTTTAGCGAAAGCAGCCAAGGACCGGTTTCAAGACAACATTTTGAAGTGAAATTTCCACCTAGAACTGGGCATTCTCCTTTCTTAACAGCAAGATTTGGGCAAGCAAGTCTACAAAACCATCTCTAAGCTGAAGTGGGAGACTTTCTGCACTCATCCTGGAAGCTATTCTCTTTCATTGGTATGTGAGTTTTACGCTAACCTTTATGACCATGAGTTAAAGTTTATCTTTGCTCGAGAAGGCTTAATCCCATGGGATGCTAAAAAAATCAATGAACTGTACAACACTAAAGTGGATGTAGATGAACACTCCGAGTTTATTGAGGATATCATAGACGACAAAAGGGACCTTTTGGTGAAGAATTTATGTGTTGAAGGAGCATTATGGACGGGTTCACATCGAAAGAATTATATGATGCACCACCGCTTCCTAACACTGCAAAGTAAAATCTAGTTTCATTTTGTCAATCGCAGGCTACTGCCCTCTTCTCACAGCACCACAGTCAACCTTGATAGAATGTGCCTGATACATTCAATTTTCAAGGGAAGAAAGATTGATGTCGGTATAATACTCCACCGGGAAATTGCTGACTGCATCACAAGGCAAACTGGAATTTTGGTTTTCCCGTCGTTAGTGATGCTACTGTGCCAGCAGAAAGGGATCGTTCTCCGTCATAATGAAGAGGTCCTGGAGAATAAGGGCCCGATAAATGAAACCTCTATTGAAAGAATGACTCGTGGAAAAGATACACTGACAATGAAGGGGGTAGAGACCAGCAAGAAAAGGAAGGGCAAAACCAAGGCAGAATCCAAGGGAACAATCCTAACTGCAGAGACATCATTGTTGCACAAAATGCAGGATTTCGAGAAGTTTGCCATGTAACAGTCCGGTTTAGACCCTAGTCAGAATAGTGGTTTTGGGACCACAAATCCGAGTCAGAAAAATATTTTATACTTATTTTCTGAAGTCTTCAGCGTGTGAATTAGTATGTGTGAAATTTCTGTGATTTAATTTGGTCATTTGTGTGCTTAATTTGAGAAAGGACTAAATTGCATAAAAGGTAAAAGTGGCAATTTATATGTTGATGTGTTAAATTGACATGGCTTATTAAGGGTGAAGTCCTTAAGTGGATATTATACCTTTGTTTATGTTAGTGGACATTTATGTCCATATTATACATGATTTTTATAAGGTTTAATAAAGGTTAAAATTGGAATTATATTTTTAAGGTAATTAAAATAAAACAAAAGCATGAAATTAGGCCACACATATTCATCTAGCCAAAAAACACAAAGAAAAAGAAAAAGAAGAAGCTTGTTAGGTTTCGGCACATGCAAAGCTTGATTCAAGGTATGTTTTGCTTCGGTTTTTGATAATTTCTACGTTTTTGTAATCGTTGCTTTGTGTTCTTCAAAACCCATGCTTTAATTTTGTGAATTAATGAATATTTTGAAAAGTTCCATTGATGAACACATGAGTTTTGTGATGTTTTGATGTGCTCGAAACTAACTAATAATTTGACAAAGGCAAGCGCACCTATCGAATAGTAGTATAGCTATGGTGAGTCCGGAATATCGTATCCACAAGGACTAAAATTACTAGTAATAACTATCTTTCTACTATTTAGCCTAATAATTAAGCGGATTTATTTTAATCTAAATTTTAATTAACTAATTAACTATGAACGCAATAGAGAGTGAAGAAAGTAATCGAAATAAACCAATGAATAAAGACACTACCCAAGGAAGAATCCACCTAGACTTCACTTATTATTCTGACTCCGAATTAAACGATTTATTCACTTGCCTTGATCCGTAGAATTCCCTAAATTATGTTAATATCTCTTTTGAGACTAAAAACAACTGACTCTAGGTTGATTAATTGAAATCTCTTTCTAATTAAAACCCCTATTGTAATACCCCAAACCCGGCCTAGACGTTACGACTGAATCTGACGTGTCACATCGAAGTGTCATTTGAAAATCTAGTTTGTCGATAAAAGTTCGGTACTAAGTTTTATATCCCGATTAACAATTGTTTTGAAAACATCGGTGTTGTAAAACCCTGTTGTCCGATTATAGGTCGTATCAATTGTTATAAGCTTATCAATTTGAAATAAAACCGCAGAAGCCTTTTCTAGTTGTACACTTTAAGAGTTGAAAACGTGATTTTCATAAAGAAACAGTTATTGTTTTAAAAACCCGTGTTTCCTAGTCTAGCAAGTTGAAGTAAAGAGAAAACACCAAAGAAAAGTTAAAACCCCAAATGGCCTTATTACATAATTATTAACCCAATATATTAATAAAAAAATAACTAAGTCTAAGAGTAAAACATATCGAGCATGTGGCCACCTCCGAGTCCCTCGCAACTCCAAATCATCTAACACTGAGGATTACCTGTACAGTTAAAAGAAAAGGGCGAGTTACGAGAACTTAGTGTGTAATTCCCTACCATGCAGTAACACTCTGGGCCCTAGCCCTATTTAGAAACAGATCAGTCTGGGCTTTAGCCCTATACAGTATCAGAGTGGGTCTATGCCCAAATCATAACAGTGCAGTACAGTGATGCAACCCAGCCTAGTCCAGCCAACACACCACCCATACCAACCAACACACCATGTGGGGACCATGTCGACCCACCCAGCCAGCACACCAATAACGTAGCATAACTGCTAACAATAACGCAGCGAAGCTGCTAATAACAGTAAACGTGGCGAAGCCACTAATGTCAGAATATGTGGCGAAGCCACTAGATCAGTAAAACGTGGCAGAGCCACTAATACAGTACTTCCTCCAATTACAAATCCCAACCCCAATGCAGAATGTCGTGTCATAAATAACTCGTGTATGCAGTATGTCACAATCATAATCAGTCATACAAATATCACACATACATCACTTACACAACCACTAGGGGTATAACGGTCATTTTGTCAATTAGGGGTAAAACGATAATTTCACCCTACGGGGGTATTTCGATAATTTTCCCCTTCGAGGGTATTTCGGTAATTTTACCCATCGAGGGTATTTCGGTAATTTTACCCATCGAGGGTATTTCGGTAATTTTACCCATCGAGGGTATTTCGGTAATTTTACCCATTGAGGGTATTTTGGTAATTTTAGTCCTATAACAGCCTTTTCAAAGGCCTACAGTCGCCTCGAGCAACATATATACCATTTTGGTCGAAACGGTGCAATTGGGCCCAAAGCCCAATTTTCGGCCCAAGTGGACCCACACGCTTGTGTGGCCCATTCAGCCCAATTCCGGTCGCGGCTATGCGAACCTCGCAACCCAATCCATTATCCGACACTATCGTGAATTTTACCCACGTGGGGCCCATCTCGGCCCAACGAGGCCCATTATGACCTAAGCCCACTAGAATGTTCGTGGCAGCCTCAACGGTCTATCACCAACGATGGTGGCTCGGTTTATCTCTACGAGTGCTCGCATGCTCGAGAGCCCTCAGATGCCGAAGTTTTGGCTTATCGATTTTTCAGCTTTAGCCGATTCACAATTAATCCGGGGTGTGAATACACACCTTCATTCATCATATTGACAGAACCAAAATCGGGTGTACGATTACACACCTGTTACGAGTTGTAGTTTGAAGGGCTTCCAAGACACCTATGATTACAATCGTCCATTAATTAGTCACAAACTCTTGTTAAACCATAGTATTGAAATTCTTTAATCAACTCACTTTACTTACCACGAAATGAAAGATGCCTTGTAGTGAAACAATAATTGGCCTACCCCTTGGTTAAGGAAATCGAGTCCCTAGCAACATTCGACGAGAAAGAAAGTGTTAGCAATGTGTATTCCCATGGAAAATAGGGAAAAAGCCTTTCGGCCCCAGAGAAACAAAATCGAATAAGGAGAAAAAGCCAACCCAGATATAGTTACCTCTTACCAAGTAATCCAAGATATTCGGAACCGATTAGAACGAAGAGGAAAAGATACCTAGGCCCTAATAGATTCGGCCTACACAAGAAGAACCAAGGTTTAATGTTCAGCTAGCTTTGCAAAGAGAAGAGGAGAATAATAAGAGGAAAAAGAAAAGGTTGTGTTCGGCCAGAGAAGAACCGAAGGAGAAAAGGGATTCGGCAGAAAGTAGGCAGCAACAGAAAAACAACGATGGAAAGAAGAAAAGGAAGTAAAAGAGGGGAGGCCTAGCAATCCGGCAAATAGCAAAATGTGAAGAATAAAGAAGGAAGATGAGAAACAACAGAGTGAGAAGGAAGGGAGAAGAAGTGAATTCGGCAGAGATGAAATGAAAAGAAAGAGACCTGAAACGTCAAAAAAAATACCAAAATGCAAATAACCCTCAAAAATTGCCAGAGAAAATTTGGCACTCCAACACTCTCACAAGCCGAAAATGCACCCAAATGACAACCCTTGGTCGAAATTCCCCCCTACTCAAGCTCTCCAAATTTGGCCAAACATCCCCTCACAGTCAAACTCCTTCAACTTTCCACCAAATCCTCCTTGAATTGCTCCCAGCCTCCCATTCGAAATTGTTGACCAATTCTTCAACCTCCTTTGCAGAGTTTGATCCAAACTCTACCTCTTCCACCCCCAAGACATAAAATAAAAGCCTCCATTTTCTAGTCATGGGATTCGAACCCCACTCCCCTTACCATCTCAGTGACGCCACAGCCACTAAGTCACAAGTTCTTTTTGTGACACATAAACACCCATATTTATACATAAGTCCTACTGCTATCTGCCAGTTTCACTTATGAGCAAAAATTAAAAATTTTCCAAGGTTCAGACTCGAACCCAGGGTTCCTAAAAACCCCTCAAATACACTCAAATAACTAGCCGTTCAAGCACATCATAAAATTTATGCAAATTCAGAAAAATTATAAACCCCACATTTTTGGGGCGTTACAACTCTACCCCCCTAAAAGAAATTTCGGCCTCGAAATTTACCTGGTCAGAAGAGGTGAGGGTATTGCTGTCGCATCGCCTCCTCAGGCTCCCACATTGCTTCCTCTGAACCGTGATTATGCCAAAGTACCTTGACTAACAGAACAGATTTCCTTCTTAATACTTTAACGTCACGATCCAGTATCCGCACCGGTTCTTCCTCAAAACTCAGATCAGGTCTAACCTCGATCTCCTCCACCGGCACTATATGCGAGGGATCAGAGTGGTATCGTCTCAGCATGGAAACGTGGAACACAACATGTATCTGATTAAACTTAGGAGGTAACTCCAGTCGATAGGCGACCGGTCCCCCATGCTTTAATATCCGGTAAGGTCCAATGAATCTAGGGCTCAATTTGCCTCTCCTTCCAAACCTCAAAATCTTCTTCCATGGTGAGACCTTCAAGAAGACATAACCCCCCTATAGAGTACTCTATCTCCTTACGCTTTAAATCGGCATACGACTTCTGTCTATCAGATGCTTCTTTTAACCGATCTCGGATTAACTTTACTTTTTCTTCGGTTTCAGAAACTAGCTTTGGCCCCAACACTCGCCCCTCACCCAGATCTATTCCACAAGTAGGGGTACAACATCTACGACCATATAACGCCTCGTACGGTGCCATATGAATACTGGATTGGTAGCTATTGTTATATGCAAACTCTGCTAACGGCAAGTAGTCTTCCCAACTGCCTCTGAAATCAATTACACAGCTTCTTAGCATGTCCTCCAATATCTGAATCACCCTCTTCGACTGACCATCCGTCTGAGGGTGAAACGCCGTACTGAAATCCAATCTCGTAAGCAATGCATCGTGTAAATTTTTCTAGAATCGAGATGTGAATATAGGGTATCTGTCCAAAATGATAAACATCGGTACCCCATGCAGTCTCACAATCTCAGCCACGTATAGCTTAGCCAACTTCTGCAGCGAATAATCAGTGCGGACCGGTATGAAGTGGGCAGATTGAGTCAGTTGATCAACAATAACCCATACCGAATCCTTCTTAGTAAGCATCAAGGGTAGCCCACTAACAAAGTCCATGGTTACCCTCTCCCACTTCCAGAGTGGAATCTTAATGGGTTGCAGTAATCAAGAAGGTAGTTGATGCTCAGCCTTAACTTGCTGGCATGTCAGACACTTACTCATGAAATCTATAACCTTGTGCTTGAGCCCTGGCCACCAGTACAATTCACGTAGATCTCGATATAACTTGTTTCCGCCAGGATGCATAGCGTATGGACTACCATGCACCTCCCGCAGTATAGACTGCCTTAACTCAGAATCCCTCGGTACACAGACTCTCCCACGAAAGCATAGCACTCCCTCACTACTCAGCCCAAAATCCGCAGTCTCCCCCTTCTCAACAAGTCGGAAATGAGGGACCAACAATTCATCTAGCAACTGCTTCTCCTTAATTTGATCCATCCACGTCGGTCTTACTTGAAGTTCAGCCAACAGGCTACAATCCTCAAACAGGCTGAGATGAGCAAATATTGCTCTCAAATCAGATACAATCTTACGGCTCAGTGCATCTGCTACTACGTTAGCTTTACCCGGATGGTACTCAATCGAGCAATCATAATCCTTAAGCAACTCTATCCATCTTCGTTGCCTAAGATTCAGCTCCTTCTGAGTAAGGAGGTACTTGAGACTTTTATGGTCGGTGTAAATAATAGACTTCTCATCGTATAAATAATGCCTCCAAATCTTCAATTCAAAAACCACTGCAGCTAACTCCAAATCGTGAGTGGGGTAATTAGTCTCGTGAGGCTTCAGTTGGCGGGACGCGTAAGCAACCACCTTACCCTCTTGCATCAACACACATCCTAATCCAGTGTGCGACACATCACAGTAAATAATGAATTCCTTCCCAGACTCCGGCTATATTAACACTGGGGCTTCAGTCAGAACCTTCTTCGATTTCTCAAAACTCTCCTGCTGCTTATCAGTCTAGTTGAAAGGTACCCCTTTGTGTAGTAACTTAGTCAGAGGTGCAGCAATCAGTGAGAACCCCTCAACAAAACGTCTGTAATACCTAGCCAGACCCAGAAAACTTCGAATCTCAGATACAGTCTTTGGTGGTTTCCAATCCAACACGGCTTCAATTTTCCTAGGATTAACCCGAATCCCCTCGGCAGACACCACGTGACCCAGAAATGTCACTTCTCACAACAAGAACTCACACTTGCTGAACTTTGCATATAGCTACTTTTCCCTCAGTATTTGCAAAACAATTCGAAGATGTGCATCATGATCCTCGTAGGTTCTTGAATACACCAAGATGTCATCTATAAACACCACTACAAACCGGTACAAATAGGGCTGGAATACCCAGTTCATCATATCCATGAAAGCAGCTGGTGCATTCGTCAACCCAAACGGCATGACCAGAAACTCGTAATGCCCATAACGAGTCCTGAACGCGGTCTTGAACACATCCGCCTCCTTAACCCTTAGCTGATGGTACCCAGATCGAAGATCTATCTTGGAGAAAACCGAAGCTCCTCGTAGCTGGTCGAATAGATCATCTATCCTTGGTAAAGGGTACTTGTTCTTAATCGTCAGTTTGTTCAGTTGACGATAATCGATGCACATGTGCATGGACCCATCCTTCTTCTACACGAACAACACTGGTGCTCCCCATAGAGACATACTCGGCCGAATGAAACCTCAGTCCGGTAGTTCTTGAATTTGATCCTTTAACTCAACCAGCTCCTTTGGCGCGATTTTATATGGGGCGATAGACACCGGAGCTATTCCAGGTAAGAGCTCAATGCCGAATTTGACCTCACGGTTTGGAGGCAACCCGGGAATATCTTCAGGAAATACATCCGAAAACTCCTTCACAGTTCTAACATCCCCAACAGAAGGACCTTTAGGATCAGACATGCTGACATAAGCTAAGAACGTCTCGCAACCCTTGCGAACCAGCTTCTCGGCCCTCAATGCTGAGATTACATTAGACAGATAATCCCTTCGCTCCCCTATCACAACCACCTCCTAATCCTCAGAAGACTTCAATACCACACGCTTAGCAGCACAGTCCAAATTCGCACGGTGTTTTACTAGCCAATCCATGCCCAAAATAAGATTGAACTCGCCAAACGGCAGTTCCATCAAATCCGACGGAAAGACAACCCCTTGGACCTCTAGGGGCACGTCTCTACATAGCTTATTCACTCCAATCGACTGTCCCAATGGACTTATCACCGTTATTTCACTATCAGTAATTTCGAACTAAATACCCAACGTCCCAGACACAGTACATGTAACATACGAATGTGTCGACCCAATATCAATTAAAGCGGTATATGGTATATTATAAATGAGGAACGTACCAGTTATGATGTCAGGAGCGTCGCCATCCTCTCGGTGTCGAGGAGCATAGACCAAAGCTGGCTGTCTCGCCTCAGTATTACCGGCACCTCTGCTCGGTGCTCCACGACTTCTACCCAAACCATTTCCCCCTCTGGCCTGACCACGGCCTCTCGGTGGCTGCTGACCACCTCTCCCTGGCTGAACATAGCCTTGACATGCGGCTTGCGTGTGAAAAGGCCTCTGAGTACAGTTTTTAACCTGATGATCCCTGAACCCACATCTGAAGCACGCCCCAGTTCTTTTCCAGCACTCACCCTAGTGAGATCTCCTACAATCAGCGCAAGGTTGCAGTCTGACAGCAACAACAGGAACCCCAGCTCGAGCTGGCCCACCAAATCTAGGCTTTTTCTTAGGCCCACCAAAAGAACTTGAGGGCCCAAAATCCCTCTTACTTCTGCCCCTATCCTTCTCACGGTTCTGTCGCTCTGAGCGTTTCACGTCCTCGGTAATTTTTGCATTCTCAACAAGGGCAGCAAAGTCTCTTTCCCTCTACGGAGCTATCAACACCCGCAACTCATCTCGGAGGCCATCCTCGAACCGCACACAGCGTTCATACTCAGTTGCGACTATGGCCCGAGCATACCAGCTCAACCGCAGGAACTCTGCCTCATACTCTGCTACAGACCTATTCCACTGGATCAGACTCAGAAATTCCTTCCTCCGGGCATCCACATAACTCGCCCCAACATATTTTCCTTGGAAGGTCGCCTTAAAGAAGTCCCATGTCAAGCGATCGACCTGCGTGCCTTCCCTCACAGTGAGCCACAACTGATATGCTTCGTTTCACAGTAAAGACACTGCTCCTTTTAGTTTCTGCTCCACAGTACAATCAAGATCGTCCATTATCTGCTCGGTAGCCTCTAACCAATATTCTTCCACATTCGGGGCTACACCCAAAATGTCCCTGAAGATTTCTGCTCCATTAGACCGGAGTCGCTCAGAAATTGACCCTCGGCCCACTGATCCAGTACTTGCTCCAGCAACCCTCTAGAGAACCCGTAGCATTACTTGGGATAGAGCATCATCCCCAACGGCTCGGTCATGGGACCCGTCTCAGTTATTGGTGAGGCTGGTGCCTCCCTAGCAGGCATATGTCCCGATGCTAAAGACCCAACCCTAGCACCTCGGCCTCTCCCGTAGCCACGTGTACCCCTTCTGCGACCTCTTGTGCTCATATCGATATCGCGTATTTATCTGATTTAAGATTTTTATGCATCAGTTTATAATTCCAATAATCAATAACAGATATTTTATGATTAACAGTAATTAAAGTTGTTTTCGCAGATCAAGACCTCACTATAGTTTTCAGTCTTCTATAGTTTCAGTTTACTCTAGCTAAAGAGTTTCAGTGCACTACTACAATCCCTAGTAGTTTCTCAGTATAATCATTTCAGTATATAACAGAAAACAGTGTCAGAGAACTTACAGATTTGGCGCCAGAGACTCGGTGTGCCACACTTTCAGTAACAACTTTTCTTTCTAAACCAAAATTTAGAAAGATTTAGAAAATTTTCAAAAACCCATTCCACAGCCGAGTTTTGCAACTTGGCTATGATACCACTAAATGTAACACCCTAAACTCAGACTAGACGTTACGACCGGATCTAACGTGTCACATCAAAGTGTCATTTGAAAACTGAGTTTGTCGATAAAAGTTCGGTACTAAGTTTTATATCCCGATTAACAATTGTTTTGAAAATGTCAGTGTTGTAAAACCCTGTTGTCCGATTATAGGTCGTATCAATTTTTATAAGCTTATCAATTTGAAATAAAACCGCGAAAGCCTTTTCTAGTTGTACACTTTAAGAGTTGAAAACATGATTTTCATAAAGAAACAGTTATTGTTTTAAAAACCTATGTTTCCTAGTCTAGCGAGTTGAAGTAAAGAGAAAACACCAAAGAAAAATTAAAACCCCAAATGGCCTTATTACATAATTATTAACCTAATATATTAATAATAAAATAACTAAGTCTAAGAGTAAAACATACCAAGCGTGTGGCCACCTCCGAGTCCCTCACAGCTCCAAATCATCTAACGTTGAGGATTACCTGTACAGTTAAAAGAAAAGGGTGAGTTACGAGAACTCAGTGTGTAATCCCCTACCATACAGTAAAAGTCTAGGCCCGAGCCTTCTTTAGAAACAGATCAGTTTGGGCTTTAGCCCTATACAGTATCAGAGTGGGTCTACGCCCAAATCATAATAGTGCAGTACAGTGATGCAACCTAACCCAGTCCAGCCAACACACCACCCGTACCAACCAACACACCATGTGGGGACCATGTCGACCCACCCAGCCAACACACCAATAACGCAACATAACTGCTAACAATAACACAACGAAGCTGCTAATAACAGTAAGCGTGGCCATGCCACTAAAGATAGAATATGTGGCGAAGCCACTAGATCAGTAAAACGTGGCAGAGCCACTAATACAGTACTTCCTCTAATTACAAATCCCAATCCCAATGCAGAATGTCATGTCATAAATAACTCGTGTATGCAGTATGTCACAATCATAATCAGTTATACAAATTTTACACATACATCACTTACACTACCACTAGGGGTATAACGGTCATTTTGTCGAGTAGAGGTAAAACGGTAATTTCACCCCGCGGGGGTATTTTGGTAATTTTACCCATCGAGGGTATTTCGGTAATTTTACCCATCGAGGGTATGTTAGTAATTTTAGTCCTATAACGGCCTTTCTGAAGGCCTAAAGTTGCCTCGAGCGACACATATACCCTTTTTGGTCGAAACGGTGCAATTGGGCCCAAAGCCTAATTTTCGGCCCAAGTGGGCCCACACGCTCGTGTGGCCTATTCAACCCAATTCTGGGCGCAGCTATGCGAACCTTGCAACCCAATCCATTATCGAACACTATCGTGAATTTTACCCACGTGGGGCCCATCTCGGCCCAACGAGGCCCATTACGACCTAAGCCCACTAGAATTTTCGTGGTAGCCTCAGCGGTCTATCGCCAACGATGGTGGCTCAGTTTGTCTCTACGAGCGCTCGCACGCTCGTGAGCCCTCAGATGTCGAAGTTTCGGCTTATCAGTTTTTTGGCTTTAGCTGATTCACAATTAATTCGGGGTGTGAATACACACCTTCATTCGTCATATTGACAGAACCAAAATCGGGTGTACGATTACACACCTGTTACGAGTTATAGTTTGAAGCGCTTCCAAGACACCTATGATAACAACCGTCCATTAATTAGTCACAAACTCTTGTTAAACCATAGTATTGAAACGCTTTAATCAACTCACTTTACTTAGCACGAAATGAAAGATCCCTTGTAGTGAAACAATAATCGGCCTACCCCTAGGTTAAGGAAATCGAGTCCTTAGCAAGATTCGACGAGAAAGAAAGTGTTTGCAATATGTATTCCCATGGCAACTAGGGAAAAAGCCTTTCGGCCCCAGAGAAAAAAATCGAATAAAGAGAAAAAGCCAACCCAGATATAGTCACCACTTACCAACCAATCGAAGAGATTCGAAACTGATTAGAACAAAGAGGAAAAGATACCTCGGCCCTAATAGATTCGGCCTAAACAAGAAGAACCAAGGTTTAATGTTCTACTAGCTTTGCAAAGAGAAGAGGAGAATAATAAGAGGAAAAAGAAAAGGTTGTGTTCGGCAAGAGAAGAACTGAAGGAGAAAAGGGATTCGGCAGAAAGTAGGCTGCAGCAGAGAAACAACGATGGAAAAAAGAAAATAAAGTAAAAGAGGAGAGGCCTACCAATCCGGCAAATAGCAAAATGTGAAGAAGAAAGAAGGAAGACGAGAAACAACCGAGTGAGAAGGAAGGGAGAAGAAGTGAATTCGGCAGAGATGAAATGAAAAGAAAGAGACCTAAAACGTCAAAAAAATACCAAAATGCAAACAACCCTCGAAAAATGCAAGAGAAAATTCGGCACTCCAACACTCTCACAAGCCAAAAATGCACCCAAATGACAACCCTTGGCCAAAATTCCCCCTACTCAAGCTCTCCAAATTCGACCAAACTCCCCCTCACATTCAAACTCCTTCAACTTTCCACCAAATCCTCATTGAATTGCTCCCAGCCTCCCATTCAAAATTGTTGACCAATTCTTCAACCTCATTTGCAGAGTTTGATCCAAACTCTACCTCTTCCCCCCTCAAGACATAAAATAAAAGCCCCCATTTGCTAGTCATGGGATTCGAACCCCACTCCCCTTGCCATCTCAGTGACGCCACAACCACTAAGTCACAAGCTCTTTTTGTGACACATAAATACCCATATTTATACATAAGTCCTACTGCTAACTGCCAGTTTCACTTATAAACACCCATATTTATACATAAGCCCCCATTTTCTTGTCATGTTAATATCTCTTTCGAGACTAAAAACAACTGACTCTAGGTTGATTAATTGAAATCTCTTTCTAATTAAAACCCCTATCGTCGCATTAACTCGATCTATGGATTTCCTTATTAGATTTGACTCTAATCCGACAGATTTATGTTATCCTATTTCTAGGGTTGCAATCAACTCCGCTTAATTATGCTAGATCTTCTCTTAAACAGGGACTTTTGCTCCACTAAATAAGCACATTAGACTTGAATTAATATCCTGAAAATATTAAAGCAAGGGTTAAGAACACATAATTAAGAACAAGAATAAGTATTTATCATGTAATTCAGATAATTAAATAATAAGATTCATCTAGGTTTCATCCTCCCTAGGTATTTAGGGAGTTTAGTTCATAACGTAAAAGGAAAACATCTTAGAATTAAGAAAACAAGAAGACATAAAGAACCCAAAAACTTCTAAAAAACTTGATGGAGATCTTCAATCTTGGAGTGGATCTTGCTTCTGAGATGATTCCAATGGCTTCCTTCGAGTTATTTCTTTGATCTACTCTACGTCCTCCTTTAGGTCCTCTTCTAGTGTGTATTTATAGACTTTAGAATGCTCAAAAACCCTAAAAATTGGGTTTTTCCACGTAACAGGGAAGTAGGGTGCGAAATCGACATGGGCTGGCACATGGGCGTGTACCCAGCCCGTGTGGATCCTGAAAACTCCGATTTTGGCCCCTTTTTGCTCCTTTTGCTCCCAAATGCTCTCATAAGTATAGAAACATGAATTTAAGGGATTAGGAGCATCAAATTCACTAATTCTCATCATGAATCATCCAAAAATATGCCAAGCATGGAATTAAAATATGTTACATTTATGGTTTATCATGTTTGAAGATGAATTATGAAAGATATGTGATAGATTAACATAGTTTGTCTTTGAATTTTTGATGAATTTGAGTAATTTGGACTTAATTGAGAAAATAATATTTTGAGGGACTAAATTGTGAAATAAATGAAATGTATGGATTGGTATGATCATAGTGAACATTCGACTAGGCATGGGTGATATGAAATTTGGTGTATTTTGTGATTTTATGAAATAGGGACTAAAATGTCAAAATGTGAAAATATGAGGGCTAATTTGTAAATTACTCTAAATATGTGTTTTTGAATTGAGTTGAATGATTTGGTGAATAAATGGATTAAATTTGAATATGTATAGATCAAGAACCAAAGAAAACAAACTTAGATCGTGGGAAATCGAAAGTGATCGAATAGTCGAGTCCGTACGTTATCCGAATCCGAGGTAAGTCTATATACAAATAAATGTATTTACATTGATATATGTATGTTCATATGAAAATTTATAATGATGAATGTATAAGAGATGATGAGTACATGAAATCTAAGATAGTATCGACATGGTGTCAACATCCGAAAAAGTCCCGTACGAACCTAGGAATAGATAGGATTACATATGTCATAACATAGGTGTCCAATATGTGATATCGTGTAAGACCACGTCTGAGATGTTGGCATCAATATGAGACATCATGTAAGACCACGTCTGGGACGTTGGCATTGATTTGAGATTTACGTGTAAGAACATGTCTGGGACATTGGCATCGTATTGATTCGTGTACAGTGGCATCGATATCTAGTTACATGTGAGACCACGTCTGGGACGTTGGCATTGTACAACTATTCCAAGCATTCTGAGTATCCTATTTGATTCCGAACAGTTCAACGGGCAAATTCGAGAAATGAAAGTCTACGTGAAATGTATAAATGAATTAGGTACGTTTGTATTGTACACTAAGCAAGTGTATGAAAGGTAAGTGTTTATATGAATTTACCTGGATAAGATATGTGAATGGGTTTGATAAAGTACAATGTGGTATGCGAATGAATGAACTATAATCTAATGAAGTACAAGGTGATGCATATATGTTGGTAAGCAAATGGCTAACCAAATAAGCCATGGAGAATTATGATTGTGCAAATGAGATATTAGTGATCTTATATTTCAGATGAATAATGAATGCTTAAATGTTAAATTTATTTGTCACAGTTTCAAGAGTTGACTGACAGAGGGTTTGCAAGACCGAGTTTCTCACCTTGGGGTGCTCTTGTTCTGTTTGTGAAAAAGAAATATGGCACGATGAGAATGTGTATTGATTATCGTCAGTTGAACAAGGTGACTATAAAGAAAAAATATCCTCTGCCCAGAATTGATGATTTATTTAATCAGCTTAAAGGAGCCACTGTGTTTTCAAAGATAGATCTGAGATTGGGATATTACCAATTCTTGCAGTAAAAGATTCGGATATTCCAAGATCGCTTTGAACGAGGTACGAGCATTATGAGTTTTTAGTTATGCCTTTCAGACTAACCAATGCTCCTGCTATTTTTATGGATCTGATGAACAGAATTTTTAGACCGTACTTAGATCAATTTGTTGTTGTATTCATTGACGACATCATGATTTATTCACGTGATGAGATTGAGCATACTGAGCATCTGAAAATTGTTTTGCAAACTCTGCGAGATAAGCAATTGTATGCAAAGTTCAGTAAATGTCAATTTTTGTTGCGAGAAGTTGGTTTTCTGGGACATATTGTATCAGCCTCTAGAATACGAGTGGATCCGAGTAAGATTTTTGCTATTCTAGAATAAAAACCTCTGAAGAATGTGTCTGAAGTTTGCAGTTTTTTGGGACTTGCTGGTTATTATCGACGGTTTGTAAAAGGATTTTCGATGATAGCTACTCCGTTGACTAGATTACTTCAGAAAGATGTGAGATTTGAATGGTCCGATAAATGTCAGAAAAGATTTGATCAGTTGAAAGCCCTTTTGACCGAAGCTCCAGTGCTAGTACAGCAAGAATCGGGTAAAGAATTCGTGATTTATAGCGATGCTTCATTGAATGGTCTAGGATGTGTTCTGATGCAGGAAGGCAAAGTCATAGCTTATGCATCGAGACAATTAAAGCCACATGAAAAGAACTATCCGACACACGATCTTGAGTTGCTGCAATTGTTTTTGCATTAAAGATTTGGCGTCATTATCTTTTCGGTGAGAAATGCCACGTGTTTTTAGACCATAAAAGTTTGAAGTACCTAATGACTCAGAAAGACTTGAATCTGCGACACAAAAGATGGTTAGAGCTGTTAAAAGACTATGAACTTGTGATAGATTATCATCCGGATAAAGCAAATGTAGTTGCCAATGCTTTGAGTCAGAAATCACTGTTTGCATTACGTGCTATGAATGCTCACTTGGACCTGTCTGATGATGGTTCAATTTTGGCGGAATTGAAAGCTAAATCGTTGTTCTTACAAAAAATATGTGATGCTGAGAAAGTGGATAATGAAATGTTAGCGAAACGAGCTCAGTGTGATTCGAACTTTGATTTTGAATTTCGAGTTAATGAAAATGATTGTTTGAGATTTCGAGATCGAAGTTGCATTCCGAGAAACCCAGAGTTGATTCAGTTGATTTTGAATGAAGCACATAATAGTCGCCTATCTGTTCATTCGGGTAGTACAAAGATGTATCATGATCTGAAGCAACACTATTGGTGGTCTGGTATGAAAAGAGATATCTCTGATTTTGTGTCGCAATGTTTAGTCTATCAGCAAGTTAAAGCTGAACATCAGGTTCCATCTGGGTTGTTACAACCGATTCTGATTCCCAAGTGGAAATGGGATAGAGTGACGATGGACTTTGTTTCCAGATTGCCATTGACTACGAGAAAGAAAGATGCAATTTGGGTCGTAGTTGATCGATTGACGAAATCTACCTATTTTATTCTGGTACGATCTGATTACTCACTTGATAAGTTGGCTGAGCTTTATATTTCTGATATTGTGAGATTGCACGGAGTGCCATTGTCTGTTGTGTCTGATAAAGATCCGAGATTTACATCACGATTCTGGAAGAAATTGCAAGAAGCTTTAGGTAAAAAATTGCATTTCAGTACGGCTTTTCACCCGCAGACGGATGGCCAGTCCGAACGGATCATTCAGATACTCGAAGATATGTTGAGATGTTGCATCCTTGAGTTTAATGGTACGTGAGAACAATATTTGCCATTGATTGAATTTGCGTATAATAAATTTTTTTAGTCGAGCATCAAAATGGCACCTTATGAAGCTTTGTACGGACGTAAATGTCGAACACCTTTGTACTGGTCAGAACTTAGTGAAAATAAATACACGGGGTTGATTTGATAAAAGACACTGAACAGAAAGTGAAAGTAATCCGTGATAGTCTGAAAGCAGCGTCTGATCGTCAGAAGTCCTATGTAGACTTGAAAAGAAAAGACATTGAATTCAAAATTGGTGATAAAGTATTTTTAAAAGTATCTCCATGGAAGAAAGTACTCCGATTCGGACGTAAAGGCAAATTGAGTCCGTGGTTCATTGGGCCGTATGAGATCATTGAACGAATTGGACCTGTTGCATATCGATTGTTGTTGCCATCGGAATTAGAAAAGATTCACAATGTATTTCACGTGTCAATGCTTCATTGATACAGATCTGATCCATCACATGTGATCCCCCCGTCTGAGATTAAAATCCGATCTGATATGACTTACGTGAAAGAACCGATCTGTATCTTAGCTTGCGAAGTGAAAGAATTGCGAAATAAGAAAATTCCGTTAGTAAAGGTACTGTGGCATCGGCACGGAGTTGAAGAGGCTACGTGGGAGCCTGAAGATACAATGAGACAACAATATCTGAACCTATCTAACGGTAAGATTTTCGGGGAAGAAAATCCCTAAGGGGGGAGAATTGTAACAGTCCGGTTTAGACCTTAGTCAGAATAGTGGTTTCGGGACAAAAAATCTGAGTCAAAAAAATATTTTATAATTATTTTCTGAAGTCTTCAGCGTGTGAATTAGTATGTGTGAATGATCGCTGTAAATCAGAGTTTTAAAATTTATAAAAGAATGATCGAACCTGGAAACTAACTTTGACAACGATTGAGGCAAGTGCACCTATCGAACAGTAGTATAGCTTAGGCAAGACCAGATTATCGAACCCAAAGGAACTAAAAGTACTAATACTCACCGTCTTTTTATTATTTAGCCTTAATATAAAGTGATGGTTGTTTAAACTAAAAACTAATCTACTACTAAGCTAAGACGCAAAGACAAAAAGAATGAAGTCGGGAAAGAACTTTTGGAAAAACTCAGTTGACTCAAGCGATACCCTTAGGAAAAATCCACCTAGACTTCACTTGTTATTTAACCTTGAACCATATGATTTATTTACTTAGCTTGATCCGTGAGACTCCCTAACGTATATTAAACCCTCCCACGAGGCGAATAACGTCTAACCCTAGGTTAATTAGTGGAACTCTCGTTCGCTTATAATAACCCCCTAGAATAGCAGTAAATCGATCTGTGGACTCCCATATTAGGTTTCACCCTAATCCGGCAAAATCTCGTCACCCTATCTCTAGGCGTGCGATCAACTCCGCTTAATCATGTTGGATCTACTCTTAGGCAGGGTCTATTACTCCTCCACCTAAGCACATTAGATTTGGATTAAGTTCACACAATTAAGAACAAACTAAGTTATTATCATATAATTCAAAAAACCAAATAACAAGATTCATCCCCTTTGGGTATCCGAAGGTTTAGTTCATAATAATAAAAGATAACATCCCAGAAGAAAAGATAAAACAAAACATAAGAAATCCCTAAACCCCCCTGAAGGAATTGAAGAGGAGATCCCCCGTCTTGAGTAGAATTCGCTTCTTGAGATGGATCAACTGCTATCTTCGAGTGATTCCCACAAATCGACCTTTTGGCTTGGCTTTTTAGCCTAGCTTTCCGCCCCTTTCACCGGTACCTAGGGTGTATTTATAGGCTTTTGAAACACGCTTCTTTCTCCCTAAGTATCCTTTCCTAATGAAATTGCTCTTCCACCAAGAGAGCACGCCATGGCACACACCCGTAAATCGTGGCGGTGCCGTGTTCAACATCTGTTGAATGAGGCACGGCCGTGTAAGTCGTGGTAAGGCCGTGTTCTAGTAGGAATAGTGGCACGCCGCGTGTTGAAGTCCGTCGGTAGTCTTGATTTCGTGGCTTGGCCCAATTTGGTCCGTTTTAAGCCCGTTTCTCATTCTTTTCGTCATCCGGTGCCTTCCTAAGTATAAGACATGAAAAGAAAGGATTAAGAGCACCTTTTTACATAAATTGGGGATTAATTTATCCAAAAGCATACTAAATGTGGGCTTAGAATATGTTACTTTTATGGTTTATCAAATACCCCCACATTTAAGCTTTTGCTTGTCCTCAAGCAAAATTCTCAACTTACAATTAAAACGAACTTCCTGTAATTCATAATTCCTATTGATAGTGTCTCATAATAACTCATAGATAATTTATACATGGATAATTTAATTCAAAGTGTCCTAAAAATTCAAACAATATAAGTCATAGATTTTGTAGCACAAAACATAGGTGTTTCCCTTCATCTAAATAATTACCTCTAATTCGAAATCGACAAGGATTGACATCCTCACAAAAGATTCACTCAAATCACTCAAAGTGTTTAAGGTTCAAAATTTAGACACTCAAAAGTCGAACATAAAGAGTTAATCCCATAGGCTTGCATGAAAATCACATCTCCACCACTGAAATATGAAATGAAACACAAATCAAAAGGTCTTTGTTAGGGTTGTAACGGGGCTAGGGTTAAGGTGTGGAGTAAGGCTGAATTAGAGGGTTAGAATCGAGATTGAATTGACAAATTACCTAACTAAGAACTAATGACTAATTACATCAATTGAAAACTAATAATGCTAACACTACGAGCTTCTTCTTCGATATCTGGGATTCAAGCATATAAGCTCATTTAATCACAACTAATAATGAATAATGAATATACTTTTGAATTTTTTTTTAAGAACAAATCATAATTACATAACTAAAATAGAAAACATAGTTAGGCTATTAATCAAATCAAATCTCGATATAAGGGTAGTCAAAAGGAATGGTGATAACAAAAACAAAGGGGTTCTGGGTTAATATTAGTGGGTGAGTTAATAGATAGGGTTGTTAGGATTAAAAGGGGTTCACTAGGGGTTAGTTATGGAGGTAGGCTTTTTATGGAATTAGTGGGTTAAAACCTAGGTGCCTTCATCATCTCTGTGTATCAAATCAAAAAAATGTGGTCTCGACATGTATAATCGATGCAAGTTCTAGAATAACAACTCAGTGTTGACATACTCATAATCAATAAAGTGAGCAAGAAAAAGAATATATGCTCTATAAGGCTCAAAATCTCACAAAAATAATGGGTATTTTGATGTCAACCTCGTAAATTTCAAACTTCAAAGTAATATTTAAACTCAGCTCGACAACCTAGAAAAATTTTAAATTTCTGAAAAATAGACTTATCATGCTTGATTCTTTAGTATTCTTCAAATTTAATTATCAATGCACAATTATCAATGACTTAATCTGAAACATATCAATAAAATTCATAAATCATCAGAAATTTCATCCTAATTAGTAATATGAGTAAATTACTTTCAAACAAGACTAAATTCAGGCTTTGAGTTAGGTATCCTTTTAGGTTGTTCACCCCCCACACTTAAGATGTACATTGCCCTTAATGTACAAAGATATATAACAACCTTGTAATAAAATCATCAGATATGGGGATAAGTGAAAACTTCCTGAATTTTCGGATGATTCCTTGAGAGGAGATTGTGTCTTTGGTGTTGGTGATGGCCCGTCTGAATGACGAACCTGCGCTAGATGAAGAAATTGGGAGGCTCGTAGAGAATTAGCCAGGGATCATTAAGACATAATTAAAGTAAACTAAATATAAAATTAAGGACAATGAAGATAAAGAGAAGGAGACTAAGAAGAAAACTAAAATTAAGAGAAAAGATGAATAGACTGGGAGGTCCTTATTGTTGGGTATGATTTCTAAGGCTGAGGTTATGGTGGTGGTGGTGGCGTGATTCCCAAGCAGCCTTTAGAACCTAAAATTAAGAAATTAAGATAAAATAAGCTAAATTAAGTAGAAGAGAAGTAAAGATAAGGAAAGTAAAGGAGAAGATAAAAATAAAAGAACAGATAATTTGTCTCAAAGACCCTTGGCTTGTTGTTTGAATGAAGCTGTCGGCATGAACTCATGTGAATCGGTCTCCTTTGAGGAGCTTGGCCTTTTACGCTCCTTTTCCATGGATATGATTTTGATGTAGCTCAAGAGTCTAAGAATTTATTAGGAAAAGGAAAAAAGGAAAAAGAGAGAAAAGAAAGGAAGAAGGAAAGAAGAAAGAAGTGGGTTAAGAAGAGAAAGGAGAGGGGTATGGTGTTTAAATAAAATTTCAGGTCTGGCAGTTCCCCACGCCCGTGGGTTGAGGGTGTGTCGATTTACACGGCCGCCTCGCACGGCCGTGCGCTAGGGCGTGTTGGCTCCCCACGCTCGTGTCTAGCCTGTGTTCGACAAGTCAGTATATTGGCACAAGATTAACCCAAACGCGCGCGTGTGCAGCCCGTGGTTGGCAAGTCAGTAGCTTCACAAGGCCATAGAGCACGGCCATGTCACTTTTTCAGTGCCCATGGGAGAGTGGTTGAGTTCGTGATTGCCAGAAATTAGTTCATTCTGACTTGTACTGTCCTGCCATGTTAGTACCAAGATTCTTGAGGTACACAGCCATGTGTCCTGGAATTATGCACCCCTTGTTAGTTTATAACTACGTGTTCAAAAAGAAAATAAGAAAAGAAAAATAAATTCAAAGCAAAATGTCAGAATAAATTATGTTAGTGCTCGGGTTGCCTCCCGAGAAGCGCTCGTTTATAGTCTTAAGCTAGACTCTCTTCTCGTTTGCATCTTCAGGGTGGTTTGAGGAGTTGGAAGTCCTTCCTCATGTTATTATCTGTATCCTCGTGAAAAGATTTAAGTCGAGATGCGTTTATAGTAAAAGTACCAAAAATAGGATTACTTACCTCATCAAGCTTTCGTATGGGAAAATAATGTTACCCTAAAAGGTATTTCTTTGTTTGTGTTAGGGTCCGGAGGAGATATTCAAGGATCTGCTTCATCTAATAGTACCTTGTCCCCTATTTTGAAGTGGTTCGTTGTTCCTATAAGCTCTTCTGGGGGCTCTTTAGATTTTATCTTGTGTGGTTCAGGTTCTTCGTCGTGTATCCCTAATTTCTCCTTGAAGTGTGTTTTCCACTGCCTAGATCATCGAATCGAATCCCTTGATCTTCATGAACTACTTCCTTGTTGGCTTGGGGTTTAGGATCGGGTTCGGCTTGTATTCTTTGGTGGTGCTTCCTGAAAATAAGGGTTAACCGAATGGTTATCGTGAGAATTTACGTTCTCACCTTGATTACTCGATGTTCTAGCCGAGTCGAGAGCCTTGATGGTGACTGTCTCATTACCTACACAAAGTATGAGTTCTCCCGCATCAACATCAATTTTAGTCCCGGCAGCTGCTAAAAGGGGTCTTCCTAAAATTAGGGGATCGAGTTATCCTCATCCATGTCTATGACAACAAAATCTCTTCGGGAAAATGAATCATCAATTTTACAAGAACATCTTCGATAATACCCTAAGAATTCTAACGAGTTTTATCACCTAATTGAATGCCGATCCTAGTTTGTTTTGGTTTCCCTAGACCTAATTGTTTAAACAATTTATAAGGCATGACACTTATGCTTGCCCCTAAATCAGCTAACGCATTATCAACAGTTAGTCTACCAATTAAACATGGAATTGTAAAACTCCCTGGATCTTTTAGTTTCTATGGTAGCTTATTTTGCAAGATTGCTGAGCACTTTGCGTTGAGTTCCACATGCGAATCTTCATCTAGTTTCCGCTTGTTTGTTAGAAACTTCTTTAAGAATTTCCTGGAATCAGGCATCTGCGAAAGAGCTTCGAGGAGTGGTAAGTTAATGTGTAATTTCTTTAAAAGTTTAAGAAACTTACCGAACTGTTCCTCTGTGCCGTCTCTCTTCAATGCTTTGGGGTAAGGTATGCGAGGTTGGTATGCTTTGATTATCGGTTTTTGCTTTTCTTGGATTACCTTAGCTTTACCTTTTTCAACCTCATTTCGTGTTGGACTGGATTTGTCTACTTCTTCGCTTTCTTGAGCTGTTATGGCTTGGATTTGCTCCTTTGGATTGATCTCCGTGTTGCTTGGTAGACGCCCTTGTGGTTGTTCGGATAATAGCTTCGCAAATTGTCCGACTGACTCAGTAATTTCCCCAATTGCCTTTGTAAGTCCTCCAACTTGGTTCTCGATCTTTTTGATCGATGTTTGTTGGGTGTCGAGCGTTACCTCAGTCTTTCGGAGACGGGCCTCTGTGGATGCTATGAATTTGTTCAACGTCTCTTCAAGATTCGGCTCATTTTCCTGTGGATAGGGCTGATTTTGGAAGTTCCGAGGAGGTTGTCTTTTTTTGAATTCCTTGATTTCCTTGTCCTCCCATGAAAAATTTGGGTGGTTCCTCCAACTCGGATTATAATTATTACTATATGGGTTATTATTGATCCAAAATTGTTACCTATATAGTTCATCCGCTCGCTCTCTCTGTGCCCGCTTGGTAGGGTGGGTACTCGGGATTCGCCACGATTTGGCTATATGTCGCATCGCATTCTTTGGATTACCCGCGAAGAACACAAACTATCAATCTTTTTATTCATCAACTCTACCTGATTTGATAGCATGGTTACTTGCGTCGAGGTTGTAAACTCGGGTGCTTTTGTTGGCCTTGTTCTTGTAATGTGCCACTGGTAGTTGTTCAAATGACATCTCTTCAATAAACTCGTAGGTCGCCTCGGAGTTTTATTATTCGTGGTTCCACCGTGCGGCCGAATCAATTAATTGCCTCGTTGAAGGATTCACACCGTTGTAAAAGTTTGGACTTGGAGCCACAACGGTAATCCGTGGTGTGGGCATCTCCTCAAGAGATCTTTGTATCTCTCCCATGCATCGTATAATGTCTCTAAATCCATCTCGCACAAAGAAGATATATCATTACGTAACTTGGCCATTTTGGCCGGTGGAAAATATTTTAATAGAAATTTTTCGGTCATTTGTTCCCATGTAGTGATTGACCCTCATGGTAACGAGTTTAACCACTGTTTAGCTTTATTTCTTAGTTAAAAGGGAAATAATCAAGACATATGGCATCATCGAAACGCCATTTATTTTGAAGGTATCGCAGAATTCTAAAAAGTTAGCTATATGAGTGTTTGGATCTTCATCCCGCAAACCATCAAATTGAACAAAATCATTGAATCATTTGAATAGTGTTAGGCTTTAATTCAAAATTATTAGCAGCTATAGCGAGCCTAACAATACTCGATTCTCGCCTCGTTAAATGAGGTTTAGCATAATCATACATAGTACGAGGAGCATTCGATCCGCCACATCGCTTTTGTGGTGGTGGATTATTTTCGTCCATCCCTTCATAGGGATTGGATCTGTCTTCTCGCTCTCCTTGGTAATCTAGGGCTCGCCTAATTTCTCTCGCGATTTCTTCGAGCGGTAGCTTCAATATCACTGTCAGATTCTAAAGGTCCTCTCGGGTTCCTTCTAGTCATAAACTAGAGGTACCCTGCTAGGAAAAGAAAGAAAGAAAATTTAGCAAATTTAAAATTAAAACTAAAAAAAAAAAAATAAATTGCGAAAAATAAAAATAATGGCTAAAGTAATAAAAATAGAGTTTTCTTAATATTTTAGTTCCCCTAAGAACGGCGCCAAAAACTTGATCAGAAATCGAGTTTTAAAATTTATAAAAGAATGATCGAACACGAAAACTAACTCGACAATGATTGAGGCAAGTGCACCTATCGAACAAAGAGTATAGCTTAGGCAAGACCTGGGATTATCGAACCCAAAGGAACTAAAAGTACTAATACTCACCGTCTTTTTATTATTTAGCCTTAATATAAAGTGATGGTTGTTTAAACTAAAAACTAATCTACTACTAAGCTAAGAGGCAAAGACAAAAAGAATGAAGTCGGGAAATAACTTTTGGAAAAACTTAGTTGACTCAAGCGATACCCTTAGGAAAAATCCACCTAGACTTCACTTGTTATTTAACCTTGAACCATATGATTTATTTACTTAGTTTGATTCGTGAGACTCCCTAACGTATATTAAACCCTCTCTCAATGCGAATAACGTCTAACCCTAGGTTAATTAGTGGAACTCTCGTTCGCTTATAATAACCCCCTGGAATAGCAGTAAATCGATCTGTGGACTCCTATATTAGGTTTCACCCTAATCTAGCAAAATCTCGTCACCCTATCTCTAGGCGTGCGATCAACTCCGCTTAATCATGCTGGATCTACTCTTAGGAAGGGTCTATTACTCCTCCACCTAAGCACATTAGATTTGGATTAAGTTCACACAATTAAGAACAAACTAAGTTATTATCATATAATTCAAAAAATCAAATAACAAGATTCATCATAGGTTTCATCCCCTTCGGGTCACTGAAGGTTTAGTTCATAATAATAAAAGATAACATCTCAGAAGAAAAGATAAAATAAAACATAAGAAATCCCTAAAACCCCCTGAAGGAATTGAAGAGGAGATCCCCCGTCTTGAGTAGAATTCTGGCTTCTTGAGATGGATCAACTTGTTATCTTCGAGTGATTCCCACAAATCTGACCTTTTCGGCTTGGCTTTTTAGCCTAGCTTTCCGTCCCCCTTTCAGCTGGTACCTAGAGTGAATTTATAGGCTTTTGAAACACGTTTCTTTCTCCCTAAGTATCCTTTCCCGAATGAAATTGCTCTTCTCCACGGCAAAGGCACGGCCATGGCACACGCCCATGTAAATCATGGCCAGGCCGTGTTCGACACTGTTGAATGAGGCACGGCCGTGTAAGTCGTGGTAAGGCTGTGTTCTAGTAGGAATGGTGGCACGGCCGTGTGGCTTGAAGTCCAGGCCGTGCTGATTTCGTGGCTTGGCCCAATTTGGTCCGTTTTAAGCCCGTTTCTCGTTCTTTTCATCATCGGGTGCTTTCCTGAGTATAAGACATGAAAAGAAAGGATTAAGAGCACCTTTTTACATAAATTGGGGCTTAATTCATCCAAAAGCATACTAAATGTGGGCTCAGAATATGTTACTTTTATGGTTTATCAGTGAAATTTCTATGATTTAATTTGGTCATTTGTGTGCTTAATTTGAGAAAAAGACTAAATTGCATAAAAGGTAAAAGTGGCAATTTATATGTTGATGTATTGACATGGCTTATTAAGGGTGAAGTCCTTAAGTGGATATTATACCTTTGTTTATGTTAGTGGACATTTATGTCCATATTATACATGATTTTTATAAGGTTTAATAAAGGTTAAAATTGGAATTATATTATTAAATTAATTAAAATAAAACAAAAGCATGAAATTAGGCCACATTATGTTCATCTAGCCGAAAAACACAAAGAAAAATAAAAAGAAGAAGCGTGTTAGGTTTCGGCACATGCAAAGCTTGATTCAAGGTATGTTTTGCTTTGGTTTTTGATAATTTCTACGTTTTTTTAATCGTTTCTTTGTGTTCTTCAAAACCCATGCTTTAATTTTGTGAATTGATGAAGATTTTGAAAAGTGCCATTGATGAACACATGAGTTTTGTGATGTTTGAAGATGAATTATGAAAGATATGTTATAGACTAACATAATTTGTCTTTGAATTTTTGATGAATTTGAGTAATTTGGACTTAATTGAGAAAATAATATTTTGAGGGACTAAATTGTGAAAAAAATGAAATGTATGGATTGGTATGATCATAGTGAACATTCGGCAAGGCATGGGTGATATGAAATTTGGTGTATTTTGTGATTTTATGAAATAGGGACTAAAATATCAAAATGTGAAAATATGAGGGCTAATTTGTAAATTACCCTAAATATGTGTTTTTGAATTGAATTGAATGATTTGGTGAATAAATGTATTAAATTTGAATATGTATAGATCAAGAACCGAAGAAAACAGACTTAGATCATGGGAAATCAAAAGTGATCGAATAGTCGAGTCCGTACGTTATCCGAATCTGAGGCAAGTCTATATACAAATAAATGTATTTACATTGATATATGTATGTTCATATGAAAATTTATAATGATGAATGTATAAGAGATGATGAGTACATGAAATCCGAGATAGTGTCGACATGGTGTCAACATCCGAAAAAGTCTCGTACGAACCTAGGAATAGATAGGATTACATATGTCATGACATAGGTGTCCAATATGTGATATCGTGTAAGACCACATCTGGGACGTTGGCATCGATATGAGACATCGTGTAAGACCACGTCTGGGACGTTGGCATCGATTTGAGATTTACGTGTAAGACCATGTCTGGGACATTAGCATCGTATTGATTCGTGTAAGACCGCTTGTCAGACGGTGGCATCGATATCTGGTTACATGTAAGACCACGTCTGGGACGTTGGCTTTGTACGACTATTCCGAGCATTCTGAGTATCCTATTTGATTCCGAACGGTTCAATAGGCAAATCTGAGAAATGAAAGTCTACGTGAAATGTATAAACGAATCAGGTACGTTTGAATTGTACACTAAGCAAGTGTATGAAAGGTAAGTGTTTATATGAATTTACCTTGAAAAGATATGTGAATGGGTTTGATAAATTAAAATGTGGTATGCGAATGAATGAACTATAATCTAATGAAGTACATAATGATGCATATATGTTGGTAAGCAAATGGCTAACCAAATGAGCCATGGAGAATTATGAATGTGCAAATGAGATATTAGTGATCTTATATTTGAGATGAATAATGAATGCTTAAATGTTAAATTTATTTGTATATGGCTTACTAAGCTTTTGAAAGCTTACTTTGTATGTGTTTGTTCTGTTTTATAGATCGTCAAAGCTACTGAAAGGCTCGGGGATCGTCGAGGATCGTCATCACACTACTCAATACTATTTTGGTACCTTTTGAAAATGTATATAATAAGTATGGCATGTATAGGCTAGTCACTTGAATTATTTTTGAGATATGTATATAGCCATGTGATATGGCTAGGTAAATGGTTGTGATGGGTATGAGTAGTCAAGCTATATGATGCTTAGTTTGGTATGGTTTGATAGCAAATGAAATGGTCATATGAATGGTAAGCTTATTGATGCTTAGTTAGCATATTATTGATGGTAAGTTTGTGATGGATTATACTTTGAAATGCTTGTGGTTATATTGAGTTAAATGGCTTAAAATTTGTTGTGATGAAATGCTCTTGAATGAGTTGAGA
This sequence comes from Gossypium sturtianum, assembly GCA_025698515.1. Lineage (NCBI taxonomy): Eukaryota > Viridiplantae > Streptophyta > Magnoliopsida > Malvales > Malvaceae > Gossypium > Gossypium sturtianum. Next base: position 37,887,762 of record CM046950.1, read on the forward strand.
ATGATGATCAATTTGATATGTATTGGTTGCCTTTGATGCTTGGATTGATGCCTAATTGTGATTGTAGGTGAGACCCAAAGTTTGGGTGGCAATTTGGCCTTGTAAATGGCCTATAATTTCCCACACGGTTGAGCACACGGGCGTGTAGCTCGACCGTGTCCCTCGTGGTTGCATTTCATAATCAAGTCAGACTCGACCACGGGCTGGACACACGGGCGTGTGACTGGCCGTGTGGTGCAAGTCAGGCTCGACCACGGGCTGGACACACGAGCGTGTCCACGGCTGTGTGGACAAGTCAGTATGTATGCCCTATTTTGACACAGCTTAGACACACGGACGTGTCTGAGGCTGTGGGAGGCACACGGCCTGCCCACACGGGCGTGTGACCTCTACAACTTTGAAATTTTTTTTAAAATTTCTGATAATTTCTGTATGTGTTCGGTTTAGTCTCGGCCCTATTGTAAACCATGATTAAGGTCTCGTAGACCTATTTAAGGGACACTTTGATTTGATTTGATAAATTATATTATGAAATGTCTGTAAAAGTTTCCGATTCGTTCGGTAATGCCTTTAACCCTAGACCGGCGATGGTTACGGGTTAGGGGTGTTACAGGCCAATTCCATCAGTAATAAGCAGATTAGGCTTGTCGCTACAATAGAGGATGTGAACAGATCACAAAATTTGCTCTACACCTATACCAAGGCCTATAACAACTCTATTGTAGCCGTATTAAGTCAGTTAAGCCCGACCCCACTCCCAGAATTTCTAGTGTTCCCACTAATCATCCGAGATTATGAACCCTTCTCCGAAGAAGATGACTTAGGGTACCGAGACAAATCAGTGGAATCCCCTCCCATTATGCACGTCTCTGTTAATGAGAAAGAAGAGGACTCAAGGGATATTGAGGAATGTATGCGAATGATTGATAGCCTGGTCGAGGGTGACTTCATTGCTAGTCAAGAGGTGCCTACTGTTGAGGAGGAAGTTGATGTGGGAGAGGAGGAAGTCCGTGTTGCAGTTGTGAACGAGAAGGCCGAGGAAGAAAATACTAAGACAGAAGCTGCTGAGAAAGAATCCGTTGAGAACATTGTCAATGCATCCGAGTTTGTGGATGTAACTACTGATAATTTGAAGCGAGATGGAGCTAGACCGGCGAAAGCTACAGAGGTAACCAGTGAGAAGCACCACAACTCATTGGTAATAGTGGTCTATACCGGACTACTCAAGGTGACCCCTCCTGTACAGGAAGCAACCGATGATGCCAGTGTAGCACCAGAAACTGAAGAGTGATCCGAGGACCATGCGAAGCCCAAAGAAAAGAAGAGAAAGCGCTCCAAAGACAAAAAGCGTAATGAAGAGAAAAATAGGAGGAAGAAGAAACATCGTATAGCCACATTGATGGCCGAGGAAAACTGAGTTAGTTTATTTTAGCGTTTAGCTATAGTATTCATGCATTGCATGTAGCTGTCATTTTCATTTTGTTAGTGCACATTTTCATTGCATTTTTATTATCATCGCATTTTAATGTTAGTGCATTGGGGACAATGCAAACTTTATGTTTGGGGGAATGCATATAGAGTTTGGAAATACACCCACATTTCAAAAAAAAAATTGAGTCTAATAAAGCATACAAGGTTTATTTGTGGTTAATGCAAATGTGTTTGAAAATTTTTGTTACATTCGATGCTTAATTCTTGAATCATGTGGATTATCAATGAATGAGTTGGATAAATTTGACTGAATGTTGTATCTTCAATTCTTTGATGAATGATTTAGGTTGCATTAGTAATGGATGACTAGTAGCATTCCTTAAATCTTGAATCAATCTGCCTTTTATAGATACTTATATATATAGTTATGAATAAGAGACACTCCAAAGTGGGTGTCTTGTGAAATGTTAAAGAGGGAACACTCCAATGCAAGCGTTAGAAAAATGAATCTGACCAAAGGCTGTCGCTGCATGACTGTGTGTCGGCGTAATTACGTACTCCCTGAGGGTTTGTTGCACTCCATCATTACTACTCAGGAACAAGGGTACAGTAATGCAGTGATATCCCTTATTCACAAAAACAAAACAAGAGAGACATATATTGTAACAATCCTAACCCGTAACCATCGCCGGTCTAGGGTTAAAGGCGTTACCGGACAAATCAAAATCTTTTACTGACATGTCATAGCATAATTCAAACAAACCAATCAAAGTGTCCCTTAAATAGGTCTATGAGACCTTAAACATGCCTTAGAATAGGGCCGGGACTAAACCGAACATATACGGAGATTCTCGAAAATTTAAATTTTTTTCTAAGTTACAGAGGTCACACGCCCGTGTGGGCAGGCCGTGTGCCTCCCACTGCTTCAGACACGCCCATGTGTCTAAGCCATGTCAAAACAGGGCATACATACTGACTTGTCCACACGGCCGTGGACACGCCCGTGTACCTCACCCGTGGTCGCTACTGACTTTCACCACACGGCCAGTCACACGCCCGTGTGTCTACCTCGTGGTCGAGTCTGAATTGTTTTGAAATACAACCACGAGGGACACGGTCGAGCCACACGCCCGTGTGCTCAACAGTGTGGGCAATTATAGGCCATTTGCAAGGCCAAAATGCCACCCACAATTTGGGTCATCCCTACAAGCACAATTAAGCATCAATCCAAGCATCAAAGACAACCAATACATACCAAAATGATCATCATTTCTAACCATTTATGAGCTTAACAATCATACCAACTTATATGCCATTTAACACAATCCAATCACAACATTTCTAGATAATATCCATCCACACACTTACCATTTCATTATAACAACCATTCATCAAATATATGCTTGCTTTTCATCAATAAGCTTACCATTTTTATGATCATTTCACTAGCCAACAAACCATACCAAAACTAAGCATCATAGGACATGATTGTTCATTCATATAATGTCATTATCTAGCCATATCACATGGCTAACTATACACCCTTTCAAAACATAACCATATCAACTAGACTATACATGCCATACTTAATATATACACATTCAAAAGGTACCAAAAGGTGATTTGAGTAGTGTGATGACGATCCTCGACGATTCCTGAGCCCTCAGTAGCTTTGACGATCTATAAAACAAAGCAAACACACACAAAGTAAGCTTTCAAAAGCTTAGTAAGCCATATACAAATAAACTTATCATATAAGCATTCATTATTCATATCAAATATAAGGTTACTAATAGCTCATTTGCACATTCATAATTCTTCTTTGGCTCATTAGTTTAGCCATTTGCTTACCAACATACATATCACCATGTACTTCATTAGATCATAGTTCATCCATTCATATATCACATTTTATTTCATCAAGTCCATGCACATATCTCATCTAGGTAAGTTCATATATATACTTACCTTCCATACACATACATAGTGTACATTTCAAACGTACCTGATACGATTATACATTTCACATCATCCTTAGTTTCTTGGAATTGCCTGTTGAACCATTTGAAACCAAATAGGATACTTAGAATGCTCAGAATAGTCGTACAATGACAACGTCCCAGACGTGGTCTTACATGTACACAGATATCGATGCCTCTGTCTCAGACAGGGTCTTACACGAAATCAGATACGATGCCAATGTCCCAGACATGGTCTTACACGTAAATCTCATATCGACGCCAGTGTCCCAGACGTGGTCTTATACGAAATCTCGAATCAATGCCAACGTCCCAGACGTGGTCTTACATGATATCACATATCAGAAACCTATGTCATGACATATGTACTCCTATATATTCCTAGGTTCGTACGGGGCTTCTCGGATATTGACCAATTAACGATACTTTCTCGGATTTCATATATTTTTCATATCATACACAATCATCACAATCAAATTTCATATGTACATACATAAATCAATACAAATACATTTATTTGTATATAGACTTACCTCAGACTCGAATAAGCGAACGAACTCGACTACTCAATTACTTTCGACTTTCCTCGATCTAAATCCGTTTTCTTCGGTTCTTGATCTATAAATATCCAAATTTAACTCATTTATTCATCAATTCATTCAATTCAATCCAAGAACACATATTTAGGGCAATTTACAAATTAGCCCCCCCACATTTACACATTTTGACATTTTAGTCCCTATTTCACAAAATCATAAAATATACAAAATTTCATATCACCCAAGCTTGGCCGAATATTCTCATGCTCAATACAAGTCCATGCATTTCATTTATTTCACATTTTAGTCCTTCAAAATATTATTTTCTCAATTTAATCCAAATTACTCAAAATCACCAAAAACTTAAAGACAAACTATGTTAATCTAACACATATCTTTCATAATTCATCTTCAAACATCACAAAACTCATGTGTTCATCAATGGCATATTTCAAAATCATCATCAATTTACAAAATTGAAGCATGGGTTTTGAAGAACACAAAGCAACGATCACTAAAACGTAGAAATTATAAAAAAACCGATCGAAAACACATACCCGATTTATGCTTAGACCATGGCCGAATGTTGAAGAACTCAACCTTTAATTTCTTTCATCTATTTCGGCAAAGCAAAGATGATAATGGTCATCTTTAATGTTTGTTTTTACTTAATATAACTTAAAAATAAATTTACATTTTTATCCTTTTTAATTAACATTAAAATGCCACTATCAAATGTCCATTGCCGTCCAAGCCACATTAAAATGGCCTATTTAAAACATAAGGCCTCATATATAGAAAGACACATCAATTTGGCCATTATTCAAATAGAAGGCTACTTTTACATTTTATGCGATTTAGTCCTTTTCTCAAATTAAGCACACAAACAATTAAATTAAATTACAGAAATTTCACACATACTAATTCACATGCTGTGGACACGGAAAATAATATTAAAATATTTTTTTGACTCAGATTTGTGGTCCCGAAACCACTATTCCGACTAGGGTCAAAACCGGACTGTTACATATATTGTACAATAAATGTTGTATTGGTAGATAGAATTTAGGATTTAAAGCATGATGTCGGTTTTGATAAAGTTGCAATCTTATGCATTCATACTTATGTATTGTCGATGCAATATTCTGTCATCTGAATGTGACTCATTCATTGGGATTTTAGGTGATTCAAGTTGCTAAAATGATCATTTGCCTTAGTGAATTCTTGTGTAGCCTTGCTAGTTTCTGCTTTACTTGAGGACAAGTAAAAATTCAAGTTTGGGGGGTGTGATAGTACTGGAAAGAACATATGTTTTCTCCCTACTTATTGGTTAATTTGTTCCCATTTAGTTATCTTTAGCACATATTTTAGCATTTTCAGTTCAATAAATTGCATTTTATAACTCAGTGGATCTTAGCCTATCTATCCTTAATTTTGTCATGGTTTGGTACTGATGCCGCTGCATGAGTATTTTTAGATTGCGCCCAGAATTGTTGCCGCACCTAACAGCTGTCCAAATAAGAACAAAAATGTGTGCACTGTCCAGTCTGGTATAACCAACTTGTACGTATAGAGGCAACATGATTTTGATGAAAGGACACCTGGGCTATTTGGAAAGAATATAAATATTCACGTGAAAAGAAAAAAAATGAGGCTTTTTTGGAGAGTATTATCTTCTTCAATCTATCTTTTGAAGCTTTCAGCTATGGCGGCTTAAGCCTCCTACGAGTGAACCGACGTGAAAGGTATGCAGCTTAGATCTTGACGAGGAGCCTTGAGTGTGACACAAGAGTGAGTTGAGAGATCAAGTAGAGATTTTCTAGGAATAGTACTCTCCACTTGTTCTGTTATATTTCTTTTCTAAACGATGGTGATTATTTTCTATTTCATGTTTGTACGGAAGTACACATGATTTCTGGGTTAAATGTTATTTTATTCAATCTGGCTTCTACTGTTTAATCTTTGGGATTTGTTTGATTTTAGCATGGAAGTGTTATTGTGGTCACTGACACTGGAAAGTGCAGTGATAGTTCAAGCTAACAAGCATGAAAACGGAAGTTGCTTGAGGATTAGAGGAATTTAATCCACTTGTTCTTAATAGTGTTTCATTGCCATCATCGGAAGGTGTGGCTAATGTGCATGTTTAAGTCTTAGATTAAATATGGAAGTTAAACTTGGTAAGATATTCATTGCAATTTAATGCATCGAAAATCACCTATCCTTTTATACCTTGTGAGCACTTAGTATTATGTTGAATATTCACGTTGAGGATCCCAGTTTATCAATATCATATTTTATCTTATTGTTTTCAAGATATTGCTTCGACAACTACACTCACAATTTATCTCGTTCCTATTTGTTTATTGCACTGACATTGATAGACAAAAGACAACCATCCTCGTGGGATCGATATCTGACAGACTCATATCTGTCTACTATACTTGCATCGACAGTGTACGCTTGCACATTATTGTTGTGATGTTAAACAACCGATCAAAACACTTATTTTATTAATATTTCGTTCCTACCCTACTAATACTACAAATACAATAATTAATTATAAAATGCCAAGAAAACAAGCTCATTAAGTGTAGAAATGGCCTAAAATAACTACTACATTTGATGGCAGGTCACCTTTCCATCCCCTTAACGTTTATAAACACAAGGTTCATCTACGTTTTTCTCAAATCCAAAAGTCTTGATCACTTGATCAAATCTTTTATTTCATGAGCGGGATGCTTGTTAAAGTCCATAAATGGATCTAAGCAGTTTGAAAACTTTATACTTGTATCCTTTAGCAATATAGTCTGTGGGTTGCATCATATAGATGGTCTCTTCAACATAGCCATTCAAAAACTATCTTGACATTCATTTGTCATATTTCGTAATTGAGAGACGCCGTAATGGATAGCAATATGCGGATTGACTTGAGCATTACTTCCGGAGAGAAGGTTTCTTTGTAATCGATACCTTCTTCCTGAGTATATCCTTTCGCTACAAGTTTGGCCTTATAAGTTTCCACTTTTCCATCCACATTTCTTTTCCTCTTGTAGATCCACATACTGTAACACCCATAACCCGTATCCATCACCGGAATAGGGGTACGGAGCATTACCGGACTTATTTCTTTAACAATCATACAATTCATAATCATTTCTTAAATCCAAAAAAAAGTCATTCAAACTCAGTCATAAAATTCCTAACATGAGCCCTCGGGGCTTAAAACAAGCATTAGAAGTGGTTCGGGACTAAATCGAATACTTAATAATTTTTTAGAAAAACATAGAAAATTTTCAAAGTGCGGGGGACACACACCCGTATGGCCAGGCCGTGTGTCTCACACGGCCAAGAGACGCGCCCGTGTCACAGGCCATGTGGACATTCGAAATGGGATCACATGGCCGTGTCCCAGCCCGTGTCCGACCCCGTGTAACTCACTGACTTGGGTTACACGGCCAGACCATACGCCCGTGTGACAGGCCGTGTACCCTTCGAAGTGGCCTCACACGCCCGTGTGTCAGACCGTGTGCTAGGCTGTGTGAAAACTAGAGGGTATACTGACTTGTTCCACACAGCCAAGCCACATGCCCGTGGTCTGGGCTTTGTGAAGCTACTGGCTTGGTTTCTAAAGAAATATCAAGGGACACATGACCGTGTCACACACGGCTGAGACACACGCCCGTGTCTCTGCTCGTGTGGACAAAAATAGGCAATTTTCAAGCCATTTTTCTCACCCAAATTTGCATCAACCTAAACACATCAAATAGCATTTGACCATGTCATCAATAGGCATTCAAATCAATCTCAACCAAGTCCAAATCATGCAATACCAATACCAACAACCATAATTCTCATAAACATCACAATTTTCCATTCAAAATCATTCCAATATCACTTCCAAAAGTTACCTAAATGGTCAAATGCATATATACACTTTTGTGCCTATCACACATTCAATATGCCATTTCTCAATCTCAACTACATGATGCTCAAAATTTCCAACTCACAATCAAGGCATTTCCATGGCAATCCAAATACATACAAGATGAGGCTAACTACATTTATATATTTCTACATTTCAAAATATAAGACTAATTACAAGCCAATTCAAATGGCCAAAATTCATCAATACATAAATGCTACATTAGCCAAAAGACCTATACATGCCATATAACCAAAATACACAAAGTTCAAAAGTACCAAAACAACGGCTAGATAGTGTGATGAAATCTCCAACAACTTCCAATCTGAGCAAGCTTCGAAATCACTATAAAACAGGGAAAAGTAAACAGAGTAAGCTATTAAGCTTAGTAAGCTTGTATGGCTAATAAGTACAACTTACCATTCATTCACAATTTAAGTAAATAAACATAGCATAATGCAACTCAATTTGAATCCAAAATCCTAACACATATTCAATCAAAAGGTTAGACATGAATTCACAAATCTCATAGATTCAATGCTTATACAATTCATGAACATAACTGTACTAGTACATATCAATCTATTTCTCTTTCATATCATCAATATACCCATTGAACCATTTGGAATAATATCGGATACTCAGGAATCTCACACACTAAGTGCCAATACATGGTCGAAACCATCTTAATCTCACATCTCATATCTCATATAAATGCTCACTCTCGAGCTATCACTGGGTTTGCTCACACAAGCTGACGGTCAAGACGTAACTACACATCTCTTGCTCACACAAGTCGACGAGTAATCGTAACACATCTTTGGAAAACTCACCACCAATAGAACTTACGTGACCAAAGACCCAAAACACGATAACCCCTAATGACATGTCATTTGTACCCTATCTATTCCTAAGGTTCAACCAGGATCCCATATATTGCCAAATCTTCATCGAGTATTTTCGTGAAAATAATGCAATGATAAAGTATTTAAAACATAAATAATTTAATACTTATTAACATACGAACTTACCTCGATCACAAAAATGATGAAATAGGATCGACTAGTCCAAAACTTTATCTTTCCCTCGTTCTAGATCCGTACGAGGCTTAACTTTATCTAAATAATCAAATTTAATCCATTTAGTATTCATTCTATTCAATTCAACCCAAAATACATATTTTTGAAAATTTACACTTTTACCCCTAATATTTTAACTTCTTTACAATTTAGTCCTTAAGCCCATAAATCAAAATTCATGCAATTACATCCAAATACTAAGCTGGCCGAATCCTATATAGACTCATAGCAGCCCATAATTTTCATGATTTCACACATTTACCAAATAATTTTTACATTTCTCAATTTAATCCCTATTTGACATTTTCAACCAAGATCACTTAACAAATGTTGTTTATCTAACAACAACCATTCATTTTCTATCATCAAACATCAAAATACATACACATTCATCAATGGTAAAACCATAATAATTTAACAATTTCACAAATTAGTCCCTGGGCTAGCTAGTTTAAGCTACAACGACTCCAAAAACATAGAAATCATTAAAAATGAGATCAAAAATCATACCATGCAAGGGACTTGAGTAGCTAAATGTTTAAGCTCCTTAAATGGATTTTTCTAGCTCTATTTTCGGTAGAAGATGAACAAAAATAAAGATGATATCTTTGTTTCTATAATTTTACTATACTTAATTAATAAATTACAAATTTAACCTTTCTTTTTAACTTAAAATTCACCTATTTAATGTCCATCTTTGTCCACTCAAATAAACAATGGTCTATTTACCATTCAAGTACTCATACATTTAATTTCTTTAGTTATTTAGTGCTTTTCACCTATAGAACTCTAATTTTGCACCTTTTTCAATTTAGTCCTTTTTATCAAATTGAGCATACAAACGTTAAAATTTCTTAATGAAATTTTTATACAATCATACTATCATGTTGTAGAACTAAAAATAATAATAAAATAATTATTTAAACTTTGGATTTGTCGTCTCGAAACCACTGTTTTGATTTTCCTAAAAATGAACTGTTACACGTACACCTTATAATACTCCAAACCCAGTTGAGTAAGTTCAACCCAAATCTGGTAAGCTACTGACCACCTCCAGATGTATCAACGTCTAGTATAGAAATCCTAGAAAAAATATATGAAAAGGCGGTATCTGCAAGTACACGGGTCAAGTTGTAATATAGTACAACTGAGTAGATGAGTACTCTGAGGATCGTATCAAAGGGAGGCAAGCACTAAATTAATTCTAGCCTAAGCATAAATATATCTAATTAGTACTTTAAATGAATCATATTACGATGAGATAAAAAGAAAGGTTTTGGTGATTTATACTAATAATAATAATGAAGAAAGAAAGTAAAAAGAAAAAGAAAAATATCATGAGAAATCAAATAAAAAAATATATCAAATCTGGGCATATGTGATTAGCTCGCTTCAGTAATCATAATAAACTGTCACTTTAGGTTTTCTTGTTGAATCAACTAGTTGATATCCCAGTAGGATCTTCTGATATTCCTGTAAAAATCCGGTTTATACCCTAGTCGGAACAGTGGTTTTGGGACAACAAATCCGAGCTAGTAAAATATTTTAATATTATTTTCTGTGCCTATGATATGCGATTAAATATATGTGAAATTTCTGTGAGTTAATTTGTCTGTCTATGTGCTTAATTGAGGAAAGGGCTTAATCGCATAAGATGTAAGTTTGATGGTTAAATGTGAAAGTATCATATTATTGATGTCTTTATAATTTAAAGCCCTTAAAAGGCAATTAATCCAATTTATAAGTTTGTGGACAGCAAGGTTATTAAATGTATATGTTTTATATGTTAATATTAAATAGTTAAAAATGTAAATTGATTTATAATGCTTTTATAATAAAAACAAAGTAAAAGATGGTGGATGTTTTTATGTGTTCTTCCACCGAAAAACAAAGAAAAGAAAAAGAAATAAGAAGTTAGGGCATTCAGCCACTTCTAAGCTCAATTCAAGGTATGTTTGATTTCGGTTTTTGATAATTTATGCGTTTCTGTAATCGTTGCTTCATCTATTTCAAGACCCATGCTTAAATTTTGAGAATTGATGAATATTTTGTGAAGTGCCATTGATGAGTTCATAAGCTTTGTGAGGTTTTATGATTAAATAAGATGTATTTGTAAGTGACTGATAAACCGAAATAGTAACATATTTTAGCCCCACATTTAGTATGCTTTTGGATGAATTATCCCTTATTTTATGTAATTTGGTGCTCTTAATCCTTTCTTTTCATGATATATACTCAGGAAAGCACCAGGGGATGAAAAGAACGCAAAACAGGCTTAAAACGGGACAAATGAGCCAAAGCATGAAATCGACACGGCCTGGACCAAAGATCACACGGTCGTGCCTCACTGATCATCTAGAACACGGTCTAACCTCGACTCACATGGCTGTGTCTCATTAAAGAAACCCGAAATTGGCCTGGCCACGATTTACACGGACGTGTGCCATGGTCGTGCCTCTGCCGTGGAGAAGAGCAATTTCATTCGGGAAAGGATACTTAGGGAGAAAGAAACATATTTCAAAAGCCTATAAATACACCCTAAGTATGAACTGAAAGATGGAGCCCAAAAGCCATCATCTAGGGGCGTCGTGCTAGGCCAGAGAAGGCAGATTTGTGGGGATTCACTCAGGGATAGCCAGTTGATTCATCTCGAGAAGCCGGAATTCTACTCAAGATGGAGGATCTCCTCTTCAATTCCTTCAGGGGGCTTTAGGGATTTCTTATGTAACATCCTTAGATCGGGGTCTTTGCATTTATGTGTGTTTGCATGTGATGGTATGGTTGTTGAGCTAGTTTAGAGTGTTTTGGGGTCCAGGCGTGAGCTAGGGGTAGGCCTGAGTCATAGCAAAAATTTTTGTTTTGGGCTTCTAAGAAGGGGGAGCTGAGTGAGTTAGGTGTTAAAGGAAATTACTGGTGTGTTTTGACACCAAGAATCCCAGTGGTAAAGTGGCAAGGAGGTGCCACTTAAGCACAAGGGGAGTGACGCCTCATGCAAGCTGGAGGGCCTTGGTTCGAGCTGCAAGAATTCCCTTGCTGCTTATTATTTTTTACGCCAAGGCTAGGGAGGAGTTGTGTTCAGGATGGACTGTGGTGGATATGTGTTGAAGGAGTCAACACATTTGAATTGGTGGAGAAGAGAAAATGTAGGAATTTTGAAGTTTTCAAACTTGTTTGAATAGGTGGTCAGGAGAAAATCAAGGATAGAAAAGGGGGACTGAATGGGAGGTGTGTTAGCCGAATTTCAAGGAGCTAGAAGGGGGTTAAACATTCGGTTCTTGGGTGTTTAAGGTTGTGCCGAAACTTGGGTGTGGGTTCTTCCATTGTCGGTTTTGAGTGCTAGTGAGGTAGGTGGCCGAATTTGGTATTGGCCTGGGTGAAGTGTGTGTATTCGATTAGTTAAGGGGGGAACATTTAGAACTCCTTTCTCCCATTTTCTTTTGTGCCGATCTCTCATTTTTGTTCCTCTCAAAAAGCCATAGCCGAATTCTTCTACTCTTTTCTCATCTCTTGACCATAGCCGAACCTAGAAGACCATTTATCTCTTCTCTTCTCTTCAATCTTCAAAACTGAAAACTCCTCCTAAGCCTCTGTCCGTTTCTTTTTTTCTGCTTCTTTTGTGTTTGGCCGAACCTATCTTGCTCTCCACTCACCATTTTTGATTCATTTTCTTGCCATATCTTTAAGAACCGAAATCTCATCTACCATTCCTTCTCTTCATCTTTTTCACTTTTATATTGCTGTTAGCCGAAACCACACTTTCCAATCTTTCTTACCATCTATTCATTCCTTGGGTGCCGAAACCTCTGCTACTCTTCTCTTCTCTTTTTCAACACTTTGGCTGAATATCAACTGTTAGGGATCGCCCTTCTTTTCATTTTCTCTGTTCGTAGTAGAGCAAACTTCGGCATTTGGGGATCGTCATTACCTATTCTCCTCCACTCCAAATTGATTTTGCTAGTGGTGTGGTAAGTGTTTCTGCCGTTTCAAATACATCTCTTATTGCATTAAATGCCGAAGGCAGTAACTAAATCTTGTAAATCTTGGCCATTTGAATGGGGGTTAAGGAAGGCTTGGTGTTAGCCGACTGGGTACTCGATCAGTGCTTTGGTCTGAGTCGCTGAATCTCTGGGTTTTGTCAACCAAGGTAAGGGATCTATTCATTCAGGTTATCTCTCTAATTCTCGTTATTCAGTGCGTTAATCCGATTTAGTGACTAAAGGTATTCATGGACTCTAATGCCAGCCAAGCGTTAGGAGGGGTTAGATCTGAGACCCCAGCCCCTAAGTTCAAGAAGAGGGCGATGTCAGCTATTCGCGATTGGCCACCTGGGTGTGGGCCGGTATCTGAGTAAAGTAGTAGGCAGATAGCGGTAGTGTCGGTTAACGACAGTGTCGACGTAGAGAGTGCCGTATTACGAGTAATCAGGTGTGTAACTCTTACACACTTCATTAGTTAATATGTTTATCATGTATATTGTGAAAACCGGAATAATCTGTTTGAAATGGGTATGTTACCCTTGTGGGTAAAAGCGAGGACTCCGGGTAAGTCCACTTGATTGGCTAACGTTAAATGCCTATGTAAACCTGTATATGCCATGCCATGTGATTTTTGTATGTTAAGTATGATTATTATGCCATTAAAAGCATGTTCAAAAAAATGGGTATGATGAGAGGAGGGGGAAGGCATGATTCTAGACTGTCACCAGTGGTTTTGACCACATAGTGGGTTGGCCCCGCTTTCTATATTATTATTGTGACTAGTCTTAGTGGTTTTGACCACCAGTGGTTTTGACCACATATTTCCATCTTTTTGGCTTGTCCCAGTGGTTTGGTACCACAGTGGGTTGGCCCCACACGACGATATACGGGATTGTCACCAGTGGTTTTGACCACATGTATTATTTGTGACTACGGTCACCAGTGGTTTTGACCACCAGTGGTTTGGTACCACACGGGGTAGATTCAGGAGTTTCGGATGGTTAGGTTTTGAGGTTGCATGACATGCATGTTGGCTTATGAAATTGTGTAAGGGCATTAACATTTTCGGGTTGAGGAATTATACACTGAGTCTCGGTGACTCACCCCTTCCTTTACATTTTGCAGATGATTCGTAGATCGCGGATGCGGAGCCAGTGCGGACTCGAGGTGGCCATGCGCATTCTCTTTCGGGTTTTGTTTTAAATTACTATTTTGGTTTACTTTACTTTAAATTTGGTTTTCGGGTTGTAATAAGGCCATAACTTTCATTTTGGGGTTTATTTATCTGCTTTATTTCTCAAGGGAATTTGTATAAGTTAAACGAAACGGCATGCCTAAATAACCTATAAAAAGAATGTTTTCCAAACTTTCACAACTCGTCGGGTTTTTCTAAAACTTTACCATCCGTAACAAAAAACAAGTAGTAACAACAAGTTAATCGAGTTTTTCTTTAAGACCAAATTTGGACGGTTTTAGCAATATTACTTAAACTAATTCGGCTTTTCATGAAAATCAAAGGTTTTCTTAAAATAAGAGACGACAACTTGTTTTCAATAACGATTCTTTACAAAATTAAAACAACCTCCTGTCTTCTTTAAAAATGTTTTTCCCTGTGACATGCTGGATTCGGTCGTAGCGTGTTAACCGGGTTTGGGGTGTTACAATTTTGGTATCAGAGCCAGGTTCAAAAGCTCGGCTGTGGGCCTGAGGGCCAAAATGTTTTAATAAAGGGCTCTGGAATGATTTTGATGGAAAATACATGATTTGGGAAAGCATGGCACCGAGTCTCCGGCACCGATCCGCACAGATAAGTACCCTAACTGCTATTTATATGATTGTGATGATTTGATATGACTGGTAGTAATAGGAAATTACTTTAGAGACTGAAACTTGTAGGATTGTGTGAACTTACGAGAACGATCCCTATAATAAACTATTCATAAAACTGTGCTGTAATAATAGTGGAACGAATCTAATGCATAAAATTCTGAAATCAGATTAATTCGTGAACGGTAGTCATGAGCACCCGAGGACGTGGGCGTAATACGCGTGGTCGTGGTAGAGGTAGGATGACTGTGTCGGAACCAGTAGGGTCTGGCCATGGGTCAGAGAATGAGGTACCACCGCCGCCAGCTGTGGGCGCGGAGTTTCAGGATCAGACGGGTGGTGACGACGCAGTGTCGCAGGCGATACTGCGGGTTCTGGAGAGAGTCGCGGGTGCAGGCATTGGAACGGGAGCTTGGAAATCTGTGTCCGAACAACTCCGGTCAAATGGAGTAGAGGTATTCAGGGGTATATCTGGTGTGGCTCCCAATACAGCTGAGTATTGGCTAGAGGCGATGGAACGTGTAATGGATGATTTAGACTTTTCGGCTGAGGAGAAGCTGAAGGGGATAGTGTCTCTTCTCCGAGATGAGTCTTATTAGTAGTGGCTCACGGTCAAGGATGGAGCAATGGCCGACGACATCACCTGAGATTTCTTTAAGGTAGCTTATCAGAGGAAGTACGTTGGGGCTAGTTACATTGATGCACAGCGCAAGGCGTTCTTAAATTTGGTCCAAGGGAGTAAGACAGTATCGAGATATGAGGCAGAGTTTCTTCGGTGAAGTCATTATCCTCGGGGTATCGTGGCTACGAAACACGAGCGCTGTGTCAGATTTGAGGACAGGTTGAGAGATGAGCTGCGAATGTTGATTGCTCCACAGTAGGAGAGAGAATTTGCGGTCTTGGTAGAGAAGGCCAAGATTGCTGAGGAGGTGAAACAGCCAGTGAGACGGAACCAGGATAGGAGTTGGACTAAGAGGAATTCTGGGTCATCAGGGTCTACCGGGAATTCGCAGAAAAGGGCTAGATATGGTGGGCCAAATCAAGCTGCAAGGCCTGCTGCTACTACTCAGTGGCCGCCGCGGTGTGCTCGGTGTGGAAAGTCTCATTCGGGAGAGTGTTGGACCGGAAACAGAGGGTGCTTCGAGTGTGGGTCAATGGGGCACCGGGTAAGGGATTGTCCACAGAGGTCAGCTAGGATCCAGTTTGAGGGTCAAGGACGTACACAATTTAGGAGGGATGGTCAGCAACCACAGAGGGGTCGCGGTTCAACCAGGGGAGGTAATAGTGCTGGACGAGGCCGCAGAGCACCGGGTAGAGGTGCTGGGAGCTCAGAGGTGAGACAGCCTGGGTTGGTCTATGCAGCGAGAGGAGGGCGACGCATCGGACGTCATAACCTGTACGTTCTTAATTTTTGGACTGCCTTATACTGCTTTGATAGATGTGGGTTCGACGCACTCTTATGTTGCCAGTAGTATAGTGGGAACTATGAATTTAGCTTTTGAGATTTCTTCTAAGGAGATGACAGTAATTAGCCCTCTAGGTCACTCTGTAGAAGTAAACAAACTGTATAGGGATGTAACCCTAGAACTTCAAGGGGTAGAGTTTTTGGCCGATCTGATGGAACTACCATTCGGGGAGTTCGATTTGATCCTTGGGATGGACTGGCTAGTGAAGTACCAAGCAAGTTTGGATTGCGCAGCTAAGCGCATAGTATTAAGAACTGTTGAGGGCGAAGAGGTGGTGATGATAGGTAATAGAAGGGATTATCTATCCAACGTAGTATCTGCTTTGAAGGCCGAGAAAATGGTGAGGAAGGGTTTTGAGGCGTTCATGGTTCATGTTTGTGCATTGGAGGCCAAGGAATCAACTGTAAGGAATGTCCGAACAGTGAAAGAATTTATCGATGTATTCCCAGAAGAACTTCCGGGTCTGCCTCCAGACCGTGAAGTTGAGTTTGGTATAGATCTGTTACCCGGAACCGTGCCAGTGTCTATTGCCCCATATAGGATGGCACCGAAGGAGTTGGTGGAACTGAAAGCACAGATTCAGGAATTGTTGGACCGAAGTTTCATCCAGCCGAGTGTATCACCTTGGGGAGCGCCTGTGCTTTTTGTTAAGAAGAAAGATGGTACAATGCGAATGTGTATAGATTATCGATAAAAAATAAGTTGACGATCAAGAACAAGTACCCGTTACCGAGGATAGACGATCTGTTCGATCAACTTAAGGGTGCATCCGTCTTCTCTAAGATTAATTTAAGGTCGGGGTATCATCAGCTTAAGGTCAAGGAGGCCGATATCCATAAGACGGTGTTTCACACTCGATACGGGCACTACGAGTTCTTAGTAATGCCGTTCGGGTTGACCAATGCGCCGGCAGCGTTCATAGACATGATGAATCGGGTGTTTCAGCCGTACTTGGACCGGTTTGTCGTAGTGTTTATAGACGACATATTGTTGTACTCAAAATCTGAGGAGGAGCATGATGCGCATCTACGTGTGGTTTTGCAGATTCTAAGGGAGAAGCAACTGTTTGCAAAGTTTAGTAAGTGCGAGTTCTGGCTTAAGGAAGTAACCTTCTTGGGTCATGTGGTGTCAGCTGAGGGGATTAGAGTGGACCCTCGGAAGATTGAGGCGGTATTGGACTGGAAACCACCTAAGTCTGTGGCAGAGTGAAACACCCCAAACCCGGCCCACGAGTCCTGACCGGATCTGGTATGTTCCTCAAAAAAAACATTTGAAACTCCAATTGTTTGTTAAGAAAAATTTCGATACTTTGACTTGGGCTCGAGTTGAAAACAAGTTTATCTTACATTGGAAACCATTTGTTTTAGGGTGTCCAAAACATTTAGAGTTCATTTTTAAATAAAAACTTATTTAGTCTTCAATTTGATAAAAATTCGTAACATAGTAAATTTGAATAAAAGCAAATATAAAACAGTTCATACTATGGCCTTATTACATCAAATTTTTAAAACCCGAAATAAAATCCAAAGAACTTAAAGTGTAACAAATCCAAAATAACATAAGATCCCGAATTGAGCATGGCCACCACTAAGCTCCTCCCGACCCTGGTCCATCACCGAAAGGTCACACGAAAAATATTCCCAACGGGGTGAGTCAAACAGACTCAATGTGTAACCAACACTAAATCCCAATAGTTTTAGGCAAAACAAATTCATACATGTACATATAGTTAAATAAATATAATGATGAAAACCCGAACCCAAACCTAGTTACCATCCGCTACACATCACCCGTACCAACCTGCACACCGTGGGGACTACTAAGTCAACCCTCCATCTGCTACACATCATCGAAAGCAGTCGCTGCAGACGACGTGCTCATCGCCCTTATAAATTTCGTGGCATAGCCACCAGATAGTTATTTTGTGACATGAGACACCACATTCAGATACCGTGACCGAAGTCACCACATTTAGATATTGGGATATATAACCACCAATCACTTCCCCTTAAAATAACCCATATGCCCATGCATACAAAACATGCAATATCATGCCATATTCTTTATTCACATTCTTATAGTTTCCCATGTGTGCCATAACAGATCATATTATACTCATAGTAGGAGTAGAAAAACGTACCTGAGTACTTTGTACCATTGCATGGTACCTTAGCCACATTTTACATATTCTTATTACACATTTATTAACACATAGCCATAAATCTATTAAGGCTTAGAGTGGGGTACACACCTGTTATACTTAGCGAGTTTATAGAAATCCCGAATAACCCGATCTAGCGCTTTAGATCTTTAATTCCTATATTCGGCCAACCATAAATGTGTTAGTAAAAAGCCATTCGGCTAACACTCAATCACTTCATAAGTTAGTTTCGACTTTTAAACATTTAAGAAACAGATCGAAATCCCTAACTATGGCCTTGGCCGAATGTACATATGTACTTACCTTGCGAATCTTAAATCCCGAAAAGTGCTACTTGGTTATGAAGGTGTCGAAATACCTATAGGCATAGGTTAGATTTAATTCTACTTTAAATCACATAAAAATGGCCTATGGCCGAATATCACATAACTTTACCTTGGATATTGAAATCCCGAATAATCCTCCTTATAGTCGACTACACTTAAAATCCCGAAAGATCCTTCCAAATTTCGGCAAACAAGAATATTGATGGGATTAGTTCTAGATTTCGCCAAATCTAAAAGAAAAGAACGGAAATCAAATGACATTTGGTCTTTACCTTCTCTATAGAAATCGACAGCACCTTGCCTAACACCCCAGAGGGATTCGACTTTGAAGAATACTAAGGAGATTTGGCTTTTGATTGAGTTGGAGAAAGAAGAAGAGAAAAGAGTTGAGCAATTTGGCAAATGAAATTTCGACTAGCACAAGGTGTACTTTCGGCTTTGACAAAATAAATGAAGAAGAGAAAGTTTGCTAAGAAATTCGGCAGAGGCACAAATGAGAAGAAAAGAAGCAAATGATCTCACTCTCCTCCTTTTTGCCGAAAAAATATCACCCCAAGATCCCCCTACACGGCCAACTCTTCTTCCCTTATCACATCCCTTCCTTTTCTCCTACTTTATCTCTTATCTTTATTTATTCAAAATAAATAAAATAAATCTACATTTATCTATCTATTTAGCCGAATTTTTATAAGGAATTATCCAAGTCAAATCCTCATCCATCTAGTCTTCCCATGCCGTCCATCACCTTCCCATTGCCAAAAATAAAAATTCCCTTATTGCTTTCCTTGTGGCTCGAACTCAAGACCTCCTTGCCTTGCATATGGCGTCACTTACACTGGGCTTTAAGTGGCGCCTCCAAGCCACTAGACAAGCCCATTTCGTGTCATATTTCCTTACAAATTTCCTTAAGGCCTTATCAAGCTTAGCTCCCCTTTTAAACTTAAAAATCAAATAATTTCTAAGGCATTTAACTATACACTAAGGTTCACAAAAATTCATAGAACACATTCAGAATATTCATAAGCATGCTACATCATCTAATTTAGTATTAATGCATAAGCCATAATCCAGGATATTACACAGAGATTCGGAGTTTTCTGGGTTTGGCAGGATATTACAGAAGATTTGAGGAAGGGTTTTCCTTGATTACTGTACCGCTGACCAAGTTCTTGAGAAAAGGGGTTCCATTTGTGTGGTCAGATAAGCAACAGGAAAGTTTTGACAAGTTAAAAAGGATTTTGACAGAAGCTCCGGTTTTGATTCAGCCTGAAGCGGGGAAAGAGTTTATGGTGTATTGTGATGCGTCGCATACCGGATTAGGATGTGTGCTGATGCAAGAGGGGAAAGTAGTGGCGTATTCGTCTCAAAGAGCTTGAGACCTCACGAAGCTTAACTACCCAAACATGATCCGAGTTAGTGCAGTGGTGGTTTCGCCTTGAAAATTTGGAGGCATTACTTGTATGGGGAGAAGTCTATAGTCTACACGGATCACAAGAGCTTGAAGTACCTCTTGACTCGTAAGGAATTGAATTTGAGGCAATGGAGGTGGATCGAGTTGTTGAAGGACTACGATCGCTCGATTGAATACCATCCGGTAAGGCTAACATTGTGGCCGACGCGTTGAGCCGCAAGGTGGTAGCGACTTAAGAGCAATGTTTGCCCACCTTAGTCCTGCATGCGATGACGTAAGTCCATTAGTGAAATTGCAAGTGAAGTCGTCTTGGGTAAACCAGGTTAAGGAGAAACAGCTAGTGGATGAAGTTTTAAGTGCTCGGTGTTCACAAGTGCAGAATGGTGGATTGGAGGGGTATAGCTTAAGCATCGATGGAGTGTTATGTTTCCAAGGGAAAGTTTGTATGCCAAAGGACGTTGAGTTAAGGCGGAGGATTCTTCAGGAAGCTCATAGCAGCCCATACGCTATGCATCCTGGAGGTAGTAAGATGTACCGTGATTTGCGGGAACAGTTTTGGTGGCCGGGTCTGAAGCGAGAAGTAACAGAATTGGTAAGTAAGTGTCTGACGTGTCAGCAAGTCAAAGCTGAACATCAGGTACCATCGAGTCTGTTGCAGCCGGTAAAGATTTCGTAGTGGAAGTGGGAAAGGATTACGATGGATTTTATCAGTGGGCTAACTCTTACGCCTAGCAAGAAGGATTCAGTCTGGGTGATTGTTGATCGTCTGACAAAATCAGCTCATTTTATACTGGTTCGGGTTGATTACTCACTTCAAAAGTTGGCTAAGTTGTATGTAGCGGAAATAGTGAGACTGCATGGAGTGCCGGTGTCAATTATCTCAGATAGGGATCCTAGATTCACGTCAAGGTTTGGAAAGCGTTGCATCAGGCGTTAGGTACAAGGTTGGATTTCAGTACGGCATTTCATCCGCAGTCAGATGGGCAATCAGAAAGGGTGATTCAGATCTTGGAAGATATGTTAAGGGGTTGTGTTTTGGATTTCAGAGGTAATTGGGAAGAATTTCTACCGCTGGCAGAGTTTGTGTACAACAACAGTTATCAGGCAAGTATCCAGATGGCACCGTATGAAGCATTATATGGATTGAAGTGTCGTACCCCCACGTGTTGGACAAAGTTGGGTGAACGTCTGTTGTTGGGTCCAGAGTTGGTTGCTGAAACAGAGGATAAGGTTAAGGTGATTCGAGCTCGTCTGAAGGAAGCTTCGGATAGGCAGAAGTCTTATGCCGATCTCAAGCGAAGGGATATAGCGTTCGCAGTGGGTGACAAAGTCTTCCTGAATGTGTCGCCATTGAAAAAAGTGCTGAGATTTGGTCGGAAGGGCAAGCTGAGCCCTAGGTTTATCGGGCCTTATACGGTGTTGAAGCGTGTGGGACCAGTAGCTTATTAGCTCGAGCTACCATCAGAATTGAGTCAGATTCATAATGTGTTTCATGTCTCCATGCTTAGGCACTATCGATCAGATCCGTCGCATGTTGTGCCAGTGGAGGAGATCGAGGTGAGTCCGGATTTGTCTTTTGAGGAGGAACCAGTGCAGATACTGGATCGGGATGTCAAAGTCTTATGTAGGAAATTGGTTCCTTTGGTGAAAGTGTTATGGCGAAATCATGGAGCGGAAGAGGCCACGTGGGAACCAGAGGATGTGATGCGGCAGCAATACCCTCAACTCTTTTGACCAGGTAATTTCGAGGCCAAAATTATTTTTTAAGGGGGGTAGAACTGTAACATCCTTAAATCGGGGTCTTTGCATTTATGTGTGTTTCCATGTGACGGTATGGTTTTTGAGCTAGTTTAGGGTGTTTTGGGGTCCAGGCGTGAGCCAGGGGTAGGCCTGAGTCATAGCAAAAATTTTTGTTTTGGGCTTCTAAGAAGGGGGAGCTGAGTGAGTTAGGTGTTAAAGGAAATTACTGGTGTGTTTTGACACATGAATCCCAGTGGTAAAGTGGCAAGGGAGGCGCCACTTAAGCACATGGGGAGTGACGCCTCACGCAAGTCGGAGGGCCTTGGTTGAGCCGCAAGAATTCCCTTCTTTGCTTATTATTTTTGATGCCAAGGCTAGGGAGGAGTTGTGTTCAGGATGGACTGTGGTGGATATGTGTTGAAGGAGTCAACACATTTGAATTGGTGGAGAAGAGAAAATGTAGGAATTTTGAAGTATTCAAACTTGTTTGAATAGGTGGTCAGGAGAAAATCAAGGAGAGAAAAGGGGGATTGAATGGGAGGTGTGTTAGCCGAATTTCAAGGAGCTAGAAGGGGGTTAAGCATTCGGTTCTTGGGTGTTTAGGGGTGTGCCGAAACTTGGGTGTGGGTTCTTCCATTGTCGGTTTTGAGTGCTAGTGAGGTAGGTGGCCGAATTTGGTATTGGCCTGGGTGAAGTGTGTGTATTCGGTTAGTTAAGGGGGGAACATTTGGAACTCCTTTCTCCCATTTTCTTTTGTGCCGATCTCTCATTTTCGTTCCTCTCAAAAAGCCATAGCCGAATTCTTCTACTCTTTTCTCATCTCTTGACTATAGCCGAACCTAGAAGACCATTTATCTCTTCTCTTCTCTTCAATCTTCAAAATCGAAAACTCCTCCTAAACCTCTGTCCGTTTCTTTTCTTTCTGCTTCTTTTGTGTTTGGCCGAACCTATCTTGCTCTCCACTCACCATTTGTGATTCATTTTCTTGCCATATCTTTAAGAACCGAAATCTCATCTACTATTCCTTCTCTTCATCTTTTCACTTTTATTTTGTCTTTGTAGCAAAACCACACTTTCTAATCTTTCTTACCATCTATTCATTCCTTGAGTCTTTGAAACCTCTGCTACTCTTCTCTTCTCTTTTTCAACACTTTGGCCGAATATCAACTCGTTAGGGATCGCCCTTCTTCTGATTTTCTCTATGCGTAGTGGAGCAAACTTTGGCATATGGGGATCGTCATTACCTATTCTCCTCCACTCCCAATCGATTTTGCTAGTGGTGTGGTAAGTGTTTCTGCCGTTTCAAATACATCTCTTATTGCATTAAATACTGAAGGCAGTAACTAAATCTTGTAAATCTTGGCCGTTCTAAGGGGGGTTAAGGAAGGCATGTGTTAGCCGACTGGGTACTCGATCAGTGCTTTGGTCTGAGTCGCTGAATCTCCGGGTTTTGTCAACCTAGGTAAGGGATCTATTCATTCGGGTTATCTCTCTAATTGCCATTATTCAAAGGCGTTAATCCGATTTAGTGACTAAAGGTATTCATGGACTCGATGCCACCAAGCGTTAGGAGGGGTTAGATCTCGAGACCCCACCCTAAGTTCAAGAAGAGGGCGGTGTAAGTCGTCGCGATTGGCCACACCGGTGTGGGCCAGATCCGAGCAAAGTAGTAGGCAAATAGCGGTAGTGTCGGTTAACGATAGTGTCGACGTAGAGAGTGTCGTATTATGCGAGTAATCGTGTGTAACTCTTACACACTTCATTAGTTAATATGTTTATCATGTATATTGTCAAAAGCCGTAATAATCGTTGAAATGGGTATGTTACCCTTGTGGGTAAAAGCGAGGACTCGGGTAAGTCCACTTGATTGGCTAACGTTAAATGCCTATGTAAATCAGATATGCCATGCCATGTGATTTTTGTATGTTAAGCATGATTATTATGCCATTAAAAGCATGTTCAAAAAAATGGGTATGATGAGAGGAGGGGAAGGCATGATTCTAGACTGTCACCAAGTGGTTTTGACCACACAAAGGGGTTGGCCTCGCTTTTATATTATTATTATGACTAGTCTCAAGTGGTTTTGACCACCATGGTTTTGACCACATATTTCCATCTTTGTGACTTGTCCCAGTGGTTTGGTACCACAGTGGGTTGGCCCCACACGACGATATCTGGGATTGTCACCAAAGTGGTTTTGACCACATGTATTATTTGTGACTACAAATACCAATGGTTTTGACCACCAAAGTGGTTTTGGTACCACACGGGTAGATCGGGAGTTTCGGATGGTTAGGTTTTGAGGTTGCATGACATGCATGTTGGCTTATGAAATTGTGTAAGGGCATTAACATTTTCGGGTTGGGGAATTATACACCGAGTCTCGGTGACTCACCCCTTCCTTTACATTTTGCAGATGATTCGTAGATCGCGGATGCGGAGCCGGGGCGGACTCGAGGTGGCCATGCACATTCTCTTTCGGGTTTTGTTTTAAATTACTATTTTGGTTTACTTTAATTTAAATTTGGTTTTCGGGTTGTAATAAGGCCACTAACTTTCATTTTGGGGTTTATTTATCTGCTTTATTTCTCACGGGAATTTGTACAAGTTAAACGAAACGGCATGCCAAAATAACCTATAAAAAGAATGTTTTCCAAACTTTTCACAACTCGTCGGGTTTTTCTAAAACTTTACTATCGGGTAACGGCAAACAAGTAGTAACAACAAGTTAACTGAGTTTTTCTTTAAGACCAAATTTGGACGGTTTTAGCAATATTAATTCGGCTTTTCATGAAAATCAAAGGTTTTCTTAAAATAAGAGACGGCAACTTGTTTTCAATAACGATTCTTTACAAAATTAAAACAACCTCCTGTCTTCTTTAAAAATGTTTTTCCCTGTGACATGCTGGATTCGGTCGTAGCGTGTTTACCGGGTTTGGGGTGTTACATCTTATGTTTTGTTTTATCTTTTCTCTTGAGATGTTTTCCTTTATTGTTATGAACTAAACCCTTCGGATACCTGAAGGGGATGAAACCTATGATGAATCTTTTTATTTGATTATTTGAATTATATGATAATAACTTAGTTTGTTCTTAATTATGTGAGCTTAATCAAAATTTCATGTGCTTAGGTGGAGGAGGAATAGACCCTACCTAAGAGTAGATCCAACATAATTAAGCGGAGTTGATCGCACGCCTAGAGATAGGGTGACGAGATTTTGCCGGATCAGGGTGAAACCTAATATGGGAGTCCACAGATTGTTTTACTGCTATTCTAGGGGGTTATTATAAGAGAACGAGAGTTCCACTAATTAACCTAGGGTTAGACGTTATTCGCCTCGAGAGAGGGTTTAATATACGTTAGGGAGTCTTACGGATCAAACTAAGTAAATAAATCATATGTTTCAGTGTTAGATAACAAGTGAAGTCTAGGTGGATTCTTCCTAGGGTATCTTTTAAATCAACTGAGTTTTTCCCAAGTTATTTTCCAAATTCATTCTTCTTTGTCTTAGAGTCTTTAGTTTAGTAGTTAATTATTTTAGACTAATAAACAACTTCACTTATTTTAGGCTAAATAATAAAAAGAAAGTTAGTATTAGTACTTTTAGTTCCTTTGGGTTCGATAATCCGGTGTTGCCTAAACTATACTATCTTTGTTAGATAGGTGCACTTGCCTTTAATCGTTGTCGAGTTAGTTTCGTGTTCGATCATTCTTTTATAAATTTTAAAACTCGATTTACAAATGATCAAGTTTTTGGCGCCGTTGCCGGGGAACTAAAATATTATGAAAACTCTAGTTTTATTACTTTAGCCATTATTTTTATTTTTCGCAATTTATTTTTATATTTAGTTTTAATTTTAAATTTGCTAAACTTTCTTTTTTTTTTTCCTCGCAGTACCTCTAGTTTATGACTAGAAGGAACCCGAGAGGACCTTTAGAATACGACAGTGATATTGAAGCTACCGTCAAGAAATCGCAGAGAAATTAGGCGAGCCCTAAATTACCAAGGAGAGCAAGAAGACAGATCCAATCCTACTTTGAAGGGATGGACGAAAATAATCTTCCACCACAAGATGTGGGAGAAAATAATGCTCCTCGTACTATGTATGATTATGCTAAACCTCATTTAACAGGAGCCGAATCTAGTATTGTTAGGCCTGCTATAGCTGCTAATAATTTTGAATTAAAACCTAACACTATACAAATGATTCAACAGTTTGTTCAATTTGATGGTTTACAGGACGAAGATCCAAACGCTCATATAGCTAATTTTTTAGAATTCTGTGATACCTTCAAAATAAATGGCGTTTCTGATGATGCCATACGACTTCGGTTATTTCCCTTTTTCATTAAAGAATAAAGCTAACCAGTGGTTAAACTCGTTACCACGAGGGTCAATCACTACATGGGAACAAATGAACGAAAAGTTTTTATTAAATTATTTCCCACTGGCCAAAACGACCAAATTTCGTAATGAAATCTCTTCTTTTGTGCAGATGGATTTAGAAACACTATATGATGCATGGGAGAGATATAAGGATCTCTTGAGAAGGTGTCCGCACCATGGTTTACCTTTGTGGCTCCAAGTCCAGACTTTCTATAACGGTGTAAACCCCTCAACGAGGCAACTAATCGACTCGGCCACCAAAGGGAACCTAAATAATAGAACTCCCAAGCGACCTACGAATTTATAGAAGAGATGTCATTTGAATAACTATCGCTGGCAAGTTACAAGAACAAGGCCAACAAAAGCAAATGAGTTTACAACCTCGACGCAGTAACCATGCTATCAATTCAGGTAGAGTTGATGAATAAGAAGATTGATAGTTTGTGTTCTTCGCAGGTACATCCAGTCATGCAGTGCGACACAAGTGGAACTGTGGCGAATCCTGAGTACCCACCCTACCAACCGGGCACAGAGAGTGAACAGATGAACTATATAGGTAACAATTTCAAATCTAATAATAACCCATATAGTAATAATTATAATCCAGGTTGGAGGAACCACCCAAATTTTTCGTGGGGAGGACAAGGAAATCAAGGAAATCAAAGACAACAACCTCCTAAAATTTTCCAAAATCAACCCTATCCACAGGAAAAGAAGCTGAATCTTGAAGAGACGTTAAACAAATTTATAGCATCCATAGAAGCCCGTCTCCAAAAAACTGAGGTAACACTCGACACCCAACAAACATCGATCAAAATGATCGAGAACCAAGTTGGAGGACTTACAAAGGTAATCGGGGAAATTACCCAGTCAGTCGGAGAAATTGCAAAACTATTATCCGAACGACCGCAAGGGCGTCTACCAAGTAATACTGAAATTAATCCAAAGGAGCAAATCCAAGCCATAACAGCTCAAGAAAGAGAAGAAGTAGACGAACCTAGTCCAACACAAGGAAACGAGGTAGAAAAAGGTAAAGTTGAGGTAACACAAGACAAGCCAAAACCGGTAATCAAGGAGTACCAACCTCGCATACTTTACCCTGAGGCATTAAGAAGAGACGACACAGAAGAACAATTCGGTAAGTTTCTTAAACTTTTAAAGAAATTACATATTAACTTACCATTACTTGAAGCTCTTTCGCAGATGCCAGATTCTAGGAAATTTTTAAAAGAGCTTCTAACAAACAAACGGAAGTTAGACGAGTCGTCACATGTGGAACTTAACGCAAAGTGCTCAGCAATTCTCCAAAATAGACTACCACAAAAGCTAAAAGATCTAGGGAGTTTTACAATTCCATGTTTAATTGATAGACTAACTATTGATAATGCGTTAGCTGATTTAGGGGCAAGCATAAATGTCATGCCTTATAAATTGTTTAAACAATTAGGTCTAGGGAAACCCAAACAAACTAGGATGTGCATTCAATTAGCTGATAAAACTATTAGAATTCCTAGGGGTATTATCGAAGATGTTCTTGTGAAAATCGACAGATTCGTTTTCCCAGTAGACTTTGTTGTCTTAGACATGGATGAGGATAATTCGATCCCCTAATCTTAGGAAGACCCTTTTAGCGATGCCAGACTAAAATTGATGTTGATGCAGAGAACTCATACTTTGTGTAGGTAATGAGACAGTCACCATCAAGGCTCTCGACTCGGCTAGAACATCGAGTAATCAAGGTGAGAACGTAAATTCTACTGATAACCATTCAGTTAACCCTTATTTTCAGGAAGCACCACAAAAGAATACAACTGAACCCGATCCTAACAAAGAACTAACTCATGAAGATCGAAGGATTTAGTTCGATGATCTAGACGAGTGGAAGACACACTTTAAGGAGAAATTAGGGATACACGACGAAGAACCGGAACCACACAAGGTAAAACCGAAGGAGCCCCCAAAAGAGCTAATAGGAACAACAAACCACTTCAAAATAGGGGACCAGTGCTTTGTTAGATCGTGGAGATCCTCAAATATCTCCTCCCACCCTAGCACAAACAAAGAAATATCTTTTAGGGTAACCAGTGTTTTCCCACACGAGACGAATCGAATGAGGTAAGTAATCCTATTTTTAGTACTTTTACTATAAACACATCTCGACTTAAATTTTTTCACGAAGACGCAAAAGATAGCATGAGGAAGGACTTCCAACTCCTCAATCCACCCTAACAAAGCGAACGAGAGGAGAGTCTAGCTTAAGACTATAAACGAGCGCTTCTCGGGAGGCAACTCGAGCACTAACATAATTTATTCTCATATTTCGCTTTAAATTTATTTTCTTTTCTTCTTTTCTTTCTGAACACTTAGTTATAAACTAACAAGGGGTGCAGAATTCCAGGACACACGGCCGTGGTCGTGGCCGTGTGGACCATAATAATCCCCGTACTGACATAGCAGAGGCCGTGTGAATTAATTCCAACCACTTTTCGACGTCACGAATCCAACCACTACACCACGGGCACCGACAAAGGGGCACAACCGTGCCCCATAACCGTGTGAAGCTATTGACTTTCCAAGCACGGGCTGAACACGCACGTGCCTTAAACCCGTGCCAACATACTGACTTGTCGAACACAGGCTAGACACGAGCATGGGGTAACCAACACGCCTAGGAACACGGCCGTGCGATGCGGTCGTGTGAATCGACACACCCTCAACCCACGGGCGTGGTAAATTGCCAGACTTGAGATTCTATTTAAATACCATGCCCCTTTCTTTTCTCTCCTTAACTACTCTTCTTCTTCTTCCTTCCTTTCTTTTCTCCATTTTGTTTTTTTTCCTTTTCCTAATAAATCCTTAGACTCTTGAGCTAAAACAAAATCATATCCATGGCAAAGAAGCGTAAAGGCCAATCTCCTCAAAGGAGACCGATTCACCTGAGTTCATGCTAAGCCTTCATCCAAACAACAAGCCAAGGGTCTTTGAGACCAATTATCTGTTCTTTTATTTTAATCTTCTCCTTTATTTTCCTTATCTTTACCTCTCTTCTGCTTAATTCAGTTCATTTTGTTTTAGTTTCTTGTTTTTAGGTTCTTAAGGCTGCTTGGGAATCACGCCACTTCCACCATCACCAACAACTCCGTCACCTTCAAAGTCATACCCACCTCTCGAACCACCTACCATAAGGATTCTCAAGCCCCTTTATCTTTTAAACTTAGTTTATTTTCCTTCTTAGTCTCTTTCTCTTTATCTTTCTTGTGTTTAATTATATTATTAGTATATTATTAAGGTTTCTTTAGATTTCCTGGCTAATCCTGCATAAGCTTCCCAATTTCTTCATCTAGCGCAGGTTCGTCATCCAGACGGCCCATCACCACCACCAAAGGCACAATCTCATGTCAAGGAATCATCCGAAAATTTAGGAAGTTTTCACTTATCCCCATATCTGATGATTTTATTACAAGGTTATTATATATCTTTTTACATTGAGGGCAATGTACAGCTTAAGTGTGGGAGGGTGAACAACCTAAAAAGATACCTAATTCAATCCCTGAATTTAGTCTTGTTTGAAAGTAAATTACTCATAGTACTAATTAGGATGAAATTTTTGATGAATTATGATTTTTATTGATATGTTTTAGATTAAGTCATTGATAATTGTGCATTGATAATTAAATTCTAAGAATACTAGAGAATCAAGCATGATAAGTCTATTTTTTAGAAATTAAAAAAATTTCTAGGTTGTCGAACTGAGTTTAAATATTACTTTGAAGTTTGAAATTTACGAGGTTGACATCAAAATACCCATAATTTTGTGAGATTTTGAGCCTTATAGAGCATTTATTCTTTTTCTTGCTCACTTTATTGATTATGAGTATGTCAACACTGATTTGTTATTCTAGAATTTGCATCGATTATACATGTCGAGACCATACTTTTTGATTTGATACACAGAGATGATAAAGGCACCTAGGACTTAACCCACTTACTCCATAAAAAGCCTACCTTCATAATTAACCCCTAGTGAATCCCTTTTAATCCTAACAACCCTATTTATTGACATAACCGCTAATATTAACCCAGAACCCCTTTGTTTTGGTTATCACCATTTCTTTTTGACTACCCTTATATCGAGATTTGATTTGATTAGTTGCCTAATTATGAATTTTAGTAATTTATCCTTTATTATGTATTTAGTTTGTTCTTAAAAAAAATCAAAAGTATATTCATTATTCATCATTAGTTGCGATTAAATGAGCTTATACACTTAAATTCCAAGTATCAAAGAAGAAGCTCGTATTATTGGTATTATTAGTTTTCAATTGATGTAATTATTATTATTAGTTCATTAGTTTTTAGTTAGGTAATTTGTCAATTCAATCTCGATTCTAACCCTCTAATTCAGCCTCATTCCACACCTTAACCCTAGCCCCGTTACAACCCTAACAAAGACCTTTTGATTTGTGTTTCATCTCATATTTTAGTGGTGGAGATTTGATTTTCATGCAAGCCTATGGGATTAACTCTTCATGTTTGACTTTTGAGTGCCTAAATTCTGAACCTTAAACACTTTGAGTGATTTGAGTGAATCTTTTGTGAGGATGTCAATCCTTGTCGATTTTAAATTAAAGGTAATTATCTAGATAATGGGAGACGCCTAAGTTTTTGAGCTACAAAATCTATGACTTATATTTTTTGAATTTTTAGGACACTTTGAGTCGAATTATCCATGTATAAATTATCTCTGAATTATGATGAGACACTATCAATAGGAATTATGAATTACAGGAAGTTCGTTTTAATTGTAAGTTGAGAATTTTACTTGAGGACAAGCAAAAGCTTAAGTGTGGGGGTATTTGATAAACCGAAATAGTAACATATTTTAGGCCCACATTTAGTATGCTTTTGGATGAATTATCCCTTATTTTATGTAATTTGGTGCTCTTAATCCTTTCTTTTCATGATATATACTCAGGAAAGCACCAGGGGATGAAAAGAACGCAAAACAGGCTTAAAACGGGAAAAATAGGCCAAAGCATTAAATTGACACGGCCTGGACCAAAGATCACACGGCCGTGCCTCACTAATCATCTAGAACACGGTCTAACCCCGACTCACACGGTCGTGTCTCATTAAAGAAACTCAAACACGGCCTGGCCACGATTTACACGGACGTGTGCCATGGCTGTGCCTCTACCGTGGAGAAGAGCAATTTCATTCGGGAAAGGATACTTAGGGAGAAAGAAATGTATTTCAAAAGCCTATAAATACACCCTAAGTATGACCTGAAAGAGGGAGCCCAAAAGCCATCGTCTAGGGGCGTCGTGCTAGGCCAAAGAAGGCAGATTTGTGGGGATTCACTCAGGGATAGCCAGTTGATTCATCTCGAGAAGCCAGAATTCTACTCAAGACGGAGGATCTCCTCTTCAATTCTTTCAGGGGGTTTTAGGGATTTCTTATGTTTTGTTTTATCTTTTCTCTTGAGATGTTTTCCTTTATTGTTATGAACTAAACCCTTCGGATACCCGAAGGGGATGAAACCTATGATGAATCTTGTTATTTGATTATTTGAATTATATGATAATAACTTAGTTTGTTATTAATTATGTGAGCTTAATACAAATTTAATGTGCTTAGGTGGAGGAGGAATAGACCCTGCCTAACAGTAGATCCAACATAATTAAGCGGAGTTGATCGTACGCCTAGTGATAGGGTGACGAGATTTTACCGGATTAGGGTGAAACCTAATATGGGAGTCCACAGATCGATTTACTGCTATTCTAGGGGGTTATTATAAGAGAACGAGAGTTCCACTAAATAACCTAGGGTTAGACGTTATTCGCCTCGAGAGAGGGTTTAATATACGTTAGGGAGTCTTACGGATCAAACTAAGTAAATAAATCATATGTTTCAGTGTTAGATAACAAGTGAAGTCTAGGTGGATTCTTCCTAGGGTATCTTCTAAATCAACTGAGTTTTTCCCAAGTTATTTTCCAAATTCATTCTTCTTTGTCTTAGAGTCTTTAGTTTAGTAGTTAATTAATTTAGATTAATAAATAACTTCACTTATTTTAGGCTAAATAATAAAAAGAAAGTTAGTATTAGTACTTTTAGTTCCTTTGGGTTCGATAATCCGGTGTTGCCTAAACTATACTACTGCTCGATAGGTGCACTTGCCTTTAATCATTGTCAGAGATAGTTTCCAGGTTCGATCATTCTTTTATAAATTTTAAAACTCTGATTTACAGCGATCAGTGATTAACATGTTTTGCATTTGAAGTTTTGTTAAATTTTAGTATTTTGGACTCAATTGAGAAAATATTATTTTGGAGGACTAAATTGTGAATTTGATGAAAAGTATGGATTTTTATAGTCCCTAGGGAGATTCAGCTATGCATGTGTGTGAACAAATTGTGTATAATTGATGTCTTGGGAAAAATGGACAAAATTGATAAAATGTACAAATGTGAGGGCTAAATTGCAAATTGCCCTAAATGCATGTTTTTGGATTGAATTGAGTGAATTAGTGAATAAATGGATTACATTTGAATATGTATAGATCAAGAATTGAAGAAATCGGACTTAGATTGCGGGAAAGCGAAAGTAGTCGAATAACCGAGTCCGAACAAATATCCGAATCTGAGGTAAGTCGATATACAAATAAATGTATTTGTATTGAATTATATATGTTCTTATGACTATTGTTAAGGATGAATGCATATGAGATGGTGTGTATGTGAATTCTGAGATAGAATCGACTAAGTGTCAACATCCGAGAAGTCCCGTTTGAACCTAGGAATAGATAGGATAGTATATGTCATGACATAGGTGTCTGTTATGTGATATCATGTAAGACCACGTCTGGGACGTTGGCGTTGATTCGATATTTCGTGTAAGACCACGTTTGGGACGTTGGCATCGATATGAGATTTACGTGTAAAACCATGTCTGGGACATCGACATCGTATTTGATTCGTGTAAGACCCTGTCTGGGACAGTGGCATCAATATCTGATTACATGTAAGACCACGTCTGGGACGTTGGCATTGTACGACAATTCTGAGCATTTTGAGTATCCTATTATATTCTGAATGGTTCAATGGGCAAGTCTGAGAAACAAACGATTATGTGATCAATATATTTGTTTCAGGTACGTTCGATATATACACTAAGTGTGTATGAAAGGTAAGTGTCTATATGAACTTACTATGATGAATATATGTTTTGAAATGATGAGATAATATTTGAAGTTATGCTTGAATGAGCCATGTGTATGTGTGATATTTGAGTTGAAAGAATTGGTAAGATATGGCTAAGCAAGTGAGCCAAAGAATTTATGTGATGAATTTGCTTTGAGAATCAATAATGTCATTATGCCAATATAGTTATATGCATATTATGCTAAGTTTATTTGTATATGGCTTACTAAGCTTTTGAAAGCTTACTCTGGGTGTGTTTGCTCTGTTTTATAGATCGTCAAAGCTACTGAAGGCTCGGGGACCGTCGAGCATCATCATCACACTACCTAAACTCATTTTGGTATCTTTTGGAAATGTATATAGCTAGATATGGCATGTATAGGCTAGTCACTTTGGATTATCTTTGAAATGTGTATAAAGTAGCCATGAGATGTGGCTTAATAAGAGTTGGTAATTTGCATGACTAAATGTTTTATATAATGCCTAGTTTGGTATGGTTTGATAGCCAATGAATTAGTCAAAGATATGGTAAGCATATGAATGCATTATGAGTATGCATGTTTGATCAAAAGAATGTTTCTATAAAGGCTAAATGTGGTTAAACCATGCTTATGTATATGTATGATTAAGTTGTACAAATTGGCATGATTAGAAATGAGTTTGGTTATGAAGAATTGTTGATCATTTGACATGTCTTTGGTTGTTAATTGTTCATAAAATTAATTGGTATGTAGCTTGTAGGGTAAATCCAAGTGTAGGTGGCATATTGACCTTGCAAAGGGCCTGTTAAGTAGACACGGTTGTGGCACACGGGGGTGCTTAGTGACCGTGGGATTAAGTCAGTATATAGCATAAGAGTACACGGCCATGGTACACGGGCATGCCTGGTGGCCGTGGTGATAAGTCAGTATACAAGCCCTATTTTGGCACGGCCAAGACACATGGGTCTGTCCAGTTGCCATGGGAGGCACGCGGCCTGACTGCACGGGCGTGTGACCTCTGCAGTGTTCAAAAAGTTTTAAATTTTCGAGAATTTTCGTATGTGTTCGGTTTAGTCCCGACCCTCCTCTAAAGCATGCTTAAGGTCTCAGTGACCTATCTAAGGGACACAGTGATTGCAATCGATGACTTGTATTATGAAATGTCTGTAAACGTTTCTGATCCATCCGGTAATACTTTTAACCCTAATCCGGTGACGGATACGGGTTAGGGATGTTACATTTGGTTGGTATCATAGCTACGGTTTAGTCGATTCTCGGACTAACGTAGCATGTCAGAGTCTAGCTATACATGCCATATATCTGAACTATGATAGTGTGATGAATCTTGACGTGAAAAATGTGACTTTCATATAGTAATGGATCCTGAAAGAGCCGTAGCTGACGATGTAGAAAGCAATGCGCCTGCTCTCGCGCAAGGGACAGCGCCATCTGATCCGAGACCGGCTACGAGCCGTCAAGAAGGAGATGCTAAAAAAGCTTTCTTCCAGATGATGAGTGAGTGGTTCACTCAGTTTGTTAGAAATAACCCAACTGTTTCTCAACCTCCGCCCCCGCCTAATCACCCTTAGACATCTGCTATGCCTCCGACTATGAATCTGTATCTATTGAACAAGCCTCCGTTTGACAAAATCCGTAAGTATGGGGCTGAAAAGTTTAGGGCTACCAATGAAGACGATGCCGAGAAAGCCGAGTTTTGGTTAGAAAACACAATTCGGGTATTTGATGAAATGTCACCGAGTCCCGAGGGATGCATAAAGTGTGTGGTTTCTTTGCTACTAGATGCGGCCTATCAGTGGTGGAAAACTCTAATTTTTGTTGTTTCGAAAGAAGGGTGACATGGGACTTCTTTCAGATTGAGTTACAGAAGAAATACATCAGTGAGAGATTCATTGATCGTAAAGCAAAATAATTTCTCGGACTTGAAGCAGGCCGTATGTCCATATCGAATACGAACGAGAGTTTGTGAGACTGAGTCAGTATGCTCGTGAATGTGTATCCACTGAGGCAATAGTGTGTAAAAGATTTGAAGATGGTCTTAATGAAGACATCCGTTTACTTTTTGCGATTCTGGAAATAAAAGAATTCGTTGTACTTGTTGATCAATCGTGCAAAGCCGAAGCCCTCGGGAAAGATAAAAGGAAAGCTGAGTCTGAAGCTGGAGATGTGAGAAAGAGATTTCAGAGTAAATTATTTCAGTCTGCTTCAAAGAAATTTAGAGATGAACAAAGCCGTTCAAGAGTTAATGTGGGACAATTGAATAGAGATCGAGCTAGATCACAAATGAGCTCTAAAATTTCGGCAACTTCAGTAGCAAGTGTTGGAAATGTTTGATCCGAACGGCCTAAATGTAAACATTGTAGTAAAAGACATCTGGGAAGTTGTAGATTAAATGATCGGGCTTGCTTCAGATGTGGATTGTTAGATCATTTTATTCATGATTGCCCAGAGTCTGTTGAACCAGAGACTATTCAGAATCCGAGATCAGATAATGCTCCAGTGAGAGGTAGACCTTCCCGAAATGTAAGAAATGTCAGTGGTAGTCAGAGAACTATGAGAGATACCGTTGCAAAATCTGAAGCTAGAGCGCCTGCCAGAACGTATGCCATTCGAGCTCGTGAGGAAGCTTCATCTCCTGATGTTACAACGGGTACATTTACACTTTATGATACTTCTGTGATTGCATTAATAGACCCTGGTTCTACTCATTCGTATATATGCATGAATTTGGTATCCAGTAAGACTTTGCCTATAGAGTCTACTGAGTTTGTTATAAAAGCATCGAACCCCTTAGGTAAAAGTGTCCTAGTTA
Source organism: Gossypium sturtianum (assembly GCA_025698515.1). Lineage (NCBI taxonomy): Eukaryota > Viridiplantae > Streptophyta > Magnoliopsida > Malvales > Malvaceae > Gossypium > Gossypium sturtianum. Next base: position 37,924,018 of record CM046950.1, read on the forward strand.
ACAAAATATGCAAGAACTATCCGTTAATGTTTCGAGATATCTGTTTTCCTGCTGATCTGATGCTATTACCATTTGATGAGTTTGATATAATTTTGGGTATGGACTGGTTGACATTGCATGATGCCATTGTGAACTATAAAAGAAAGACTATTGACTTGAGATGTTCGAATAATGATATAGTCAGAATTGAGTCTAATGATTTGAATGGATTTCATGCTGTGATATATGTATTTAAAGCTCAAAGATATGTGAAAAAGGGATATGAGGAATATTTTGCTTATGTGATTGACTCGAAAGTATCTGAAAAGAAAGTAGAATCTGTGCCAGTTGTTTGTGAGTTCTCTGATGTATTTCCAGAAGAATTGCCGGGACTGCCTCCGATACGTGAAGTTGAATTTGGTATTGATCTGTTGCCTGGTACAACACCTATTTCGATAGCTCCGTATAGAATAGCTCCAATAGAGTTGAAAGAGTTAAAGTCACAGCTGCAAGAATTGACTGACAGAGGGTTCGCCAGACCGAGTTTTTCACCATGGGGTGCTCCCATTCTGTTTGTGAAAAAGAAAGATGGCATGATGAGAATGTGCATTGACTACCGTCAGTTGAATAAAGTGACTATAAAGAATAAATATTCGTTGCCCAGGATTGATGATTTGTTTGATCAGCTGAAAGGAGCTGCCGTATTTTCAAAGATAGATCTGAGATCGGGTTACTATCAGTTGAGAGTGAAAGATTCAGAAATTCTGAAAACAACTTTTAGAACGAGGTACGTGCATTATGAGTTTTTAGTTTTGCCTTTCGGACTAATGAATGCTCCTGCTATTTTTATGGATTTGATGAACAGAATTTTCAGACCGTACCTAGATCGATTTGTTGTTCTATTCATAGGCGACATTTTGATTTATTCACGGAATGAAACTGAACATGCTAAACATCTGAGAATCATATTGCAAACTCTGAGAGAAAAGTAATTGTATGCGAAATTCAGTAAATGTGAATTCTAGTTGCGTGAAGTCAGTTTTCTGGGACATATTGTATCGGCCTCTGGAATACGAGTTGATCCGAGCAAGATTTCTGTTATTCTGGATTGGAAACCTCCGAAGAATGTGTCTGAAGTTTGCAGTTTTCTGGGACTTGCTGGTTATTACCGCAGATTCGTAAAAGGCTTTTCAATGATAGCTACTCCGTTAACTAAATTGTTTCAGAAAGATGTGAGATTTGAATGGTCCGATAAATGTCAAAAAAGCTTTGATCAGTTGAAAACTTTGTTAACTGAAGCTCCAGTGTTAATACAACTAGAATCGGGCAAAGAGTTTGTAATATACAGTGATGCTTCGTTGAATGGTCTGGGATGCGTATTGATCCAGGAAGGCAAAGTAATAGCTTATGCCTCGAGACAACTAAAGCCTCATAAAAAGAACTATCAGACACACGATCTTGAGCTAGCTGTGATTGTGTTTGCATTAAAGATTTGGCGACATTATCTGTTTGGCGAGAAATGTAATGTGTTTTCAGATCATAAAAGTTTGAAATATCTAATGACGCAGAAAGATTTAAATCTGTGACAGAGAAGATGGTTAGAATTGTTGAAAGATTATGAGCTTGTGATAGATTATCATCCGGGTAGAGCTAATGTAGTTGCTAATGCATTGAGTCGAAAGTCACTATGTGTATTACGTGCTATGAATGCTCAATTAGATCTGTCTGATGATAGTTCAATGTTAACTGAATTGAAAGCAAAGTCGATGTTTTTACAACAAATAGTTGATGCTCAAAAAGTTGATAATGAAATAATAGCAAGACGAGCTCAATGTGATCTGAATTCTGATTCTGAATTTTGAGTTGATAATGATGATTGCTTGAGATTTCGAGATCAAATCTGTGTTCCGAGAAGCTCAGAGTTAATTCAGTTGATATTAAGTGAATGTAACATCCGTAAATAGGGGCTATTATGTTTGAACTGTTTGCATGTGTATGGCTTGGTTGTGATATTAGGTGAGGTGTTTTAGGGTCTAGGGAGAAGCCAAGGGTAGGCCCGAACTATAGGAAAATTTTTATTTTTTTTAAGCTTTGGTTAAGGGGAGCTGAAGGAGCTAGGGGTTAAGTGTTTTCTGTGGTAAAATTTAGCACAAGAATTACCTTGGTAAAGTGGCAAGGAAGCGCCACTTAGGGCCTTGAGCAAAGGACGCCACAAGCAGAGGAAGGGAGCCGAGGTTCGAGTGCAGAATCCTCTGGGAATTTCTTTTGACGCCAGAGAGGAAGAGTTGTGCTCACTCAAACTCGATGGATAACTCATTGAACAGTCAATGATTCAAATGAATGGAGAAGAGAGAATTTAGGAGTTTGAGCAATTCAAACTCGCTTGAATGAGTGGCCAGAGAAGTTTGAGTAGTTGGCCGAATTTTGAATTGTGTGAGGTAAAGTGTTCTTTGAAAGACTTAGGGGAGTGCCGAAATTCCTTAGGCAAGCTAAGTGGACATTTTCGGCTAAGTCATGCCTTGGTGTTTTCATTGGAAACCAAAAGCCGAAATCCCTTAGCCCTTGTCGATTTCTCCTTAGTGCACCTTTGTCAAGCAAAAGTCAAAGCTTTTAGGCTCTTGTCGACTTCTCTCTTAGGCATTGAGCCGAATCCCCATTTGAACCCCTCACTTATTTTCTTTGAAGCCGAAACACTACCCTCCCTAAACCTCATCTCTTCTTGCTCTCCATTCTTATTGGTTGGCCGAACCTTCTTCTTCCTCAAGCCATTCTTTCAATTGTTTCTTTCATCTTCTTTTCACCATCACTCAAACCGAATACCCCTTCCATTCTCTCCTTCCATTTTGGCCGAATCTCATCTGCTTTTTCTTTTCTTAAGCCATAGCCGAATCTCCCTTGATCACTCAACCCCATTGCTGAAATCGCTCTCAACTCTCCCCTTCTTGTTTTTACTTTTGGCCGAATATCAACTAGGCATAGATCTCTCTTGTGTGATTTTCTCTAATCGGGTTTGAAGAGGGTAAGTGTTCTTGGCCGAAACTCTATCATCTTCTTCTTTTCTCTCTGTCGACATGTATAGAACAAAAGCCGAATTTCGGCATTTGTCTTGACTCTTAATCAACTATGCAATTGGTTTCTCCTAGGTTCTTCGGGTTTTGAAGCAGTGGATCGTGATCATCTACTCTCTACCAATCAGTTTCGTTAAAGACCGTGGTAAGGTTACATGTCGATTTAACCATTCCCTTATTCATTTGAAAAGCCGAAGGCTATTAAGTTTATGTTGTTTAGTGTTGGCCGATTGTAGGGGAAGGGTTGTGACTAGTGCTCGAAAGGCGTTAAGGTAAGGATTGTGGTTCTGTGCGCTAACTCTTCGAGATTTACAGGTGAAGCCGAATGGCTTTTTGCTAATAGGGTGTTATTGGCTGAATGTAGGAAGGGGGAACTTGTGCGTTAGATCGTGGTCTACGGGGTTCCGTAGTCTCATTAGTAACCAGGTGTGTAACCTTACACACTTTATTAGTATTACATGTTATTGTGTTAACTGTTATAAACCGATTAGTCTTTGAAATCAGTGATTTTGCCTTGTGGGCATGAGCGTGGACTCCGGGTAAGTCCCCTGCTATGTGATTTTTGATATACATCGTCATGTTACCGTTAAATGCTATGCTATGCATTAATTGCATGATTTCATGATATTATGATACTTATGATTTGGACATGATGATGGGTTTGATGAGAGGAGGGGGAGGATCTATTTGGACTGTCACTAGTGGTTTTGACCACACGACGGGTTGGCCCCGTCTTTGATATTATTATTTGTGACTAAGTCCCAGTGGTTTTGGCCACATTGATGATATTTGTGACTCATCGTCACCAGTGGTTTTGACCACATATGGATATTGTGACTGGCGTCGGTGGTTTTTGGTACCACAGTGGGTTGGCCCCACCTATTGATTACGGGATTGTCATCAGTGGTTTTGACCACACAATGGGTTGGCCCCATCACTTGATTTGTGACTACGGTCACCAGTGGTTTTGACCACACTTATATATTTGTGACTCCGGTCACGGTGGTTTTGACCACCAAAGGGTTTTGACCACACGGGGTAGATAAAGGAGGTCTGATGGTTAGGTTATGGGGTTGCATGATTTGCATGTTTTATTAATGACTTGTGTAAGTGCTATTCTATCGGATTGGGGATTTATACACTGAGTCTTGACAACTCACCCCTTCCCTTACATTTTGCAGATGAGACATAGATCGCGGATATGGAGCCGGGGAGAACTCGAGGTGGCCATGCATCTAAATTTCGGGTTTAACTTTAAATTACTACTTCGGGTTATATTTTACTTAAATTTGGTTTTGTTTTTTTTTTGTAATAAGGCCGCTAAGTATTGTTTTGGGTTTAATTTCTGGATTTTATTTTACCTATCTTATGCTTGTGATTAACAATTTGATATTGCTTAAGTAACCGGATAAATAGAAACGTTTTCAAAAACTATACTCTATTTTGGGATTTTCAAACGTTATCATCGGGTAACATTATTCATAGGGTAATAACAAAGGTAATATAGATGATTTTCAAACCTAAATTTTCAAACAACTTCAAATGCAAATGGTTTTAAACTTGACTGTGTTCAACTCACTCGGTTTTTAATAAATATCGAAAGGTTTTCCAAACCTAGAAACAACAATTGGATGTTCCAAAACTTATTTTCCCAGATTTTAAAACAACACTAAGACGATTTCAACATCACCTTATACGGGGTTTTCTAAACCTTAAAATGATAACAGCATTTTCAATAGAAATAAATCGGCAAACTTGTTTTACTTAAAACGTTTTCACTCCGTAATATGCCAAATTTGGTCGTGGTGTGTTGACCGGGTTCGGGGTGTTACAATTTTGGTATTAAAGCCAGGTTCAACAGCTCGGTTGTGGGCCCGAGGCCCAAAAATGTTTTAAGATGGATTGTGGGAAGGTTTTATGGGAAAAGTATAGTGGTGAAAGCATGGCACCGAGTCTCCGGCACCGATCCGCCCAGGTAAGTACCCCAAATTGTTGCTTATGATGATATGATTGTGATAATATTGGCATGACTAATAGTAGTAGGAAATACTTTAGAAACTTGAACTGTAGGATGGTATGAACTCACGAAACAATCCCGGTATTAAACTTCTCAGAAGACTATGCTTTAATAAACAGTGGAATAAAGTCTAATGCATAAAACTTGTAGTCAGATCAATTCGTATCGGTAATCATGAATGCACGTGGACGTGGGCGTAATACACGTGGACGAGGTAGAGGTAGGATGACAGTGTCACAACCGGTCGGGTCTGGACACGGGTCGGAAAATGAGGTACCATCGCTGCCAGCTGTGGGCACGGAATTTCAGGATCAGATGGGTGGTGATGACGTAGTGTCACAGGCAATGCTGCGGGTTCTGGAGAGAGTCGCGGGTGCAAGCGTTGGAACGGGAGCTAGGAAATCTATGTCCGAATGACTCAGGGCTAATGGTGCAGAGGTATTTAGAGGTGTATCCGGCGTGGTACCTAGTACGGCAGAATATTGGTTGGAGGCGACGGAACGCATCATGGATGACCTGGACTTCTCGACTGAGGAGAAGCTAAAGGGTATAGTATCTTTGCTTCGAGATGAGTCATATCAGTAGTGGCTCACGGTTAGGGACGGAGCGATGGCGGATGACATTACTTGGGAATTCTTTAGAGCAGCCTATTAGAGGAAGTACATCGGGGCTAGCTACATTGATGCGCGCCAGCGCATATGCTCCTGAACTCTGTCCAGTGGAAGTAAGATCAGATCGAATATGAGGCAGAATTCCTTCGGCTAAGTTGATATGCACGTGGTATTGTGGGCACGGAGCATGAGCGCTGTGTCAGATTTGAGGATGGGCTGAGAGATGAGCTGCGGATGTTAATTGCCCCACAGTAGGAAAGAGAGTTTGCGATCTTAGTGGAAAAAGCCAAAGTTGCTAAGGAGGTGAAACAGTCCGTAAGGCGGAATCAGGATAATGGTTGGAATAAGAGGAATTCGATCATCGTGGTCCGCCAGAATCGCAGGTGCGGGCTAGGTATGGTGGGCCGAATCAAGTCGCTAGGCTGCTTCGCTAACAATCAATGGTCGCCACGATGTGCTCAAAGGTGGAAAGTCTCACACGGGGAATGTTGGACCGAAACAGAGAGATGTTTCGAGTGTGGATCGATGGGGCACCGAGTGAGGGATCGCCCACAAAGATCGCCTAGGTTGCGATGCGGGGATCGAATCGCATACGCATCGGGAGGGATAGTCGCCACCTCGGAGGGGCCGTGGTGCGGCGGGGAGGTAATGGCTCGGTAGAGGCCGTGGAGCACCGCAGGTGCAGGTGGTGCAGAGGCGAGACGGCTGGATTGGTCTGACGCAGCGAGGCGTCGAGAGGAGGGCGACGCACCGGACGTCATAACTGGTACGTTCTTAATCTTTGGTCTACCTTATAATGCTTTGATTGATGTGGGTTTGACGCACTCATATGTTGCCAGTAGCATAGCGGAAATAATGAACTTAGACTTTGAGATTACTTCTAGGGAGATGACAGTAATAAGCCCTCTAGGTCACTCTATAGAAGTAAATAAACTATATAGGGATGTACCCCTAGAACTTCAAGGGGTCGTGTTTTTGGCTGACTTGATGGAACTGCCGTTTGGGGAGTTTGATCTGATTCTCGGGATGGATTGGCTAGTAAAGTATCAGGCCAATTTGGATTGCGCAGTAAAGCGCATGGTGTTGAAGTCAGTGGAAGGCGAAGAGGTAGTGATGATAGGTAATAGGAGAGATTACCTATCCAATGTGGTCTCTGCGCTGAAGGCGGAGAAAATGGTTAGGAAAGGTTGTGAGGCATGTATGGTGCATGTCTGTGCTTTGGAAGCCAAGGATGCAGCTATGGAGAATGTCCGAACTATAGGGGAATTTGCTGATGTATTCCCAGAGGAACTTCTGGATTTACCCCCTGACCGCGAGGTTGAGTTCGGTATAGACTTGTTACCCGGAACCGCGCCAGTGTCTATTGCCCCGTATAGGATGGCGCCGAAAGAATTGGTAGAGTTAAAGGCTCGATTCGTGGAGTTGCTTTGGATAGAGGTTTCATCCTACGAGAGTGTATCACCTTGGGAGCACCTGTGCTTTTGTTAAGAAGAAAGACGGTACTATGCGGATGTGTATAGACTACCGCCAGCTGAATAAGTTGACGACTAAAAACAAGTATCCGTTGCCCAGGATAGACGACTTGTTTGATCAACTCAAGGGTGCATCGGTTTTCTCTAAGATCGATCTTAGGTCGGGATATCATCAACTCAAGGTGAAGGGGGCTGATATCCATAAAACGGCATTTCGTACTCGGTATGGGCATTACGAGTTTCTCGTGATGCCATTCGGCTGACCAATGCAATCGACAAAGATTCATGGACATGATGAATCGGGTGTTTCAAATGGTATTTGGATCGATTCATCGTGGTGTTTATAGACGACATTTTGGTGTACTCGAAATCGAGGAGGAACATGACGCGCATCTTCTGGTGGTGCTGCGGGTTTTGAGGAGAAGCAACTATTCGCCAAGTTTAGTAAGTGCGAGTTCGCTTAAGGAGGTGACTTTCTTGGGTCATGTAGTATCACCGAGGATTAGGGTGGATCCTCGTAAGATCGAGGCGTTGTTGGATTAGAAACCACCTAAGTCGGTTGCGAGAGATTCAAGTTTTCTGGGTTTGGCAGATACTATAGGAGGTTCGTGGAAGGTTTTTCTTTGATCGCAAAGACCGCCGACTAAGTTGTTGAGAAAAGGGGTTTCGCTTTGTGTGGTCCGAGAAACAAAGAAGAAAGTTTTGACAAGTTGAAGAAGATTCTCGATGAAGCTCCTGCTTTTAATTCACTTTGAGGCGGGGAAGGAATTCACGGTCTATTGTGATGCATCACATACTGGTTTAGGGTGTGTGCTGATGCAAGATGGGAAGGTGGTCGCTTATGCGTCTCGACAATTAAGGCCTCATGAGGGTAACTACCCAACTCATGACTTAGAGTTGGCTGCAGTGGGGTTTGCCTTGAAGATTTGGAGGCATTACTTGTATGGGGAAAAGTCGATAATCTACACGGATCACAAGAGTCTGAAGTACCTCTTGACTCAGAAAGATTTAAATTTGAGGCAGCGAAGGTGGATCGAGTTGTTGAAGGACTACGACTGCTCGATTGAGTACCATCCGGGTAAGGCTAACGTATTAGCTGATGCGTTGAGCCATAAGGTGGTAGTAGATCTGAGGTCGATGTTTGCTCACTTTAGTCTTTATGACGACGAGAGTCTTTTGGCAGAATTGCAAGTAAAGCCGAATTGGATTGATCAGGTTAAGGAGAAACAGCTGATAGATGAGGTTTTGAGTGCTCGAAGGTTGCAAGTGCAGAATGGTGAATCGGAGGGTTATAGTTTGGGCAGTGATGGAGTACTGTGTTTTCAAGGGAAAGTATGTCTGGCCAAGGACATTGAGTTGAGACAGCGGATCCTTCAGGAAGCTCATAGCAGCCCATATGCTATGCATCCTGGAGGCAGTAAGATGTATCGTGATTTGAGGGAACAGTTCTAGTGGCCAGGACTTAAGCAGGAAGTAACAGAGTTTGTGGGCAAGTGTTTGACATGCCAGCAAGTTAAAGCTGAGCATCAGTTGCCGTCAGGGTTGTTGCAGCCGGTAAAGAGTCCGCAGTGGAAGTGGGAAAGGATTACGATGGACTTCGTTAGTGGGCTTCCCCTTACGCCTAGCAAGAAAGACTCAGTTTGGGTTATTGTGGATCGTCTGACTAAATCGGTTCATTTCATACCAGTCCAAGTTGACTTTTCACTCCAGATGTTAGCCAAGTTGTATGTGGCAGAGATAGTAAGGTTGTATGAGTGCCAGTGTCAATTATTTCAGATAGGGATCCCAGGTTCACGTCGAGGTTCTGGAAAGCTTTGCATCAGGCATTGGGTACGAGGTTGGATTTCAGCACGACTTTTCATCCGCAATCTGATGGACATTCTGAGAGGGTAATCCAGATTCTAGAGGACATGTTAAGAGGTTGCGTTCTGGATTTCAGAGCCAGCTGGGAAGAATTTCTACCGTTAGCTGAATTTGCATACAATAATAGTTACCAGGCAAGTATTAAGATGGCACCGTATGAGGCGTTGTATGGTAGGAAGTGTCGTACACCTACATGCTGGACAGAGTTAGGTGAGCGTCAGATGTTGGGTCCAGAGTTGGTTACGGAAACTGAGGATAAGGTTAAGTTGATTCGGGCTTGTTTGAAGGAAGCTTCGGACAGGCAGAAGTCTTATGCCGATCTTAAGCAGAGAGATATAGAGTTTGCCGTGGGAGACAAGGTCTTTTTGAAGGTCTCGCCGTAGAAGAAAGTGCTGAGATTTGGAAGAAAAGGCAAGCTAAGTCCAAGGTTCATTGGCCCGTATAAGGTGTTGAGACGAATAGGACCAGTAGCTTATCAGCTCGAGTTGCTAGTAGAGCTGAGTCAGATACATGACGTGTTCCATGTCTCCATGCTTAGACGCTACCGTTCCGATCCATCGTATGTTGTATCGGTGGAGGAAATTGAGGTGAGCCCAGATTTGACTATGGAAGAAGAACCAGTACAGATTCTAGGCCGAGATGTGAAAGTTTTGCGCAAGAAGTCGGTTCCACTAGTGAAGGTGTTGTGGCGAAACCATGGCGTGGAAGAAGCTACGTGGGAACCCAGAGGATGTGATGAGACAAAGAATACCTCAACTCTTTTGACCGACTGGTAATTTCGAGGCCGAAATTATTTTTAAGGGGGTAGAACTGTAACATCCTTAAATAGGGGCTATTATGTTTGAATTGTTTGCATGTGTATGGCTTGGTTGTGATATTAGGTGAGGTGTTTTAGGGTCTAGGGAGAAGCCAAAGGTAGGCCCGAACTATAGGAAAATTTTTATTTTTTTTTAAGCTTTGGTTAAGGGGAGCCGAAGGAGCTAGGGGTTAAGTGTTTTCTGTGGTAAACTTTAGAACAAGAATTACCTTGGTAAAGTGGCAAGGAAGCGCCACTTAGGGCCTTGAGCAAAGGACGCCACAAGCGCAGGAAGGAGCCGAGGTTCGAGCTGCAGGAATCCTCTCGTGGGAATTTATTTTTGACGCCAGAGAGGGAAGAGTTGTGCTCACTCAAACTCGATGGATAATCATTGAACAGTCAAACAGATTCAAACGGATGGAGAAGAGAGAATTTAGGAGTTTGAGCAATTCGAACTCGTTTCAATGAGTGGCCAGGAGAAGTTTGAGTAGTTGGCCAAATTTTGAATTGTGTGAGGTGGAGTGTTCAGCTGAAAGACTTAGGGGGAGTGCCAAAATTCCTTAGGCAAGCTAAGTAGACATTTTCGGCTAAGTCATGCCCTGGTGTTTTCAGTTGGAAACCAAAAGCCGAAATCCCTTAGCCCTTGTCGATTTCTCCCTTAGTGCACCTTGTCAAGCAAAGTCAAAAGCTTTTAGGCTCTTGTCGACTTCTCTCTTAGGCATTGAGCCGAATCCCCATTTGAACCCCTCACTTATTTTCTTTGAAGCCGAAACACTACCCTCCCTAAACCTCATCTCTTCTTGCTCTCCATTCTTATTGGTTGGCCGAACCTTCTTCTTCCTCAAGCCATTCTTTCAATTGTTTCTTTCATCTTCTTTTCACCATCACTCAAACTGAATACCCCTTCCATTCTCTCCTTCCATTTTGGCCGAATCTCATCTGTTTTTTCTTTTCTTAAGCCATAGTCGAATCTCTCTTGATCACTTAACCCCAATGCTAAAATTGCTCTCAACTCTCCCCTTCTTGTTTTTACTTTTGGCCGAATATCAACTAGGCATAGATCTCTCTTGTGTGATTTTCTCTAATCGGGTTTGAAGAGGGTAAGTGTTCTTGGCCAAAACTCTATCATCTTCTTCTTTTCTCTCTGTCGACATGTATAGAACAAAAGCCAAATTTCGGCATTTGTCTTGACTCTTAATCAACTATGCAATCGGTTTCTCCTAGGTTCTTCAGGTTTTGAAGCAGTGGATCGTGATCATCTGCTCTCTACCAATCGGTTTCATTAAAGACCGTGGTAAGGTTATATGTCGATTTAACCATTCCCTTATTCATTTGAAAAGCCGAAGGCTATTAAGTTTATGTTGTTTAGTGTTGGCCGATTGTAGGGGAAGGGTTGTGACTAGTGCTCGAAAGGCGTTAAGGTAAGGATTATGGTTCTGTGCATTAACTCTTCAGGATTTACAGGTGAAGCCGAATGGCTTTTTGCTAATAGGGTGATATTGGCTGAATGTAGGAAGGGGGAACTTGTGCGTTAGATCGTGATCTACGGGGTTCCGTAGTCTCATTAGTAACTAGGTGTGTAACCTTACACACTTCATTAGTATTACATGTTATTGTGTTAACTGTTATAAACCAATTAGTCGTTGAAACCAATGAATTTGCCTTGTGGGCATGAGCGTGGACTCCGGGTAAGTCCCCTGCTATGTGATTTTTGATATACATCGTCATGTTACCGTTAAATGCTATGCTATGCATTAATTGCATGATTTCATAATATTATGATACTTATGATTTGGACATGATGATGGGTTTGATGAGAGGAGGGGGAGGATCTATTTGGACTGTCACCAGTGGTTTTGACCACATGACGGGTTGGCCCCGTCTTTGATATTATTATTTGTGACTAAGTCCCAAATGTTTTTGACCACCAAAGGGTTTTGACCACATTGATGATATTTGTGACTACGGTCACCAGTGGTTTCGACCACATATGGATATTGTGACTCGTCCCAGTGGTTTGGTACCACAGTGGGTTGGCCCCACCTATTGATTACGGGATTGTCATCAGTGGTTTTGACCACACGATGGGTTGGCCCCATCACTTGATTTGTGAGTACGGTCACCAGTGGTTTTGACCACCAGTGGTTTTGACCACACGGGGTAGATAAAGGAGGTCGGATGGTTAGGTTATGGGGTTGCATGATTTGCATGTTTTATTATTGACTTGTGTAAGTGCTATTCTATCGGGTTGGGGATTTATACACTAAGTCTCGGTGACTCACCCCTTCCCTTACATTTTGCAGATGAGGCATAGATCGCAGATATGGAGCCGGGGAGAACTCGAGGTGGCCATGCATCTAAATTTTGGGTTTAACTTTAAATTACTACTTCGGGTTATATTTTACTTAAATTTGGTTTTGGTTTTTTTTGTAATAAGGCCGCTAAGTATTGTTTTGGGTTTTATTTCTAGATTTTATTTTACCTATCTTATGCTTGTGATTAACAATTTGATATTGCTTAAGTAACCGGATAAATAGCAACATTTTTAAAAACTATACTCTATTTCGGGATTTTCAAACGTTATCATCGGGTAACATTATTCATAGGGTAATAACAAAGGTAATATAGATGATTTTCAAACCTAAATTTTCAAACAACTTCAAATGCAAATGGTTTTAAACTTGACTGTGTTCAACTCACTCGGTTTTTAATAAATATCGAAAGGTTTTCCAAAACTAGAAACAGCAATTGGATGTTCCAAAACTTATTTTCCCAGATTTTAAAACAATACTAAAACGATTTCAACATCACCTTATACGGGGTTTTCTAAACCTTAAAACGATAACAGCATTTTCAATAGAAATAAATCGGCAAACTTGTTTTACTTAAAACGTTTTCACTTCGTAATATGTCAGATTCAGTCGTGGTGTGTTGACCGTGTTTGGGGTGTTACAGTGAAGCTCATAACAGTCGTTTATCTGTTCATCCAGGAAGTACAAAGATGTACCATGATTTGAAGTAACATTATTGGTGGTCTGGTATGAAACGAGATATTTCTGATTTTGTGTCGAAATGTTTAATTTGTCAGCAAGTTAAGGCTGAACATCAGGTTCCATCTGGTTTGTTACAACCGATTCTGATTCCCAAGTTGAAATGGGATAGAGTGACGATGGATTTTGTTTGTGGATTGCCTCTGACTCCGAGAAAGAAAGATGCTATTTGGGTTGTAGTAGATCGATTGATGAAATCTGCCTATTTTATTCCGGTACGATCTGATTTCTCACTTGAAAAGTTAGCTGAACTTTATATTTTTGAGATTGTGAGATTGCACGGCGTGCCACTATCCATTGTGTCTGATAGAGATCCGAGGTTTACATCTCGATTCTGAAAGAAATTGCAAGAAGCTTTAGGCACGAAACTGTATTTCAGTACAGCTTTTCATCCTCAAACGGATGGTCAATCCGAGCGGATCATTCAGATTCTCGAAGATGTTGAGATGCTGCATTCTTGAATTCAATGGTACGTGGGAACAGTACATATCACTGATTGAATTTGCATATAATCACAATTTTTAGTCGAGTATTAAAATGGCACCTTATGAAGCTTTGTACGGACGTAAATGTCGTACACCTCTATATTGGACCGAGCTCAGTGAAAATAAGATACACGGGGTTGATCTGATAAAAGACACTGAACAGAAAGTGAAAGTAATCCGTGATAGTATGAAAGCAGCGTCTGATCGTCAGAAATCCTATGTGGATTTTAAACGTAAAGATATTGAATTTGAGATCGGTGACAAAGTGTTTTTGAAAGTATCTCCGTGGAAGAAAGTACTCCGATTCAGACGTAAAGGCAAGTTGAGTCCAAGATTCATTGGATCGTATGAGATCATTGAGCGTGTTGGACCTCTTGCGTATAGATTGTTGTTGCCCTCTGAGCTAGAAAAGATACACAATGTATTTCATGTTTCGATGCTTCGTAGATATCGATCCGATCCGTCACATGTAATTGCTCCGTCTGAAATTGAAATTCGATGTGATATGACTTATGAAGAAGAGCCAATCCGTATCTTAGCTAGTGAAGTGAAAGAATTGAGAAACAAAAGAATTCCGTTAGTTAAAGTGTTATGGCATCGACACAGAATAGAAGAGGCTACGTGGGAACCTGAAAGTTCAATGAAACAGCAATATCTGAATCTGTTTAACGGTAAGATTTTCGGGGACGAAAATCCCTAAAGGGGGAGAATTGTAACAGTTCGGTTTATACCCTAGTCGGAACAGTGGTTTCGAGACCACAAATTTGAGCTAGTAAAATATTTTAATATTATTTTCTGTGCCTATGATATGTGATTAAGTATATGTGAAATTTATGTGAGTTAATTTGTCTGTCTATGTGCTTAATTGAGGAAAGGGCTTAATCGCATAAGATGTAAGTTTTATGGTTAAATGTGAAAGTATCATATTGTTGATGTCTTTATAATGTGAAGCCCTTAAAAGGCAATTAATCTAATTTATAAGTTGGTGGACGGCAAGGTCATTAAATGTATATGTTTTATATGTTAATATTAAATAGTTAAAAAATGTAAATTGATTTATAATGCTTTTATAATAAAAACAAAGCAAAAGATGGTGGATGTTTTTATTTGTTCTTCCACCGAAAAATAAAGAAAAGAAAAAGAAATAAGAAGTTAGGGCATTCGGCCACTTCTAAGATCAATTCAAGGTATGTTTGATTTCGGTTTTTGATAATTTTTACGTTTCTGTAATCGTTGCTTCATCTACTTCAAGACCCATGCTTAAATTTTGAGAATTGATGAATATTTTGTGAAGTGCCATTGATGAATTCATAAGCTTTGTGAGGTTTTATGATGAAATAAGATGTATTTGTAAGTGATTAACATGTTTTGTATTTGAAGTTTTGTTAAATTTGAGTATTTTGGACTCAATTGAGAAAATATTATTTTGGAGGACTAAATTGTGAATTTGATGAAAAGTATGGACTTGTATAGTCCCTAGGGAGATTCAGCTATGCATGTGTGTGAACAAATTGTGTATAATTGATGTATTGAGAAAAATAGACTAAATTGATAAAATGTACAAATGTGAGGGCTAAATTGCAAATTGCCCTAAATGTTTGTTTTTGGATTGAATTGAGTGAATTAGTGAATAAATGGATTACATTTGAATATGTATAGATCAAGAATTGAAGAAATCGGACTTAGATCGCGGGAAAGAGAAAGTAGTCGACTAACCAAGTCCGAACGAATATCCGAATCTGAGGTAAGTCGATATACAAATAAATGTATTTGTATTGAATTATATATGTTCTTATGACTATTGTTAAGGATGAATGCATATGAGATGGTGTGTATGTGAATTCTGAGATAGAATCGACTAAGTGTCAACATCCGAGAAGTCCCGTTTGAACCTAAGAATAGATAGGATAGTATATCTCATGAAATAGGTGTCTGTTATGTGATATCATGTAAGACCACATCTGGGACGTTGGCGTTGATTCGAGATTTCGTGTAAGACCACGTCTGGGACATTGGCATCGATAAGAGATTTCGTGTAAGACCACATCTGGGACGTTGGCATGAAATGAGATTTACGTGTAAGACATTGTCTGGGACAGTGGCATCGATATCTGGTTACATGTAAGACCACGTCTGGGACGTTGGCATTGTATGACTATTCTGAGCATTCTGAGTATCATATTAGATTTCGAATGGTTCAACGGGCAAGTTTGAGAAACAAACGATTATGTGATCAGTATATCTGTTTCAGGTACGTTCGATATATACACTAAATATGTATGAAAGGTAAGTGTCTATATGAACTTACTATGATGAATATATGTTTTGAAATGATGAGATAATATTTGAAGTTATGCTTGAATGAGCCATGTGTATATGTGATATTTGAGTTGAAAGAATTGGTAAGATATGGCTAAGCAAGAGAGCCAAAGAATTTATGTGATGAATTTTCTTTGAGAGTCAATAATGTCATTGTGCCAATATAGTTATATGCATATTATGCTAAGTTTATTTGTATATGGCTTACTAAGCTTTTGAAAGCTTACTCTGGGTGTGTTTGCTCTGTTTTATAGATCGTCAAAGCTACTGAAGGCTCGGGGACCGTCGAGGATCATCATCACACTACCTAAACTCATTTTGGTATCTTTTGGAAATGTATATAGCTAGATATGGCATGTATAGGCTAGTCACTTTGGATTATCTTTCAAATGTGTATAAAGTAGCCATGAGATGTGGCTTAATAAGTGTTGGTAATATGCATGAGTAAATGTGTTATATAATGCCTAGTTTGGTATGGTTTGATAGCCAATGAATTAGTCAAAGATATGGTAAGCATATGAATGCATTATGAGTATGCATGTTTGATCAAAAGAATGTTTCTATGAAGGGTAAATGTGGTTAAACCATGCTTATGTATATGTATGATTTAGTTGTGCAAATTGGCATGATTAGAAATGAGTTTGGTTGTGAAGAATTGTTGATCATTTGACATGTATTTGGTTGTTAATTATTCATAAAATTAATTGGTATGTAGCTTGTAGGGTAAACCCAAGTGTAGGTGGCATATTGACCTTGCAAAGGGCCTGTTAAGCAGACACGGTTGTGGCACACGGGCGTGCCTAGTGACCGTGGGATTAAGTCAGTATATAGCATAAGAGTAAACGGCCATGGTACACGGGTGTGCCTGGTGGCCGTCGTGATAAGTCAGTATACATGCCCTGTTTTGGCACGGGCAGGACACATGGGTATGTCCAATTGCCATGGGAGGCACACGGCCTGACTGCACGGGCGTGTGACCTCTGCAGTGTTCAAAAAGTTTTAAATTTCTGAGAATTTCTGTATGTGTTTGGTTTAGTCCCGACCCTCCTCTAAAGCATGCTTAAGGTCTCGGTCACCTATTTAAGGGACACAGTGATTGCAATCGGTGACTTGTATTATGAAATGTCTATAAACGTTTCTGATCCGTCCGGTAATACCTTTAACCTTAATCTGGCGACGGATACGGGTTAGGGATGTTACACTTCCACTAGAATAACGACTCAACAAGAACTACTTATCTCTCGACCTCATAGTCCAAACCAGTTCATGGTTAAGGTGTTCACGAATAGGCCATACCAAATTTGGGTTAATTTCTACCTTAATGACTTCCTAGGGTTTTCAGGCCTAGGGTTTAGGTTCTTCCTTTCCTGAACAGCTGATCAGCTAAGAGAACCTTGCAAAATAGTTAATTAATCATACCTCCACTCGCTAATCCCCCGCAGGAGGATTAGTTCCTTATGGAACTCATAAACAATATAAAATTGATAGGAGTAAACATAAATAATAATTCAAGAGTATAAAGTTTAGAAAAAGCCAAATTTGTATTAGAATCCTCACAGAGTTTGATTATGTTTCACAAATCTGATTTCTTCCACAAGAAAAAAAATAAAAAAAAAACCAAAATAAACCTAACGCCTAAGAAAAGAGAAAAAAACTAAAAACTAAATCTAAAAAGAAAATTATACAATACGAAAACTGTCCATAACATGTGTTAAATGAGCCTATTTATAGAATTTAGAGTGGTCATCGTCCTTAACCCTAGGTCAGCTACCGTCCTTGTGTTTAATGTTTAATTGTGCAGACCAAAATGCCCTTGGCTCGTAATTATTTCCCGTATAGAGGTGATGTCGCGACACACCAAGTCCTGTGTCGCGACATCGAAGGCAGTATGCTCATTTTCAGGGTATCTTTAGGGGTGTGTCGCAACATCCTCAAGCTATGTCACGACACCGATGGTACCCTTGAAATTCTTCTATTATACTCTCTATGTTGCAACATTCAATGCTCT
The DNA here is from genome assembly GCA_025698515.1 of Gossypium sturtianum. Taxonomy (NCBI): domain Eukaryota; kingdom Viridiplantae; phylum Streptophyta; class Magnoliopsida; order Malvales; family Malvaceae; genus Gossypium; species Gossypium sturtianum. The sequence goes on from CM046950.1 coordinate 37,941,686, forward strand.
GTGTTGCAACACAGTGACCAATATTGAGTTACCACTCCTTCTAGTGGTCTCCTACACGCTTACAAAGTATATTAGCTCACCCTTAGGTCTTATTCGACCCCTAATGTCAATAAAAGGCTTATATTACATATTTTATTGAATTTAACTAAAGTTACAGAAATGTAATTAAAATTTAACCAAAATGCTTGTATTCAAGCTCCTAAAGTACGAAAACTAGTTTAATTAGCTACACCGAATTTTAACAGATCAAACTCCCCCGCACTTAATTCATTACTTGTCCTCAAGAAAAACAAACAAAATAATAAATGAAAAGACAACCCTTTAGCAAGTATGATACAAATGTTAGCTTTGGAGCATATGAATAAGCATTTCATATTCACACATAATCTTGGCATGATATATAGCTGACTTACCACTTTTGATATCAAACACCTAAGTTTAGTATATTACAAAGCATACAAGCATTAAGGGTCTCAAATGTAGGAATCCATTAATAAATTATATAAGTAATTTGATTATCCTTGCAAAATATAAACAATCGTAAATGCAATTATTATGTACAATTTCAAATTGTGAATAAGTCTACCTAGATCACATAGGGCTTTTCAGCTTGTAATTTTATGAGGCTTAGGACAGGTATGGAATTCAAGAATAGTAAGCATCAAGTAGTGTCAAGCATAAAAATAGTTTGGCACATCATATTGTCCCCTATTCTCTCCCTTAGTGACCCTTTCCCGCTCACCGCCTTATTTCTCCTTCTCTCACCTTCCTAATTTCTCCTTTATAGGAAATCCTAGCATCATATAGTAAATACGACTAGCTCACGAGTTTTTGTGCAATAATGAACGAGTTTTTCTATAGTTGTGCCTTCATCACTTTTCTTTCTTTTTCACGGTACCTCACTCACAATTGCTTTTACTTTTCACCTACTTTTTCTACTTGTTAAAATTTCTTTTTGAATTTTTCTTTTTGCATTTTAAAGGTAACCTATAATCACTGTACTCTACTGATCTTTCCTATCGCTTTGTTTTTACAAAACCATCGTAATATATCTACTTAACCCTCAATACGTATGACCAGATGTCTGTACTCATGTTCAGGACCAAAGAAAAGGGTAAGCACAAATCATTATTTTTAGCTCGGGTCTTATTTAGAGGTTCATCAAGAAGTGTTTTTCGGATCAAAATAGGTACTATGGATGAATAAAGAGGGTTAGCTTTTTGGCTCTGGATGTATACCAAACAATGCCTTAGGTCATCCCTAGGTATCTCAATTTTCACAAATTTAGTCAACCAAACAATCAAATTTAACAATTTATCATTCATACTAGCATGATCGTTTCCTTGTATTCTCCATATCATTTGGTACATTCGATTGCTTAATGTTTATTTATAGTGTAATATATAGAACTTAATAGTCTAATAAAAAATTTAAAATCACCTATCCTCATGCAAAATTTTACTGTGAATACAATCAGCCTATGTACATGCTCCTAACAAATCACCTGTATTTCTACAATCTAAAGCACACAATTTACAAGAAAAATCAAAGAAAATCATACAAATTTAAACAAATTTTCTATGTTTACCCCCACACTTTAGATAACACATTGTCCTCAATGTGTAGCCCCGTAAAAGATAAGGAAAGAAGTTACCCGATTGATCGTGATGGTTTTGTGAACTATTGGTGGGTGCTTCCTCCTTCGACCTTTGACAGCTCAAATTTGTTGTGCATCTGCTATGTGGGCTTCCTACACAGAAAATGTAAACAATACACTAAACAACTAATAATCTACTATTATTCCTACTCCTAACAATTTAAATAAATTAAAAATCATCCCAAATTTAATACAATCTTTAAAAACAAAAATTAGAAGTTCAATCATCCTCCTCAAAATCCATCTCATCATCTTCCTCTCCCTTCTCAATTCCTTCTTCTTCTTCACTTTTCTGCTCCTCTTCTTCCTGCTCTAGATGCATCCTCTTCTTCTTGCTCTAGATGCATCAGCCCAAACATATCTAGCCTGTAATTAGGTACCCTAATATTGTTTTGCTGTGCGAATTCCAAAAAAATTGGGTTTGACTCCTGCATCCAGTGTATCATCTAATCTAGCTAGGGATGACTCTCTTGCCAATTTCTTGTTGAGTGGTCGATTCTCCTTTCCTTTGAGACTAAGCTAGAGCGGCCATCATCTCCACCTGGCTTTTATTCCACTCCTTAATCTGTTTAGCTCGAAGCTTAGTGTACTGTGTATACAGAGTGTCACCAATTATGCTTTGAGATGGCTTCATTGATTGCTTCGTAGACGCCATCAGAATGACTACTCTTTTGCATAAGACCATGACTAAGTGGGGAAAGAAGAATCCCACCTTTTGGCTGTTGACACACCGTTTCATGTTTTGGTATATCCATGTTTCGATGCATACATGTTTTTTCTGTAAAATATCGTAAAGCAAATCGCTTGAAAAGTATTGACATTAGAAACATTCAAAGCAAGAGTTATTCTGGTACATAGAAATTGAATCCTCATTTTTGCTTCAGGAAACATTATTTCTTGATTAAAGGAGGTTGAAATATCAGTACCTGGGTGACATTTCCATTCACCCCTCCCATCTGTTAGGAAGTTTACAATGTTTTCCATATTTATATCTCGAAAATATTCCAAATTAGTTTCTTCTATAAAATCTTTTTCATAAAATGGAGCATTATAAAATTTACAAATAACTCGAGGGGTAATTCATACTTCTTTCCCTCACATAGGTATCGTTTCCCATGTACGACCTTCGGTTTTTCTAGACTCTTAGTGTAACAGCCCGATTTTAGCCCTAATCGGAACAGTGGTTTTGGGACCACGAATCCGAGTCATAAAAATTTTAAAATATTATTTTTCGAGTCAACTATGTGTGAATTGCTATGTGTGAAATTTTCGTGATTTAATTTTATCGTTTGAGTGCCGAATTATTAAAATGGGCCTAATCGCGTAAAGTTAAAACTTGATGGTTTAATGTGTTAGGACCAAATTGTGGATGTCTTTTAAATTGGAAGCTTTTAAAAGCCAAAAAGACCATCTTAATGATATTGGCCGGCCATGTACTAAAATAACCTTATAGTATAATGTTTGTTAAATTGTAAAGAAAGGTCATAATAGTAATTAATCAACAAGTTAATATATATGATAATAAAACATAAAATGAAACATGTTTGTTCATCTTTTTCTTGACCGAATGAATGCAAAAGAAGAAAGAAAATAAACAAAGCTTGGTTCGGCCATCTTTAAGCCTAAATTAAGGTATGTGGTTAGTTCAGTTTTTGTTAATTTTTACGTTTTTGAGATCGTTGCTTTGAATACTATTCGACCCATGTTAGAATTTTTGAATTTGATGCATGTTTGAAATTCGGCCATTGATGAATGCTTATGTTTTGTATTTTTTGATGGTAAAATATTAATTATATGTAATAGATTAACAAGTATTGTTCTTGAATTTTTGATAAAATTTAGTGTTATGGATTAAATTGCAAAAATAAATAGTTGAGGGACTAAAATGTAAAATAAATGGTTTGTATGGACTTATATAGGTATGGGGAGCATTCGGCCCTAAAGGAGTAAATTCAAATTATGTGTATTTTGTGTTTTGTGCAATAGGGATTAAATTGTAAAAGATGTAAATATTAGGGGTAAAATGGTAATTTGCATAATTATGTGTTTTTGGATTAAATTGAATAAAAATATATTTGAATGAGCTTAATTTGGAATTATTTAGATCAAGAACAAAAAGGAAAGGGATTGGATCGGGGAAAGGCGAAGTTGAACGAATAGCAGGGAAACCCTTATCCGTCGACTTCCGAGGTAAGTTTTTAAGCATTCGGATTAAATCAAATTTATTCTATAATAATATGTACATGCTTAAATGAAGTGATAGACTTAATTTTAAATTTCTGAATGTGGCATGGGAGATGTCATGATTTAGCCGAATGTGAAGTTGTTGGAAGTTGGATTAATTTGCATGAAAAGTATACCTATATGTCAATGATGTAAGTAAATATGAGAGATATTAAATTAGGGTATGAATATACTCAAAGGAAATATTAGTTATATGTTAATGTTTTTGGCCGGATGGGATATAGATTTGGGTATAAGATGATAAAGTTATACCTATATGTATATGCTTATATGTGAAGTTGTGGATTAGACCTTATATATATATAAGTGTACATTCGAATGATTAACGGGTTTATGAAAGGCACTAAGTGTGCGAACTTATAATCGAGCACTAAGTGTGCGAAATCGGTCACATGGCACTAAGTGTGCGAACTGTTAAATTAACGGCACTAAGTGTGCGATACGTTACAGAAACTTGGCACTAAGTGTGCGAGATGTCGAAGTAACGGCACTAAGTGTGCGATACGTTACTAGATCTTAGTAACAAGTGTGCAGGTTTGATGCTCGTTCAAAGACTCCTATTATTAACACTGTTAAGTATAATGAAATGATCGGGTATACAACCATAAGTATGCACGGGTGGTTATGTTTGGAGTGGTATATAAACTAGAGGTATGTATTATACATATCGACTTGTGATTGATGGTAGCTTAATATGTAAGTAGAAATTCGGTAAGTAAAAGATGTATATGCTATTTATTTTATCATGTGAAGGTGGTATATGGATATATACATTTATATATGCATATAATGTTGCTATGAAATTTATATTTTTGAATGTTTAACTATTCGGCAAGGAGATTGTAAATAAATTAATTTATTAAATCGTGATAATGCTTATATACAAAATAAAGGCTTAAAACTTACTAAGCTGTGAAAGCTTACTTTGTTCATGGTTGTTTCCGCATTGTAGATTTCTTTTGGGTGTTCATCTCGTGCTCGAGGATCATCGTTGAAGCTCATCACACTATCGTCGATATTTTGGTACCTCTTTGTGAATGAACTCTAAGTCTATGGCATGTATAGGCTAAACCGTTTTTGAATTGACTCAAATGATGTATATATGTATGTATTTAAATGCCATACGAAATTGGCTTTACTACTATGTTTGGGGTCGGGTTGGCTTTATATTATTGAGCATGATGATAATGTTTGAGTATGTTTGGTTTTAGGGTAAGCTTATTTTGGGAGTTTATATGATGATATTATATATATATATGTCATTTATGAATGCATGAATATGGTATAAGTAAAACATATGGTATGTTTCGAATGGTGGATGAATTTATGTGTATTTATATACATATGTACTTACATGTCATGTTAAGCTATGAGATAACTATATTATACTTACTTATGTGATTATTGGTTATGATATAATAAAGATCAAATTGTGGTATAATCATTGTATAGATTCGGTCATGGTTTCCATGAAATAGGTGAATATGAGTTTTTTTTTTTAAATAGATTTGGATTAAATTATCAATGAAACATTTGGTCTTGTCATATAAGTGTGTTTTAGTAAGTATCATTTATGTTTAAGGATAAATGACATTATAGGTTATGTTTTTCGAGTTGTATACATTCGAACATAATGCGTATGTGGTTTTGAATGAGATTGGATATTGTATGTTTGATTTGGTTTGGCAAAATTTTTAGTATGAGTTTGTTAGATTAAAGTGTTTGGTACTTTGTTGATGGAATGAATATATGTATGGTGCATATTCGGTCATTATGACTTACTTATTAAATGAATAGCAACTTATATTATTTTAATAGAACTACTTATATGTGCAATTGGCATTATTGAATTGTGCTATATATAAATATATATATATTTATATATATATTTGTAAATGTTTTAGTATAAAATGGAAGTATAATATTATTAATGGTACATTCGGTTATAATCAAATTGAAAGATATATGGCTTTGTTAAAATGATTTATATGTAAAAGCTGATTTGGGGATAGTCTAGTAATGCCTTGTAACCCTAATCCGGCGACGGATATGGGTTAGGGGTGTTACACTTAGTCCCGTAAAGATGCATAAACTTCGTGAACTAAAGGGACTACAGTAGAGTCTTTAGGGATCGTACAAAAATGTTCCCATCTGTGATATCTCACTAAAGGTCATATCTCCTGATAGAGAACCATAGATGTTTCAAATCCCCTCTCTTGAATAAATGATTTTCCCTAAAGTTCTAGAAAATATTTTTCAATAGATGGATTCAGGAAATTAGAGGGTTTGGAACCGTTGATGGTTCTAGTTCGTTAGTTCTCTTCACTTTTCTTGGAGGCATTTTTAATATTTTTCTAGTTTCATAACTAACGAAATAATCAAGCAAAGTTTTTAATGGAACTTTAAAGATAAAAGTTAGAAACCCTTAAGCTCGGGAGAAGATGCGTCAGATTCCTTGTAGTGTTCATTTGTTGTCATTCCTTTGAGTGTCTCCCGTTCATTTATGTTACCAAATAAAGATAAAGAGAAGAAATTTTATAATAAACTAGTAAGAAGAAGTAAAAAGAGTTTAGGGTTTATGAAAATTAAGAGGTTTTGAGGTGTTTAAAGTGTTAAGATTGGTTTAGGTGGTGGTTTAATATGTTTTTGGGTTTTAAATAAAGTGTTTTTAGGGTTAAAACCAAATTAAAACGGTGGTTAGTTGACTGGGTTGCGCAATCGGGGGCAGGTCAACCCTGCAAAAAAATTACAGTGATGTCGCAACATAGGGGTTCCGTGTAACGACATCCCTGACAGTTTTCCATTATTGTGACGTCAGGGTTTGATGTCGTGACACACTCTAGAATTTTGGATTCTGTGTATATAGTCTTTGGTGTTGCGATACACAGAGTCCATGTCACGACGTCGAGTTGGTTTTCTCAATTTCATAGATTCTGGCCTTGGTGTTGCGACATGGGGTTGCCGTGTTGCGACACTAGCTCTATTTTTTCCCAAACTTCCAACTTCTAGAGTGTCTCAGTTTCTATAAAACATAAATTTGATAAAAATTAAAATCTAGACTAAACAGTTAGTTAAAGATACAGTAATTTACAAAGAATTAAATATCAATTTAAATTATCAAGTTTTACTGTCGGATTCATCCATTAGTGTAACACCCCTTACCCGTATTCAACTTCGGAACAGGGTACGAGGCATTACTGGACTTACAACATGAACATTCACACAATTCTGAGTCATACATTTGCGTCCAAATTAAAACCATTTGTATTCGAACATAAAGTCCCTAATACAAGCCTATGAGGCCCAAAACATACTTTAGAAGTGGTTCGGGACTAAACCAAGAACTCAAGATATTTTTACGAAACTTAGAAAAAAAATTGCTAACTGTAGAGCTCACACGCCCATGTGGTCCAAGGGTCACGCCCGTGTGACCCTGGCACACGCCCGTGCTTCAGACCGTGTTCAATTTAGGGTGCTCTCTAACTTGTGCCACATGGCCGTGCCACACCCCTGTAACATCCGGGATTTAGGGGTTATGCATTTAAAGCATAACTCATAAGCTAGTAGGCTTTGAGTTTGTTTAGAGGTGTTTTAGGGGTTTTGAGAACCCTAGGATGTAGGAACGTGGCTTAGAAAAAAATATTGGATTTCAAGCTTGGGAAGGGGAGCCAAAGGAGTGAGGTCTTAAAGGAATAAGTGGTGGAGTTTATGTCACAAAAAGGGAAGTAGTAAAGTGGCAATGGAGCGCCTAGGTGCAAGGGGAGAGGGTGGCGTCACATGGAGTGTCAAGGGAGAGGAGGTTCGAGCAGCGTGGGAAGCAGTGGGAGCTTTTATTTTTGCGTCAAAGAGGAAAGGAGTTGGGAGGCTATTGGACTTTCAAATGGATGAGGATGAAGCTTGTTTTTTTTATTTTGAATTTCGGCTAGAAGGGAAGGATAGATGTGGACTCATTCAAAATTGTTTGAATGAGTGTTGAAGAGAAAATATAGGAGACAATTATGGGATTTGAGAGGGGGATGAGAAGTGGCCGGCCAAGGGAATCTCTTGGTGATTATTTTCGGTTTTGAAGGGGTGGTAGTGTGTGCCGAAATTTAGTCTTTGTGTGTGCTAAATTCTTTCTTTTTCATCTTTGTGTTTTGCCGAATTTTTACACCCTATTTCCCTTTGGCAAAAGCCGAAAGTTAGAACCTTTTGTGCATCTATTTTCTTTCTTCTTTCACATCTTTTCTTTTCTCTCTGCTTGAGCCGAAATCACTCTTAAACCTTGCCATTGCCGAATTCTATTAAGATTCACACTCCCTCCATCTTTTTGACAAAGGCCGACACCTCTCCACCATTAGTCACCATTGTCGAATATTCCAACTCCATTTAGGAGTCCTTGCCGAATCTTTCAGCATCTCATTCTCCCTCCTATTTCGCAGATCTTTGAAGCCATAGCCGAATCCCTATTGAAGGTGCTGTCGACTACTTGCTTGTGATCTCTCTCTCTCTTCAAACGTGTAGTGGTGAGTGTTCTTTCATTATCAATCGGATTGGGTACTCCTTCTATTAGTATGCCGAAATCATGTAGTTAGGCCTTAGGGATGGCCGAGTGTTTATAGGGTTTTTATCTAGTGTTTCTTTTGTATGTAGCCAAAGGAAGGAAGCACTAAGGATTCTCTCGGGATTTGATCCATCAAGGTAAGTGATATGAGGTATTCGGCCAAGGGCTATTTTCTATGGATTTATGCTTAAAGCCGATTCTAACATGTGGCATATAGGGATTTCGACGGTTTCAGGAGCAAGTCTTTGTTTGGGTTTTGGTAAGTAATGTAGTTTCGCCAAGGGATGTATCCATAGGTATTCATGTGATGAAGTCAACCTAACATCTAGCATGCGAGGATTTCGTCAACTTCATAGACAAGTGGTGATTCGGGTTTTAGATTAGTAAGGTGAGGAGGATTGTGATATTCGGCCATAGGCCATATTGGTTATTAAGTAAGGCCGATTCTAACTATGATGTGTAGGTAGGATTTCGACCGTAGGAGTGAGCAGGAGCCTTCGGGATTCAAGATCGATTTGGGTAAGGATGTTTAGTAGTAGTTTTTATTTGTTTAAAATCTTGTATTAATCGGGATTTTCGATTAAGCGTATTCGATGGATGTGGGAACCAAATCAAGAAGGAAAAGGGGTAGTTCCTATCCCTAAGTTTAAGAGGAGATCCGTCTCCAGCAGATGCAGATTGGCCACCAGGTGTGGGCCAATAGCGAGCAGCAAGAGAGTAGGCAGATAGCGGTAGTTTCGCTTAGTGATAGCATCGGGATTGAGAGCGTAGTGCTTCAAGTTCTCAGGTGTGTAGTTAGCCTACCGTTTTTCGAGATTTATGTGATACTTGCATGTGTGTATATGTGTTATATATGTGCTAATAAGTGCAAAGTGGCAATTATGAAATGGATGCCCTTAAAGGGGTACGTCAATAATCAGGTTAGTACCAAATCTGATGAAATGTTGATTATGAATGTGAATACGATTGAATGCTTGGATAACATGTACATGCATTATTTATCATGACATTATTATATGTTGCATGTGTATGGGATGGGTTATGAATATGAAAGAAGGTGCAGGGTGTACTTCGAGTACGTGGTTTGATGTTAGCCATGAGCTACATCGTGGATTAGGCGCCGATCGAGGTCGCGTTGTGGATTACTTGTCATTAAGTTCACGTGGATTGATGAGTGGCTCGTGCCTCATCGTGGTTGATATCTACCGTGTGTGCCATATCGTGGTTGATGAGTAGCTATGTGCCTCATCGTGGTTTGATGTTAGCTACGAGCTACATCGTGGACGGCATTAATTGCCGAAATGGTGTGTAGCGGTTGGAGGGTGATTTAGAAATCCCCTGGTGTGTGGTGGCTAGATACGGGGGTGTGTAGAGGATGGACCCTAGGTTGGGTTGGGTGCACTTTGCATGATTATGTATGGCATTGTGGTTATTGATGTGGTTATGGGCCAAGCCCAATATGTGAATGTGGAACAGTGTGGAAATGGGCCAAATCCAATATGTGGAATCATGTGGTTAATTACATTATGATCCGATATGTGGTATGGATATGGGCCAAGCCCAAATTGTGATATTATGTGAATAAATTGCCTTGTTATCTGTTATGTGGGTTGATATGTGGTTTGATATGTGGGTGGAATTCAGTGGACTAATTACACACTGAGTCTGTTAGACTCACCCAAATTTTTATCAAACATCGCAGGTGATACGTGATGCTTGGACCGGGTTGGAGAGGATACGAGGTGGCCATGCAGAAGATGTTTTATTTATTTTATGCAGTATAATATTAAGTATTTTTGAATAATTATTTGATGTAATAAGGGCCACTTAAAGTATTTGAAGTTTATTGTTATGTCTTAGTTGGATGGATGATTAATTTACTATTTGGAAATGATTTCATTTTTAGCAACTTATATCTTAAAAATATTTATATTAAAGTTTTAATCCCGGATAATTGGTAACATCAAAGTTTTACTCAGAATTTTAAACATACAATATTCTACAAACGACAATAAATTTTAAAGTTTTTATCTTTAAGTCAAAATCTTTTCAAACGTTTTCCGCAGTGGCATTCTAAATTCGGTCGTGGTGTATGGACTGGGTTTGGGGTGTTACAGTTTGGTATCAGAGCCCGGTTCAAAACTTGGCTTTGAGGGTTTTGGGTCCAAAAACATTTTCTAAGATGGGCTTTTCAAAATATGGACTTTTATTTCAGGTTATTCTGGCATGGCACCTGTATCTCCAGCCCGAAGTCCACCAGGTAAGTACCTCTAACTACTGAAGTGATCTGAATATGTGAACTGTATGGGCATTTATGGGAACGTAGATTAGTAGATTAGGGCTATTGAACCCTAGGACTAGTTTACTCCAAACACAAGATGCATAAGACTTAAGTACAACCAAACAAACCCGTGAGTAAGTCGCCGAGTTAAGGTGTGGCAACAGTTGTGCGCATGTCTAGGAGTGGATTCAGTAAGAGCTTGGTACTTAAGTAGTCCTAGTGACTCACCTCCTCTTTACTCGAATCATACCTGGTGCGTAGCTACGGTTCACCCTAACCAAGAGGACTTAGTCACCGGCTAAATTCGATAATTAAAACCCGAAAGGGACTAGCCTTGCTGTTTATAAAAACCTTAGTTTTTAAATCTTCAAATTACTCTTTTAATTTGAAAACACTAAATTAGATTTTGAGAGAAACATTTTTCGAATTATTCCCGGTTGACAAAATTACCCAAATACCCCTGGTTGTAAAATTACTAAAATGCCCCTGGTTTATAAATTTACCGTACTACCCTCGATTTTTACTAAAATAACCTTGCTTTACAGAAATACCCAGAAACTCTATTTGAAAAATATCCAGATACCCTGATTTGGAGATTTACTAAAATACCCCTGACTTACAAAATTACCAAAATGACCCTGATTTCTAAAACTTCTACCATACCTCCGATTTGAGAGAATTTTTAAAATAACCCTGAGCTTTGAAAATTTCGAAATACCCTTGTAAAGATTTTCAAATTGATCCTGATTTATTACCAAAATACCCTTATAGGATAAATGACGGAATTACCCTTGGGTTGGGAATGGATAAAATGCCATAGTAGTATGGTGGATGAATGAATGTGTCTCTATTGATGAATGTGAATGTGATTCTCTGAATTAGAATAGTGAACTTGAGCTGAAACTTTGATTGATCGAAAGAACTACTTCTAAAACGTCTTTGCATAAAACTGTTCGCGGATAATCAGTGGAACAAATTACTAATGCATATAACTTTTAATCAGATTAAATCGCGACGTCAGATATGAGTTCTAGAGGACGTGGTCGAACGACTGTATCGGAACCAATAGCGTCTGGCCATGGGTCAAAAAATGATGTGCCGCCGCCAGCAGTGGGCGCGGAGGATCAAGATCCAACAGGAGGAGATGACGCAGTATCGCAGGCTATGCTGCGAGTGCTAGAGCAAGTGGCAAGAGCTGGTATGAAGTCAGTATCGGAAAGACTTAGGTCAAACGGAGCTGAGGTTTTTAGAGGAGTGTCCGGAGTGGCTCCGAATGTAGCGGAGTATTGGTCAGAGGCAGTCGAAAGGATCATGGATGATTTGGACTGTACTGCTGAGGAAAAGCTGAAAGGTACTGTCTCGTTGCTCCGAGACGAGGCATATCGATGGTGGCTCACCGTCAGGCAAGGTGTCCCGGCAGATTGATTGGATTGGGAGTATTTTAAGCTTAAGTTTGAAGGGAAGTATGTTGGAGCCAGTTACTTAGACTCGCAAAGGAAGGCGTTTCTAAACTTGGTTCAAGGAAGTAAGTCGGTGGCAGAGTATGAAGCGAAATTTGTGCGGTTAAGTCAGTACGCCAAAGGGATCGTGGCTACTGATTATGAAAGGTGTGTCCGATTCGAAGATGGATTTCGGGATGAGCTACGAGTGTTGATTGCTCCGCAGAGAGAAAGGGACTTTGCAATTCTAGTGGAGAAAGCTCGGATAGCTGAAGAAGTTAAGAAGGCTGAGAGACAGAACCGAGAAAGGGATAGGAGCTGGAACAAGAGGAGTTTTGGACCGTCAGTATCGTTGGGAGATGTTCAGAAAAGGCCAAGGATCGAGAATCCGGTACGTGCACCTATGCCAGTTGCTGAGAATCGGAGTCGTCTGTGTGCCCAGTATGGGAGGGCTCATGCAGGAGAGCGCTGGGGAAATAGTAAAGAATGTTTCCGTTGTGGGTCTAAGGCTCATTTGGTTAAAAATTGTCCTCAGACAATGAAGGGTTGTGGTCCAAACCATGGAGGAAATGGTTCCGGCAGAGGTCGTGGGGCACCAAGCAGAGGTGCTGAAGGTTCAGATGCAAGACAACCAAGGTTGGCTTAGGCAGTCAGTCGTCGCGAGGAGGAAGATGTGCCAAATGTGATAGTGGGTAACTTCCTTGTTTCTGGAATACCCTTACTTGCTTTGGTTGTTATAGGGTTAGCTCATTCTTGTATTGTTAGTGTAGTGCCTGAAGCCTTGAATGTGAACTTAGAGACTGTGCCTAGAAGGTATGATAGTTTTATTAAGATCAGAGTGCGCAGCAAGAGCGTAGTGGGGTGAGTAGGATTGCACGACTGTTAGTTAGTAAGTAATTTTGAGGACAAAATTATTTTTTTAAGGAGGGTAGAACTGTAACATCCGGGATTTAGGGGTTATGCATTTAATGCATAACTCATAAGCTAGTAGGCTTTGAGTGTGTTTGGAGGTGTTTTAGGGGTTTTGAGAACCCTAGGATGTAGGAACGTGACTTAGAAAAAAATATTGGATTTCAAGCTTGGGAAGGGGAGCCAAAGGAGTGAGGTCTTAAAGGAATAAGTGGTGGAGTTTATGTCACAAAAAGGGAAGCAGTAAAGTGGCAATGGAGCGCCTAGGTGCAAGGGGAGAGGGTGGCGTCACATGGAGTGTCAAGGGAGAGGAGGTTCGAGCAGCGTGGGAAGTAGTGGGAGCTTTTATTTTTGCGTCAAAGAGGAAAGGAGTTGGGAGGCTATTGGACTTTCAAATAGATGAGGATGAATCTTGTTTTTTTATTTTGAATTTCGGCTAGAAGGGAAGGATAGATGTGGACTCATTCAAAATTGTTTGAATGAGTGTTGAAGAGAAAATATAGGAGAAAATTATGGGATTTGAGAGGGGGATGAGAAGTGGCCGGCCGAGGGAATCTCTTGGTGATTATTTTCGGTTTTGAAGGGGTGGTAGTGTGTGTCGAAATTTAGTCTTTGTGTGTGCTAAATTCTTTCTTTTTCATCTTTGTGTTTTGCCAAATTTTTACACCCTATTTCCCTTTGGCAAAAGCCGAAAGTTAGAACCTTTTGTCCATCTGTTTTCTTTCTTCTTTCACATCTTTTCTTTTCTCTCTGCTTGAGCCGAAATCACTCTTAAACCTTGCCATTGCCGAATTCTATTAAGATTCACACTCCCTCCATCTTTTTGACAAAGGCCGAAACCTCTCCACCATTAGTCACCATTGCCGAATATTCCAACTCCATTTAGGAGTCCTTGCCAAATCTTTCAGCCTCTCATTCTCCCTCCTATTTTGCAGATCTTTGAAGCCATAGCCGAATCCCTATTGAAGGTGCTGTCGACTACTTGCTTGTGATCTCTCTCTCTCTTCAAACGTGTAGTGGTGAGTGTTCTTTCATTATCAATCGTATTGGGTACTCTTTCTATTAGTGCGCCGAAATCATGTAGTTAGGCCTTAGGGATGGCCGAGTGTTTATAGGGTTTTTATCTAGTGTTTCTTTTGTATGTAGCCAAAGGAAGGAAGCACTAAGGATTCTCTCGAAATTTGATCCATCAAGGTAAGTGATATGAGGTATTCGGCCAAGGGCTATTTTCTATGGATTTATGCTTAAAGCCGATTCTAACATGTGGCATATAGGGATTTCAACAGTTTCAGGAGCAAGTGCTATTTCAGGTTTTGGTAAGTAATGTAGTTTCGGCCAAGGGATGTATCCATAGGTATTCATGAGATGAAGCCAAACCTAACATCTAGCATGCAGGGATTTCGTCAACTTCATAGACAAGTGGTGATTCGGGTTTTAGATTAGTAAGGTGAGGAGGATTGTGATATTCGGCCATAGGCCATATTGGTTATTAAGTAAGGCCGATTCTAACTATGATGTGTAGGTAGGATTTCGACAGTAGGAGTGAGTAGGAGCCTTCGGGATTCAAGATCGATTTGGGTAAGGATGTTTAGTAGTAGTTTTTATTTGTTTAAAATATTGTATTAATCGGGATTTTCTGATTAAGCATATTCGATGGATGTGGGAACCAGTCAAGAAGGAAAAGGGGTAGTTCCTATCCCTAAGTTTAAGAGGAGATCCGTCTCCGCGGTACGAGATTGGCCACCAGGGTGTGGGCCAGCAGCAGAGCAAGAGAGTAGGCAGATATCGGTAGTTTCGCTTAGTGATAGCATCGGGATTGAGAGCGTAGTGCTTCAAGTTATCAGGTGTGTAGTTAGCCTACCGTTTTCCAGGATTTATGTGATACTTGCATGTGTGTATATGTGTTATATATGTGCTAATAAGTGCAGTGGCAATTATGAAATGGATGCCCTTAAAGGGGTACATCAATAATCAGGTTAGTACCAAATCTGATGAAATGTGGATTATGAATGTGAATACGATTGAATGCTTGGATAACATGTACATGCATTATTTATCATGACATTATTATATGTTGCATGTGTATGGGATGGGTTATGAATATGAAAGAAGGTACGGGTGTACTTCGAGTACGTGGTTTGATGTTAGCCATGAGCTACACCGTGGATTGGCGCTGACTGAGGTCGCGTTGTGGATTACTTGTGATTAAGTTCACGTGGAATGATGAGTGGCTCTGTGCCTCGTCGTGGTTGATATCAGCTGTGTGCCATATCGTTGTTGATGAGTAGCTATGTGCCTCATCGTGGTTTGATGTTAGCTATGAGCTACATCGTGGACGGCATTAATTGCCGAAATGGTGTGTAGCGGTTGGAGGGTGATTTAGAAATCCCCTGGTGTGTGGTGGCTGGATACGGGGGTGTGTAGAGGATGGACCCTAGGTTGGGTTGGGTGCACTTTGCATGATTATGTATGGCATTGTGGTTATTGATGTGGTTATGGGCCAAGCCCAATATGTGAATGTGGAACAGTGTGGAAATGGGCCAAGCCCAATATGTGGAATCATGTGGTTAATTACATTATGATCCGATATGTGGTATGGATATGGGCCAAGCCCAAATTGTGATATTATGTGAATAAATTGCCTTGTTATCTCATTATGTGGGTTGATATGTGGTTTGATATGTGGGTGGAATTCAAAGTGGACTAATTACACACTGAGTCCATTAGACTCACCCAAATTTTTATCAAACATCGCAGTGATACGTGATGCTTGGACCGGGTTGGAGAGGATACGAGGTGGCCATGCAGAAGATGTTTTATTTATTTTATGCGATTTAATATTAAGTATTTTTGAATAATTATTTGATGTAATAAGGGCCACTTAAAGTATTTGAAGTTTATTGTTATGTTTTAGTTGGATGGATGATTAATTTACTATTTGGAAATGATTTCATTTTTAGCAACTTATATCTTAAAAATATTTATATTAAAGTTTTAATCCCGGATAATTGGTAACATCAAAGTTTTACTCAGAATTTTAAACATACATTATTCTACAAACGACAATAAATTTTAAAGTTTTTATCTTTAAGTCAAAATCTTTTCAAACGTTTTCCACAATGGCATTCTAAATTCGGTCGTGGTGTATGGGCCGGGTTTGGGGTGTTACAACCCCCCTGTGCTAGGCCATGTGGTAAATTAATTTAATTTGAATTAAGTGTAGGTTTCACATGGCCAAGACACACGCCCGTGTTCTAGGCCGTGTAGCACACACGGCTGAGACACACGCCCGTGTCTCTGCCCGTGTGCTCAATTCTGGACATTTTATTTTGCAACAATTAAGGTGCAGGGGACACACGGCTAAAACACATGCCCGTGGGGCAGACCGTGTGTCACACATGGTCTAGACAAACGCCCGTGTGTCTACCCATGTGGACAAAAATAAGGCTATTTACCAAGCCATTTGCCACCCTCATTTACACCTACACTTACACCAATTCAATGACACAATTCATAGCATACTTAGGCAACCAAAACATCCACAACCAAGGTATCAACATCACATCCACATGCTAACATCTAACATGCTTCAACATCTTAATTTATCAATACAATTCATGCAAGTTTCCGCATTCATGAGTGGTATCAACATATAAATATTCTTCCACCAAAATAAGCCATCATTCATGGCCATATACAAAATGAAATCATTAACCATTATAAGCCAATACATTTGGCCACATTTCCAATGACACATATAACAAAATGACCAAGTCCCTATACATGCCATACATTCAAAGTGCTAAAACCATTAATACCCAAAATGAGAGTTTGATAGTGTGATCCAAATCTTCGACGATCTTCGATTCCAAGTTAGCTTGGCGACACTATAAAAAACATGGAAAATAAACGGAGTAAGCTATATAGCTTAGTAAGCTCGTATGCAAGAAATAAGCAACCTTACCATGCATATGACATTCAATCATTATAACATAAATTAATGCAGATTTACCATGGTCTCATGATCATAATCTATTCCATCATAAAAACTTACCTCATATTCATCATTTCATACATTTATTAAGCATGAACTTTATGTACATACCTGAGCCATCTCGAAATGAACTTACACATATTCTCATCTTTGACATAGCCGTGAACCACTCGGAATAACAATGTCAAATACTCGGGAAAATTCACACACTAAGTGCCACATATGTAGCCAAAGCTAGCTAAGTCTCATATCACATAATCGCTCGCTCTCGAGCTATCGACGAACTGCTCACACAAGTCGTCACCAAGTCGTAGCTACACGGTGTTGCTCACACAAGTCGTCAAGTATCCACAACATATGCTTTGGTATACTCACCACCCAGAGGACGTCACGAGACCAAAGACTGGATCACATAATCACATAACACATAATGACCCTAGTGACATGTCACTTGTATCCTAACCTATTCCTAAGGTTCAAACAGGATTTATTGCTTGTCGATTCGTCTTCGGACTCGTTTGTAGGATTATACTCATTCACAAAATCAAACATACAATTCATGCAATATTAAAGCATTTAATTACAATTATTCTAAAGCTTATTTTTAACATACGAACTTACCTCGGTACAAAATGGATAATTGTTTGATTTAGTCCACAATCTTGTTCTTTCCCCGGTCTAGGTCAGAGCCTCGTCTTTCTTGGTCTATAATATCAAATTTAGCTTATGCAATTATCACATTATTCAATTTAATCCCAAAAACACCTTATGGCAAAAAATACATTTTTGCCCCTATCTTTTTAACTTTTTACATTTTAGTCCCTAGGCTCGTAAAATGAAATATAGTCAATTTCTTCAAAACCCAAGCCTAGCCGGACCATTTTCATACTCATAACAGCCCACATTTTTCATTTACTCACATTTTCACACACATTTTATAACTTTTACAAATAGGTCATTATTTAACATTTTCATCAAAAATCACTTAGTAAATGTTGTTTATCCAACAACAAACTTGTATAATCTACCATTAGACATCAAAATACACAAATATCTAACATGGGTAAAATTTTAGACCTTGATTTTCTTTCAAAATAGTCCTTGAAATAGCTAGATTGGGTTGAGACAACTTTAAAAACATAAAAATCATGAAAAACAGGGCAAGAACGGACTTACAATCGAGCTTGGAAGTTGGCCAAAACCCTAGATATGGAGACCCTTCAATTTTCGGCACTAAGGGATGAAATTAGAAAGATGAACATCTTTTATTTTAGTTATTTTGGTTTTATTTACCAAATGACCAAAATGCCCTTAATGCCTAACTTTAAAATTTCACCTAACCATGTCCATTTTTGTCCATACTAAAGTATAATGGTCTAATTAACATCTAAGGACTTCTAATTTAAGATCTCATAGCAATTGGATAGCTCTAGCTTCTAGAACACACATTTTGCTCCTTTTGCAATTTAGTCCTTTTAACTAAATTGAGTGCCCAAACATCAAAATTTTTGAATGAAATTTTCACGAAATCATTCCATAAAACTGTAGACCATAAAAATATAATAAAAATAAATTTTACTACGTCGGATTTGTGGTCCCGAAACCACTGTTCGACTAGACCTAAAATCGGGCTGTTACAAATAGCACCATTAATGCATATAAGGATGGTTCTCTGGTTCTTTCAGTGTTAGTCCATCGTTCGTCATGCCACTCTACCTTATTTCGCATGTCCCTTTCATTGAACATGTTCTTTTGACCTGCATTGATTATAGGAAGTACGTCATTTAATATATTTTGTAACATGAATTCCTTAAGTCATCCCTTTTTACTTTATATTGTTGGTGACCACATTTAAATATTTTAGTCTCGCCATTGATCTTCACTGTTAAATTATTCTTTTCCAAATCAATGATTGATTTTGATGTATCTAGAAAGGGTCTTCTCAATAGAATTGGTATCTCTCGATCTTATCCAAAGTCTAATATTACAAAATCTATAGGGATGATGAGCGCAATTTGACTAACACATCTTCCAATACTCCTTTTTGTTGTATTGAAGATCTGTCAACCAATTGTAGTGTGATCTGAGTGTTTTTGAACTCCCCTAACTTGATTTTTTCATAAATAGATAAATGCATTAAATTGATGCTAGCTCCTAAGTCACATAGAGCTCTATTAGAATGAATGCTCCCTATCTCTACGGGAATTGTAAAACTTCCCGGGTCCTTCAAATTTTGGGGAACCTGCCTAGAAATAATAGCACTATAGGAAGCGCTCATATTAACTTGTTCACTTGCCTTAATTTTCCTATGCCTAGATATGATTTCCTTTAAAATTTTGACGTACTTAGGAACTTTCTAAATTAGTTCAATTAAAGGTAGGTTGACATTTAATGTTTTAAAAAATTTTGGAAGCTTACAAACTTGTCCTCATCCTATTTTTTTCTCTTCCAACCTTGAAGGGAATGGCACTTGTGTGTTGGCAGGTTTTTTGGTTACCTCTATCTCTGGCTCAACTACCGGTTTGGTTACCTTCTCTAATTCTTGTTCTTCCTTAGCTTCTCGAAGGTCTTCTTAAAGATCTTCTGCATTTTATTTTATCTCCTCTCGTGTCAGAGTTTCTGAGCTACTCAAGATTTTGCCCCAACGGAGCGTGATTGCTTTCACATGCTCATTCCCTTCCTTTTGAGGATTATTTTTAGTATTCCTTGGAATGTCAGTGCCAATTTGCCTTTTAATGTCTCTTATCATACTCATCAATTGGCTCATTTGATATTCTAGTTTAATCAATGTTTTTGCTATATTGGTGCACTCAGACTACACCTACTTTATGTCTGTCCTTATTGACTACATTCCCTTTCGATTTGATCTAAACATTGACCACATACAATATGGTCATTTGGGTTGGCCTTTTCTTGAGGTTTCTCTAAATAAGGAGGTTGATAGTTAGTATTTTTAACCTAATTCGAAGTACTACCTCGTCATTGATTTCCTCCACATCTCAGTTTAGGGTGGTCTCTCCATTTGGGACTATAAGTATTTGAATAAGGGTTTCCACCCCTATTCCTTATGTAATTCACATCCTTATTAGGATTATTGATGTAATGGAAAAGTGGTTTGCCCACTCCATATATAGATGGTGCACTATTCTCAGACTCTATACGATTGATTCTGTCTACTAGCTATTGATATCTGTCATTCTTATGGACAACCTTTACCGTATATGGTCTCTGGCCATATGTGTGTCATTCAATTGACCACTGGCAGGAGTTCATCGCCATATTTTCTATTAATTAGTACACATCACCATATGTTCGGTTCATTAAGGAACCTCCTATGACTCCATCCAATCCTAACCTTGAGTGCACATCCAACCCATTGTACGAAATTTGCAGTCGTAACCACTTAGGCAATCCGTGGTGTGGGCATTTCTAAATCATCATTTTAAAACACTCTCATGTTTCGTGAAAACTTTCTCCTTCTCATTGTTTAAACATAGAAATTTCTCCTTCTCATTGTAGGAATTCTCTTGTGAGTTCGTCCCATGTCGTGATTGATCCTGGTGCCTGCGAATCTAACCAAGAAAAGACGTTATCAATTAATGAAAAGGGGAACAACCGAAGACGAATAGCGTCATCAGTGACCCCATTATATTTGAAGGTATGACAAAGCTGGAGGAACCATTTTAGATGCTAACTCAGGTCTTCTGTCATCATTCCTCAAAATTGCAAATTATTTTGGATCATCTGGATCATAGCTGGCTTGATCTCTGTAACACCCCAAACCCGGCCCATACGTTACGACCAGATCTGACATGTCACATAAGGAAGACGTGTAAAAACCTTGTAATTCGTACTAAAATAGGTATTATTTGGTTATGGTTAGTAAAATGGGTTTGATTAGAAATACTACTAATCTTGAGAGGTTTAGTCGAAGAATCGATTTTCAAATTTGTGATATTAAAACTGTGACTTTTGAAAATGACTTTGGTAATTTGAAAGAGAATCCGAGTTAAATTATTTGTACAATTGTGTTTATGAAATCCATTTGTTAATCAACTTTGGAAAATGTTATTTATGATTTTTTTTAAAAAAAATCCCATTTTTAAACAATTTAAGTGAAATAATAAAAACATCTCAAAGATAAAGCAAAATAAAAATAGTCCAGAGGCCTTATTACAACATTAAAATCCAAATTAGTAAAAGCAACGAAATAAACAGAAAAGGAAATTTACTAAAGTTTGAAACACCATTTCTAAAGTATGGCCTCCACCGAGTCATCCATGGCCCAAGTCCACATTACTGAGCATTACCTGCAAGGGTTAAGGAAAAAGGGGTGAGTTACTAGAACTCAGTGTATAATCCCCTTACCGTCATCCACTGGGCCTGAATCCATTTAGCAATAACTTGGGCTTAAGCCCATTTACATAACAATAATAAAATGATATGAATGTAACCCAACCCATCCATCCATCACACCCCCGACCAGCCAATCACACCTGTGGGGGTCAAGTCAACCCACCCCGCCGCTCACACCAATTCGCAAGCAAATTGCCATTTATAATATTTGTGGCAGAGCCACGGGAGTATCGCTGCAGTCAAGTTGCTTTCATATAGTATTTTTGGGGTCAAGCCACCAAAATCATAAGTAAACATTATAATGAATATTTCGTGGCAATGCCACCAGGCTATACTGCTCTTCATACATTTTTCCCAACCCATGCGATATGTAACATGCAACATACACAATAAAACATAATATCCACATATATGTACAACAATCATTAACCCAATAATTTATTATGGTGAATCGGCACATCATAGAACTTTGTAATTAGGCCCATTAAGGCATTCTATTAAATCGTCCTATAGGGGCATTTTCGTAAATCGGCCCATAGGGGCATTTTCGTAAATCGACCCATAGGGGCATTTTCGTAAATCGGCACTTTAAAGGCATTTAAAGGCAATGCCACCAGGCTATACTGCTCTTCATACATTTTTCCCAACCCATGCGATATGTAACATGCAACATACACAATAAAACATAATATCCACATATATGTACAACAATCATTAACCCAATAATTTATTATGGTGAATCGGCACATCATAGAACTTTGTAATTAGGCCCATTAAGGCATTTAAGCAATTTGGCCCGTTAAGGCATTTTGATAAAAATGGCCTATTGAGGGTATTTTCGTAATTCAGCCCATAAGGGCATTATCGTAATTCTACAAACTATCTTCATTTTTGTCAAATCTTAGTATTAACGATGTTTAAGCAAATCACTCGATTTATACCATAATACCGTTATTAAGTTCATAAGCATCATCGATCGATTTTTCTAACATGATGATAAATCACAGATTTACGGGATTTCGGTGTGAGATTACACACCTGATTACGATAAGGATTAATCCTTCTTGATCGTCAGCACCTAAATTACCATTACACTCGATTAATCCAAAAAATGAGATTTTATTAATCTAAATCTAAATCAAACGATCTATTGAAACGCTTACCCTTAATATCGTGAACGACCACGATTTGTCTATTTTCACCAGATGATGGTCCACAACCCGGTGGAAAATCCCAAACCGCCGATACCGCCCTTCGTTTGAACTTAGGAGTAGGAATTGCAAATCCACTCCTTTTGTCTCCTACTAACGCCTTTCCTTTCAAATCGGTTCCACTTGCCTCCATAGGAAAAATCTCGATTAGAAAACTACTATGAGAGAAAGTAGTTGTTTTAGTGATAGGAGTAGGCTTACCACTATTTCCAAAGGATCCACGAGTGAATAAGAATGAACGATCTAGTCCCTATAATAATCGATTAGCCAAGCTTTCAATCCGATTAACAAAATAACCGAATAACGAAATAGATCAAAATGAACCATAACGAACTTCTCACCTTAACGTTGATAGATCCGATTTCCACCATTTGAACTTATGACTACGGATGAATTATCAAGGATGTAAGATTCGGCTTCCCACTATAATACTACAACAAGAAGATAACGATTAAGATATGAGGGAGTATGGAAAACACCATTTCGGTTTAGAAACAATATAAAACAACCAAATGATGAGGAACACTCATTCGGCTAGAGAGAAAAGAGAATGAAAAGATTAGAATAAAGTCATTTACCCAATTTATTCAAGGAAGAAATTTCCAACTTGCAAGATCAAGAAGACAAGATGATCAAGATTCGGTTAATGGAGAGAAAGGGACCAAAGAGTTTCAACCACAAACAAATGTCGGCATAAGAGAAAAGGAGAAAGATTGAAGAAAAGGTGAAAAAAAGAAAAGAGGTGACTGACAAAGAGGTATTAGGGTGTTTCGGCTATCACCAAAAGAAAATGAACCAAATGGATTTAGTGATTCGACAAAACAACACAAGAAGAAGAAAATGCACAATTTGCTTGAGTATTTCGGCCAAAACAAAGGAAAATGGTGCACAATATTGGCTTTAGGGTTTCGGCAAGTGAGGGAAAAATTGGAAGAGAAGACACTAAAATGCTAAGAAGAAGACAACCTCTCATGCACCAAAAACTTACCAAATGCCTAAAGAATTTCGGCTCCCCCTCTTTACCCCACAAAACCGTGTATCACTTTTGCTAAGAGGATGAATGTTGACCAAAATAATCTTTCCAAAACATCACCCACATAATAGGCCAACATGTTCCCTTCTCTTGCCTTTTTCTTTTGATTCTTTCCTTCATTTTCCCTTGCTTTCCTCCATACCATATTTCTTTAGCCATCTTTCCATAATTAAAAAGTCTCCCTTACCATAATTACCACCATGGCCGACACTTTGGGAAGAAGCACAAAAATTAGTCAAAATAATTTGCACTAGGTGGGATTCGAACTTCTTCCCTCCATGCTCTTCACTTAACACCACAACCTCCTTTCCATATGCTCACTTATGCTAGCAAATTTCTCACTTATTTCCATAAGCATTGTTGCCACTTACCTTCTATCCTTAAAGTGCTTAAACATAAAAATTTTGCTAAGGCCCAATTCCCTCCCGAGCCTTCTTAGGACCCCTAAACATACACAATTAACATTTTAAACTAACCTATCGCATGATATAACACAAAACATAAAATCCCGAATTTCAGGATGTTACAATCTCAAAATTACTGCCCATGATGGCTGGCCTCGTTATACTCTCTTGAACCATATCTAGATTCAGTAGCATATATTCCCTCATAGTCTTTTCGTTACACGCCATTATATTGTTACGGGTAGCTGTGGTGGTGGTGGTGGGTCCTGTAGGTTGTTATTGTTAGCTTTGTCAAATGGTGGATTCTCACATGGTGGTAAATTACCTCCAGCAGGTAGTTGATTCTGCATTGGTTGTTGCTGCTGTTGCTATTGCTGTCGATGATTCCTTCAGATTATTCTTTATGAATCTGTGACTGGCTCTATAGGTGTTCCCCTACTACGAGTCATAAACTAAACCTAAAGAGAAAATATTAGTAAGAATAATAAAATCATAACTATAATCTAAAAGTTTGCTAATTATTCTATTAATATGCAAAATTTAAAATTAAATCACTGACGTTGCCTCCCTGACAACGACGCCAACAACTTGACCACCTTTGGACGTACCAACGTCTAGAGTAGAAATCCTACACAAAATAAATTAAAAGGCGATATTCGCAAGTATACGGGTCTGGTTGTAATATAGTTACTGTAACAGCCCGAATTAGACCCTAGTCGGAATAGTGATTTCGAGACCACAAATCCGGGGTTGGAATAATAATCTAATAATATTTTCTGTATGAATAGTATGTGTTATAGCCTGTGTGAAAATTTTGTGTGGTAATTTTATTAACTGTATGCCGAATTAAGAGAAAAGACTTAATTGCATAAGGTGTAAAAGCTGTGTGCTAATTGTTAAGTGTCTAATTGTTGATGTCTTTTTATAGGGGAGGTCTTATGTTGTTATTAGTCCATTTTTAAGATAGTTGGATGTTAAATGACAAGATAACCATGATGATAATTTATTTTATATGTTTAAAGAATGGATAAAATGGTAAAATGTTTAATAAGGTATTAATAATAAAACAAAAGCATGAAAAATTTATGAGTGTTCACCTTTCACCCACCGAAAATTAGAAAAGAAAAGAAGGAAGAAAAGCTTTAAAATTTTGGCTAGAGTTGAGCTTGATTCAAGGTATGTTTGAGCTCGATTTTTGATGATTTCTATGTTTTTGTGATCGTTGCTTTGTGCTCTTTAAAACCCATGCTTAAATTTTGTGAATTGATGATGTTTATGAAATGTGCCATTGATGAAATGGTGAGCTTTGTGATGAGTGTTGGTGTTAAATGAAAGATATGTGTTTAATGAACATGTTTTGTTCTTGAATTTTTGATGAATTTAGCTAATTAGGGTTAAATTGAGAAAATAGCATTTTGAAGGATTAAAATGTGAAATAAATGAAATGTGTGGGCTTTTATGAATATAGTGAGAATTCGGCTAGGCATGGGTGCAAGCTAATTATGTGTATTTGATGATTTTATGAATTAAGGACTAAAGTGTCGAAATGTGAAAATGTGAGGGCTATTTTGTAAAATGCCCTAAATATGTGTGTTTGGACTAAAATGAATGATTTGGTGATTGAATGGATTGAATTTGAATATGTATAGACCATGAAAGGAGAGGTTCGGATCGAGATCGAGGCAAAGATAAAGTGCTCGATTAATCGACCGTTTCAATAGTTCGACATCCGAGGTAAGTTCGGATATAATACATGTTATTAAGATATGTTTTAGTATTATGGAATGAATAAGTATATGATTATGAGATTTGAGATGTTATGTGAAAAATTAAATTGGATGGCACTAAGTGTGTGAAATCGAAATCGAAACAGAGATGAATAGCACTGTGTGTGCGATGTTATGAAAGCTTCGGCTTATTGATTTGGCAATCGTAAAGCGATAATACCGAGATAAGTCGCTTAAAAGAATAGGCACTAAGTGTGCGATGACGAATATGCTTCAATCATGTTTATGGCACTGGGTGTGCGATTAAATTAGACGAATATCAGAGGATGATCGACGTGTAATATTGAACATTAAATAACTATGTGTTAGCTAAGGTATGTATTGAACCTTTGTGGTTGACGAGTTTATAGATAAAGCCATG
The DNA here is from genome assembly GCA_025698515.1 of Gossypium sturtianum. Classification (NCBI taxonomy): domain Eukaryota; kingdom Viridiplantae; phylum Streptophyta; class Magnoliopsida; order Malvales; family Malvaceae; genus Gossypium; species Gossypium sturtianum. The sequence goes on from CM046950.1 coordinate 37,967,905, forward strand.
AATGGATGAATGAGTATTTTAGCTATGGATGATATGGTATGAATATAAGAGAATTGAACTATGTGATGGTTTAATTATATACATTGGTTTGATCTCGATGAGATAATGGTATTGTATTTCGAACTTACTAAGCTTTGAAAGCTTCTTGTGTGATTGTTTCTCTGCTTTACAATTGCAAAGAAAAGCTAGCTCAGATTCGGGAATCGTCAAGACATCTATCACACTATCGGCAATCTAATTTGGTACTTTTGGAAAGATGTAAATTGATGAAATATGGCATGTATAGGCTAGAAGTTATGGTATGTTTTGGGAATGTTTAATCCTTGCCATGTGAGTTGGCTTGGAAGTGAAATGATGTTAACTTATGAATGAGTTATGTTTATGATATGTGAAGTACATTTTGGCATGGCTTGGTGATAATGATATGTTTTTAAGTATGGTAAGATTAGTGAAGAATTGATGTCATAATAATATAATGATTTTTTAGATGAGTCATGCTTGATAATGTATGTGATTTGGTTGAGCAAGATGGTATATAAGTTGACATATTTAGTAATGAGGTTGTATGTGATGATATGATGATCACTTGACATGAAATTGGTTGCTAAATTGTGTGTGGGATTATGCTTAAATGTGCTTGTAGGATTGACCCTTGTGTGGGTGGCAAATTGGCCTTGTAAATGACATATTTTGTCACACGGACGTGCCTAGTGACCGTGGGGCTAAGTCAGTAGCTGGTTAATAGTACACAGCCTTGGCACACGGACGTGCCCGGTAGCCGTGTAATTTCAACAGGATCGACCACGGCCAAAGTACAAGGGCGTGCTTGGTGGCCGTGGAGCCAAGTCAGAATTGACCACGGCCAAGGTACACGGGCGTGCTTGGTGGTCGTGGAGTAAAGTCAGGTTCGAACACGGGGGTGTCCATCAGCCGTGGGAGGCACACATCTTGCCTACACGGGCGTGTAACCCCTGAAACTTTGAAAAGTTTTAAATTTCTGAGAATTTTTGTATGTGTTCCGGTTTAGTCCCGACCTCTTTCTAACACGCGTTTAAGGTCTCGAGGACCTCCATAAGGGGCTATATACTTATGAATGAATATGTTTGATTGATGTTTGTCTTTGTGTCGTGAAATAGTAATGAAACGTTCTGATTGTCTGGTAATGCCTTTTAACTCTATTCCGGCGACGGTCTCGGGTTATGGGTGTTACAGTTACAACGAAATAGATGAGTACTCCGAGGATCATACCCAAGGGAGGCGAACACTAAATTAATTCTAACCTAAGCATAAAAATATCTAATTAGTACTTTAAATGAATTATATAATGATGATATAAAAAGAAAGGTTTTGGTGATCTATACTAATAATAATAATGAAGAAAGAAATCACGAGAAATCAAATAATAAAATATATCAAATATGGGCATGGGTGATTAGCTCGTTTCAGTAAACATAATCATCTGTCACTTCAGGTTTTCTTGTTCAATCCACTAGTCAATAACCCAGTAGGATCTTCCGATCTTCCACTAGAATAACGAGTCAGAAAGTACTACTTATCTCTCGACCTTATAGTCCAAACTGTTTCATGGTTAAGGTGTTCACGAATAGGCCATACCAAATTTGGGTTAATTCCCACCTTAATGACTTCCTAGGGTTGTCAGGCCTATGGTTTGGGTTCTTCCTTTCTTAAATAGTTGATCCACTAAAAGAACCTTGCAAAATAGTTAATTAATCATACCTCCACTTGCTAATCCCCCTAAGAGGATTAGTTCCTCGTGGATTTCATAAACAAAATAAAACTGATAGTAGGAGTAAAACTGAATAATAATTCAAGAGTATAAAGTTTAGAAAAAGCCTAATTTGTATTAGAATTGAATGCAAAATCCTCACAGAGTTTGATTCTGTTTCACAATCTAACAACCCAATTTCAGTGAAATCGGAACAGCGATTTCGGGACCACAAATCCGAACCGGAAGGAAAATTTATTTTTATATTTTTGCATTTTTTGCATTTAGATAATTATGTCATATGGAAATTCTGATAAGAAAATTTTATCGATTAAGTGTTTAATTATGGAAAGGACCAAATTGCATAAAAAGAAAAAGTTGGATTCTAGTAGCTAGAGGGATCAAATAGCTATGGAATCCAAAACTTGAGGTCCTTATATGGTAATTAGACCATTAAAGAAAATTTAGTAGATATTTTTGATGATTCATCCATGGAAAATTTAGTAAAGGCTAAGGACTAAATTGGAAAGTAATAAAATTAAAAGATGATAAATAATTAAAATAGAATTAAAAACATTTTATATCATCTTCTTCCCCAAATATTCCATGGAAACCCTAGGAAAGAGAAAACAAGCTTTCTTGGCTTAAATTGGTAAGTATTCAAGTCCCGTTTTTAGTAATTTTTTATATTTTTGAAACCGGGATAGTCTAATCTATCTATTTGGGGGATTAATTTGAAAAATTATCAAAGAATAGAAATTATGTCATGGATGAATATGCTGAAAATTTAAAAATTACGGTAGAAAACGAAAGGTTGTTGATAAATAAACAACTTTTACAAAGTGAATTTTGATGAAAACATGATTTAGGGACTAGTTTGTAAAGTTGTGAAAATTTAAGAAAAATTAGGAAATTTATAGAATACATGTACTGTAAATTGTATATTGAAATTTCGGTTAGGCTTGGAATAAGGAGTAAATTGCATGAATTTCATTTTCCGAGCTTAGGGACGAAATTGGAATTTATGGAAAGTTTAGAGGCAAAATGGTAATTTTGCCTAGGATGTAAATTGAGTTCAAATGAATATGAAATGTGAGAAATTGATGATTAAATTCATTTATATAGATCCGAATAACTCAAATTCGAAGCTAGATCGAGGAAAAGAGAAAGCTTCGAATTAGTACATTTTCTTGTACGAACTATTATCGAGGTAAGTTCGTGTAACTTAATAGAGCATCTAAATATGTTGGATTGAATGTTGTATGTGTATAGAATGTGATTTATATTTATGTGAATTATTTGGATGTTACAATATAATAAATGAATACATGCTTGAAACTGTTTGAAAATGGTTAAGTTTCATTTGAATATTGGATTTCGATGGATAAATGTGATTTTCCTTATTGAATGAGGTCTTGCATTTGTTGCTGACGGGATTTAGCTCAGACGAGTAATCCTATCGACCTCATTACAGAAAAGATTTAGCCTGGACTGGTAATCTGTAACACCCCAAAAATCTAAGTACTTATCTTTGCATGTTTTTAACATAAATACCTATCTGCTTTAGTGGCTAAGTGATTTGGGTGTGTTTGGGAGTGTCTGAGGAGTCCTGGGTTCAAGTCTGGGCCTGTGCAAAATTTTGATTTTTGGGGAATAAAACCTTTGCCTTTGGTTAGTAGGCTTTTAAATAAATATGGGTAAAGCATGACATAAGGAGCTTGCTGGTCTAGGGGGTAAGTGGCGTGTTACCTATGCAAGTGGTCTAAGGTTCGAATCTTGCTAAAGGCAAAGGAGTGTTTATTTTGCTATTGTGCCGTGGAGGTGATGGAGTTTGACTGAAACATTGAAGTGGTTGAGGTGAATTTGAATTGAGTGGTTGAGGGGGGTGTGATCAGGTGGAGAGATTTGAGGAGGGATTTGAGGAGAAAATCAAGGGAAGGGAGGGGAGAGGTAGTGGTGTGTCAAATTGGGACTCTGAGGTACTCAAGAATTCAGCTAGAGGGGTGTTTCTCATTTCGGTTCTATTTTGTTTTTCCCTCTGCCGAAACCTCTCCTCCCCTAAACCGTTTCCCTTTTTTTCCCTTTCTGCCGCCACACTATCTCCTAGTATTCTTTGCCGATTTGGACTACTCCTCCTAACACCCTGCTTGTGTTGGCCGAACATACCTTTCTTTTCTTCTCATCTTCCCTTCTCTCCTTTTTCCTGCTATTGGCCGAATACACCCTCTTCCCTTCCCTGCCTCTTCTTTGTTTCTTTTCCAAATAATTACGACGGTTGCTGTTGTTTATTTTTGGCCGATTCTCTCTTCTTCTACCCACACTGTGCCGACTTTTTCTTTGATCTCTGCCGATTTTGTGGTCCACTTCTAGTCTACGATTTGGTACTTTCAGTAAGTTGATATTTGTTTTGGCTTAAATTGTTCTTGTAGATACTTTTTAATAAGGGGTTTCGATGGGATTACAGGTAATAACCCTGAGATCTAGTGATCATCATTTTACAGTTAGTGAAGTGCGTAGGGATTCAGTTGTTCAATCAAGGTAAGTTGATGGTGATCAAGTGGATATATGTATTGAATAGGGTTCGTTTTTGTAACATCCTAAAATTGGGGTTATTTGTGATTGAATTATTTTTGCTTGTGATTGGATTGTTATGATGTTGTTGCTGTGTAATAAGGCTTAATCATGGATCTTGAGTAGGCTCGGATAGTAGAAAAATTTTATTTGTAAGCTTTAAGGATAGGGAGCCTTAGTAAGTATGGGTTACAAGTTAAATAAGGGGAAATTTGTCACTAAAAAGGCCTTGGAAAAGTGGCAAAAGGGAGGCCACTGAGGAGCTGGAATTGACGCCACAAGGGGAGCAAGGGGAGCCTAGGTTCGAGTTGCGAAACTCCCCTTTTTGCTCTTTATTTTGGACGGCAAAGAGAGAGAAATGCTCAATTTAAACACTTCAGATAATAAGGATATTATTAAGATTTTAATTGGATTTTATTTGTATAATCTTAAAAGGGTGGCAAGGAGAAAAAGAAGGAGTTTGATTTACTCAAATTATTTTGAATATTTTCAAATGGTTGGCCAAGAGGAATTTTAGGTGGTTGCCGAATTTTTGAACTCCTTGTTGGAGAGGAGTGGACGGCTTGGTGGCTAAGCAAGGGGGTGTGCCGAATTTTCTTTAGGCACTTACTTGACAATTTCGGCTAGCAATTACTCATAATTCACCTCTTTTCTTTCTTTTTTTCATCCTCTCTCAAAACCGAAACCTTTATTGCCATCTTAATCTTTTTCTTCTTTTTGATCCTTGGCCGAATCACCTATCCTCCCATCCCTCTCTTTTCTTCTCTATTTTGGTTAAACCGAAAACACTCTCCCCTCATACCTTTCTTTTCTCTCCTCAACCCCTTTGGCCGAAACTTCTATTTCACTTCTTCTTCTTCCTCTTTTTTCACTCAAAGCCGAACCTTGATTGTTATGTTGATCAAACCATAGCCGAACCCCTTCTTCTTATTTGGGGTAGTTTTGGCCGAACATCAAAGTAAAGGTGATCTCCTCTAGTCTTTTCTCCAATCGATTTATAAAGGTGGGTAAATGGTCAAAGTCGAATGCCTATTTCTTCCTCTCTCTATTCTCTGTCGACTTTTACAAGGGTAAGGGCCGATTTCGGCATTGGATTGCAGGTGTGAATCACCTGATTTGGAATCGGTTTGTTGTAGGGCATTCGAGGTGTTGGAAGCAATCTAGTGAAGTCGTCATCTTTGATTAATTGCTTGGTAAGTGGTGGTAAGAAATTAAGTGAGTTATTTATTTGGTATTTGTAAGCCGAAGGCTATTAAAGTGGCTACTAATGATTGCCGATTGTAGGAAAGTGAAGCAGAAACACATAGTGTGTGGTGGTTGATAATCAAAGGGCGTTTAGGTGAGGCTTCAGGTTCATACGTTAACCCTTTGGATTTATTTGGTTTGACCGAATGGTCTATGGCACTAACCTTTATGTTGGCCGAATATAGGAGAAAAGAAATCTAGTGTGGCCGATTGACTCTTTGGGGATTTAGGGCTATCGTTAGTAACAGGTGTGTACATACACACTTTATAACTAATAATCGTATAAAAGGCATTGTATATGCTAAACTGATTTGATGTAGAATGGGATTTAATACCATCATGGTATAGGCAAGGATTCAGGTAAGTCCTTGTTGTTATGAGTTTTCTTTATGATGCTTTTGGGAAGCATGACATATTTGGTATATGTTGTTAAATAAACATGTTGGCATGATTTTTGTTAAATGCATATCATTGACTGATGTGGGTTAAACGAGTGGAGGGGGAAGTGATATCCGTGTCTCACGGACACCGTGGTTTGGTACCACATTTCGTGACTACGGACACCGGAGGTTTGGCACCTCATAGCGCCTCGCCCCGGTGGTTTGGTACCACAAAGGTTGGCCCCACGATAATACAACGGGATTGACGCCGGTGATTTGGTATCACACGATGGGTTGGCCCCATCACTACTATTCATGACTTCGAGTCACCAATGGTTTGGCACCACAATATTGATGGATATCGTGTCTTTGGACACCGGTGGTTTGCCACCACCAAAGGTTTGGTACCACACGGTAGAAAGGAGCATTGGATGGCTAGGTTGGGTGCATGTTAAATTTAGTGCATGTTAACTTAGTTATAAATTGTGTATGATGTTGCACTAAACTGGGGGAAGGGTTACACATTGAGTCTTGGTGACTCACCTTCTCCTTTAACTTTTTCAGGTGACTCGTAGATCGCGGATGACGAGCCGGATGGACTCGAGGTGGCCATGCAGTGGGAATGTGATTAAATGAACTTTGAATTATTTTTATTTTATTTTGGATTTATTTGTTCAAGTTGTAATAAGGCCTCCTAAGATTATTATTTTGCTTACTTTACATATTTTGGATAATTTGTTTAAATTACTTAATGACTTTAAAATGGGTACACGCGTTTTCTTAAATTTAAACGCAAAAAAAATGTTTTATTGTGCCATCGGGTACATTTAATATCGGTAACAACCTGACTTAATAACAAAACCATATAAAATGAAACGTTTTCGACAAACTTAAGCGGCTAAAGGAATTTTTACAAAATGTTTTCCTCTGTAACATACCAAATTCGGTCGTAATGTTTGGGCCGAGTTCGGGGTGTTACAAAATTGGTATCAGAGCCCAGTTCAAAACTCGGCTGTGGGGGGCCCAAGGCCCAAAATGTTTTGGGTAGGCCTTATTGAAATAATTTTGGTTTTAAACAGCATGGCCCGAGTCTCCGGCACCAATCCGCCCAGGTAAGTACTTCTGACTTCTGTATGAATTATTATTGGTAGAAGGGTAGGTATGGAACGTATATAGTATGATAGGTGTTTGAACTTTAGGACTAGCCCACTCCAACAAAAGACATAAGACTTTAAATGCTTAATTAAACAAACCTACGACCAAGTCGCCGAGTTAGGGTATGGTAACCCTTGTGCGCATGTCTAGGACTGGATCCGGAAGAGCTTGGTACTTAAGCAGTCCTCGTGACTCACCTCCTCTTCGCAGGATTCCTACCTAGTGCGTAGCTTCGGTTCACCCAAACCAAGAGGACTCGGTCATAGGCCAAACACAATAAATAATACCCTGACTTTGGAAATTTACGAAAATACCCCTGTAGGAAAAAGACGAAACTACCCCTGGGATGAGTGAATAAGTATGAAAGGTATTAGGGAATGGATGTGCCCTACTGTATGTAAACTAGGATAGAGGACTTAAACCTTTGATTGATCGAAAGAATCTCTATTAAACTCTCCTTATAAAATTTCTTCGCAGGATAACCTAGTGAAACAAGTACTAATCCATGAAAATTTCTTAATCGATTAAAGCGCAATAGTTAGAATGAGCTCTAGAGGACGTGGCCGCCGTGGTGGGCGCGGTGGAGGCGGGATCACCGTGTCGCTACCCGTTAGGTCAGTCAAGGATCGGACAATGAGGCACCATCACCACCACCACCCCACCGCGGGCGTTGGCGGCAAGCCCAAACGGGGATGACGCCGATCGCAGGTCGTGGCCGCGAGTTCTAGAGTTGTTGGTCGGTGCGGAGGAAATTCGTGAACTCGGAAGTCTGCACTCCGGCGACTTCGATCCAACGGAGCGGAGGTATTCCGGGTGTATCGGGAGTGGCACCCAAAGCGGCGGAATATTGGTTAGAATCGACCGAGAGAATCATGGATGATCTTGACTCGACGAATGAGGAAAAGTGAAAGGAGCGGTGTCGCTTCTAAAGGATGAGTCATATCAATGGTGGCTCACGGTTCGGGATGGTGCTACGGCCGATGATCTTTCTTGGGAGTATTTCAAAACCGCTTATCGGAAGAGAGTATGTAGGCACCAAATACACCGATGCACGAGGAAAGCTTTTCGGGGTTGGTACAAGGAAATAAGTCCAGTATCGAGTATGAAGCGTAATTCTTGAGGCTGAGCCGCTATGCTCGGGGAATTGTGTCAACAGAGCATGATCATTGTGTCCGCTTTGAAGACGGACTTAGGGATGAGTTAAGGTTGCTGATTGCTCCACAGCAGGAGCGTGAGTTTGCTGTTCTGGTGGAAAAGGCTAAGGTAGCCGAAGGAGTCAAGGAGTCCGTGAGACAGAACTATGATAGGAATAAGCAGAAAAGAGGCTTTGGGTCGTCTGGATCGGGTAGTAATGCACAGAAGAGGGCTAGGTAGAGTGGGCCGAATCGAGCAGGAGGCCCATGGTCGCTGAATCGAGAGACCACTGGTAATAATCGTTGGGGAAATCACATTGGGGAGGTTGTTGGACCGGTGAAAGGGGATGTTTTGAATGTTGATCGTTGGATCACCGTGTAAGGGATCGTCCTCGAAAGTTAGCTAAGAATCGCCTAGAGGGTCGAACCGCACTCGGGTTAGAACGAAGGACCACCACGGAGGGTCGTGGTAATGGTAGGGGAGGTAATGGTTCTAGTCGAGGTCGCGGTACACCGGCGGTGTGCGAGCAAACACGAGGCGAGATACTGGTTTAGTCTGCGCAGCAAAGCGTCCGAGAGGAGGGTGACGCGCCGGGACGTCATAATCGATGCGTTCCTAATTTTTGGTCTTCCATATGTTACATTGATTGATGTGGGTTCGACGCATTCATACGTTGCTAGTAGTGTGGTAGAGACTATGAACTTAGACTTTGAGATCGCTTCTAGGAGATGACAGTAATTAGCCCTCTAGGTCACTCAGTAGTTGTGGACAAGCTATATAGAGATGTACCCCTAGAACTCCAAGGGGTAGTATTTATGGCTGATCTGATGGAACTGCCGTTTGAGGAGTTCGATTTGATTCTTAGAATGGACTGGTTGGTTAAGTATCAAACAAGGTTGGATCATACCGCTAAGCGCATGGTTCTAAAGATGGCTGAGGGTGATGAAGTGGTCATGATAGGCAATAGAAGAGATTACCTATCTAACGTGGTATCTACTTTGAAGGCTGAGAAGATGGTCAAGAAGGGTTGTGAGGCGTTTCTGGTTCGTATATGTGCCTTGGAGGCTAAGGAGTCAACAGTTGAGAAGGTTCGAATAGTAAGGGAATTTGTTGATGTATTTCCAGAAGAACTTCCGGGTCTGCCTCCGGATCGGGAAGTTGAGTTCGGTATAGACTTGTTGCCCAAAACGGCACCTGTGTTTATAGCACCGTACCGAATGGCACCAAAAGAATTGGTGGAGCTGAAGGCTCAAATTCAGGAACTCTTGGACCGAGGGTTTATCCGACCAAGTATATCTCCGTGGGGAGCACCTGTGTTGTTTGTCAAGAAAAAGGACGGTTCCATGCGAATGTGTATCGACTACCGTCAGCTAAACAAGTTAACGATCAAAAACAAGTATCCGTTGCCCCAGATTGATGACTTGTTTGACCAACTGAAGGGTGCATCGGTGTTCTTGAAGATAGATCTTAGGTCGGGTTATCATCAACTTAAGGTGAAGGAGGTTGATGTGCACAAGACGGCATTCCGTACTCGGTATGGGCATTACGAGTTTTTGGTAATGCCATTTGGGTTGACCAACGACCGACAAAGCATTCATGGACTTAATGAATAGGGTGTTTCAAAGAAAGATTTGGATCGGTTTGTCATGGTGTTTATGGATCGACATATTGGTCTATTCAAAGACGGAGGAGGAGCATGATGCATTTTGCGTATAGTCTTACATGTACTAAGGGAGAAGCGAGCTTATATGCCAAATTCATGAAGTGCGAATTTTGGCTTAGGAGGTGGCTTTCTTGGGTCACGTAGTATCACCAAGGAATTAGAATGGACCTCGTAAGGTTGAGGCGGTGTTGGAATGGAAACCGCCTAGGTCGATGGCGGTTCAAGTTTTACGGTCCGCGGTACTATCGAAGATTTATGGAAGGATTCTCTTTAATCGCAGCGCCGTTGACTAAGTTATTATGGAAAGGAGTTCCATTTGTATGGTCGGAGAAGCAGCAGGAAAGCTTTGACAAGCTAAGGAAGATTCTGACGGAAGCTCGTTCGTTCACTTTCGAGGTGGAAAGTTGTTCACGGTTTATTGTGATGCATCCCATACTGGTTTGGGGTGTGTGTTAATGCAAGAAGGGAAATTAGTGGCTTATGCATCCCGTTAGCTAAGACCGCGTGAGGTTAACTATCCAACTCACGATTTGGAGTTAGCGGCAGTAGTCTTCGCTTTGAAAATATGGAGGCATTACTTGTATAGGGAGAAGTCGATAGTCTACACGGATCACAAAAGTCTGAGGTATCTTTTGACCCGAAGGATTTAAACTTGAGGCAAGCGCGTCGATGGATTGAGTGTTGAAGGACTACGACTGTTCAATTGAGTACCATCCGGGCAAGGCTAACGTGGTGGTCGACGCGTTGAGCCTAAGGTCGTGACGGACTTAAGAGCGATGTTTGCTCACCTCAGTCTATACAACGACGGAAGTCTTTTGGCAGAGCTGCAAGTTAAGCCAACTTGGATCGAGGAGATTAAGGAAAAACAATTGGTAGATGACAGTTTGAGTGCGCGGAGGTTACAAGTTCAAAATGGTGGTTTGGAAGGGTATAGTTTGTCCGGTGATGGTGTACTATGTTTTCAAGGACGAGCCTGTATGCCAAAGGATGTGGAATTGAGGCAAAGGATTCTTCAAGATGCACATAGCAGCCCATACGCTATGCATCCTGGAGGTAGCAAGATGTATGGAAATTTGCGGAGCGATTACGTGGCCGGGGTTGAAGCGTGAGGTAACTCGAATTTGTGGGAAAGTGTTTGACGTGTCGCCAGTTTAAGGCCGAACACCACCGCCATCGTGGTTACTCCAACCAGTGAAGATCCTCGGTGGAAATGGGAAAGGATCACTATGGACTTTGTCGCTGGGCTACCCTCACGCCAGCCCAGAAGAACACGCTTTGGGTAATTGTGGACCGTCTCGACTAAATCACTCACTTCATACCCGGTAAGGGGTGGATTACTCACTTGAAGCTAGCTAAGTCAGTATGTGTCGGAAATAGTAAGATTGCATGGCGTGCCAAGATCAATTATCTCGGATAGGGATCCGAGGTTCACATCAAGGTTATGGAAAGCGTTGCATCAAGCTTTGGGCACACGATCGATTTCGAAGACAAACATTCCATCCACAATCGACGGCGATCGGAAAGGGTCATTCAGATTTTAGAGGATATCTTGAGAGGATGTGTTTTGGATTTCGGCAGTAGTTGGGATGAGTACCTAGCGTTAGCGGAATCCGCTTATAACAATAGTTATCAAGCGAGTATCCGAGATGGCACCATATGAGGCAATCAGTATGGGCGAAAGTGCCGTGACTCCTACATGTTGGACGGTTGGGTGAACGGCAAGTTTTGGGTCCAGAGTTGGTGACAAACCGAAGATAAGGTTAAGGTAATTCGAGCTCGTCTCAAGGAAGCGTCGGATAGGCGTAAGTCCTACGCTGATCTTAAGCGCAAAGAAATGGAGTACGCAGTAGGGGATAAAGTTTTTCTGAAGGTGTCGCCTTGGAAGAAGGTATTGAGATTTGGGCGAAAAGGGAAGCTAAGCCCAAGGTTCATCGGCCCATATACAGTGTTAAAGCGAGTGGGACCATGAGCTTATCACCTCGTCACCGGCAGAGTTGAGTCGATTCATGACGTCTTCCATGTGTCAATGCTTAGGCGATATCGGTCGATCCATCACACGCCGTGCAAGATGCGCAGATTGAGGTAAACTCGGACTTATCTTTTGAGGAAGAACCAGTTCAGATCTTAGATCGAGATGTCAAGGTTTTGCGTAGAAAGTCAATACCTTTGGTGAAAGTGCTGTGGCGAAACCATGGTGCGGAGGAAGCTACGTGGGAACCCGAGGATGTGATGCGGCAGCAATACCCCCATCTCTTTTGATCAGGTAATTTCGAGGCCGAAATTATTTTTTTAAGGGGGGTAGAGCTGTAACATCCTAAAATTGGGGTTATTTGTGATTGAATTATTTTTGCTTGTGATTGGATTGTTATGATGTTGTTGCTGTGTAATAAGGCTTAATCATGGATCTTGAGTAGGCTCGGATAGTAGAAAAATTTTATTTGTAAGCTTTAAGGATAGGCAGCCTTAGTAAGTAGGGGTTACAAGTTAAATAAGGGGAAATTTGTCACTAAAAAGGCCTTGGAAAAGTGGCAAAAGGGAGGCCACTGATGAGCTGGATTTGACGCCACAAGGGGAGCAAGGGGAGCCTAGGTTCGAGTTGCGAAACTCCCCTTTTTGCTCTTTATTTTGGACGGCAAAGAGAGAGAGAAATGCTCAATTTAAACACTTCAGGATAATAAGGATATTACTAAGATTTTAATTGGATTTTATTTGTATAATCTTAAAAGGGTGGCAAGGACAAAAAGAAGGAGTTTGATTTACTCAAATTATTTTGAATATTTTCAAATGGTTGGCCAAGAGGAATTTTAGGTGGTTGCCGAATTTTTGAACTCCTTGTTGGAGAGGAGTGGACGGCTTGGTGGCTAAGCAAGGGGGTGTGCCGAATTTTCTTTAGGCACTTACTTGACAATTTCGGCTAGCAATTACTCATAATTCACCTCTTTTCTTTCTTTTTTTCATCCTCTCTCAAAACCGAAACCTTCATTGCCATCTTCATCTTTTTCTTCTTTTTGATCCTTGGCCAGATCACCTATCCTCCAACCCCTCTCTTTTCTTCTCTATTTTGGTTAAACCGAAAACACTCTCCCCTCATACCTTTCTTTTCTCTCCTCAACCCCTTTGGCCGAAACTTCTATTTCACTTCTTCTTCTTCCTCTTTTTTCACTCAAAGTCGAACCTTGATTGTTATTTTGATCAAACCATAGCCGAACCCCTTCTTCTTATTTGGGGTAGTTTTGGCCGAACATCAAAGTAAAGGTGATCTCCTCTAGTCTTTTCTCCAATCGGTTTATAAAGGTGGGTAAATGGTCAAAGCCGAATGCCTATTTCTTCCCCTCTCTATTCTCTGTCGACTTTTACAAGGGTAAGGGCCGATTTCGGCACTTGATTGCAGGTGTGAATCACCTGATTTGGAATCGGTTTGTTGTAGGGCCTTCGAGGTGTTGGAAGCAATCTAGTGAAGTCGTCATCTTTGATTAATTGCTTGGTAAGTGGTGGTAAGAAAATTAAGTGAGTTATTTATTTGGTATTTGTAAGCCGAAGGCTATTAAAGTGGCTACTAATGATTGCCGGTTGTAGGAAAGTGAAGCAGAAACACATAGTGTGTGGTGGTTGATAATCAAAGGGCGTTTAGGTGAGGCTTCGGGTTCATACGTTAAACCTTTGGATTTATTTGGTTTGACCGAATGGTCTATGGCACTAACCTTTATGTTGGCCGAATATAGGAGCAAAGAAATCTAGTGTGGCCGATCGACTCTTTGGGGATTTAGGGCTATCGTTAGTAATGTGTGTGTACATACACACTTTATAACTAATAAGCGTATGCTAAAGGCATTGTATATGCTAAACCGATTTGATGTAGAATGGGATTTAATACCATCATGGTATAGGCAAGGATTCAGTAAGTCCTTGTTGTTATGAGTTTTCTTTATGATGCTTTTGGGAAGCATGACATATTTGGTATATGTTGTTAAATAAACATGTTGGCATGATTTTTGTTAAATGCATATCATTGGTCGATGTGGGTTAAACGAGTGGAGGGGGAAGTGATATCCGTGTCTCACGGACACGATGGGTTTGGTACCACATTTCGTGACTACGGACACCGAGGTTTGGCACCTCATAGCATCTCGTCCCAAAGGGTTTGGTACCACAATGGGTTGGCCCCACAAATAATACAACGGATTGACGCCAAAGTGATTTGGTATCACACGATGGGTTGGCCCCATCACTACTATTCGTGACTTCGAGTCACCAGTGGTTTAGCACCACAATATTGATGGATATCGTGTCTTTGGACACTGGTGGTTTGCCACCACCGGTGGTTTGGTACCACACGGGTAGAGAAAGGAGCATTGGATGGCTAGGTTGGGTGCATGTTAAATTTAGTGCATGTTAACTTAGTTATAAATTGTGTATGATGTTGCACTAAAACGGGGAAGGGTTACACATTGAGTCTTGGTCACTCACCTTCTCCTTTAACTTTTTCAGTGACTCGTAGATCGCGGATGACGAGCCGGATGGACTCGAGGTGGCCATGCAGTGGGAATGTGATTAAATGAACTTTGAATTATTTTTATTTTATTTTGGATTAATTTGTTCAAGTTGTAATAAGGCCTCCTAAGATTTTTATTTTGCTTACTTTACATATTTTGGATAATTTGTTTAAATTACTTAATGACTTTAAAATGGGTACACGCGTTTTCTTAAATTTAAACGCAAAAAAAATGTTTTATTGTGCCATCGGGTACATTTAATATCGGTAACAACCTGACTTAATAACAAAACCATATAAAATGAAACGTTTTCGACAAACTTAAGCGGCTAAAGGAATTTTTACAAAATGTTTTCCTCTGTAACATACCAAATTCGGTCGTAATGTTTGGGCCGGGTTCGGGGTGTTACAGTTTTAAATTCAATTGATATGTGAGTAACCGAATGTTTTGGGTGAACATAGGTTCTGGTGTGATCGAGGACTGTCTGCGCATCTACCGAAACCAGGTGTGTAAACACTACCAAATTGTAAATCGGCAAAAGCCGAAAAAAGTATGACAATTGACGCTACACGAGCGTGCGCTCGCTCGCGTGGTGAACCGAATGCATAAAATGTGGGCGTTAAACTGTTGAGGCCACCATGAGCGAATTTGTGGTCTTAGGCCATTTTGGGCTACAATGGGTCGTATGGGCCCAACAGGTTTGTGAGCCCCACACGAGTAAATCACACGAACGTGTGGAGATTTTTGGACCAAGTGGTGTAATTTACATGGCCGAGGCCAATTCTGGGCTATGTGGGCCACACGAGCGTGTGGGCCCACATGGGCTCGCATTATGGGCCTTGGGCCCATTTTCACTGTTTGACTGGTAAGGTTGCACGGGTTGCCCGAGAAGATTGTGGACCTACTGATGGGTCGGTACGTATACCTAGACCCAAACTGATAAAATGACTGCTATGCTCCTATGGTAAAATGACTGTTATGCCCCTATGTTATGTATGACCGTATATGAGCATGCCATGATATATATATGTATGTTGCATCCATGTGTGATATGTTGCATGGGGTGGGATTATTATGATTGGAGGAAGTGTATCAGATCTTGGCGACTCATTGCAAATTCTGCTTAGTCTTTGCAACCTGTTAATTTTTAGAGTGTAGGGATGGGTGGGTGATTTTATCCCCACATGGAGTGTTGGGCTGGACGGAGTGGAGAGTAGAGTCTGGATGGGTAGGAATTCTGATTGCATGCTTAGTCTGTTACTGATACTGTTATGGGCAAAGGCCCACACTGACACTATAATGGGCTAAGGCCCAACTGAACTGAACTATTATTGATTTGGGCTTAGGCCCGGACTGTACTTGCTTAAGGCATGATTGGCTATTTACTTGCATAGGGTTACACACTGAGTTTTCGTAAACTCACCTCTCTGTTCATCTGTACAGGTAATCCCCAGTCTTAGGCAGATCGGTGCTGCGAGGGATTCGGAGGTGGCCACACAACCGCACCTATTTATATATTTGAGTTTATTTCCTATAAATTTAATTTGGGTTTTTGTTATGTAATAAGGCCTCTTAAATTTTTAACTTTTAATTTGGGGATTTTTACATATTTCAATTTACATCTGAGTAGTAGTAGAACGCAATTTTCCAAAAGATAATTGGTTTTCAAGACACCACGTTTTCGTAACTTATAATAAAAGCTTCCGCATCAAACTTGGTTTTAAAGTATAGTAACAAGCTAATGTGATCAATGTTCTACTAAAATAACTTAAGTTTTAAAAGAACAAAGATACCCTAAATTTCTGTTAAGATACATAAATGAGGTTTAAAAATAAGCATCGATTTTCTAAAGAGACGATGTTTTCAAAAAAACACTTCAATGTGATATCGCCAGATTCAGCCATAATGTCTAGGCCGGGTTTGGGGTGTTACATTTAGTGGTATCAGAGCCAGGTTGCAAAACACGACTGTGGTTTTTGGGTTCTTCTAAAAACTCGAAATTTTAAAAAAGAACTGTTCCAAGCAATTTGGAAGTATTTTGAAATATTTTTACTGATGTGTGGTACACCGAATCTCTGGCGCCGATATTGTAAGTCCTCTGAAACCTCTATTTGTTTAAGGTGAAATATTGAGACTACTATAGGCGATGAAGATCAGATCGAAATATTCTCAGTTGAGGAAAACTAAACCTGTAGTAAGACTGCGTTTTGCGAAAACAAACTCTTAAATACTGATACTGGTTACATAAGATATCTGTTAACCAACACTGGAACTGTAAACTGATACATAAAATTGTTAAAAACAGATAATACGCAAATAGATAATGAGCACCAGAGGTACTCGTTGTAGGGGTACAAGAGGCCGTGGCAGAGACCGTAGAGGTGCTCGGGCTGGGTCTTCGTCATCGGGCCACATGCCTAACGCTGAAGCTAGAGAGGCATCGGCTTCACCTGTGACTTAGTCTGGGTCTCAGGATCGAGTGATTGGGGACGACGCATTGTCCCAAGCTATGTTGCGAATTCTGGAGAGGGTCGCTGGGCCCAATACCAGTACTATGGGCCGTGGGTCGGTCACAGAACGACTCCGGTCTAATGTTGGCTGAGATTTTTAGGGGTATTGCTGGAGTTACCCCTAACATGGCTGAATATTGGATTGAGGCCACAGAGAGGATCATGGACGACCTCGACTGCATCCCTGAACAGAAACTAAAAGGTGCAGTGTCCTTGCTGCGAGACGAAGTCTATCAGTGGTGGCTTACAGTTAAAGACGGTACTCAGGCTAACCGATTGACATGGGAATTCTTTAAGACTACGTTCCAAGGGAAGTATGTAAGGGCTAGTTATGTGGATGCCCGGAGGAGGGAATTTCTAAATTTGACTCAGAGGGATAAATCAGTGGCTGAATATGAAGCTGGATTCTTGCGACTAAGCCGCTATGCACGTGGGATGGTGGCAACTGATTATGAGCGGTGTGTTCATTTCGAGGACGGCCTCAGGGATAGTCTGAGAGTGTTGATAGCTCCGCAGAGGGAGCGACATTTTACCGCACTGGTAGATAAGGCGAAGATCGCCGAGCAGGTGAAGCGTACTGAGCATCTAAACCGAGAAAAGGGTAGGACTAAGAGGGATTCAGAGCCTCAAGTTCCGTTCGGAGGCCGAATAAGAAGGCCAGAGTGGATGGGCCAGTCAGAGTTAGGGCCCCTATTGCTGCTACTGGACCGCAGCCATGTGTTGACTGTGGTAGGCGCCATCAGGGCAAGTGCTGGAAATGGATTGGGGCATGTTTGAGGTGCGGATCATTAGAGCACCGTATCAGAGATTGTCCACGGAGGCCCGATCTGTAACTCCCCTAACCCGTAATCGTCGCCGGAGTAGGGTTAAGAGACATTACTAATCATTTCTGAACATTTCATATCATTTTACAACACAAAGTCAATCATCAATCAAACATGTTCAAATATAAACATATAGTCCCTTAAATAGGTCAACGAGACCCTAAACACATGTTAGAAAGGGGTCGGGACTAAACCGAACACATACGAAAATTTTTGAAAACTTAATGATTTTTCAAAAACTGCAGAGGTCACACGCCCGCGTGGGTAGGCCGTGTGCCAAACACGGCCTCGGACACGCCTATGCGTCCAAGCCGTGGCAAAACAGGGCATACATACTGACTTATCCACACGGCCTGAGACACGCCCGTGTGCCTCACCCGTGGTCAACACTGACTTGCACCACACGGCCAGTCACACGCCCGTGTGTCCAGCCCGTGGTCGGGCCTGACTTGTTTCAATTTGCAAACTCAAAAGACACGGTCGACCCAAACGCCCGTGTGCTCAACCGTGTGGGCAATTATAGGCCATTTTCAAGGCCAAATTACCATCCTCATCTTGAATTGACCTATATGCCTCAAATGCAACCAAAACATACCATTTCAAGCACCAAATAATCATCAACTATACCATCTATTCTTATACTCAATTTCTACTCAAACAAGTCCATCCAAGACACTAAATTTCACATCCTAAAACATATAGGTCGAGCATCATATAAACCTTACCACAATTCACATTTAAACCACAATTTCCATCAATCATTTAAGCATGAGCAAACCATATTCATCATACACTTATACCACACACATATTTACTACATCTTTCAACCTTTGAGCCATATCTCATGGCAAGATTTATACAATTCAAAACATGCCACATTAACTAGCCTATACATGCCATATACTAAATATACACATATTTCAAAAGTACCAAAATAGATAGCCGATAGTGTGATTAATTCACCGACGATCCCCAAATCCGAGCTTGCTTTAAAAACACTGTAAAACAGAGAAACATTTCACATAGTAAGCTTTTTAAGCTTAGTAAGTTCGTAACATAATACATTCAATTTAATAAATCAAATACAATATACAAAGTTAATCCATCACATAGATCAACTCTCAAATATTCACACCATATCATCCGTAGCTAATATACTCACTCCACCATTCATATTTCCATACATAATTTCATCAACCACAAAGGTTCAATACATACCTTAGCCAACACATAGTTATTCACCATCCATGCTACTCAAAGCTAGATATTACATTTTGATCAACCTTTGTTATTCATTTGATTCATTCGCACACTTAATGCCAATTTCGTAGCCGAAGCATAAATGTCATCGCACACTTAGTGCCTGTACTTTAAACCGAACTTATCTCGGTATCGCACACACAGTGCCAAATCAATAAGCCGAAGCTACTATTTTGCACATACAGTGCCAATCATCTCTGTCTCATTTCTAATTACGCAAACATAGTGCCTCATTACTCAAATATATATATAATATTGCTATTTCGTTAACTATACAATTCATTCATTTCTCATCACATAGATATAAATTTAACAACTTGTATTATATCCGAACTTACCTCGAAAGTCAAAATACCGAGACTAGCCGATTAATCGAGTACTTTGTCTTTGCCTCGATCTTGATCCGAATCTCTCCTTTCTTGGTCAATTTAAGCTTGAGCTTGCCGAAACCTTCAAATCTCTTAAACCTTTCTTTCTTTTCTAGTTTCGGTGGAAGAGATGAGAATATGCTCAACTAATTTGTTTTGTTTTAATTATATTAACTTATTTTACTAATTACCAACCTAACCTTTTTATTTTTATTCAAATTCCACTAACCATAGGTTTTTATGTCCATCCAATTTATCAATGGTTTAATAACAACATAAGGACTCACACTTTAATAAGCCATGTCAAATTAGCACTTTAACAATCAGCACACAGCCTTTACATTTTATACAATTAAGTTCTTTTTGTCAATTAAGCACACAATCGATAAAATTTTCACACAGAACTTTCACACATGCTCAATCACATATTATATACACCAAAAATAATATTAAAATATTTTTCCGACCTCCGATGTGTGGTCTCAAAACAACTATTCTGACTAGGGTCTAAAGCGGGCTGTTACAACTCTCCCCCTTAGGGATTTTCGTCCTCAAAAATCTTACCAGTGAATTGGTTCGGATATTGCTCTCTCATAACATCTTCAGGCTCCCAGGTAGCCTCTTCAACTCCGTGTTTGTGCCACAACACTTTCACTAAGGAAATTCTTTTATTTCTCAACTCTTTGATCTTGTGTGCCAGAATTTGGATCGGTTCTTCATTATATGAAAAATCTGACTGAATTTGAACCTCAGTAGGAGCAATTACATGCGATGGATCCGATCTATATCGTCGAAGCATCGATACATGGAACACATTATGAATTTTCTCTAATTCAGGTGGCAACAACAACTTATAAGCCACTGGTCCAATTAGTTTAATAATCTCGTATGGCCCGATGAACCTCGGACTCAACTTGCCTTTTCGGCCAAATCAAAGTATTTTCTTCCACGGAGACACTTTCAAAAACACTTTGTCACCAACCTCGAATTCGATATCTTTTCGTTTCAAGTCTGCATAAGATTTCTGACGATCTGACGCTTCTTTTAAACTGTCACGAATCACTTTCACTTTCTACTCAGTTTCTTTTATCAAATCGACCCCGTGAATCTTATTCTCACTCAGCTCAGTCTAATACAATGGAGTTCGACAT
This sequence comes from Gossypium sturtianum, assembly GCA_025698515.1. Taxonomy (NCBI): domain Eukaryota; kingdom Viridiplantae; phylum Streptophyta; class Magnoliopsida; order Malvales; family Malvaceae; genus Gossypium; species Gossypium sturtianum. The sequence continues at coordinate 37,988,385 of CM046950.1, forward strand.
TTTCGACCATAAAGTGCCTCATATGGTGCCATTTTGATACTAGATTGAAAACTGTTATTGTATGCATATTTAATCAACGATAAATGCTTTTCCCACGTACTTTTAAATTCGAGAATACAACATCTCAACATATCTTTGATAATCTGAATGATCCGTTCAGATTGTCCATCCATTTGCGGATGAAATGCAGTACTAAAATGCAACTTTGTGCCTAAAGCCTCTTGCAATTTCTTCCAAAACTGCAAGGTAAATCTCAGATCTCTGTCAGACACAATAGATAGTGGTACCCCGTGTAATTTCACAATCTCAGAAATATACAGTTCAGCTAATTTATCAAGTGAATAATATGTTCTCACCGGAACAAAATGAGTTGATTTCGTCAATCTGTCAACTATCACCCAAACTGTATCTTTCTTTCCCGGAGATAAAGGCACTCCCGACACAAAGTCTATCGTGATTCTCTCTCATTTCCACTCAGGAATCATAATCGCTTGTAACAAACCGGATGGAACCTGATGTTTAGCTTTAACTTGGTGACAAACCAAACATCTCGAAATAAATTCTGAGATACTCCGTTTCATATCATGCCACCAATAAAACTATTTTAGATCGTTATACATTTTTGTACTCCCAGGGTGAACAGCCAAAGGTCTATTGTGAGCTTCATTTAAAATGATCTGAATCAACTCTGAATTCCTCGGAACACAAATCCAATTTTTGAATCTCAAACAATCATCATTATCAACTCAAAATTCTGAATCAGAATTCAAATCACATTGAGTTTGTTTGGCTATCATCTCATCATCACTTTTCTGGGCATCACAAATCTGACGTATAAACATCGGCCTAACTTTCAACTCAGCCAAAACCGAACCATCATCACATAGATCTATCTGAGTACTTGTTGCTCGAAAAGCACATATAGACTTTCGACTCAAAGCATCAGCAACAACATTAGCTTTACCGGATGATAATCAATTAATAATTCATAGTCTTTTAATAACTCTATCCATCTCTGATGTCTTAAATTCAATTCTTTTTGAGTTATCAAGTACTTCAAGTTCTTGTGATCGGTATATATATGACATTTCTCACCAAATAGGTAGCGATGCCAAATCTTCAATGCAAATACAATCACGGCTAATTCAAGATCATGCGTTGGATAGTTCATTTCATGCGGCTTTAACTGCCTCGAAGCATAAGAGATGACTTTGCCTTCCTGCATCAACACACAGCCCAAACCATTCAACGATGCATCACTGTAAACTATGAATTCTTTACCAGATTCAGGTTGAACTAACACGGGTGCCTCTGTCAACAATGTTTTCAACTGTTGAAAACTCTGCTGGCACTTTTCTGACCACTCGAATTTAACATCTTTCTGTAGTAATTTTGTTAACGGAGTCGCAATCATCGAGAAACCTTTCACAAACCGTCTATAGTATCCCGCTAGTCCCAAAAAAACTACAGATTTCAGACACATTTCTCGGAGGCTTCCATTCTAAAATAGCTGAAATTTTACTCGGGTCAACTCGTATTCTCGCAGCTGACACAATATGCCCCAGAAAACAAACCTCGCGCAACCAAATCTCATATTTACTGAACTTTGCATCCAATTGCTTCTCACGCAGAGTCTGTAACACAATTTTCAAATGCTCGGCATGTTGCATCTCATCACATGAGTAAATCAGAATATCATCAATGAACACCACAACAAAACGATCCAAATACGGTCTAAATATCTGATTCATCAAATCCTGCAGGAGCATTCGTTAGTCCAAAATGCATAACTAAGAATTTATAATGACCGTACCTCGTTCTGAAAGAAATCTTCGGTACATTTGATTCTTTAACTCTCAACTGATAGTAGCCCGATCTCAAATCTATCTTAGAAAACACTGTAGCTCCTTTTAGCTGATCAAACAAATCATCAATACGAGGCAAAGGATATTTGTTCTTTATCGTCACTTTGTTTAACTATCGATAATCAATACACATCCTCATTGTCCCATCTTTCTTTTTCACAAACAACACAGGAGCACCCCAGGACGAGAAACTTGGTCGTGCAAATCCTCTATCTGTCAACTCTTACAACTGAGACTTTAACTCTTTTAATTCTGTTGGTGCCATTTTATACGGAGCTATTGAAATAGGAGTCGTTCCCGGTACTAATTCAATACCAAACACAACTTCTCGGATTGGAGGTAACCCCGGTAGTTCTTTGGGAAACACATCAGGGAATTCACAAACCACAGGCACAGATCCAACTTTCTTTTCTGTCACTTTTGTATCAATCACATATGCGAGATAAGCTTCGCAACCCTTCTTCACATGGTTTAAGGCTTTCATCGAAGATATAACAGCTGGTAACCCATTCAAATCACTAGATTCAATGCAAACTATCTTACCATTCTAACTTCTCAAATCAATGCTCTTTCGTTTACAATTCACAATAGGATTATGCAAAGTTAACCAATCCATACCCAGAATGATATCAAATTCATCGAAAGGTAGCAACATCAAATTAGCCAAAAAAACATCCCAAAACATCAATGGACAATTCTTGCACACTTTATCCACCAAGACACACTTGCCTAAGGGGTTCAATACTCTAATCACAAATTCAGTAGACTCAACAGGTAGAGTCTTACTTGATACTAGATTCACACACACATAGGAATGAGTAGAACCTGGATCTATCATTGCAATCACATCAGTATCAAATAGATTAAAAGTACCAGTAATGACGTCTAGAGATGACGTTTTTTCTCGTACGCGTATAGCATAGGCTCAGGTAGGTGCTCTCGCCTCGGATCTCACAGTTGTATTCGTAGTCCCTATTTGGCTTCCACCCACACTTCCTGTGTTTCTGGGTGGTCTGCCCCTAGCCCTCGTATTACTCGGTCTCGCACTCTGAACATTGTATTTCTTAGCTAACTCTGGGCAACCTCGAATGAAATGATCTCGAGATCCACACTTATAACAAGTTCTATTATTGTACTTGCCTCAGCATTCTCCAACGTGTCGTCTTCCACACTGTCTACACTCAGGCTTGTTGCTTTTGACACTTCTAACACTTGACTCGATCGGAGTTTGATTTCTTGGACCAACACTTTGTCTAACACGATCTCTACTCGAATGTCCAAACGAAGCATTTGATCGATTGCTTGCATCTTTAAATCTCTTCATCGAAGGTTGGGACGACTTACTCATCAATCTTTTTCTTTCATCTCTAGCCTCAGAATCTGCTTTCTTCTTTTCTTTGCTAAGCTCCTCGGCTTTGCAGCCTCTTTCAACTAACACAAAAATTCATTCAAGTCAAGTATTCCAACCAGTAATTTAATGTCTTCATTCAGCCCTTCAATGAAGTGTTTACACATAGTAGCTTCGGTTCAGACACATTCTCGTGCATATTGACTTAATCTCACAAACTCTCGTTCATACTCAGTAACAGAAATACGACCTTGTTTCAGCTCTAGAAACTCTTTACGTTTCTGATCTACGAATCGTTGACTGATATACTTCTTTCGAAATTCAGCTTGAAAGAAATCCCAGGTGATTCTCTCTCTCGGAACCACGGATATCAATGTTTTCCACCAATTATATGCTGTATCTCTCAATAATGAAACATCACATTTAATGCATTCATCAGGAGTCAATGACATCTCGTCAAACACTCGGACTGTATTCTCGAACCAAAACTCAGCTCGTTTAGCATCATCATCAACTGGGGCCCTAAACTCTTCGACCCCATACTTTCTAATTTTATCTACAGGAGGCTTATTCAATCGGATCGGATCTGTCACTTGTGGCACAATAGGTACTTCCGGGGGTGGAGGTTGTGGAGCAGCCGGATTCGTTCGAACGAACTCTGAAAACCACTCACTCATCATTCAAGAAAAGGATTACTCAGCCTCTCCCTCTTGGCTACTATCATTCGGCCTAGATGTGGCTGGCACCGTCCCTTGAGCGGGAGCAGGTGCGTTACTCTCTACATCATTAGCAACTGCTCGATCGTGATCCATTTGCTATATATAAACACATTTTTAACTGTTAGGATTCATCACACTATTGCAATAATATATATGGCATGTATAGCTAGACTCACACGCGCTACGTTAGTCCTAGAATCGACTAAATCGTAGCACTGATACCAATAAAATGTAACACCCCTAACCCGTAACCGTCGTCGGAGTAGGGTTAAGAGACATTACTAATCATTTCCAAACATTTCATATCATTTTACAACACAAAGTCAATCATCAATCAAACATGTTCAAATATAAACATATAGTCCCTTAAATAGGTCAACGAGACCCTAAACACATGTTAGAAAGGGGTCGGGACTAAACCGAACACATACAAAAATTTTTTAAAACTTAATGATTTTTCAAAAACTGCAGAGGTCACACGCCCGTGTGGGTAGGCCGTGTGCCTCACACGGCCTCAGACACGCCCGTGCGTCCAAGCCGTGGCAAAACAGGGCATACATACTGACTTATCCACACGGCCTGAGACACGCCCGTGTGCCTCACCCGTGGTCAACACTGACTTGCACCACATGGTCAGTCACACGCCCGTGTGTCTAGCCCATGGTCGGGCCTGACTTGTTTCAATTTGCAAACTCAAAAGGCACAGTCGAGCCACACGCCCGTGTGGGCAACTATAGGCCATTTTCAAGGCCAAATTACCGTCCACACCTTGAATTCACCTATATACCTCAAATGAAACCAAAAGATACCATTTCAAGCACCAAATAATCATCAACTATACCATCTATTCTTATACTCAATTTCTACTCAAACAAGTCCATCCAAGACACTAAATTTCACATCCCAAAACATATAGGTCAAACATCATATAAACCTTACCAAAATTCACATTTAAACCACAATTTTAATCAATCATTTAAGCATGAGCAAACCATATTCATCTTACACTTATCCCACACACATATTTACTACATCTTTCAACCTTTAAGCCATATCTCATGGCAAGATTTATACAATTCAAAACATGCCACATTAACTAGCCTATACATGCCATATACTAAGTATACACATATTTCAAAAGTACCAAAATAGATAGCCGATAGTGTGATTAATTCACCGACGATCCCCAAATCCGAGCTTGCTTTAAAAACACTGTAAAATAGAGAAACATTTCACACAGTAAGCTTTTAAAGCTTAGTAAGTTCGTAACATAATACATTCAACTTAATAAATCAAATACAATATACAAAGTTATTCCATCACATAGATCAACTCTCAAATATTCACACCATATCATCCGTAGCTAATATACTCACTCCACCATTCATATTTCCATACATAATTTCATCAACCACAAAGGTTCAATACATACCTTAGCCAACACATAGTTATTCACCGTCCATGCTACTCAATGCTAGATATTACATTTTGATCAACCTTTGTTATTCATTTGATTCATTCGCACACTTAGTGCCAATTTCGTAGCCGAAGCATAAATGTCATCGCACACTTAGTGCCTATACTTTAAACCAAACTTATCTCGGTATCGCACACACAGTACTAAATCAATAAGCCGAAGCTTCTACTATTTGGCACACACAGTGCCAATCATCTCTGTCTCATTTCTAATTATGCAAACATAGTGCCTCATTACTCAAATATATATATAACATTGATATTTTGTTAACTATACAATTCATTCATTTCTCATCACATAGATATAAATTTAATAACTTGTATTATATCCGGACTTACCTCGGACGTCAAAATACCGAGACTAGCCGATTAATCGAGTACTTTGTCTTTGCCTCGACAACAATCCGAATCTCTCCTTTCTTGGTCAATTTAAGCTTGAGCTTGCGGAAACCTTCAAAGCTCTTAAACCTTTCTTTCTTTTCTAGTTTCAGTGGAAGAGATGAGAATATGCTCAACTTATTTGTTTTGTTTTAATTATATTAACTTATTTTACTAATTACCAAACTAACCTTTTTATTTTTATTCAAATTCCACTAGCCATAGGTTTTTATGTCCATCCAATTTATCAATGGTTTAATAACAACATAAGGACTCACACTTTAATAAGCCATGTCAAATTAGCACTTTAACAATCAGCACACAGCTTTTACATTTTATGCAATTAAGTTCTTTTTGCTAATTAAGCACACAATCGATAAAATTTTCACACAAAACTTTCACACATGCTCAATCACATATTATAAACACCAAAAGTAATATTAAAATATTTTTTTGACCTCAGATGTGTGGTCTCGAAACCACTGTTCTGACTAGGGTCTAAATCGGGCTGTTACACGAGCAGATGCAAGCTACAGGTCGGGGTACTATTCAGCTATAGAGAGGTGTTCAGCAGCCGTCGAGAGGCTGTGGTCAGGCCAAAAATGGAAATGGTATGGGCCGTGGTCGTGGAGCACCGGGCAAAGGTGCTAGTCATACTGAGGCGAGGCAGCCAGCTCTGGTTTATGTTGCACATCGTCGAGAGGACAGAGATGCCCCAGATGTTATTACTGGTACGTTTTTTATCCATAATGTACCTTATACTGCACTGATTGATGTTGGGTCTACGCATTCTTATATATCATGCTCGGTGTCTGAGACTTTGGGAATAAGGGTTGAAACCACTGCGAGTGAGGTTACTGTGTGAAGTCCTTTAGGGCAGTCAGTTAAAGTAAAAAAATTGTTCAGAGATGTACCGTTGGAGGTTCAGGGAATCATCTTTTTGGAGGATTTAATGGAACTTCCTTTTGGTGAATTCAACTTAATACTGGGCATGGATTGGCTGGTTAAGCATCAAGTGAATTTGGATTGTGCTGCTAAGCGGGTGGTACTAAAAACTGTGGAGGGTGTTGAGGTGGTGCTAATAGGGGAGCATCAAAATTATCTGTCAAATGTGATTTCTGCCTTGAGGGCTGAGAAGTTGGTTCGTAAGGGTTTTAAGGCGTATATAGCCTACATCAGTGGTGTTGATTCTAAGGTCCCGTCGGTTAAAGATATCAGAACAGTCTAAGATTTTTCAGATGTCTTTCCTGATGAACTACCTGGACTACCTCCAAACTGTGAAGTTGAGTTTGGGATAGAGCTCCTACCGGGTACAGCTCTGATGTCCATCGCTCTCTATAGAATGGAACCAAAAGAGCTAGTGGAGCTTAAAGCCCAGATTCAAGAGTTACTGGATTGAGGGTTCATTCGCCCTAGTGTGTCTCCATGGGGAGCACCGGTGTTATTTGTGAAAAAAAAGGATGGATCCATGCGTATGTGCATCGACTATCGACAACTGAATAAACTGATGATTAAGAATAAGTACCCCCTGCCAAGGATTGATGATCTATTCGACCAGTTTCGAGGAGCTTCGGTCTTCTATAAGATTGATCTCCGATCGGGGTATCATCAACTGAGAGTCTGATGTTCACAAGACAACGTTTAAGAATCGTTATGGTCATTACGAGTTCCTGGTGATGCCGTTTGGACTGACGAATGCACCGGCAGCATTTATGGATCTGATGAACCGAGTCTTCCAGCCTTATTTGGATCGGTTCATAGTGGTGTTTATAGATGACATCTTGGTGTATTCGAGAACTGAGGATGAACATGAACACATTTCCGAGTTATTCTGCAGATTTTGAGGGAGAAACAATTATACGCTAAGTTCAGCAAGTGCGAATTCTGGTTATGAGAGGTAACACTTCTGGGCCATGTGGTATCTACTGAAGGGATTAGAGTGGATCCTCGGAAAATCGAAGCTATTTTGGATTGGAAGCCGCCTAAAACGGTATCTGAGATTTGAAGTTTTCTGGGTCTGGCAGGGTATTATAGACATTTTGTTGAGGGGTTTTCGTTGATTGCTGCACCTCTGACTAAATTGTTGCGTAAAAGGGTACCGTTTGTTTAGACTGATAAGTAGCAAGAGAGTTTTGAGAAACTTAAGAAGGTTCTGACAGAGGCCCCTATCTTGATACAGCTAGAGTCTGGGAAAGAATTCACTATCTACAGCGATGCATCACATGTCGGTTTGGGATATGTGTTGATGCAAGAGGGTAAGGTAGTGGCATATACGTCTCGCCAGCTTAAGTCCCATGAGGCGAATTATCTGACGCATGACTTGGAGTTGGCCGCGGTGGTATTCACACTGAAAATCTAGAGGCATTACCTATACGATGAGAAGTGTATCATTTACACAGATCACAAGAGCCTTAAATATCTCCTCACTCAGAAGGAGCTAAATCTTTGGCAGGGTAGATGGATTGAGCTGCTTAAGGATTATGACTACTCGATTGAATACCATCCTGGTAAGGCCAATGTGGTGGCTGACGCACTGAGCCGTAGAGCTATGACGGATCTGAGAGTGATGTTTGCTCGTCTCAGCTTATTTGATGATGGTAGTTTGTTGGCCAAACTCCAAGTTAAACCATCGTGGGTTGAACAGATTAAGGGTAAACAGATGGAAGATGGGTCTTTGGGTCCTCGATTTCGACAGATTGAAAGTGGGGAAACATCAGATTTTGGACTGAATAGCGAAGGGGTACTGTGTTTCTGTGGGAGAGTCTGTGTACCAAGAGATACTAATTTGAGGTAGTCTCTACTGCGACAGGCGCATAGTAGTCCTTATGCTATGCATCCCAGCGGGAATAAAATGTACCGAGACCTTCGAGAGTTATATTGGTGGCCAAGTCTTAAGTGTAAAGTTACTGACTTTGTGGGTAAATGTCTGACTTGCCAGCAGGTTAAAGCCAAACATCAGTTACCTTCAGGGTTGCTTCAGCCAGTTAAAATTCCACTTTGGAAGTTGGAGAGGGTAACTATGGACTTCGTTGGTGGGCTGCCCCTAACGCCTACTAAGAAGGATGCAGTATGGGTCATAGTGGATCGGTTGACCAAGTCAGCCCATTTTATACCAGTTCGTACTGATTATTCTTCACAGAATCTGGCTAAACTGTATGTGGCTGAGATAGTGAGACTGCATGGGGCACCGGTTTCCATCATATCAGATAGAGATCGTCAGTTCACGTCTCGGTTTTGGAAGAAGTTACACGAGGCTTTGGGTACAAGACTGGACTTCAGTATTGCATTTCACCCCCAGACAAATGGTCAGTCAGAAAGGGTGATTCAAATACTGGAAGATATGTTAAGGTGTTGTGTAATAGATTTCTCAGGCTGTTGAAAAGACTACTTTCCGTTGGCAGAGTTTGCATAAAATAATAGCTATCGGTCTAGCATACAGATGGCACATTACGAGGCACTATATGGTCGTAGGTGTCGTACTCCTTCGTCTTGGACTGAGTTGGGCGAGCGGCGTGTTTTGGGCCTTGAATTGGTTTCTGATATTGAGGACAAAGTCAGATTAATTCGGGATCGATTAAAGGCGACATCGGATAGACAGAAGCCGTATGCGGATTTGAAGTGCAATGAGATTGAGTATTCTGTGGGGGACTGCGTCTTTCTTAAGGTCTCACCATAGAAGAAGGTATTGAGATTTGGACGGAAGGGCAAGTTGAGCCCAACGTTCATTGGGCCTTATCACATACTGAAACGTGTGGGACCGGTTACCTATCAACTTGAGTTACCTCCAGAGTTGGATCAGATTCATGATACATTCCACGTCTCTATGCTGAGGCATTATCGCTCTGATCTCACGAACGTGATTTCGACTGAGGAAATTGAGGTTAGACCGGACCTAACTTTTGAACAGGAACCGGTCCAGATTTTAGATCGTGATGTGAAAGTCTTGAGGAGGAAGTCCATCCCACTGGTTAAGGTACTTTGGCGCATCTACTGTTCAGAGGAGGCCACGTGGGAACCCGATGAGGCAATGCGACAACAATACCCTCATCTGTTTTGACCAGGTAAATTTTGAGGCTGAAATTTTCTTTTAGGGGGTAGAGTTGTAACGCCCCAAAAATCTAAGTACTTATATTTGCATGTTTTTAACATAAATACCTATCTGCTTTAGTGGCTAAGTGATTTGGGTGTGTTTGGGAGTGTCTGAGGAGTCCTGGGTTCAAGTCTGGGCTTGTGCAAAATTTTAGTTTTTAGGGAATAAAACCCTAGCCTTTGGTTAGTAGGCTTTTAAATAAATGTGGGTAAAGCATGACATAAGGAGCTTGCAAGTCTAGGGGGTAAGTGGTGTGTTACCTATGCAAGTGGTCTAAGGTTTGAATCTTGCTGAAGGCAAAGGAGTGATTATTTTGCTGCTATGCCGTAGAGGTGTTGGAGTTTGCCTGAAACACTGAAGTGGTTGAGGTGAATTCGAATTGAGTGGTTGAGGGGAGGTGTGATCAGGTTGAGAGATTTGAGGAGGGATTTGAGGAGAAAATCAAGGGAAGGGAGGGGAGAGGTAGTGGTGTGCCGAATTAGGACTCTGAGGCACTCAAGAATTCGGCTAGAGGGGTGTTTTTCATTTCGGTTCTATTTTTGTTTTTCCCTCTGCCGAAACCTCTCCTCCCCTAAACCGTTTCCCTTTTTCTCCCTTTCTATCGCCACACTCTCTCCTAGTCTTCTCTGCCGATTTGGACTACTCCTCCTAACACCCTGCTTGTGTTGGCCGAACATACCTTTCTTTTCTTCTCATCTTCCCTTCTCTCATTTTTCCTGCTATTGGCCGATTACACCCTCTTCCCTTCCCTGCCTCTTCTTCATTTCTTTTCCAAATAATTACGACGATTGTTGTTGTTTATTTCTGGCCGATTCTCTCTTCTTCTACCCACACTGTGCCGACTTTTTCTTTGATCTCTGCCGATTTAGTGGTCCACTTCTAGTCTATGGTTTGGTACTTTAGGTAAGTTGATATTCGCTTTGGCTTAAATTGTTCTTGTAGATACTTGTTAATAAGGGGTTTTGATGGGATTGCAGGTAATAACCCCGAGATCTAGTGATCATCGTTTTACAGTACGTGAAATGCGTAGGGATTCGGTTGTTCAATCAAGGTAAGTGGCTGGCAATCAAGTGGATATATGTGTTGAATAGGGTTCGTTTTAAATTCAATTGATATGTGAGTAACTGAATGTTTTGGGTGAACATAGGTTCTGGGATTGAGGACTGTCTGCAAATCTACTGAAACCAGGTGTGTAAACACTGCCAAATCGTAAACTGGCAAAAGCCGGAAAAAGTATGACAATTGACGCTACACGAGCGTGCGCTCGCTCGCGTGGTGAACCGAACGCATAAAATGTGGGCGTTAAACTGTTGAGGCCACCATGAGCGATTTCGTGGTCTTAGGCCATTTTGGGCCACAATGGGCCGAAATGGGCCGTGTGGGCCCAACAGGCTTGTGGGCCCCACACGGGTAAATCACATGAATGTGTGGAGATTTTTGGGTGAAGTGGTGTAATTTATATGGCCGAGGCCAATTCTGGGCTATGTGGGCCACACGGGCGTGTGGGCTCTAACACCCCAAACCCGGCCCAAACACCACGACCGGATCTGGTATGTCACTTGGGAAGAATTTGTAAAAGTACGCGAACTTCAGAAAAACTTTTAAATTCCTTTTTTAAAAACTCTAGATCAGTAATTCGTTTGAAAGCCCAATGATCATTTAAGGAAAAATTTTCGATATCCCAATTCTTGTGTTTAGCTGACTTTTGAAAATGCATGTTGTTACACTAGATTAAGCTAGAAGTTTGTCATAAAAATCCTTCTGTAAAAATCGTTAATTAAGTTGTGAGAGAAACTTCAAATTTTCATTTTGAAAAAACGTCTTATCGATTATTTGTATTCAAAACGCCCAGAGTTTAGATCGAAATTAAACCAAATTAAAGTGGCTTTATTACATAACAAAATCCCAAAATTAAAAGTAAATAAGTCTAAGAGGAGAAAAGCAAAATTTTACTAAACATAAAGTGCATGGCCACCTCAAAGTCGATCCCAGCCCATGTCCGCTGAACTAAGAATTACCTACAACATTTAAGCAGAGGGGTGAGTCAAGAAGACTCAGTGTGCAAGTACTCATCAATCACCATAGTTGGGCCTCGGCCCTTACAAACCACTTTGGGCGAAGCCCACACAGAATCAGACTGAGCCTTGGCCCATTTAGCAGAGAATAGCAGATAATCAGAAATTAATGCATTATGATGCAAATACCAACCCAACCTAGTTATCCATCCGCTACACACCACCCTTACCCGCCAATCACACCAATGGGGATTTCTACAATCGACCCTCACCGCTACACACCATCGACGGCAGTCATGCTCCAGTTAGCTGCTCATCGTCAAATTGTGACAGAGTCACCAGACTAAAATGGCATGGCCACTGAGCGAGTGTGGCGAGCCACTGTGAATGCAGTGTGGCAAAAGCCACCAGATTAATGTGACATAGTCACCAGATACACTTCCCCTTCATTTCATAGCATATACCCATCCACTATGCGAACATGACATCATGGTGTATAAATGCAACAGATATCGACATATATATATCATATGATCAGAGTGTACGCATAATCATGTCAGCATAATCGCATATATAACATAATCGTAAATCACTAACTCGATGTCTTGATTTTACCTCCGGGGTAAAAGCATATGCCAAAGTTTCGCTTTTAATAAAGCATATATATATATTTGAATAAAACGATGTAAGAAGGTGTGAGAACTACACACCAGAAACACAGAGAACTAAGCTATCAATCTCGCTAACACCCTCACTCGCAGGATCACAACGATCCGCCTATCCCGCTCGGCCACCCACAACCCGGTGGAAAGTCTCATACTACCGATCATCGCACGTTTTTGAACTTAGGGGTAGGGACTACGAGTCCAACCCCCTCCTTTACTTGGCTGGTATTCGAATCCATGAAAAAGATATTGGTCAGAAGACCGAGTTAAGGCACTGAAGAAGATAAAAGTAAGAGCACACGCTCAAACGAAGAGGTTTCTTACCTAGATTGACAGAAACTGAAACCTTCAGGCTTGGATTACGAAATCGGCTAAGTCTCAAGAATCTTCCAACCGTAGGCTAGATGCAGAAAAGAATACGAACACAAAGCCCCTCCTACATTCGGCCAAAGCATCCAAAGTACCAAGTTAACCCCTTCGGTTTAACAACCAGCAAGGGAAAAGAAAGAATCAAAAGAGAAGAAGCACACTTACCCCCAAACAAGAAGAAGCTGAGTTGAGAAGGTTAGGAGTATGAGTGACGGCAATCTAAGGAACAAGAACGAGCGAAGAGGAACAAACACACAAGGAAGATTCGGCTATGAAGAAACAAATGGAAGAAAAACAAATGAAATGGAGAAGGAACTAAACACCACTCTTATGTTCGACTAGAAAAGTAAATGGTAGAGGGGAGGGAGAATTTCGGCTTGACAAAGGAGAAGGTGATAGGAGGGTTCGGCTAAGGGGAAGTGAAGTGTAGAATGAGTATGAAACAAAAGAAAAAGAGCGTTGTAAAAGCAGGAAACCAAAATAGTATGAAGGAATTCGGCTAGCCACCAAAATATGTTTCAATTTGAGAGAAAATAGAATAAAAAGTGATGCTTGCTAAGAAAAGAATGCTCTGCCGAAAATGAGAAAGGTTAAGGACATTTGGCACCTTCAAGGTTTAAGCTACCCAAAGTGCACCAAAAAACGGCACACCTACCCCCTCAAACTGAAAATGTCAAAAGCAACTAGGCAAGGTTTCAGACCCCTAGCTATCACTAACCCTAATCCAACTCCCCTAACAAGCTTCCACAACCGCCAACATCCTCACCAAGCCTCAAATCCCACACTTTTCTCCTACATTCACTCTCCTCCCATCATTCAAATCGGTTTGAATAATTCAAACTCCACCTTTCACTCATGGCCACACTTTCAAATCATTTGACTCATTCAACCCCATCCATGAAGAGCCCTTGCAAAACCACCACTCAAGCTCCCAGCGCAAAAATAAAGTTTCCAATTCTCGACGACGCCACTCTCAACCCCTTCTCCCCACGGCTCCCATGTGACGCCACTTCCATGCACTCAAGGTGGCGTCTCCTGCCACTTTACCACCTCTTTTCTTGTGTCAACAAACCCAAATATTTATTCTTAAGACATGCCTCTGCTAGCTCTCCCCATAAAGATCCTAAAAGAAAATTTTCACCAAGGCTCAGCTTAACCCCGAGCCTTCCCAGACCCCCAAACACACCAAACACACGAAACATAGCAAATGCAAAGCCCCTAATTCCCGAATGTTACAATTCTACCCTCTTAAAGAAATTTCGACCTCGAAATTTACACCGCCAAAAGAGATGAGGGTGCTAATGACGCATAACATCCTCCTCGCTCCCACGTGGCCTCCTCTCGAATCGTGGTTCCGCCACAAAACTTTGACTAAAGGGACCGATTTTCTTCTTAGCACCTTAACATCTCGGTCCAAGATCTCAGACTTTGGTTCTTCTTCGAAAGACAGTCCGGTCTTACCTCAATTTCTCTCTCGGCACAATGTGAGACGGATCCGAACGATAGCGCCTCAACATCGAGACATGGAACACATCATGTATCTGCTTCAGTGTCCAAGGCAACTCAAGCCGATCACGCCACTCGGTCCCACACGTTTTAATACCCGATAAGGCCCGATAAACACGGGACTTAGCTTGCCCTTCCGTCCAAACCTCAAAACTTTCTTCCAAGGCGAAACTTTCAGGAAGACTTGATCACCCACTGCAAATTCTATATCCTTACACTTCAGATTGGCGTAGGATTTCTGCCTGTCAGAAGCCTCCTTCAATCGAGTTTGAATTAATTAACTTTCTCTTCTATCTTCGAAACCAGTTTCGGACCCAACATCTGACGCTCACCCAATTCCGTCCAGCAGGTAGGAGTACGACAACTCCGTCCATACAACGCTTCATAGGGTGCCATCCGAGACCGGGGCCAGAGTCGCTGTTATATAGCCGAGTGCGCCAACGGTAGAAACTCCTCCCAACTACCCTTGAAGTCAATAACACAGCCTCTCAACATATCTTCTAAGATTTGAATTACCCTCTCAGACTGACCATCAGACTGTGGATGAAATGCTGTGCTGAAGTATAGTCTTGTACCTAATGCTTGATGCAGCACCTTCCACAAATGCAACGTAAACTTGGGGTCTCTATCCGATATGATCGACACTGGTACCCCATGCAACCTCACAATCTCCGCCACATACAGCTTAGCCAACTTCTGCAGAGAATAGTCGACACGAACAGGTATGAAATGGGCGGACTTTGTCAACCGATCAACAATCACCCATACTGAATCTTTCTTAGTAGGCGTAAGAGGTAGTCCACTAACAAAGTCCATCGTGATTCTCTCCCATTTCCACTGTGGAATCTTCACCGGCTGCAATAACCCTGAAGGCAACTGATGTTCTGCTTTCACCTGCTGACACGTCAAGCATTTACCCACAAACTCGGTAATCTCCTGCTTCAAACCAGGCCACCAAAACTGCTTACGCAGATCCTGATACATTTTATTCCCACCAGGATGCATAGCGTAAGGGCTACTATGCGCCTCCTGAAGAATCATCTATCTTAACCCAACATCCTTCGGCATGCAAACCCTGTCACGGAAACACAGAACCCCATCACAGCTCAAACCAAAATCTTCTACCCCACCATTCTGTACCTGCAGAAGTCGAGCACTCAAGACATCATCCAATAATTGCTTCTCTTTGATCTGACTAACCTACGTCGACTTTACTTGAAGTTCAGCTAGCATACTCCCATCATCATACAAGCTGAGATGGGCAAACATCGCCCTCAAATCCGATATCACTTTCTGCCTTAACGCATCCGCCGCCACGTTAGCTTTACCCGGATGGTATTCGATCTAGCAGTCGTAATCCTTCAATAGTTCAATCCACCTCTGCTGCCTCAAATTCAACTCCTTTTGAGTGGGGAGATATTTTAAACTCTTGTGGTCGGTGTAGATAATGGACTTCTCCCTGTACAGGTAATGTCTCCAGATCTTCAAAGCGAACACTACCGCAGCCAACTCCAGATCATGCGTGGGATAGTTCAACTCATGCGGTCTTAACTGCCGAGACGCATACGCAACTACCTTCCCGTCTTGCATTAACACACACCCTAATCCCATGTGTGAAGCATCACAATAGACCACGAACTCTTTCCCAGCCTCAGGCTGAATCAAAACCGAAGCCTCTGTTAAGATCCTCTTTAGCTTCTCAAAGCTTTCCTGTTGCTTGTCAGTCCAAACAAATGATACCCCTTTCTGCAACAACTTAGTTAATGGTGCCGCAATTAAGGAGAATCCCTCAACGAACCTTCTGTAGTATCCGGCCAAACCCAAGAAACTTCGAATCTCCGCCACGCACTCCAGGCGCCTCGGTCCAACACAGCTTCAATTTTCTGAGGATCAACCCTAATCCCCTCTGCCGATACAACATGACCCAAAAAGGTAACTTCTTTTAACCAAAATTCACACTTAATGATTTTAACGTCTACCGCTTCTCCTCAAAATCAAGTAGAACCACCCAAGATGAGAATCATGCTCTTCTTCCGCCTTGGAGTATACCGAATGTCGCCTATGAACACCACAACAAATTGGTCCAGATAGGTTGGAACACTCGATTCATCATGTCCATAAACGCAGTTTGGTGCATTCGTCAATCCAAACGGCATCACTAAAAACTCATAGTGACCATAGCGAGTCCAAACGCCGTCTTATGAATATCCGCTTCCTTGACCTTAAGCTGATGATAACCTGACCTCAAATCTATCTTCGAGAAGACCAAGCCCCCTTAAGTTGATCGAACAAATCGTCAATCCTCGGCAGCAGGTATTTGTTCTTGATGGTCAACTTATTCAACTGACGGTAGTCAATGCACATACACATCGACCCATCCTTCTTCCTCACGAACAATACCAGTGCTCCCCATGGAGATACACTTGGTCGGATAAAACCCCGATCCAACAATTCCTGAATCTGTGCTTTCAATTCCACTAACTCCTTCGGCGCCATTCTATATAGGGCAATAGACACTGGCGCTGTTCCCGGAAAAAGATCAATACCAAATTCCACCTCGCGATCCGGAGGTAACCCTGGAAGCTCCTCTGGAAAAACATCGGAAAACTCCTTCACTGTTCTGACATCCTTCACAGTCAACTCCTTGGCCTCAAGAGGACGAACGAAAGTTAAGAAAGCCTTACATCCTTTTCTCACCATTCTTTTCGCCTTTAAAGCAGACACTACATTGGACAAGTAGTTTCTCCTTTCGCCTATCACTACAACTTCATTATCCTCAGGAGTCCTTAACACCATGCGTTTAGCAGCACAATCCAAGTTTGCTCGATATTTTACCAACCAATCCATACCTAATATTAAATCAAACTCCCCGAACGGTAGTTCCATCAAATCAGCCGGGAAAACCAACCCATGTACTTCTAGAGGCACATTCCTAAAGAGTTTGTTTACCACTCAGATTGTCCTAAAGGACTAAGTACATCATCTCCTAGAAGTAATCTCGAGTTCATGTTTAAAGTTCCGGACACCACATTAGCCACATAGGAATGCGTCGACCCAATATCAATCAATGCAGATGAAAGGGCAAACCGAAAATGAGAAACGTGCGCTTATGACGTCCGGTGCATCACCCTCCTCTCGCTGTCTAGTCGCATAGACTAACCCAGCCGTCTCACCTCAGTATTCCCGTACCTCTCGCCTCGGTGCTCCACCTCCCGATCAAAACCATTCCTCTTCCAATCGGACCACGACCTCTCTCGTGGTTGCCGCCCACCTCTCCTGAACTAATCAAAACCCTATCCAACAGACCGCACCTGATCTACTTGTGGACAATCTTTAACCATATGATCCATAGATCCGCACCTGAAACATCCACCGGTTCTCTTCCTACACTCACCAGAATGCCTTTTCCCACACAGAGCACATGATCAAATCTGGCCCATTGCTGCATGCCTCACAACTCGAGCTGGCCCATCAAACCTAGGCCTCTTATGAAAACCTCCAGACGACCCCGACGACCCAAAACTCCTCTTATTCTTACTCTTATCCTTCTCCTTCTTTTGAGTCTCAGTCCGCTTAACCTCTTCAGCTATTTTAGCTTTGTCAACCATAGTGGCAAAATCTCTTTCCCGCTGCGGAGCTATCAACACCCGCAGCTCGTCTCGTAACCGATCATCAAACTGTACGGAACGTTCATAGTTAGTCGCAACTATTCCTCGAGCAGAACGGCTCAATCGCAAAAATTTTGCCTCATACGCAGCCACAGATTTGCCCCCTTGTACCTTATTCAAGAATGCTTTCCTCTGAGCATCTATATAACTTGCCCCAACGTATTTCCCTTGAAATGCCATCTTAAAGAAATCCCAGTCAATTCGATCCGCTGGAGTACCCTCTCTTACGGTGAGCCACCACTGATATGCCTCATCCCGAAGAAGAGACACCGCTCCTTTCAATTTCTCCTCAACTGTGCAATCCAGATTATCCATAATCCGCTCGACTGCCTCCAGCCAGTACTCGGCTACATTTGGGGCCACACCAGAAATACCCTTGAATACCTCTGCCCCATTTGCTCGAAGTCGCTCAGGAATAGACTTTCAAGATACTGCCCCAAAGCTCACTCCAGCAACTCGCTCCAAAACCCTCAACATCGCTTGAGACAAGGCATCATCTCCACCAGTCCTATCTTGAGATCCTCGCCGCCACGGTGATCTTTGGCGCTTCACCCTCAAGCTCCTGCCTTGCTTCTGAGAACTCAGCCTCAACACCCCGGCCTCTACCACGGTCGCGTGCAACACGTCCACGTCCTCATGCACTCATGTTTACCGATTCGTTTTAATCTGGTTTACAAATTTTATGCATTAGCTTTTCTTTTCACTGTTGATTAATGAGTAGTTTTATGAGAATGGAGTTTTGAGTAGTTTACACAAAACACACATATACCTAAAGGTTTCCATTTCTAAAGCAGAGTTTCTTAATTCTAAATTTCATAACACACCATATCTAATTTATGCAATTCACATAACTTAGTCAGAAGAACTTACCGTACGGACTTGGTGCTGGAGACTCGGGTGCCATGCTTCTAGAAAACTTGCATATATATATATTTTTCCAATCATTTTTAGACCAACTTCGGAAAACGTTTTGAACCCAAAACCCATGGCCGAGTTTTTGAAACCAGGCACTGATACAAAATTGTAAAACCCCAAACCCGGCCCAAACACCACGACCGGATCTGGTATGTCACTTGGGAAGAATTTGTAAAACTACGCGAACTTCAGAAAAACTTTTAAATTCCTTTTTTGAAAACTCTAGATCAGTAATTCGTTTGAAAGCCCAATGATCATTTAAGGAAAATTTTTCGTTAGCCCAATTCTTGTGTTTAGGTGACGTTTGAAAATGCATGTTGTTACACTAGATTAAGCTAGAAGTTTGTCGTAAAAATCCGTCTGTCAAAATCGTTAATTAAGTTGTGAGAGAAACTTCAAATTTTTCATTTTGAAAAAACGACTTATCGATTATTTGTATTCAAAACGTCCAGAGTTTAGATCGAAATTAAACCAAATTAAAGTGGCCTTATTACATAACAAAATCCCAAAATTATAAGTAAATAAGTCTAAGAGGAGAAAAGCAAAATTTTACTAAACATAAAGTGTATGGCCACCTCAAAGTCGATCCCAGCCCATGTCCGCTGAACTAAGAATTACCTACAACATTTAAGCAGAGGGGGTGAGTCAAGAAGACTCAATGTGCAATTACTCATCAATCACCATAATTGGGCCTCGGCCCTTACAAATCACTTTGGGCGAAGCCCACACGTAACTGCATCGAGCCTTGGCCCATTTAGCAGAGAATAGCAGATAATCAGAAATTAATGCATTATGATGCAAATCCCAACCCAACCTAGTTATCCATCCGCTACACACCACCCTTACCGGCCAATCACACTAATGGGGATTTCTACAATCGACCGTCACCGCTACAAACCATCGATGGCAGTCATGCTGCAGTTAGTTGCTCATCGTCAAATTAGGACAGAGTCACCAGACTGAAATGGCATGGCCACCAGAATAGAGTGTGGCAGAGCCACCAGAACAGAGTGTGGCAAAAGCCACGAGATTAATGTGACATAGTCACCAGATACACTTCCCCTTCATTTCATAGCATATACCCATCCACTATGCGAACATGACATCATGGTGTATGAATGCAACAGATATCGACATATATATCATATGATCAGAGTGTACGCATAATCATGTCAGCATAATCGCATATATAACATAATCAGAAATCACTAACCTGATGTCTTGATTTTACCCTCCATGGGTAAAAGCAGCATATGCCAAAGTTTCGGCATTTAATAAAGCATATATATATATATATATTTGAATAAAACGACAGAAGAAGGTGTGAGAACTACACACCTGTAAACACAGAGAACTAAGCTATCAATCTCGCTAATGACCTCACTCGCGGGGATCACAAATGATCCGCCTATCCCGCTCCGGTTGGTCCACAACCCGGTAGAAAGTCTCAGCATCTTGCCGATACCGCACGTTTTTGAACTTAGGGGTAGGGACTACGAGTCCAACCCCCTCCTTTACTTGGCTGGTATTCGAATCCATGAAAAAGATCTTGGTCAGAAGACCGGGTTAAGGTACTGAAGAAGATAAAAGTAAGAGCACACGCTCAAACGAAGAGGTTTCTTTCCTAGATTGACAGAAACCGAAAGCTTCAGGCTTGGATTATGAAATCGGCTAAGTCCCAAGAATTTTCCAACCGTAGGCTAGATGCAGAAAAGAATACGAACACAAAGCCCCTCCTACATTCGGCCAAAGCATCCAAAGTACCAAGTTAACCCCTTCAGTTTAACAACCAGCAAGGGAAAAGAAAGAATCAAAAGAGAAGAAGCACACTTACCACCAAACAAGAAGAAGCAGATTTGAGAAGGTTAGGAGTATGAGTGACGGCAATCCAAGGAACAAGAACGAGCGAAGAGGAACAAACACACAAGGAAGATTCGACTATGAAGAAACAAATGGAAGAAAAACAAATGAAATGGAGAAGGCACCAAACACCACTCTTATGTTCGACTAGAAGAGAAAATGGTAAAGGGGAGGGAGAATTTCAGCTTGACAAAGGAGAAGGTGATAGGAGGGTTCGGCTAAGGGGAAGTGAAGTGTAGAATGAGTATGAAACAAAAGAAAAAGAGGGTTGTAAAAATAGGAAACCGAAATAGTATGAAGGAATTCGGCTAGCCACCAAAAGATGTTTCAATTTGAGAGAAAATAGAATAAAAAGTGATGCTTGCTAAGAAAAGAATGCTCTATCGAAAATGAGAAAGGTTAAGGACATTCGGCACCTTCAAGGTTTAAGCTACCCAAAGTGCACCCACAAATGGCACACCTACCCCCTCAAACTGAAAATGTCAAAAGCAACTAGGCAAGGTTTCGGCACACCCCTAGCTATCACTAACCCGAATCCAACTCCGCCTAACAAGCTTCCACAACCGGCCAACATCCTCACCAAGCCTCAAATCCCACACTTTTCTCCTATATTCACTCTCCTCCCATCATTCAAATCGGTTTGAATAATTCAAACTCCACCTTTCACTCATGGCCACACTTTCAAATCATTTGACCCATTCAACCCCCATCCATGAAGAGCCCTTGCCGAAACCACCACTCAAGCTCCCTAGGTGCAAAAATAAAGTTTTTAATTGCTGACGACGCGACTCGAACCCCTTCTCCCCACAGCTCCCATGTGACGCCACTTCCATGCACTCAAGGTGGTGTCTCCTTGCCACTTTACCACCTCTTTTCTTGTGTCAACAAAACAAAATATTTATTCTTAAGACATGCCTCTGCTAGCTCTCCCCCCTAAAGAGCCTAAAAAGAAAATTTTCACCAAGGCTCAGGCTTAACCCCGAGCCTTCTTGGGACCCCTAAACACACCAAACACACAGAAACATAGCAAATGCAAAGCCCCTAATTCTCGGATGTTACATGGGCTCGCATTATAGGCCTTGTGCCCATTTTCACTATTTGACTGGTAAGGTTGCACGGGTCGCCCGAGACGACTGTGGACCTACTGATGGGTCGGTAAGTATACCTAGACCCAAATTGATAAAATGACTGTTATGCCCCTATGTTATGTATGACTGTTATGCCCCTATGTTATGTATGACTTTATATGAGCATGCCATGATATATATATGTATGTTGCATCCATGTGTGATATGTTGCATGGGATGGGATTATTATGATTGGAGGAAGTGTACTGTACTAGCAGCTCCACTGCAAATTCTGTTTAGTGCCGCAACCGGTGTTAATTTTTGGAGTGTAGGGATGGGTGGGTGATTTTATCCCCACATGGAGTGTTGGGCTGGATGGAGTGGAGTGTAGAGGCTGGATGGGTAGGAATTCTGATTGCATGCTTAGGCTCATATCGAGCATCTTTGTTATGGGCTAAGGCCCACACTGATACTGTAATGGGCTAAGGCCCAACTGAACTTAACTGTTCTTGATTTGGGCTTAGGCCCGGACTATACTTGCTTAAGGCATGATTGGCTATTTACTTGCATGGGGTTACACACTGAGTTTTCATAAACTCACCTCTCTGTTCATCTGTACAGGTAATCCCCAGTCTTAGGCGGATCGATGCTGCGAGGGATTCGGAGGTGGCCACACAACCGCACCTATTTATATATTTGAGTTTATTTCATATAAATTTAATTTGGGTTTTTGTTATGTAATAAGGCCTCTTAAATTTTTAACTTTTAATTTGGGGATTTTTACATATTTCAATTTACATCTGAGTAGTAGTAGAACGCAGTTTTCCAAAAGATAATTGGTTTTCAAGACACCACGTTTTCGTAAATTATAATAAAAGCTTCCGCATCAAACTTGGTTTTAAAGTATAGTAACAAGATAATGTGATCAACGTTCTACTAAAATAACTTAAGTTTTAAAAGAAAAAAGATACCCTAAATTTCTATTAAGATACATAAATGAGGTTTAATAATAAGCATGGATTTTCTAAAGAGACGATGTTTTCAAAAAACACTTCAATGTGATATCGCCAGATTCAGCCATAACGTTTGGGTCGGGTTTGGGGTGTTACATAATCCTGATATAAGCCCTCTTAAGCATATGTTACAGATAGGATTTAGCCCGGACGGGTAATCCTGATTAAGCTCTTGTGAGCATATGTTGGAAACATAATTTAGCTTGGACAAGTAATCCTGTTATATGATATGTGGCTCAAGAGTGTGCTTTCTAGTTAAGTGCCCTAATGGGTACTCCCGAATATGATTGACGGGTTATTGAATTGTACACCTTGAGTGTACTATCTGAATATCCATCAGAATTTTAATGATTCAACGGATAAAATACTTGACATGATATGAGAATTATGAGATGAAATGAATAATGTCTTGAAAGAATATAGCATGATGAGCTCATTAATGCTTATTGATATATATATGAAATTTATTTAACTAACTTGCTTGATTAAGTGTATGTTTCTTTAGGTAAATTTGCCAAATTGATGAAAAGCATGTTATTGAATGCTTAATGTTATTAAATGTGAATGGTAAGTTTTAGTTCTTGTTATACGAACTTACTAAGCATATAATGCTTACTAGGTTTTATTTTCTCTGTTTATAGTGCTCGGAAGCTCGAGAAGGTTGGTGATCGGTTGGAGCATCATCACACTATCCACTAGTTTGTTTTGGTATAATTAGTAAACTTATTTTGGTATAATGGCATGTATAGGTTAACTTTGCCATTTTTGGCTTGAATATGTTGTTCGTGATCTAGCTATTGGAATGGCTAGGAACGATTTATTTTGGTGTATTTATAAGACATTATATCATGATAAACACATATCTGTTAAGAATGGTTGATTAAATGATGTTTAATGTATAGATTAAATCAAGGTAAGATTATAAACATATATATATGCAATAATATAACATATTAAATTTTAAAATTTGCTTGAAGTCAATACTTGGATTGGTTGGTATTTGAATGTAATTTTTTATGTAGGTTCATGGCAAAGTTTTGGGTGAGAAATGAAGCTAGAAATGGCTTTATTTTGTCCACACGACCGTGTGTGACACACGGCCTGGTACATGGGTGTGTGATTAGGCCGTGTGTCCTCTGCATCTTAAATTTGAGAAACAGAATGCTCAGAATTGAGCACACGGGCAGAGACACAGGCGTGTGTCTCAACCGTGTGTGCTACATGGCCTAGCACACAGGCGAGTGGCTAGCCGTGTGGTGCAAGTCAGAGAGTTACACTGGGTCAGACACGGCCTGTGACACGGGTGTGTCATATGAACACACGGGCGTGTGCCCTGGCCACACGGGCGTGTGTGCCCTGCATTTAGGAAAATTTTTAAACTTTTCCAAAAGATTCTCTGAGTTCCCGACTCAATCCTAATACTCATATTGGGCCTCGAGGGTCAATTTAAGGGACAATATGAATAATCTCCAAATATGAATAGTAATAAACATGAATTATATGTAATTGTTTTGAAAACCCTAGTAATATTCTATAACCCTATTTCGGCGACGGATACGGGTTAGGGTGTTACACACAAATATAATTTCTTCCACAAGAACAAATAACAAAATCGAAATAAACCTAAAGGCTAAGAAAAAAAGAAAAATAAAAGACTAAATCTAAGAATAAAATTATACAATACGAAAGTTGTACATAACATGTGTTAAATGAGCCTATTTATAGACTTTAGAGCTGTCGTCATCCTTAATCCTAGGTTAGTTGTTGCCCTCATGTTTAATGTTTGATTGTGCGGACTAAAACGCCCTTAGATTGTAATTATTTTCCATACAAAGGTGGCGTTGCGACACACCAAGTCCTGTGTCGCGACATTGAGGGCAATATGCTCACCTTCAAGGTATCTTTAGGGGTGTGTCGTGACATTCTCAGGCTACTTTGCAACATCGAATGTAATCTTCAAATTCTTCTACGCTGCTCCCTATGTTGCGACATTCAATGCTCTGTGTTGCAACACAATGACCAGTATCGAGTTAGCACACCTTCTAGTTGTCTCCTTTACGTTCACAAAGTATATTAGCTCAACCTTAGGCCTCATTCGGTTCCTAAGGTCAATAAAAGACTCAAAGTACACATTTTAATGAATTTAACTTAAGTTGTGAAAAAGTATTTAAAACTTCACCAAAATGCTTGTATTCAAGCTCCTAAAATCTGAAAACTAGTTTAATCTGTTACACTGAATTATGACAGATCAGCTACATTAGCCACGGAAGTGAATCTCCATTAACTCCCAACCTAACCTCCAACACACCACTTTCTTGTGACAATAATGTGTTAAATAAAATCAAATCAACATAATTATTTTCAAACACAGAGTGTAATCATGCAAGCTTACAAAACATCAAAGGAATGGTTCGCATATCAAAATATAGAAAGACTTAAGAGTTTGATACTTTGAATAATGTAAGCTTAGTTCGCACACACAAAGAGTTCGCACAATAGCATAGGTTTGCAAACAAACAAACTTCGCAACAAGGGGTATCATACATGCATGGGTTTTCATACTTTAATAGGGTTCATATGCATGCATGGGTTCGCTAAATTAGGGGTGTGTATGTAATTTTCAGAAATAACAAACATACAAGGATCACAAAACATGAAACTTAGTAATAGATCTAACTCGCATATTTTAATAGCAAATCAACGTAACACTCATGCATGAAAAACATTGATTTTATCCATAACAAAAGATAATCAAATATTCTAAGTCATGGTTTGCAAAACAGAATAACTAAAACTTTAAAGGAAACTACTTGGATAATAGAAACAAAATATAATAAGTCTAACATCCTCATAAAATAAACCCCATCACCTATGTTCCCAGGTTCACCAATAACTAGTTAGGAGTGAGCCTCGCCAAGTCACCTACCTCACCACTTCTATCCGTGACATACTTACCTGCGAAGTAAGAAATGAGTGGGTGAGTTCATTAAGAACTCAGTGAACAATCAGGAATCAACAAGGTATGCTTAAAAACTGAGCTTTTAAAAAAACAGAAAGAAGACTTAGTCATAATATCATTTAGCGCACTGGGTTTGGGGGTGGGGTTGCGAGACCTATGTAAAACCCCTAACCCGTATCCGTCACGGACTAGGGTTAAGAGGCATTACTGGACCAATCGAAACATTTTACAAGTATTACACAACATACATTAAGCATCAACAAATCATCATCATTCATAATCACTTTGTCCCTTAAGAAGTTCTACAAGACCTTAAACATGCATTGGGAAGGAGTCGAGACTAAACCGAGCACATACAAATTTTACCAAAAATTTAAACATTTATCAAAGTCACAGAGGTCACACGCCCGTGTGGCCAGGCCGTGTGCCTCACACGGCCACAAGACACACCCATGTCTAAGACCCTGTGAAATAGGGCATACATTCTGACTTGCACCACACAGCCGAAGACACGCCCGTGTGCTTGACCCGTGGGCAACACTGACTTGAATCACACGGCCTGTCACACGCCCGTGTGTCTGGCCCGTGTGCAAGTCTATTTTGTATCTAATTAAGACAGTAAAGAACACGATCGGGACACGTGCCCGTGTGCTCAACCATATGGGCAATTATAGGCCGTTTGCAAGGCCAAATTTGACACCCATTTTGAGTCATCCCTACAATCATCAAACAAACATCAATATATATTCCAAGAGCAGCCAAAACATACCAATTTTGCACAAATTGTCCCATATCAATATCATTCATAAACACATTATAACATATCAACTTATGCATCATATAGCATGGACTAATTTCTCATATCTTCACATTTATCATCAAGCCATATCACATGGCTATATACACATGTTCCAAAAACATATCTTAAAATTTCTAGTCTATACATGCCATACTTCAATATATACATTTTCAAAGGTACCAAAGTATAGTTTGATAGCGTGGTGATGATCCTCGACGATCCCCGAGCTTCCAGTAGCTTCGATAATCTATAAAACAATACAAACACACACAAAGTAAGCTTTCAAAAGCTTAGTAAGCCATATACAAATAAACTTATCACATAGAACAATTATAAGTCATTTCATACATATGATTCATGGCATAATACATTTACAAGTCATATTAATCTTATATCTCAATTGATCATGTTCACTTGCTCAAAATCTCATATCATGTAATGTAGCTCACATATCAAATGTTCATTTCCATACATACCTTTCATTGCCAAATTTCATATACATACATATGTACCGGAATTTGGTTGCACATTTGTTTACTCATTCATTTCTCGGAATGCCCGTTGAACCATTTAGAATTAAATAGGATACTCGAATAGCTCGAAAAGCTCGTACAATGCCAACGTCCCAGACGTGGTCTTACATGTAATCAAATATCGATGCCACTGTCCCAGACAGGGTCTTACATGAAATTATATACGATGCCAATGTCCCAGACATGGTCTTACACGTATAACTCAAATCGATGCCAACGTCCCAGACGTGGTCTTACACGATAATACATATCGAAACCCTATGTCATGACATATGTATCCTAACTATTCCTAAGGTTCGTACGAGACTTTTCGGATGTCGTCGCATTACCGGAACTTTCTCGGATTTCACAAATTCAGCTCAATTTGCCATACATCACAATTTTTTTCATATATACACAATAATAGTTTAATTCAAACACATTTATTTGTATATAGACTTACCTCGTACGGATATGAACGGGTGGAAATGACTACTCGACCACTTTCAATTTCCCCCGATCTAATTCCGTATTCTTTTGTTATTGATCTATATTAATTCAAATCTAGCCATTTAATAACAAAATTGATTCATTTCAATCCATATACACATATTTAGGGCATTTTACAAATTAGCCCTCACATTTTCACATCTTGACATTTATGTCCCTATTTCATAAAATCACAAAATACACATAATTTCATTTTACCCAAGTTAGGCCGAATGTTACTACACTTCATATAAGCCCATATATTTCATTTACTTCACATTTTAGTCCTTCAATTTCTCATTTTCAAAATTTAACCCAAAATAGTCAAATTTATCAAAAATTCAAAGACAAAACATATTAATCTAACAACAAGCTTTTTTATTTCAACAACTATCGTCACAAAGCTTACAAAATCATCAATGGAATATCTCAAAATCTTTATCAAATTCAGAAATTGAAACATGGGCTTGAGAGAACACGAAGCAACGATCACAAAAACATAAAAATGATCAAAAACCGAAACAAAAACATACCTTAATTAAGCTAAACTATGGCCGAATATACAAAAGCTTCAAACCCTCTTTTTCTTTTCTTATTTCGGTGGAAGAAAGATGAAAATGGCCATCAAAATGTGTTTATTTTAATTATATTAACATTAATAATCAATTTCCAATTTTATCCTTGATTTAAAACTCTTATAAACTATTAGTGGATGGTCATAATTGTCCATTAACCATATCAATGGTCCATTTGCATAATAAGGACTTCATAGTTAATAAGCCATGTCAATTCAGCATATAACTAATTAGTAGGCTACTTTTGCATTTTCTGCAATTAAGTCCTTTTCTCGAATTAAGCACACAAATAATAAAATTAATTCATGAAACATTTACACATGCTTAATCACATACTGTAAACACGAAAAATAATATTAAAATATTTTCCAAACTCGGATTTGTGGTCCCGAAACTACTATTCTGACTAGGGTCTAAACTGGACTGTTACAATTCTCCCCCTTATGGATTTTCGTCCCCAAAAATCTTACCGTTGAATAGATTCAGATATTGCTGTCTTATAGCATCTTCGGGCTCCCACGTAGCCTCTTCAACACCGTGTCGATGCCATAATACTTTTACTAACAGAATTTGCTTATTTCTTAATTCTTTAACTTCACGAGCCAAGTTACGGATCGGTTCTTCTTCGTAAGTCATATCAGACTGAATTTCTATCTCAGATGGAGAAATCACATGCGAGGGATCAGATATGTATCGTCGAAGCATCGATACATGAAACACATTGTGAATCTTTTCTAACTCAGGTGGTAGCAACAATCTATACACGACCGGCCCAATGCGCTCGATGATCTCATAAGGTCCTATAAATATCAGTCTCAACTTGCCTTTTCTGCCGAATCGGAGTACTTTCTTTCACGGAGACACTTTCAAAAATACTTTATCACCGATCTCAAACTCAATATCTTTTCGTTTTAAGTCTGCGTATGATTTCTGTCGATCAGACGCTGCTTTTAAACTATCACGAATTACTTTCACTTTCTGCTCAGTCTCTTTTATCAAGTCAACACCGTGAATCTTATTCTCGCTGAGCTCTGACCAATATAACGGTATTCTGCATTTACGACCGTATAAGGCTTCGTACGGTGCCATTTTAATACTCGATTGAAAAGTATTATTATACGCGAATTTAATCAATGGCATATACTGTTCCCACGTACCTTCAAACTCAAGAATGCAACATCTCAACATATCCTCGAGAATCTGAATAATCCGCTCGGATTGACCACCCGTCTGCGGGTGAAAAGTAGTACTGAAATGTAATTTCGTACCTAAAGCCTCTTGCAGTTTCTTCCAAAATTGTGAAGTAAACCTCGGGTCTCTGTAAGACACAATCGATAGTGGCACCCTGTGTAATCTCACAATGTCAGAAATGTACAACTCAGCTAACTTATCAAGCGAAGAATCTGTTCTCACCGGAATAAAATGAGCTGATTTTGTCAATCTGTCAACTACCACCCAGATCGCATCTTTCTTTCTAGGAGTTAAAGGCAAACCTGAAACAAAATCCATCGTAACTCTATCCCATTTCCACTCGGGAATCATAATCGGTTGTAACAAACCGGATGGCACCTGATGTTCAGCTTTAACTTGCTAACAGATCAAACATTTTGAAACAAAATCAGAGATATCTCTTTTCATTCCAGGCCACCAATAAAGTTGTTTCAAATCATTATACATTTTTGTACTTCCCGGATGAACAAATAAACGACTATTATGTGCTTCGCTCAAAATCAACTGAATCAACTATGGATTTCTCAAAAAACAAATTCGATCTCGAAATCTCATACAATCATCATCGTCAACTCGAAATTTAGAATTAGAGTTAAAATTACACTGAGCTCGTTTCGCTAACATTTCATTATCAACTTTCTTAGCATCAAAAATCTGCTGTAAAAACAACGGTCTCACTTTCAATTCAGCCAAAACCGTGCCATCATCAGACAAAACTAAATGAGCATTAATCATTTGTAGCGCAAACAGTGATTTTCGACTCAAAGCATCATCAACAACATTCGCTTTTCTCGTATGGTAATCTATAACTAGCTCGTAGTCTTTTAACAATTCAATCCACCTTCTCTGACACAAATTCAATTCTTTCTAGGTCATCAGATATTTCAGACTTTTGTGATATGAAAACACATGACATTTCTCACCAAATAAATAGTGACGTCAAATCTTCAAACCGAACACAATCGCAGCTAGCTCAAGGTCGTGTGTCAGATAATTCTTTTCATGCGGTTTCAATTGTCTCGAGGCATAAGCTATAACTTTTCCTTCCTGCATCATCCCAGACCGTTCAAAGAAGCATCACTAAATATCAAAAATTCTTTTCCGGATTCAGGTTGTACTAGCACTGGAGCTTCAGTCAAAGGAGCTTTCAACTGATCAAAACTTTTCTGACACTTCTCAGACCATTCATATTTTACATCTTTCTGAAGTAATTTCGTCAACGGAGTTACGATCATCGAAAAGCCTTTTACGAACTGTCGGTAATAACCAGCAAGTCCCAGAAAACTACAGACTTCAGACACATTTTTCGGAGGCTTCCATTCTAAAATAGCTGAAATCTTGCTCGGATCCATTCTTATTACGGATGCTGACACAATATGTCCCAAAAATCCGACATCACGCAACCAGAACTCACATTTACTAAACTTTGCATACAATTTCTTTTCTCGCAAAGTTTGTAGCACAATTCTCAAATGCTCAGCATGCTCAATTTCATCACGCGAATAAATCAAAATGTCGTCAATGAATACAACAACAAATTGATTTAAATACTATTTGAAAATTTTATTCATCAAATCCATAAAAACAGCAGGAGCATTTGTTAGTCCAAAAGGCATAACTAAAAACTCATAGTGTCCGAACCTCGTTCGGAAGGCAGTTTTCGGAATGTCTGAATCTTTTACTCATAATTGATAGTATCCCGATCTCAAATCTATCTTTGAAAACACAGAAGCTCCTCTCAACTGATCAAACAAATCCTCGATTCTAGGCAGAGGATACTTGTTCTTAATGGTCACTTTATTTAACAGACGATAATCAATAAACATTCTCATTGTACCATCTTTCTTCTTCACAAACAAAACGGGAGCACCCCAATGTGAGAAACTCGGTCGAGCAAATCCTCTATCGATCAACTCTTGCAACTGAGACTTTAATTCTTTCAATTCTATTAGAGTCATTCTATACGGAGTTATTGAGATTGGGGTCATCCTCGGCACTAACTCGATGCCAAACTCAACTTCTCGTATCGGAGGTAATCCCGGTAGATCTTCAGGAAACACATTAGGAAACTCACAAACAACTGGCACAGATTCAACTTTCTTTTCAGTTACTTTCGAATCAATCACATAGGCAAAATAGGCTTCGTAACCCTTCTTCACATAGTTTAAAGCTTTCATCGAAGATATCACTGTCGGTAGCCCTTTCAAATCACTGGACTCAATCCGTATTACCTTATCATGCTGACATCTCAAATCAATAGTTTTTCATTTGCAATTTACAAAAGCTTCATGCAATGTTAGGCAATCCATACCCAGAATTATATCAAACTCATCAAAAGGTAATAACATCAGATAAGCCAGAAAACAGATATCTCAAAACATCAACGGACAATTCTTGCACACTTTGTCAACCAGGACACTTTTGCCTAAGGGGTTCGATACTCTAATTACAAATTTAGTAGACTCTATAGGCAAAGTCTTACTGATTACTAAGTTCATGCATATATATGAATGAGTAGACCCTGGATCTATCAATGCAATCACAGTAGTATCAAAAAGAGTAAATGTACCCGTAATAACATCTGGAGACGAAGCTTCCTCACGAGCTTGAATAGCGTAAGCTCTGGCAGGTGCTCTCACTTCAGATCTCGCAACTGTATCTTTCGTGGCCCTCTGGCTACCACTCATATTTCTCGTGTTTCTAGAAGGTCTACCCCTAGCTGAAACGTTATCCGACTTTGGATTCTGTATAATATCTTGTTCAACATATTTAGGACAATCTCGGATAAAATGATCTAATGATCCACATTTAAAGCAAGCTCAGTCATTCAATCTACAATTACCCGGATGTCTTTTACCACAATGTCTACACTTGGGTCGCTCAGATCTGACATTTCCAACACTAGCTATCGAAGTAGCTGGAGCTCTGAAGCTCGAATGTGATCTAACACGATCTCTGCTCGAATGTCCCGCATTAGCCTTTGAACGGCTATACTCATCTCAGAATTTCTTTGATGCAGACTGAAATGATTTACTTGAAGATCTCTTTCTCACATCTCTAGCTTCTAACTCAGCTTTTCTCTTCTCTTTCCCGAGTTCTTCAGCTTTACACGCACGATCAACAACCACAACAAATTTTTTTATTTCCAGAATTCCAACTAAAAAATGGATATCTTCATTCAAGCCGTCTTCAAACCTTTTACACATTATTGCCTCAGTTGAGACACATTCTCGCATATCTTGGCTCGATCTCATAAATTCTCGCCAGATTCTCATAATGCACATACGACCCTGTTTCAATTCAAGAAACTCTTTTCGCTTTTGATCAATGAATATCTGACTAATATATTTCTTCCAGAATTCAGATTGAAAGAAATCCCAGGTAATGCGTTCTTTTGGAACAACAGAAGCCAATGCTTTCCACCACTGGTAAGCTGCATCTCTCAACAAAGAAACAACACATTTCACACATTCCTCAGGAGTACATGATATTTCATCAAACACTCGAATTTTATTCTTGAGCCAAAACTCAGCTTTCTCTGCATCATCATCGCTAGTGGCCCTGAACTCTTTGGCCCCATATTTACGGATTTTATCGACCGGAGGCTTATTCAACATATTCGAATTCATAACCGAGGTACAACAGAAGTCTGAGGAGGATTAGATGGAGGCGGAGGTTGAGAAATAACCAGATTTGTTCTAATGTATTGAGTGAACCACTAATTCATCATTTGGAAGAAGGCTTGTTTAGCCTCTCCTTCCTGACCGCTAGTAACCGGTCTAGAATCAGACGGCGCTGTCCCTTGAGTGGGAGCAGGCTTATTACTATCGACATCGTCAGCTACTGCTCGTTCGGGATCCATTTACTATACGAAAAAACAAATGTTTATCTGTCAGGATTCATCACACTATCACAGTTCATATATATGGCATGTATAGCTAGACTATCACTTGCTACGTTAGTCCTAGAATCGACTAAACCGTAGCTTTGATACCAATCAAATGAAACACCCCTAACCCGTATCTGTCACCGGACTAGGGTTAAGAGGCATTACCGGACCAATCGAAACATTTTACAAGTATTACACAACCTATATTAAGCATCAACAAATCATCATCATTCATATTCACTTTGTCCCTTGAGAAGGTCTACGAGACCTTAAACATGCATTGGGAAGGAGTCGGGACTAAACTGAGCACATACAAATTTTACCAAAAATTTAAACATTTATCAAAGTCACAGAGGTCACACGCCCGTGTGGTCAAGCCGTGTGCCTCACATGGCCAAAAGACACACCCATGTCTAAGACCGTGTGAAACAGGGCATACATTCTGACTTGCACCACACAGACGAAGACACACCCGTGTGCTTTACCCTTGGGCAACACTGACTTGAACAACACGACCTGTCACACGCCCGTGTGTCTGGCTCGTGTGCAAGTTTATTTTGTATCGAATTAAGATAGTAAAGAACACATTCGGGACACACGCCCGTGTGCTCAACCGTGTGGGCAATTATAGGCCATTTGCAAGGCCAAATATGCCACCCATTTTGAGTCATCCCTAAAATCATCAAACAAACATCAATATATATTCCAAGAGCAGCCAAAACATACCAATTTTGCACAAATTGTCCCATATCAATATCATTCATAAACACATTATAACATATCAACTTATGCATCATATAGCATGGACTAATTTCTCATATCTTCACATTTATCATCAAGCCATATCACATGGCTATATACACATGTTCCAAAAACATATCTTTACATTTCTAGCCTATACATGCCATACTTCAATATATATATTTTCAAAGGTACCAAAGTATAGTTTGATAGTGTGGTGATGATCCTCGACAATCCCTGAGCTTCCAGTAGCTTCGGTAATCTATAAAACAATGCAAACACACACAACGTAAGCTTTCAAAAGCTTAGTAAGCCATATACAAATAAACTTATCACATAGAACAATTATAAGTCATTTCATACATATGATTCATGGCATAATACATTTACAAGTCATATTAATCTTATATCTCAATTGATCATGTTCACTTGCTCAAAATATCATATCATGTAATGTAGCTCACATATCAAATGTTCATTTCCATACATACCTTTCATTGCCAAATTTCATATACATACATACGTATCGAAATTTGGTTGCACATTTGTTTACTCATTCATTCCTCGGAATGCCCGTTGAACCATTTAGAATTAAATAGGATACTCGAATAGCTCGAAAAGCTCGTACAATGCCAACGTCCCAGACGTGGTCTTACATGTAATCAAATATCGATGCCACTGTCCCAGACAGGGTCTTACAGGAAATTATATATGATGCCAATGTCCCAGACATGGTCTTACACGTATAACTCAAATCGATGCCAACGTCCCAGACGTGGTCTTACACGATAATACATATCGAAACCCTATGTCATGACATATGTATCCTAACTATTCCTAAGGTTCGCACGAGACTTTTCGGATGTCATCGCATTACTGGAACTTTCTCGGATTTCACAAATTCAGCTCAATTTGCCATACATCACAATTTATTCATATATACAGAATAATAGTTCAATTCAAACGCATTTATTTGTATATAGACTTACCTCGTACGGATATGAACGGATGGAAACGACTACTCGACCACTTTCGATTTCCCCCGATCTAATTACATATTCTTTTGTTCTTGATCTATATAAATTCAAATTTAGCAATTTAATAACACAATTCATTCATTTCAATCCATATACACATATTTAGGGCATTTTACAAATTAGCCCTCACATTTTCACATCTTGACATTTAAGTCCCTATTTCATAAAATCACAAAATACACATAATTTAATTTTACCCAAGTTAGGCTGAATGTTACTACACTTCATATAAGCCCATATATTTCATTTATTTCACATTTTAGTCCTTCAATTTCTCATTTTCACAATTTAACCCAAAATAGTCAAATTCATAAAAAATTCAAAGACAAAACATATTAATCTAACAACAAGCTTTTATATTTCAACAACTATCATCACAAAGCTTACAAAATCATCAAAGGCATATCTCAAAATCTTCATCAAATTCAGAAATTGAAACATGGGCTTGAAAGAACATGAAGCAAAGACCACAAAAACATAAAAATTATCAAAAACCGAAACAAAAACATACATTGATTAAGCTAAACTATGGCCGAATATACAAAAGCTTCAAACCCTCTTTTTATTTTCTTATTTTGGTGGAAGAAAGATGATAATGGCCATCAAAATGTGTTTATTTTAATTATATTAACATTAATAATCAATTTCCACTTTTATCCTTGATTTAAAACACTTATAAACTATTAGTGGATAGTCATAATTGTCCATTAACCATATCAATGGTCCATTGGAATAATAAGGACTTCATAGTTAATAAGCCATGTCAATTCAGCATATAACTAATTAGTAGGCTACTTTTGCATTTTCTACAATTAAGTCCTTTTCTCGAATTAAGTACACAAACAATAAAATTAATTCACGAAACATTCACACATGCTTAATCACATACTGTAAACACGAAAAATAATATTAAAATATTTTCCAAACTCAGATTTGTGGTCCCGAAACCACTATTTCCACTAGGGTCTAAACCGGACTGTTACAACCTAGTTCGTAGATTCTTTCAGAAACATAAGTTTGTAGAACAATTTTTCTTGTGTTACTGAGAATCATACTTAAAAACTTAGCTTGTTATTTCTAGAAAACATAACTCATTCAGCATGAAATCATGATCAAATACTTATCTTATCAAAATGGCTGAGAAACATAAAATATGTTCTTGCACTTAACGCACTTATTAAAATGGCTGAGAAACATAAAATATGTCCTCACACTTAACACACTTATCAGAATGGCTAAGGAACATAAGGTATGCTCTCACACTTAACACGCTTATCAGAATGGTTGAGGAACATAAGATATTTTCAAGCCCACACTTATCTTAGTCTCGTTAGATATTCGGTTCTCCTTATAACACCTCAGAATGACTCAAAGAGTCCTTATAACATGTCTCATAAGTGCAACATGAAGCAAAACACTCTCCTATACACCAACATGTCCCAATGAATGGAGCATAGATCGACATTCCCTTATCTCTCCACATGTCCCAAGGCCTCAATGCCTAAATCACAGAAATAGAGAGATGAGTACTCACAATCCTTTGGTATACTAATATATCCAACATGGCTCGCAAAGAAGCATGCACAGAGACTTATTACAGAGAGCTCGCATAGGGAACTTACATATCACAAAGAGCTTACATAGGGAGCTTGCTTGAAAACACTTATAAAAAGATCATACAAAAGCTCGTAAAAAACATAGTTTATAAAATCATTTTTAAAAACACACTTAATAACATCGGCTCGTTTAGGAGCTCGCATAAAATATATCTTTAAAACACAACTTAAAAATATGTTTTGAAAATAGAGTCTCAGAACATGAAAACATGGTTTTGCCAAAAACTTACTTTTGGAACTTAGTTTTAAAAAATAAAGTTCTTGAGACCATCACAGTTCGTACACAAGATACGAACCTTAAACATTCATACTAAAAATCATGATAGTGAACATACTTAAGAAAAATCCCATATCATTGATAAACCAAAATAGTAACATATTTTAATCCCACATTTAGTATGCTTTTGGATAAATTATCCCTTATATTATGTAATTTGGTGCTCTTAATCCTTTCTTTTCATGATATATACTCAGGAAAGCACCAGGGGATGAAAAGAACGCAAAACGGGCTTAAAACGGGACAAATAGGCCAAAGCATGAAATCGACACGGCCTGGACTAAAGCCCACACGGTCGTGCCTCCTCAATACATTAGAACATGGCCTGATATAGATCTACACGGACGTGTCCTCATTAGAAGTCCGAACACGGCCTGGCCACGATTCACATGGGCGTGTGCCATGGCCGTGCCTCTGCCGTGGAGAAGAGCAATTTCATTCGGGAAAGGATACTTAGGGGCAAAGAAACCTATTTCAAAAGCCTATAAATACACCCTAAGTATGACTTAAAAAGGGGGGCCCAAAGCCATCATTTAGGGGCGTCTTGCTAGGCCTGAAAAGGAATATTTGTGGGGATTCACTCAGGGATAGCCAGTTGATCCATCTCTAGAAGCCGAAATTCTACTCAAGACGGAGGATTTCTTCTTCAATTCCTTCAGGGAGTTTTAGGGATTTCTTATGTTTTGTTTTATCTTTTCTTCTGAGATGTTTTTCTTTACTATTATGAACTAAACCCCTCATATACCTGAGGGGGATGAAACCTAGATGAATCTTGTTATTGTTTTCTAAACTATATGATAAATACTTGATTTGTTCTTAATTATGTGTGCTTAATTCTTGTGTTGATATTTCGCGGATATTAATTCAATTCGAATGTACTTAGGTGGTGGAGCAAAAGTCCCTGCTTAAGAGTAGATCTAGCATAATTAAGCGGAGTTGATCGCACGCCTAGAGATAGGGTGACGAGATTTTGCCGAATTAGGGTGAAACCTAATATGGGAATCCATAGATCGATTCTTCGCTATTCTAGGGGTTATTAATGGGAAAGAGATTTCAATTAATTAACCTAGGATTAGACGTTATTCGCCTCGAGAGAGGGTTTAATATGCGTTAGGGAGTCTTACGGATCAAGTCAAGTGAATACATCGTCTGGTTTAGAGTTAGATAACAAGTGAAGTCTAGGTATATTCTTCCTTGGGTGTCGTCTTAATCAACTGAGTTTTTCCCAAGTTATTCTCCCAGTTTCATTCTTCTTTGTCTTAGAATTTTTAGTTTAATAGTTAATTAATTTAGACTAGATAAACAACTCCA
The DNA here is from genome assembly GCA_025698515.1 of Gossypium sturtianum. Classification (NCBI taxonomy): domain Eukaryota; kingdom Viridiplantae; phylum Streptophyta; class Magnoliopsida; order Malvales; family Malvaceae; genus Gossypium; species Gossypium sturtianum. Next base: position 38,026,774 of record CM046950.1, read on the forward strand.
CTTATTCTTAGGCTAAATAATAAAAAGAAGGTTAGTATTAGTACTTTTAGTTCCTTTGGGTTTGACAATCCGGTCTTGCCTAAGCTATACTATTATTCGATAGGTGCACTTGCCTCAATCGTTGTCATAGTTAGTTTCCAGGTTCGATAATTCTCTTTCTAAATTTTAAAACTCTGACTTCACAGCGATCAATCATTCACCGAAAAATTGAGAAACTAAACAAACTTGGTGTAACGGCCCGTTTTTAGTCAAATCGGAACAGTGGTTTTAGGACCACAAACCTGAGATCAAAATAATTATTTTATTATTATTTTAATGTCTACAGCATGATAGTATGAATTTTTGAAAATTTTGTTAAGAAATTTTATCGTTTGAATGCTCAATTTGATAAAAATGACTAAATCGCGTAAAGTACAAAAGTGGTGTTCTAATAATTAAAGGTGTCTAATAGCTATGGAACCTTAAAATAGAGGTCCTTATGTTGTAATTAAACCATTCATAATGTGAGTGGACATTTATGAACATATTATTAAGTGATTTTAATGGTTTAATGTTATGGTTAAAAATATAATTTAATAAAATAAATTAAGTAAAATAATTGAAAACAAAGTCATCATCTTTTTTGTTTCCATATTCCACCAAAAATCAACTAAGGAAACACCATGAATGAAGCTTGAAATTTTGGCTAGGATTCATCTTTGCATGTAAGTGATTTTTGACTCGGTTTTTAATGATTTCTATGTTTTCGGAGTCGTTGTAGCTTAATCTAGCTAGCTCAGGGACTAATTTGCAAAATTGTTAAAGGTTTAGGTTTTAACCATTGATTAATATTTGTGTATTTTTATGTTTGATGATAGAAAATAAATGGTTGTTGTTAGATAAACAACATTTGTTAAGAGATTTTTGATAAAATTGTCAATTAGGGATTAAATTGAGAAATGTGAAAATTTTGTGGTAGAAATGTGAAATAAATGAAAAATATGGGCTGCTATGATAATAAGGGAATTCGGCTAGCATGGGTAGGGATTTAATTTCATGAAATTCCATTTTTATGAGCTAAGGACTAAACTGTAAAGATGTTGAAATATTAGGGGAAAAGTGTAATTTTGCCATAATATGTATTTTGGGCTGAATTGAATAAATTAATAATTTAATAAGTTAAATTTGATATTATATAGATCAAGAAAAATGAAGTTCGGATCTAGACCGGGGGGAAAATAAAGTATTGGACTAGTTGATCCATTTTGTCATTTTTGTGAATCGAGGTAAGTTCGTATGTTAATAAGCATAAATATAATTATGTTTTAAATCTTTATTATTGAATTAATTGTGAATACGACCTTACGGATATGTTCAACGAAGATTCGGCAATGTGAAATCCCGGTTGAACCTTATGAATAGATTTGGATACAAATGACATGTCATTAGGGGTTATGTGTTTTGGGTACTGGTCCATACGTTCTACCGGTGGCTGAGTTATCCAGCATGTGTTACAGATTCTTGTCAACTTGTGTGAGCAGCACCGTGTAGCTACGTCTTGACCGTCAACTTGTGAGAGCAGGCTCATTGATAGCTCGAGAGTGAGCATTATATGAGATATGAGATTAAGATAGCTTCGGCTATGTACTGGCACTTAGGGTGCGAGATTCCCGAGTATCCGATATTATTCCAAATGGTTCAATGGGTATATCAAGGATATGGATGTGTATGAGATTGATACGAGTTGATACAACTATGTACATGAATCATACAAGCATTGAATCGAAGAAACTTGTGAAATTCATATCTAACCTTGTGAATGAATATGTGATAGGCTTGTGGATCAATATGAGTTATATTATGATATGTTTAATTACTTAAATTGTGTATATATGGTAAGTTGAGTTTATTACTATACGAACTTACTAAGCTTTATAGCTTACTCTGTTTACTTTTCCATGTTTTGTAGTGATTATCGAATCTAGCTCGGATTGGGAGTCGTCGGAGATTTCATCACACTATCAAGCTATCACTTTGGTACTTTTGAACTTATGTATTTTGTTATATGGCATGTAAAAGTGTTATGGTCATTTTGGTTTATATGTTAGCAATGGATCTAGCCATTTGATTTGGGTTGTAAATGATGAATGGTTAGTTATGTGTATAGCCATGTGACTTGGCTTATTTTGGCATGCTTGGTAATGTATATATATATGTGCAAATGGACTCTTGATATGTTGTGTATAATTGCTATATAAATGCTTGTTGTGAATTGGTATTTGGAGTACCAAATGGTTGAAATTTGAAATTGGTATGCTTGTGGTTTTAGGTAAAGTGATGTATAATTGAAAGTGGCCATATTGATGATTTGACAATGTGAATTTGGCATGAAATTGAATGGCTTATTGTGATACTTGTGTGTCTTATGGTTGATGGAAATGATATAGCATGAATTGAACTTGGCTTTGAGGAGTTTAAATGCCATTCGAAGATATGGTCGTATGCAATTAGGTTTGTGTAGGTAAATGCAAATTTGGGTGAGAATGATGGCTTGGTAAATAGCCTATTTTTGTCCACATGGGCAGAGACACGGGCGTGTGTCTCAGCCGTCTATGACACACGGTCAGGTGACACGCCCGTGTGTCCCCTGGTGTTTAATTAGAAACCAATTCAGTATGCTCAACACGGCCCAGCACAAGGGCGTGTGACTTGGTCGTGTGGCATAAGTCAGTATACCCTACAGTTTTGGCACAGCCTAGCACACGGCCTGGCACACGGCCGTGTGAGGCCATTTCGAAGGACACACAGGCTAGTCACACGGGCGTGTATGTTGGCCGTGTGACCCAAGTCAGAGAGTTATATGGGGTCGAACACGGGTTGGGACACGGCCATGTGATCCCATTTCGAATGTCCATACGGCCTGTGACACAGACATGTCTTTGGCCGTGTGAGCCACACGGTCGGGCCACACGGGCATGTGTCCCCTGTATTTTGAAAATTTTTCTAAGTTTTCCAAAAATTTCTTGAGTTATCGGTTTAGTTCCGAACCACTTCTATTGTATGATTTGGGCCTCGTAGTCTCATATTAGGGACTATGTGAATGATTGTGAATGACTTCTATTTGGAATTGGAAAACGTATGTGAAATGTATGATTATTTATGAAATAAGTCTAGTAATGCTCTGTAACCCTATTCTGGTGACGGATTCAGGTTAGGGGTGTTGTATTTATTGGTATCAGAGCTACGGTTTAGTCGATTCTAAGACTAACATAGCGTATGTGAGAGTCTAGCTATACATGCCATATATAACCTGTGATAGTGTTATATCTCCTGACAGTTTTAAATCGTGTTTCCATATAGCTATAGATCCCAATCCAGCAGTGGTTGATGATGTTAAAAGTAATGCGCCAGCCTCCGTTCACGGAGTAGTGCAGTCTGAGTCAAGACCTAGGTCTGGTAGTCAGGAGGAGAGGCCAAGGAAGCCTTCTTCCAAATGATGAAGGAATGGTTCACTGAGTTTGTCTGAATGAATCCGGCTGCTCAGCAACCTCCACCCCCACCTATTCCCCAAATGATTCTCGTAGCTCCTCAAGATTTGGAACCTTTACGTTTGAGTAAGCCGCATATGAATAAAATTTAAAAATACAGCGCTGAATGGTTTAGAGCTACAGTTATGGTTTAGAGCTACAGTTGATGACGATCCTGAGAGAGCTGAGTTTTGGCTTGAGAATACAATCCGAGTATTTGATGAACTATCTTGCACACCAGCTGAATGCATTAAATGCGCCGTATCACTTTTGAGAGATAATGTATACCAGTGGTGGAACACTTTGATATCAGTGGTTTCGAGAGAAAGAGTCACGTGGGAATTCTTTCAAACCAAGTTCAGATAGAAATACATAAGGCAGTGGTTTATCGACCAAAAATGCAAAGAATTTTCGGAGTTGAAACAGGGTCGTATGTTTGTAACCGAGTACGAGAGAGAATTTGTGAGACTCAGTAAATATGCTCGAGAGTGTGTCTCCACTAAGGCAATTATGTGTAAATGATTTGAAGACGAGTTGAACGAAGACATTAGACTTCTAGTCGAGATTCTAGAATTGAAAGAGTTTGTTGTGTTAGTCGATAGAGCTTGCAAAGTCGAGGAACTTGGCAAAGAAAAGAGAAAAGCCAATTCTGAGGCTAGAGATTCGAGAAAGAGGCCAATGAGTAAACCCTATCACTCTTCGTCAAAGAAATCTCGGGATTCGTATAATCGTTTGAATACTTTAGTGGGGTATTCTAATAGAGATCGTGGGAAGCAATACACGAGTCCTAAAGTTCAAGCCAGTTCAGTATCGAGCATTGGTAATGTTAGAACCAAGAAACCTGACTGTCAACAGTGTGGAAGACGGCATTTTGGAGACTGCTGGATGAATAACAAAGCTCCTTTCAAATGTGGCTCGCATGATCACTTTATTCGGGATTATCCTAAGTTACCCGAGAAAAATAAATTTCTGAATACAAGCCCGAGTAACACAACTGCTAGAGGAAGACTATCTAGAAATACAGGAAATGTGACTAGTAGTAAAGGTGCGACAATTGATTCTGCAGTGAGATCTGAGGCACGAGCACCAGCCAGAGCTTACACTATTCGCGCTCACGAAGATGCGTCGTCAGCAGATGTTATCACCGGTACATTTTCTCTCTATGACACCAATGTAATTGCTTTGATTGATCCTGGATCGACTCATTCATATGTTTGTATGAATCTAGTGTCTAGTAAGAGTTTGCCTATTGAGCAAATTGAATTTGTGATTAAAGTATCCAACCCCTTAGGCAAGTATGTCCTAGTTGATAAAGTTTGCAAGAATTGTCCTTTGATGACTCGGGGTTACTGTTTTCTGGCTGATTTAATGCTTTTACCATTTGATGAATTCGATGTGATTTTGGGTATGGATTGGTTAACTCTGCATGATGCTGTTGTGAATTGTAGACGAAAGACTATTGAATTAAAATGTCAGAATAGTGAAATTCTAGGAATTGAATCCGATGATTCAGGTGGATTGCCTATAGTGATATCGTCGATGTTGGCACAGAAATATGTGAAAAAGGGTTGCAATGCTTATCTTGCGTATGTAATGGATACAAAAATGTCTAAATTGAATATTGAATCGGTACCAGTGGTTTGTGAGTATCCAGATATGTTTCCAGAAGAGTTACCTGATTTGCCACCGATCAGAGAGGTTGAGTTTGCTATTGAATTAGTACCGGGAACATCACCGATATCGATAGCTCCGTATAGAATGGCTCTAACAGAATTGAAAGAATTAAAAGCTCAGTTGCAAGAGTTAACAAATAGAGGTTTTGCGTGACCTAGTTTTTCACCATGGGGTGCACCAGTTCTGTTCGTAAAGAAGAAAGATGGATCGATGAGACTGTGTATTGACTATAGTCAGTTGAACAAGGTTACTATTAAGAATAAGTATCCTTTGCCAAGAATCGATGATTTGTTCGATCAGTTGAAAGGAGCAACAGTATTTTTAAAGATTGATCTACGGTTTGGTTATTATCAGTTGAGAGTTAAAGATTCGGATGTGCCGAAAACTGCATTCAGAATAAGGTACGGGCATTATGAATTTTTTGTTATGCCATTCGAATTAACTAACGCTCCTGAAATATTTATGGATTTGAAGAATAGAATTTTCAGAACGTATTTGGACAGATTTGTTGTTGTATTCATTGATGACATTCTGATCTATTCCCGAGATGAATTTGAGCATGCTGAACATTAGAGGATTGTGTTACAAACATTAAGAGATAAGCAACTGTTTTCTAAATTCGGAAAATGTGAGTTTTGGCTCCGAGAGGTTGGATTTTTGGAATATATTGTTTCAGCGGAAGGCATACAAGTTGATCCGAGTAAGATTTCAGCAGTTGTTGACTGGAAACCACCAAGAAATGTGTCCAAAGTTAGAAATTTTCTAGGGTTAGCTGGCTATTATCAGCGTTTTGTAAAATGATTCTCGATGATTGCTACACCGATGACTCGATTTCTACAGAAAGATGTGAAGTTCGAATGGTCTGAGAAATGTCAACAGAGTTTTAAACAGTTGAAAGAATTGTTAACTGAAGCACCAATTCTAGTTCAACCTGAGTCGGGTAAAGAGTGTGATTTTCAGTGATGCGTCATTAAATGGTTTTGGATGTGTTTTGATGCAAGAAGGCAAAGTGATATCTTATGCTTCCAAACAGTTAAAACCGCATGAAAAGAATTATCCGACGCATGATTTAGAGTTGGCTGCTATTGTTTTCGCATTGAAAATTTGGCGACATTATTTATTCGGTGAGAAGTGCCACATCTTTACTGACCACAAGACTTTGAAGTTTATAATGACTCAGAAAGATTTAAGTTTGCGACAATGAAGATGGCTCGAGTTGTTAAAAGACTATGAATTAGTGATTGATTATCATCTAGGGAAAGCAAATGTAGTCGCGGATGCTCTGAGTAGAAAATCTTTATTTTCTTTGCGGGCGATGAACACACAATTAACATTGTCTGGTGATGGTTCGATTTTAGCTGAGTTAAAAGCTAAACCGTTATTTCTACAGCAAATTTGTAAAGCTCAGAAATATGATAATGAGTTACAAGCTAAAAGAGTAATATGTGAGTCGACTACAGATTCAGAGTATCAGATTGGGTCTGATGATTGTTTACTTTTTCGAGGTAGAATTTGTGTACCAAAGAATTCTGAGCTTATTCAGAATTTCTACACGAAGCACACAGTGGTTGTTTATCTATTAATTCAGGAAGTACTAAGATGTACAATGATTTGAAACAGTCGTACTGGTGGTTAGGGATGAAACGAGACGTTTCAAAATTTGTGTCGAGAGGCTTGATTTGTTAACAAGTTAAAGCCGAACATCAAGTGCCTTCGAGACTACTATAGCTAGTGATGATACCAGAATGGAAATAGGATAGAGTTACGATGGATTTCGTATCGGGATTACCCCTATCTCCGAAAAAGAAAGATGTCATCTGGGTTGTTGTTGATAGACTAAAGAAACCTACACATTTTATTTCGGTATGTACAGACTTTTCGCCCGATAGATTAGCTGAATTGTACATCTCTGAGATTGTTAGATTACATGGGGTGCCAGTTTATATTATTTCGGATAGAGATCTGAGGCTTATGTCGCAATTTTGGAAGAAATTGCATGAAGCTTTGGGTACGCGGTTGCACTTTAGTACTACAATTCATCCGCAAACCGATGGTCAATCCGAGAGAGTGATACAAATTCTCGAAGATATGTTTCGTTGCTGTGTTTTAGAGTTTGAAGGTAACTGGGAAAAGTATTTACCCTTGGTTGAATTCGTGTATAACAACAGTTTTTAATCGAGTATAAAGATGGCACTGTATGAAGCTTTGTATGGTCGCAAATGCCGAACTCCATTGTATTGGACTGAGCTTAGTGAGGAAAAGATTCACAGGGTTGATTTGGTCAGAGAGACCGAAGAGAAAGTGAAAGTAATTCGCGATTGTTTGAAAGAAGCTTCAGATCCACAGAAATCGTATGCATATTTGAAACGTAAAGACATTGAATTTCAAATCGGCAACAGAGTATTTTTCAAAGTATCTCCGTGGAAGAAGATTCTTCATTTTGGTCGCAAAGGAAAATTGAGTCTGCGATTTATCGGGCCGTATGAGATTATAGGAAGAATAAGGCCAGTAGCATATCGACTAGCTTTACCGTTAAAGTTAGAAAAGATCCACAATGTATTTCATGTGTCAATGTTACGTTGATATAGATCAGATTCGTCACACGTAATTTATCCGAAAAAGATAAAAATTTAGCTTGATATGATGTATAGCGAAGAACCGATTAGAATTTTAGCTCAAGAGGTTAAAGAGTTAAGAAACAATAGCATAGCTTTAGTGAAAGTCCTATGGAAATGGCACGGTGTCGAAGAACCTACGTGGGAACCCGAGGAAGCTATGAGAAAAAAAAATACCCTAACCTATTTTCTGGTAAGATTTTTGGGTACGAAAATTCCTAAGAGGGGAAGAGTTGTAACAGCCAATTTTTAGTCAAATCAAAACAGTGGTTTCGGGACCACAAATCTGATGTCGAAATAATTATTTTATTATTATTCTAATGTCTACAGCATGATAGTATGAATGTGTGAAAATTTCGTTAAGAAATTTTATCGTTTGAATGCTCAATTTGATAAAAATGACTAAATCGCGTAAAGTACAAAAGTGGTGTTCTAATAATTAAAGGTGTCTAATAGCTATGAAACCTTAAAATGGAGGTCCTTATGTTGTAATTAAACCATTCATAATGTGAGTGGACATTTATGGACATATTATTAAGTGATTTTAATGGTTTAATGTTATGGTTAAAAATGTAATTTAATAAAATAAATTAAGTAAAATAATTAAAAACAAAGTCATCATCTTTATTGTTTCCATCTTTCATCGAAAATCAACTAAGGAAACACCATGAATGAAGCTTGAAATTTTGGCTAGGATTCATCTTTGCATGAAAGTGATTTTTGACTCAGTTTTTAATGATTTCTATGTTTTCTGAGTCGTTGTAGCTTAATCTAGCTAGCCCATGTACTAATTTGCAAAATTGTTAAAGGTTTAGGTTTATACCATTGATGAATATTTGTGTATTTTTATGTTTGATGATAGAAAATAAATGGTTGTTTTTAGATAAACAACAATTATTAAGAGATTTTTGATAAAATTGTCAATTAGGGATTAAATTGAAAATTGTGAAAATTTTGTGGTAGAAATGTGAACTAAATGAAAAATATGGGCTACTATGATAATAAGGGAAATTCGGCTAGCATGGGTAGGGATTTAATTTCATGAAATTGTATTTTTATGAGCTAAGGACTAAATTGTAAATTTGGTGACATATTAGGGGCAAAAGTGTAATTTTGCCATAATATGTGTTTTGGGCTAAATTGAATAAATTCATAGTTTAATAAGTTAAATTTGATATTATATAGATCAAGAAAAACGAAGTTTAGATCTAGATCGAGGGAAAAACAAAGTATTGGACTAGTTGATCCATTTCGTCGTTTTTGTGAATCTAGGTAAGTTTGTATGTTAATAAGCATTAATATAATTATGTTTTAAATGCTTTATTATTGAATTAATTACGAATACGACCTACGGATATGTTCAACGAAGATTCAGCAATGTGAAATCTCGGTTGAACCTTAGGAATAGATTTGGATACAAATGACTTGTCATTAGGGGTTATGTGTTTTGGGTGCTGGTCCATACGTTCTACCTGTGGCTGAGTTATCTGGCATGTGTTGCAGATTCTCATCAGCTTGTGTGAGCAGCACCGTGTAGCTGCGTCTTGACCGTCAGATTGTGTGAGCAGACCCATTGATAGCTCGAGAGTGAGCATTATATGAGATATGAGATTGAGATAGCTTCGGCTATGTATTGGCACTTAGGGTACGAGATTTCCGAGTATCCGATATTATTCCAAATGGTTCAACGGGTATATCAAGGATATGGATGTGTATGAGATTGATACGAGTTGATATAGGTATGTACATGAATCATACAAGCATTGAATCGAAGAAACTTGTGAAATTCATATCTAACCTTGTGAATGAATATGTTATAGGCTTGTGGATCAATATGAGTTATATTATGATATGTTTAATTTCTTAAATTGTGTATATATGGTAAGTTGAGTTTATTACTATACGAACTTACTAAGCTTTATAGCTTACTCTGTTTTCTTTTCCATGTTTTATAGTGATTATCGAAGCTAGCTCAAATTGGGAGTCGTCAGAGATTTCATCACACTATCAAGCTATCACTTTGGTACTTTTGAACTTATGTATTTGGTTATATGGCATGTATAGGAGTTATGGTCATTTTGGTTTATATGTTAGTAATGGATTTAGCCATTTGATTTGGGTTGTAAATGATGAATGGTTAGTTATGTGTATAGCCATGTGACTTGGCATATTTTGGCATGCTTGGTAATGTATATATATATATGTGCAAATGGACTTTTGATATGTTGTGTATAATTGCCATATAAATGCTTATTGTGAATTGGTATTTGGAGTACCAAATGGTTGAAATTTGAAATTGGTATGCTTATGGTTTTAGGTAAAGTGATGTATAATTGAAAGTGACCATATTGATGATTTGAGAATGTGAATTTGGCATGAAATTGAATGGCTTATTGTGATACTTGTCTGTCTTGTGGTTGATGGAAATGATATAGCATGATTGAACTTGGTTTTGATGAGTTTAATAGCCATTCGAAGATATGGTCATATGCAATTTGGTTTGTGTAGGTAAATGCAAATTTGGGTGAGAATGATGGCTTGGTAAATAGCATATTTTTGTCCACACGGGCGTGTGTGTTGGCCGTGTGACCCAAGTCAGAGAGTTACATGGGGTCGAACATAGGTTGGGACACGGCCATGTGATCCCATTTCGAATGTCCACACGGCCTGTGACACGGGCGTGTCTTTGGCCGTGTGAGACACACGGCCGGGCCACACGAGCGTGTGTCCCTTGTATTTTGAAAAATTTTCTAAGTTTTCCAACAATTTCCAGAGTTATCAGTTTAGTCCCGAACCACTTCTAATGTATGATTTGGGCCTCGTGGGCTCGTATTAGGGACTATATGAATGATTGTGAATGACTTTTATTTGGAATTGGAAAATGTATGTGAAATGTATGATTATTTATGAAATAAGTCCGGTAATGCTCTGTAACCCTATTCTGGCCATGAATTCGTGTTAGGGGTGTTACACTTGGCTTTGCCTTTATCCTTGCTGGTGGATGGTCTGGCTGGTTCGCAATATAAACAAACACACAGATTACTTAAACATATCATACTTATAGAATTCACATATGCAACCGATGTAACGCCCCGGAATTTTGGCCTAGAAGTATTGGGCCATGAGCAAGGGAACAGTTAGGAAACTATGCATAAAAGTTCATGTGAGCTAGGAAATGACACAATTGATTATTTTCTTTGATGGTTAAGTGAGTTTGGAGTGTTTGGGGATGTCGGGGAAGTCCTGGGTTCAAACCTGGGCTTTAGCAAAAAAATTGGTTGTAGGTGAATAAAACCCTGGGAGTAAGTAAGTAAGCTTTAAGAATAAAATGTGGTAAAAGGTAACACAAGAGGAGCTTGTGGCCTAGTTGCAAGGTGGCGTTACAGCTGGCAAGAGGTGTGAGGTTCAAGTCTTGGGATAAGCAAGGGAGGTTTTATTTTGCAGTTGTGACGCCTAGTGGTTGTGTTGTAGTGGGATTCTGCTCAGGTGGTTTTGGAATTGGTCTTGGGGGAGTGATTCATGGGATAAAGATTTGGAGGAGTTTGAAATTGTTTCAAATTAGGGGTGTTGAAAGATTTGAGGAGATTTTCAAGGGATTTGGAGGAGAGGAGTGTTGTAGCCGAATTATGCAACTTCTATGTGCAAATTCGGCTAGGGGAACCATTTGGTGCATTTTTTCGGCAAGGTGAGAGTGTAGAAGCAGAATTCCTTCTCTGCTGTTTTGGGATTCTCTTTTTTTTTCGTTTCAGGTTTTTCTCTCTCTGTGGCATCTTGTGCAGCATTTTTGACCATTCGGGTCTTTCCCTTTTCAGTTGACTTTTGCCGAAACACATATACCAAGTGCCAAATTCTCCCTTGAAACTTCTCTTTTCTTCTTCACATCTTCTCTTTGCCGAATTGGCATTCTTCTTCTTCTCTTTTGCTAAATCGAATTAGGTTTCTTCTGTTTCCTCTCTTCTTGAGTAATAGCTGAATACCTTGTTGCTTGGATTCTCTACTCCTGCATTCCGTACTCTCTCCATTCCTGTTTCTGATTTGGCAAGTAATCTCTTTTAATGGGTAAGTCCCTCGGTTCCTTTCAGTTCTCTCTTTTACTGTTTAAGCCAAATGGTGCGATCCCTTATTAACGATTCTTCTCCTGATCCCTTATTAACGATTCTTCTCCTTTCTCCTATGTGTATGTTATTTCGGGTCCTAGAACTTCCGATGGGTGAGCAGGGTGCTAATAATAAAGTGATGGCAAAGGTGCCGGCTGAGATTGAGCGCGTAGCCTCTACTCCCAAGTTTAAGAGGCGTGCGGTGTCGGCTATTCGGGACTTTCCGCCCGGATGCGGAAGGGTGGCTGCACCAAACTCTGGTTCGAGTCGGCTAATCACAGTCGACCGATCTAGTCAAGGCAAGTGGTAGTCGACCTCTCGGTTAAGTGGTTGTTAAGAGTTTTTCTAACACTATTTGTTAAGTGATTAACAGAATGTTATGTTTGAATATAGGTTTTAGCGATCAGGAATTTTTAGTACTCTACGTGATCAGGTGTGTAACAGTACCCTGTATTCGATAGTTGGCGAGGAAGCCGATAGAGTGTGTGTAACCACACTCCTTCTGATCATAGATCGACAAGATGCCGAAAAGCCGAAATACTGGCGAATGATGCCACACGAGCGTGCAAACGTGCGTGTGGTGAACCGAGCCCACGAACATGGGCGTTAGTCTGTAGAGGCCACCACGAGCGCTCTCGTGGTCTTGGGCTGTTCTAGGCCTCGTTGGGCCGAAATGGGCTATGTGGGCCCACGCGGATAAAATTTATGTGATGTGGTAAGTGTTGTTTGGACTGTGACGTTTGCATAACTGTGGCTGTTTCTAGGCTAAATGGGCCACACGAGTGTGTGGGCCGGGCCTTAGGCCCATTTACACCATTGTGACTGTTTAGGTTACTTAAGTCGCTCGAGGCGATGGTGGACCTTCAGTTGGGTCGCTAAAACCCCAATTGGCAAAATTACCGAAATACCCTCGATTTGTGAAATTACCGAAATAACCCCGATTTGTGAAATTACTGAAATATCCTCAATTTGTGAAATTACCGAAATGCCCTCGAATTGTGAAATTACTAAAATACCCTCGATTGGTGAAATTATCAAAATACCCTCAGGTTGCAAAATGTCTGAAATACCCTTATAGGGTAAAATGACTATTTTGCCCTTGTAGGTAAATGACTGACTTAGACTATGAATTTGACTGATTTGACTGTGATCGTATGACTGTGTTTTAACTGACTTGACTGTGGTCGTGCGACTGATATGCTTTTAATATGTGTTTAAATGACTTTACTGAGCATGGCCATTCTGAATACACGTGTAATGATTGAGCATGACATACACGACATATTGCATGGGGTTGGGACATTGATACGGAGGAAGTTCGATAGGTCGCATGGGTCGCATGAGACGCATCGTGGATCCATATTGATCTGTTAAGGTCGCACGGGTCGCATGAGACGATCGCGGATGACGGACGGCTTAAAGCGCGTGTCGATTATGGCTCTGTGCCAACCTAACTATGGCTCTGTGCCATCTTGATTATGGCTTTGTGCCAATCGTATTTACCCGTGGATATGTGCCTAACATATATACTGATGACTCTAAGTCGATCATAATTACTGTGGCTGTGTACCGATTATATTACCGTCGCTGATGGCTATGTGCCAAACTTAATACAGTTACCGATAGCTTTGTGCCATCCTGATTATGGCTCTGTGCCATCCTGATTATGGTTTATAACAATTCTGTTTATGGCTTCTAGCCATTCTATCCACGGCGCTGAGTCATTCTATTCACTTAGTGCCACAACCGGTGCTAAGCTTGGTGTGTTGGCTGGGTGGGTCGATTTTATCCCCACAGGAGTGTAGGGTTGGTACGGGTGGTGTATTGGCTGGATCGGGGTGGGATGCATCCTCATACTATTGCATATCTGTTTATGAGATTTGTCATTGTACTGGGCTTAGGCCCACTTGTTCTGTATTGGTTTGGGCTGGGCCCAATTGATTCTGTTATGGGCTATGACCCAAATGATATTGTAGTGGGTTTTGGCCCACGTATGCTCTCGAATTGGGTGTACTATTATTATCATTATAGGGCTTTGGCCTGCATCGTTTTTTTTATTTCAGATACCGATCATTACTCTAGTAAGGGGATTACACACTGAGTTTTCGTAAACTCACCCCGTTTTTAACTGTGCAGGTAATCCCAAGAGTTAGGAGGATCGGTGCTGCGAGGGACTCGGAGGTGACCACACGACTACGATTGTTATGCTTTTGACTTTATACATGTTTTAAATTCCGTTTTGGGTTTTAATTTCTGTAATAAGGCCTCTCTGGATTTAATTCTGAATTTGGGGATTTTGTTACGTTTTATATCAGTTAGACGTAGACGAGTTTTCAACCCAATTACTGTTTTTAAAAACATACATTTTAAACTTATTTACCTTAAATTAGCTTCCGCAACTAAAAGAGATTTTTAACGAAGTTAATAACGTTTTTAAAAGTGGTTAACTTTTAAATGAACCACGTTTTGAAATCGAACGAACACAAACTGAGGCTTTAGTTTTTTTAAATATTAAGTAGGGTTTTCAATGAAAACATGGTTTTCGAAAAACACTTCAATGCGACACGCCAGATTCGGGCCTAACTTCTGGGCCGGGTTTGGAGTGTTACAACTGATCCTAGCTTTTGGGACAACCACCTAACAGGATAGAGACTTACCTTGGATGTTACGAACTTGACTCAAAACAGAGACTTAACAGCAACATATTCAATGAGAGAATTCTTATTGAATTTAGGGTCGTATTTATAGACTTAAGTGTCTTGGAAATCTTAGGATACCCTACTTGACTTAGGAAAGGTGTTACTTGCACGTAAAGTATTCCTAGATACACCATATCTTTATTTCCTAATTTGAGTCTGACTCAATCTTTGACAAGCGAACCCCTAGTTCGCAACTTACCTGGCAAACTTTAGCTCGCCAAACATGCTAGCGAACACACTTGCAATAAATCTGGCGAACCACTTACTGCATCCTTTTGCGAATACTGTTATGTTGAAACAATAGCGAACAATTTATTGATACACTTTTGGAAGACTCCCCCTTTAGCAAACTCCCCAATTCGCCAAAGTACTGGCGAACTCTTACTTGCAATGCCAAAACTTCCAGGTCTGATCTCGGGATGTTACATGCCCTATGGGTTTTATCCCTTCCGATAAGTCTACAAGTTCGCACACTGAGTTGGAGTCCATAGAATCCATCTCAGCTTTCATAGTTATTTCCCAAAGCTTGGATTCAGCACTCTACATCACTTCATCATATGTGAGTGGGTCATCATCTTCCTTTTCGGTAGACTTAGTGTTAAAAACACTTCTGCCAAATTGGAAGAACTTAGGCCTACGAGAGACCCTCCCACTACGATGAAGCACCCTATCTTAAGGGTAAATTAAAGAAATGTGTCTTTTTTTTTATAAAAATTAAGAAACTAAGCTATTTTTTTTAATTTTACCAGTATATGTTGTTTTTGGATAGAGAAACTGTAAACGCGTCCTACAGGGCGTGTCTTCACTGAATACACGTCCTACAAGGTGTCTTCCTTGAAAATGTGTCCTACAGGGCGCGTTTTCACTGTTGTATAAGTGAAAATGCGTCCTAAAAGGTGAACTTTCAGTCACGCTAGCTGAAAACGTGCCCTATAGGATGTGTTTTCACTTAAAACTAGCAATTTAGCTCCTTTGGTCAGATGGTTAAATGTTAGTGTCTTGTTTTTTAGTCTCGTGTTGGATTCCTCTGCTACTCACATTTGTATTTTTTATTTCATGTTGTTTCAAGCTTTTTTATTATTATTTTTAATTAATATTTTTAACACATTAGCTCTTTGGTTAGATGGTTAGATAATTGTGCTTTCATTTTTTAGTCTTAGGTTCAAATCTTTTTATAAGCATTTTAATATGTAATTTTTATTTCATGTTGTTTCAAGCTTTTTTTTAATTAATGTTTATAATTAATAAATATATTGTTTTTGTAACACCCCCAAACCCGGCCCATTCACTACGACCGAATCTGGTTATGTCACTGGGAAAGACGGTTGGAAATCTTTGACTTTAGAATTAAACTTGAAAATTTATTATCTCTGGAAATCGTGTCCAATTAAAAATTTAATAAATAATATAAGCTTGTTGAAAACTTCCGAATTAAAACATTATTATAAGTTGCTATAATATGAATCTTTTGCGAAAATATTACTAAGTGTAGTGTAAACTTCAACATTAATAAATAGAGTACTTTAAATCAAAGAGGCCCTTATTACATCAAATAAAATCCCAAAATACTGATAATATAAAATACTTAAATAAAGTAAAACATCTTCTGTATGAAAATCTCCTTCTGCATGGGCCACCTTGTATCCACTCCAACCTACCCATTAATCACGAATCACCCAAATGTTTGAAAATAATTGGGTGAGTCATACTGACTCGATGTGTAAGTTAACCACCGAAATCCACCCACATGCTAGCCACATAATATCCCAATTATCAAATGCAACAAGTATATATATATTCATTTTAACAATCACTACACGATGCTGGGCTTGGCCCACATTCAAATCATACTCAAATCAAATACCGGCTAGGCCCATTTCTCAATAAACCACATATCAACTGGGCTTGGCCCATTTCCACGTATGTTTCCAAAACATACCTATCCACATGCCATATTGGGCTTGGCCCATTTCCATATTATTACAAAAATAATGCAACATGATTCCCAACCCAACCTAGGGTCCATCCGCTACACACCCCCTTATCCAAATTTACCACACACCGGGGGACTATCGAGTCACCCTCTCCTTTTCCCTCCAAAAAGGCAACCAATGCCATCCACGATGTAGCGTATAGCTAACATCAAACCACGATGGAGCACACACGGCAATCCATCAAGCCACGATATGGCATAAAGCCCATATCAATCAAGGTAACCACGCGAACTAAATCGCAAAGATCCACAACGCGACCTCG
The DNA here is from genome assembly GCA_025698515.1 of Gossypium sturtianum. Taxonomy (NCBI): domain Eukaryota; kingdom Viridiplantae; phylum Streptophyta; class Magnoliopsida; order Malvales; family Malvaceae; genus Gossypium; species Gossypium sturtianum. The sequence goes on from CM046950.1 coordinate 38,043,621, forward strand.
ATCGGCGCCAATCCACGATGTAGCACAAAGTGACATCAACCACGTACTCGAAGTACACGTACCTTCTTTTCATAAACCCACCCATGCACATGTAACATAATATAATGCGTAGATGATGCATGGGCATGCTATTCACAATCATAGGCATACTCACATATTGAAAATCAATTATCACATATTAGTCGATTTGCTACTAACTCGGTCATCATCATACCCCCTTCAAGGGTATCATTCTCACATATACTTGCACTTGTTAGCAACATATAAAAACAGGCAAATATCACGCAAATCCGGAAACAATGGCTAACTACACACCTTATTACTTGGGGTTCTAGACTCTCGATCCTTGACGCTATCGTCTAGCGAAACTACGACTTTTTGCCTAACGCTTTTATTCTTTGGCCCACACCACAGTTTGCCAATCTCGCATGCAATGAAGCGGATCTTTTCTTAAACTTTGGGATGGGAGCTTTCCCTTGCCCACTTTGGTACCGTATATTCGCATCCACGTCCATCGTAATCACTTAATCGTAATCCTTTGGTTAAACGTCATAATACAAGATCTCGAAGCGAATAACTACAATTTAACTTACTTACCAAAACGATCTAAAATCTCAAAGGCTCCTCTGTATTTACATCGATTTGCCCCTAAAAAGAACATAGCCACTCTTCTGTCAACACAATATTACATAATAAGGCCTAAGGCCGAATACCTTACCACTCTTACCTTGATGAGTCCAAACAATTCGAGACCTTCCTTTAGACTCCTTGGCGGCTACAAACAAGCAAAACACATCACTTATAACCTATAGAGCATTCTGCCAACCAACACTAAGGCCAACCATTCGGTTTCGGCCTCTAACCAATTAACTAGGATACTTACCTACAATCTTTAGATGTCGACAAAGACCACACTTCACCTGGTTCGGCTTCAAACTTGATAAAGTAGAAGAGAGATGGAGAGCTAAAGATTTCGGCTATCAAGGGATTAAAAGAAACAAAAGAAATATTTGACTACAAAGGCCAAAGGAGAAATCGGCACACCAAGAGGGAGAGGCAAAAGACTTGATGAAGAATTAGCACTCTACCCTCCCTATTTATAGGATTCGGCCAACCCCTTGAAGTCTCCAAAATTTGGCCAACACCTTCCTAGCCACTAATTCAATTCCATTTGAATTAGTTCAAAACAACTTGAATTGTTCCACTATTATCCCACTTATCACTAAAAAAACAAATAAATAATAATTATCCCCACTTAATCTAATTAATAATAGATAAATAAAAAAATAAATAAAAACCCCACATTATCCTCATCTAACCAAGAGTCTTCTAGCCGTCCAACACTTCAAAATTGCTGCCAAAAATAACAAAAACTAAAACTCCATCTCGCCATTCTCCGTGTTCGAACACAGGGACCAACTACCGCACACCCCGCCCTTTAACGCCTGAGCCACTCGGCCACATTGATTTTTATGCTAGAAACCCCAACGTTTATTTATAAACCCTTCTTAACTCAAGCCCATAACCACCAACAAAAAATAAAATGCCAACTGCAGCTCCAGCGCTCGAACCGCGCCTTATCACTCCTCCAGCGCCTAAGTGCCGCACGAGCACCACTCCTCCAAATTTCATCTTTCTTGTCCGAATTCCTCGCCATATATCTTTAAGGCCTTACAAAGCCCAACGCCCAAAACAAAAATAAACGCCAAATGCTTCTCCCCCTCGAAACCGCGACCTCACTCCCCTCCAAATACCTAAGTAGCGCCCAAGAGCCACTTTGCCAATTGGACTTCCATGTCCATCAACTTGGACATTTATTTTTAAGGCCTACTTAGCCCAGTCCCTTGACGCAAAAATAAAACAAAACCGCTGCCGCTTGGACTCGAACCCAAGCCCCCCCACTGGCGCTACTTCCAGCCCCCCTAAAGCAGCGCATGAGGCCACTCTGCCAGATCCTTTCTTATGCCTTAAACTTCATAAAATTATTTTAAGGCCTTCCTGCCCTATTCCCTCCTTTTTACCCTAAAAATCTAAAAATTTTCTAAGGCATTCCTTGCCTTCTAGGGTTCTCCAAACCCCTAAAAATTCCTCTAACATGACCATAAGCCTACTAACTGCTCGGGTTATGCTCCAAACGCATAACCCCTAAACTAGGGTGTTACAATTCTACCCTCCTTAAAATAATTTCGTCCTCGAAATTACTTACTAACAAACGTCCATACAACCTATCTTACCACCTTACGCTTATGCTGCACTGACTCGATCTTACTAAGGCTATCGTTACCTACACAATCTCTAAGTTCATGCTCAAAATTCAAACACCTCTCTTAGCAACACAAAAAAAAGCTAACTCATAAGCAAACAAAGTAATTAAAGCGGTATCAAAGCAAAGGAGCTCACCTAATATCACATCCTTGGTTGACTCCGACTAGAACCATTCCTTCCATGACTTGAACCACGACCCTCGTCGCCGAGGACAATTCTTAACTAGATGTACCTTAGATCCACACCGAAAGCACTCTTTACTATTTCCCCAACACTCTCCTGTGTGAGGTCTTCCACATCGAACACAAGAACGATTCCGATCCATTGGTACAAGTGCACTTACAGGGTTCTCGGTCCTTGGTCTTTTCTGGACATTACCCAACGATACTGATGGTCCAACATCTCTCTTATTCTCGCTCCTATTCTTCTCTCGGTTTTCTCTTATAATCTTTTAACTTCTTCACTATACGAGCTTTCTCCACTAGCACCGCGAGTCTCTCTCCCTCTCCGCGAGCGATCACCATTCGAAGTTCATCTCGCAATCCGTCCTCAAACCGGACGCACCTCTCATAATCGGTGGCCACAATTCCCTTAGCATACTTGGCTTAACCGCACAAATTCCGCCGTAGACACTATCGATTTACTTCCTTGTACTAGATTTAGAAACGCTTTCCTTTGCGAGTCCAAATAACTGGCTCCTACGTACTTTCCTTCAAACTTGGCCTTAAAGAAGTCCCAATCCAGTCGATCCGCCGGTACACCTTGTTTGACAGTGAGCCACCAACGATAAGCTTCGCGCTGGTAATGAAACAAACCCTTTCACTTTTTCTTCGTTGGTGCGGTCCAAATCGTCCATGATTCTTTCGACTGCTTCTAGCCAATACTCCGCTACGTTCGGAGCTACTCCAGATACCCCTCTAAAGATCTCAGCTCCGTTCAATCTAAGCCTTTCCGACACCGACTTTCGAGTTCCATTTCCTCTACTAGCTCCTGCTACTCGTTCTAGAATTCGTAACATGGCCCGCGACACTGCGTCCTCTTCTCCTATCTGATCTTGCTCTTCTACGTCCACAGCTGGCGGCACTTCACTTTCTGACTCATGGCCAGACCCTACGGGTTCCGAAACTGCCATTCTACCTCTACCGCGTCCCCTAGAACTCATCTCTATCGTCGCGATTTAATCTGATTAAGGAGTTTTATGCATTAGTATTTGTTCCACTGTTTAACCACGAACAATTTTATGAAAAGAATTTCTAGAGGTAGTTCTTTCGATCACACAAATTTTCAGTTCAAGTCCCCTATTCTATTTCAGAATACCACGTTTATCCATAAGGACACATCCATTTATCAACAAAAACACATTCCTTCCTCATTAAAGGAACATTCAGTGGTATCCACCACACCCATTCACTATCCAGACATCTCTGCCTGTTTCTACCCCAGGGGTATTTTCGTCATTTTTCCTATAGGGGTATTTCTGTAATAAACCAAAGCGAAAAAAAACTTAATAGGTCAGGATCTTTTGATATTCCTGCATTGAAGAGTATTTTCAAAAATTCCATAAATTAAAGGTATAACAGATTTTGGTAACTGTGGGTATTTTGGTAATTTTGTTAATCGGGGTAATTTTGTGAATTTCCAAAGTCGAGTTATTATTGCCATACAGAAAATTGGGTACTTTTGCAAAGTAAGAAAATTTTATTAAACTTGGGGTTAAACCGAAATTTTAAAAGTCGTGGCATTTTAGTAATTTTCAACATAGGGTATTCTTGTAAATTTTAAAACCAAGAATTTTTAAAACAAAGAAGGCTAATCCCTTTCGGGTTTTAATAATTGGTTTAGCCTATGAACAAGTCCTTTTGGTTAAGGTGAACCGTAGCTACGCACTGCAGGATTTCCAAATCCGGCGAGGAGGTGAGTCACGAGGATCAAGTAAGTACCAGTGCTCTTCCTGATCCACTCCTGACATGCGCACAATGGTTGCCACACCTTAACTCGCGACTTAATCATAGGTTTGTTTAGTAATTTCAAGTCTTATGTATATGTTTGAGTAGACTAGTCCTAGGGTTCAATAGATCCTAGTTCACTAATCTACGAGCCCAACTAAGCCCATAACAGTTCATATAACAAGCTACTTCACAAGTCCAAGTACTTACAGCGGACTCGGGTTGAAGGTACAGGTGCCATGCCAGAATAACCTGAAAATATTTCCTAAAAATCCATATTTTTGAAAAGCCCATTTGAAAACATTCTTGGGCCCAAAACCCTCAAAGCCGAGTTTTGAACTTGGCTCGATATCAAATCAGAACACCCCCAAACCCTACCCATTCACTACGACCGAATCTGGTTATGTCACTGGGAAAGACGGTTGGAAATCTTTGACTTTAGAATTAAACTTGAAAATTTATTATCTCTGGAAATCGTGTCCAATTAAAAATTTAATAAATAATATAAGCTTGTTGAAAACTTCCGAATTAAAACATTATTATAAGTTGCTATAATATGAATCTTTTGCGAAAATATTACTAAGTGTAGTGTAAACTTCAACATTAATAAATAGAGTACTTTAAATCAAAGAGGCCCTTATTACTTCAAATAAAATCCCAAAATACTGATAATATAAAATACTTAAATAAAGTAAAACATCTTCTGTATGAAAATCTCCTTCTGCATGGGCCACCTTGTATCCACTCCAACCCAGTCCATTAATCACGAATCACCTGAAATGTTTGAAAATAATTGGGTGAGTCATACAGACTCGAGTGTGTAAGTTAACCACTTGAAATCCACCCACATGCTAGCCACATAATATCCCAATTATCAAATGCAACAAGTATATATATATTCATTTTAACAATCACCACAATGCAGGCTTGGCCCACATTCAAATCATACTCAAATACTGGGCTAGTCCCATTTCTCAATAAACCACATATCAACTGGGCTTGGCCCATTTCCGTATGTTTCCAAAACAAACCTATCCACATGCCATATTGGGCTTGGCCCATTTCCATATTATTACAAAAATAATGCAACATGATTCCCAACCCAACCTAGGGTCCATCCGCTACACACCCCCTTATCCAAATTACCACACACCAGGGGACTATCGAGTCACCCTCTCCTTTTCCTCCAAAAGGCAACCAATGCCATCCACGATGTAGCGTATAGCTAACATCAAACCACGATGGAGCACACAAAGAATCCATCAAGCCACGATATGGCATAAAGCCCATATCAATCAAGGTAACCACGCGAACTAAATCGCAAAGATCCACAACGCCGACCTCGATCAAACCAATCCACGATGTAGCACAAAGTCGACATCAACCACGTACTCGAAGTACACCCGTACCTTCTTTTCATAAACCCACCCATGCACATGTAACATAATATAATGCGTAGATGATGCATGGGCATGCTATTCACAATCATAGGCATACTCACATATTGAAAATCAATTATCACATATTAGTCGATTTGCTACTAACCTGGTCATCATCATACCCCCTTCAAGGGTATCATTCTCACATATACTGCACTTGTTAGCAACATATAAAACAGGCAAATATCACGCAAATCCCGGAAACAATGGCTAACTACACACCTTATTACTTGGGGTTCTAGACTCTCGATCCTTGACGCTATCGTCTAGCGAAACTACGGCTTTTTGCCTAACGTTTTCACATTCTTTCGCCCACACCACGTGGGCCAATCTCGCATGCAAGAAACGGATCTTTTCTTGAACTTTGGGATGGGAGCTTTCCCTTGCCCACTTTGACTGGTATTCGCATCCACGTCCATCGTAATCACTTAATCAGAATCCTTTGGTTAAACGTCATAATACAAGATCTCAGGCGAATAACTACAATTTAACTTACTTACCGAAACGATCTAAAATCTCAAAGGCTCCTCTCAGATTTACATCCGATTTGCCCCTAAAAAAACATAGCCACTCTTCTAATCAACACAATATTACATAATAAGGCCTAAGGCCGAATACCTTACCACTCTTACCTTGATGAGTCCAAACAATTCGAGACCTTCCTTTAGACTCCTTGGCGCTGGCTACAAACAAGCAAAACACATCACTTATAACCTATAGAGCATTCGGCCAACCAACACTAAGGCCAACCATTCTGGTTTCGACCTCTAACCAATTAACTAGGATACTTACCTACAATCTTTAGATGTCGACAAAGACCACACTTCACCTGGTTCGGCTTCAAACTTGATAAAGTAGAAGAGAGATGGAGAGCTAAAGATTTCGGCTATCAAGGGATTAAAAGAAACAAAAGAAATATTTGACTACAAAGGCCAAAGGAGAAATCGGCACACCAAGAGGGAGAGGCAAAAGACTTGATGAAGAATTAGCACTCTACCCTCCCCTATTTATAGGATTCGGCCAACCCCCCTTGAAATCTCCAAAATTTGGCCAACACCTTCCTAGCCACTAATTCAATTCCATTTGAATTAGTTCAAAACAACTTGAATTGTTCCACTATTATCCCACTTATCACTAAAAAAACAAATAAATAATAATTATCCCCACTTAATCTAATTAATAATAGATAAATAAAAAAATAAATAAAAAACCCCACATTATCCTCATCTAACCAAGAGTCTTCTAGCCGTCCAACACTTCAAAATTGCTGCCAAAAATAACAAAAAAACTAAAACTCCATCTGCCATTCTCCGAGTTCGAACACAGGACCAATCACGCACACCCCGCCTCAACGCCTGTGCCACTCGGCCACATTGATTTTTATGCTAGAAACCCCCAACGTTTATTTATAAACCCTTCTTAACTCAAGCCCATAACCACCAACAAAAAATAAAACGCCAACTGCAGCTCCAGGCGCTCGAACCCGCGCCTTATCACTCCTCCAGCGCCTAAGTGCCGCACGAGCACCACTCCACCAGCCCATCTTTCTTGTCCGAATTCCTCGCCATATATCTTTAAGGCCTTACAAAGCCCAACGCCCAAAACAAAAATAAAACGCCAAATGCTTCTCCGGCCCCTCGAAACCGCGACCTCACTCCCCTCCAGCGCCTAAGTAGCGCCCAAGAGCCACTTTGCCAATTGGACTTCCATGTCCATCAACTTGGACATTTATTTTTAAGGCCTACTTAGCCCAGTCCCTTGACGCAAAAATAAAACAAAACCGCTGCCGCTTGGACTAGAACCCAAGCCCCCCCACTGGCGCTACTTCCAGCCCCCCTAAAGCAGCGCATGAGGCCACTCTGCGAGATCCTTTCTTGTGCCTTAAACTTCATAAAATTATTTTAAGGCCTTCCCGCCTATTCCCTCCTTTTTACCCTAAAAATCTAAAAATTTTCTAAGGCATTCCTTGCCTTCTAGGGTTCTCCAAACCCCTAAAAATTCCTCTAACATGACCATAAGCCTACTAACTGCTCGGGTTATGCTCCAAACGCATAACCCCTAAACTAGGGTGTTACAGTTTTCAAGTCTTTTTTTTAATTCATGTTTTTAATTAATAAATCTTTTATCTATAAAATCAAATAATCGTTGCAAATATAATTATTTTTAGTAAATATAATATTTATATGTGTAATATTTATTTTTCAATCCATATTAGAAATCACCAAATCCAAAATATAGGTGGAGAAAATAAATATTTGACATATAAATATTATATATAAAGAAAAATATATCAAAAGAATTAGTTGATGTTTTTAAAAAATAATTATATATTTATTATCTGATTTTATAAATAAAAGAGTTATTAATTAAAAAAACTTGAAAATAATATATTTATTAATTATAAACATTAATTAAAAATTGAAAGAAAAAAAGCTTGAAAGAACATGAAATAAAAATTACAATTAAAATGCTTATAAAAGGAATTAAACTTGGGACTTAATGATGAAACTACAGTTATCTAACCATCTAACTAAAAGAGATGATATGTTAAAAATATAAAAAGCTTGAAACAACATGAAATAAAAAAATACAAATGTGTGTAAAAGATGAATCGAACCCGAAACTCAATGATAAAAACCCTAATATTTAACCGTCTAACCAAAAGAGTTGAGTTATCAATTTTTAGTGAAAACACGTCCAATAAAGCGTGTTTTCAGTTAACGTGGTTGAAAACACGCATTGTATGACACGTTTTCACTAAAACGACAATGAAAATGCGCCCTATAGGACATGTTTTCAATGAAGACACGCCCTGCAAGACTCGTTTTCACTTTATCTCTCCAAAAATAACATATATTGGTAAAATAAAAAAAACAGCCTAGTTTCTTAAATTTTATAGAAAAATGATATATTTCTTTAATTTACCCCTATGTTGTTGATCATTTGCAGGTCTACTATTAGGAGTTGGTTCTTGAACCATATCTATAGGGTTTTGTATAGTTCCCAAAAGTTCCTCGTGTACCTCTTTACTCTGAGGTTTGAAGTCATTCATGTAACTTTCTTCAAGGAAAGTAGCATGAGTTGACACTATAACAGTTTTCTCTTTCAGGTTATAAAACAAACCACCCTTTGTTCCCTTTGGATATCCTACAAACATTAAGTAGAACTTCATGGAAAGATACTTAACTAGAAGTTCTTGAGTGTATAACCATCAACTTAAAACTTATGACATCATGTACCACAAATGATTCATCGTGGGATAATCTCACCGAGTGACATATTGTGACTCGTTGTCCTATTTGAAGAAAAAACTTATTTTTATATCGCATGATAATACTTAGAATAGGGCCGACCAACTATCATACAATTACAAGATAATTTTTCTTACTTTCAGGAAATCTCCTCAATGAGATCCACATGGCAATCCTACCGTGGGGTCGTTAAATTGTCATGTCATCATAAGAGACCATTAATAGAGGTTGTAGGTCTTGTTTAGGAATTTTCTCCCACTCAACATTTTTAAAAACATGCAAGGTTTTTAATTTCCAATTTCAATCCTGAATGATTTATAAATGCATGACATTCTTTAAAAATTAAAAAAAGTTGTTTTTTCACAAATTGTGTCAATGATCTCTCTCATACAGCCTTTACTAGTGTTGATGTTTAGATAGAAGAGGCATCATATCCCTCTGTGAAGGTTGCCCAAAAGAGTCAGCTCTTCAAAATCCTAAAGGGAGAAGTTGACTCTGTCACTATTGAGATTCAAAAACTTGTTGGCAAGAAAGAAAGTTTGTTTGAACTGATTTGTGACATTGAGAAAAAAAACCATGGTGAGTGAAACAACTTTTTCCTTTTAACAAAAAGTGTAACACCCCTTACCCGTGTCCGATGCTGGGACAGGATACGAGGAATTACCAGACTTAAACAAAAATATTTATATAAAATCGGGCTACAAAATTTCATTCAATTTAAAATTTCTCATTCACATGCAAATAGCCCCTTATATAGGCCCACGAGGCCCAAAACATACATTGGGAATAGTTCGGGACTAAACCGAGAACTTAGGAAACTTTAAGAACACTTAGAAAATTTTTCATCACAACAGGGGTCACACATCCGTGTGGCTTGGGACACGCCCGTGTGGGTAGGCCGTGTGGTCACACACGCCCATGTCCTTAGCCCGTGTAACTCTCTGTTTATGACATCATCAACAAAATTGGGTCACACGGCCAAGTCACACGCCTGTGTGCTTAGGCCGTATGGCTAATTAAATTTCGAAAAATAGATGCAGACTTCACACGCCCTGGGCACACGCCCATGTCCTGGGGCCATGTCCTCCACACGGCTGAGACACACGGCCGTGTCTCTGCTCGTGTGGCAAAGAAAATGGCTATTTACCAAACCATTTGGCACCCTTACTTGCACATACTTAAACACATCCTCAATCCATCCATACCAAACACACATAACCACATCACATAAAACCTTTAGTATAAGCACACACGTATAAATAGGCATTACAACTCATTAACCAATATGAGCCACATCTCATGGCCATATACAAAATGAATCATATTACAATTATGAACCAACACATTTGACCAAATCAAATGACACATACACAATTGACTAAGTCCCTATACATGCCATAAACTCAAAAGGTTTTGCATTCACTTATACCCAATATGATAGCTTGATAGTGTGATAACATCTCCGGCGATCTCCAACTCGAGCTAGCATAAAACCCTACATGATATGAGAAAGGAAGGGAAGTAAGCTATAAAGCTTAGTAAGTACGTATGTAAATAATAAATAATTGATTACCATGCTTTTAAAAATCCTTATTATAAGCTCTCAAGATAATTCCATCATTATTGCATAAAATTTCACAATTCATTTATGTTCTCAAGGTAATACAATCATAATTGCACATAGTTCCACTATTTATTCAAGTTCAAACAAGATGTTTATTCGAGTCATAGTCACTAAATTATTTTTATCCAGAGCTACGGAACTTCAAATTAAGATCAGCTAATTTTCCCTGAAACTAGACTCACATATCTCCTCACCATAAAATTTCCAGAATTTTTGGTTTAGCCAATCAGTAGATTTTATTCTTTAAAGTCTCCCCTATTTTGCTGTCCGACAGTTCTGACCCCTCTTCACTAAAAAAATATTTTCTCATTGCACAGAACTTGAAAGACATTTCTGTTTACTTCTCTTTAAAATATACTTGTTAAGATATTAAAGCATAAAAATTTTATCCCTTGATTATTTCTGTACAATTTTTAATGAATTTCCCAAGTCAGAACAGGGGATTTCGAAATCACTATGACCCTGTCTTATAAAAATTCAAATATCTCATAATATGAAATTCTTTTTCTTACACCGTCTCTTTTATGAAAAAATAGACTCAATAAGATTTAATTTAATATCTTATTCAACTTATAATTCAAATTCCACCATTTTTGGTGAATTTTCAAAGTGATTCAATTGCTGCTGTCCAAACTATTTTATTGCTAATTTTACTCTATTATGTTTTCTTTGTATTAATTCTCATTTGCACACATATAACACTAAAGTATATCCATATTTAGCTATGCCAATAGCTAGTCATCATCAAATATTTACAAGCCATTCATTGGCGAATTTAACTTATACATCAACAACAAAGACTTGAACATTTCATTTCTCAATTTAATTTGGCTTAAAAGCCTCACACATGATCACCATTCACATTTCCCACATATTCTTACATCAAGCATGGACTTATAATCACAAGGTCATTCTCATAGGTATAACTAACTCGTTTACCTTCTTACCAAAATTCGATCACATCCCGAGCACATTGCTCATGAGTGTATACATACATATTCCTGCACTTAATCGTCACATTTTCATATTCATTGACACTTTAGTCATTTTCCCATCTTTAACATAAACTTTTATTTTTTATCCCGTTGAACCACTTGGAATATCGAAGGATACTCAGAAATTGTCATACACGTAGTAAGATGCCAATCCCATATCCCAGATATGGTCTTACATGGGATCACATGCCAATGGCGATGCCATATCCCAGATATGGTCTTATACGGAATCTCATATCGATGTCGACGCCATATCCCAGATATGGTCCTACACAAGATCGCATGTCGATGCCGATGCCATATCCCAGACATGGTCTTATACGAGATCTCATATTGATGTCGACGCCATATCCCAGATATGGCCTTACACGAGATCGCATGTTGATGCCGATGCCATATCCCAGATATGGTCTTATAGGGGATCTCATATCGATGTCGATGCCATATCCCAGATATGGTCTTACACGAGATCGCATGTCAATGCCATGTCCCAGATATGGTCTTATTCGATTTCATACCGAAGTCAGGTCCCAGATGTGGTCTTACACGGAATCACTATTTGATGCCGATGCCATATCCCAGATATGGTCTTATACGGGACCTTATTAATCTAATGTCGTGACAAGGTATCCTTTCTATTCCTAAGGTTCAACCGGGATTCTCATTCTTCGATTCTTCGCCAAATCATCATCAATCGAATCCGTAGAAACATATATATATAATTCATGCAATATCAAAATATTAAATACATAATATAATTTTGTATTATTTACACAAGAACTTACCTCGATACCAAAATGGTAAGAAGGGACCTAACCGTCAGTTACTCGTTTTTACCCTGTTCTAAGTTTGAACCTCATTTTCTTTGATTATTGAGCTTGAAAGCTTGAAAACCCTAGCCATGGCTTCCTCCATGCTAAATTCGGACAAGCAAGAAGATGGACAAGGGTTTTTGGCTTTTATTTTGTCTTTTAGTCCATTTAATTACAAAATTACCAAAATGCCCCTAACTTAAAAAAAACCCTATTTCACTTATCTCATGTCCATTTTTGTCCAACAATTTAAACAATGGTCTAATTACCATTTAAGGACCTCCAATTTAAAAGTTCATAGAAATTTGACACTTCTAACATGTGGAACTCAACTTTAGCACTATTTACAATTTAGTCCTTTTCACTAAATTGAGTGCCTAAACGTCGAAATTTTCAAACGAAATTTTCACGAAATCTTTCTGTGAAATCATAGACCATAAAAATATAATAAAAAAGATTTTCCTCGTCAGATTTGTGGCCCTAAAACCACTAATCCGATTAGGCTCAAAATCGGGCTGTTACAAAAAGGGTTTCTGTATGTGATGTTGATGATTGACGAAAAGCTTGGTGTGGTTGCTGCTTATGGTTTTTATTGCTATGTTTTTTTAAAGAAGTTAATTTGTGCCCTTGTATAGGCAGTGTTGATGTATTAAACATCTTTGAACATCCTTTAGTTATGAGTTATTTGTGATTATTTATCTTATATTTTTCTATGGCATGATGATAGGGGGAGTTTTGATCATTTTGTTAGAATTGAGTGACCCGAATCCTTATTAAAATAAAATATAGTGATAACATAAAATAAAAGTAAAATCCATATAGAACTACACTTCTTTTATGTTATTTTAGAATAAGGTTTTTAAACCTTACTAAACTCCACCTATTTGATATTGATTAGAATAAGGTGTTTCAATCTTACTACACTCCTATTAGAATATGGTTTTACAAGCCTATAAATAGACATAGTCTACTCCTCTTGAAATCATTCGAATTCGACATAGTGAATTATCTTCTCCTCTGCCCGTGGTTTTTTTCCCGAAAGGGTTTCCACGTAAAAATCCGTGTTCTTTATTTTTCTTTCTCTTTTCTTTGAGGTACATTGTCATTATCAACGTTCTATTTTTCACAAATTGGTATCCGAGATTCTGAGTTGTTCATCTCAATCACGGTAATGGCGTCTTAGAAGTATGAAATTTTGCTATTGGATTATAACACCAGATTCGCGTTGTGCCAGATAAATATGCAGGCAGTTCTTATGCAGATGGACTTAGAGGATGCACTGCTAGGGATAGATAAGATGCCTTCAACATTGACGGAGGAAGAGAAGAAGCGTAAGGATCGAAAGGCCTTAACACAGTTACATCTGTATTTGTCTAACGAAATTTTGTAGGATGTGATGAAGGAGAAGACCGCCACTGCATTATGGAAGAGGCTGGAACAAATATGTATGTCGAAAACTCTAACCAGCAAGTTGCATATGAAGCATCATCTTTATGCTCATCATTTGGAGGAATGTGCATCTGTGCACGAACACTTAACAGTGTTTAAAGAAATTCTCTCAAACTTGGAGGCCATGGAGGTTTAATATGATAAGGAAGATCTAGGGTTGATTCTACTTTGTTCATTGCCCCCATCTTATTCAACCTTTAAAGACACGATTTTTTATAGCCGCGAGTCTCTCACAGTTAATGAGGTTTATGATTCTTTGACCTCATATGATAAGATGAAGTATCTTGTGGTTAAACCTGACTCTCAGGGAGAGGGTCTCATTATTCGTGGGAGACAAGATCAGAATGCTGATGATGATCGTGGAAGGACACAGGAACGGAATCCTCGCGGTAAATCTAAGGGTAGATCGAAGTCTTCAAACAGAGATAAAACTTGTAACTTCTGCAAGAAGAAAGGGCACATTAAATCTGAGTGCTATAGGTTGCAGAACAAGATCAAAAGGGAGACTGCGAATCAAAAGAGAAAACAACCAGAAAAATCCAGTGAAGCTGATGTTGTAGAAGACTACAGCGATGTTGAACTTCTAGTCGCTTCTGTCAACAATTCTAAAGTGAGCGAGGAGTGGATCCTTGATTCGGGCTGCACCTTTCACATGAGTCCCAATCGGGATTTGTTTACAACTTACAAAACAGTGTTTAAAGGTGCTATTTTGATGAGAAATAATGCTTCGTGTAAAATCACAGGTGTTGGAACGATTAAAGTTATGATGTTCGACGGAGTTTCCAAAACACTTAGTGACGTTCGACATGTTCCAGAATTGAAGAGAAATTTAATTTCGTTAAGTACTCTTGATTCAAAAAGGTATAAATACACAGCTGAAAATGGGGTTTTGAAGATTTCCAAAAGTTCCTTCGTTGTGATGAAAGGGAAGGGAAAGATTGCCAAGTTATATATTTTGTAGGGTTCTACTGTTACTAGTAATACAGCTGTCGCTTCCTCTTCCTTGTCAGATGATGATGTTACTAGAATTTGGCATATGCGCCTAGGAATATGAGTGAGAATGGCATGACAAAATTGAGCAAAAGAGGACTTCTTGATGGGCAAGGAATTTGCAAACTGAAGCTTTGTGAGCACTGCATTTTTAGGAAGCACAAGAGAGTTCGATTCACCAGAGGAATCCATAACACGAAGGGAATGTTGGAGTATATTCATTCTGATTTGTGGGGGCCATCCAGAGTGCCTTCAAGAGGTGGAGCTAATTATACGTTAACTTTTATTGATGATTTTTCTAGAAAAGTTTGGGCGTTCTTCTTAAAGCAGAAAAGCGATGTGTTTTCTGCATTTAAGTCCTGGAAAACTATGATTGAAAAATAGACGGGAAAACAAATAAAACACTTTCTTATAGACAATGGCTTAGAGTTCTGTTCTAATAAGTTTAATGAACTATGCAAGTCAGAAGGGATCGTGAGACACTTGACACTTCGTCATACTCTACAACAAAACGGCATTACAGAACGAATGAATAGAATGATCATGAAGAAAGTTTGAAGTATGTTATCGAATGCTAATTTACTGAAGCCGTTTTGGGCCGAAGTAGCCTCTACTGCATGTTTTTTTATCAACCGATCTCCAGCCATTGCCATTGAGAAAAAGACTCCACAAGAGGTATGGTCTAGTAATCCTGCTGATTATTCTGATGTAAAGATCTTTGGGTGTCCTGCGTATGCTCATGTTGATAATGGAAAATTGAAATTGAGATCCATTAAATGTGTTTTTCTTGGTTATAAAGATAGTGTAAAAGGATATAAGTTATGGTGTCTTGAAAATAGAAAAGTTGTGATTAGCAGAGATGTTATTTTTTATGAAACTGCTATGCTACCTAACTTATCTCTTAAAAACTATTCCAATAAAGAACATCAAAAGCAGGTGGAGCATCGGATTAATCTAGAATCTACAACAGAGTTGACTCCTCAAGCCAGTACAGAAATTCATAATAGAGTTACTTCTTCACCACAATACTCTATCGCCAAAAATAGAACTAGAAGAGAGATTAAACCTTCAAAGAAATATGTCGAGGCTGATCTAGTTGCTTATGCTTTAAATGTGGCTGAAGATATAGATGCAAACCAATAGTCATCTAATTATTCTAAGGCAGTTAGCTGTGAAGACTCAGAAAAGTGCATGTTTGTTATGCAAGAGGAGATGGAATCACTCCATAAAAACAAAACATGGGATCTTGTGAAACTTCCTAAAGGAAAAAAGGTTGTTCGTTGTAAATGGGTGTTTAAAAAGAAAGAAGAGACTCTAGGAGTTGAAGAACCTAGATATAAAGCAAGGCTTGTTGCAAAGGGTTACAGTCAAATTCTAAGAATGGACTTCACAAATGTGTTCTCCCCAGTTGTGAAGCATAGTTCGATTCGAGCTTTGCTTGGTATTGTGGCCATGCATGATTTAGAGCTTAAATAGTTAGATGTAAAAAACTGCATTTTCGCATGGAGAACTTGAGGAGGATATTTACATGCAACAACTAGAGGGTTTTACAGTCTCAGAAAAAGAGGACTATATTTGCTTGCTGAAAAAGTCCCTTTACGGTTTGGAACAGTCACCAAAATAATGGTAAAAAAGGTTTGATTCCTTTATGATTTCTCATGATTTCAAAAGAAGTAGCCTTGATAGTTGTGTTTACTTTAAGAAAAACAGTGACGGTTCTTTTGTGTATCTACTCCTTTATGTTGATGTCATGTTGATAGCAGCGAAAGATAAAGGAGAGATAAGAAAGGTCAAAGCTCAACTAAGTGAAGAATTTGAGATGAAATATTTGGGACCAACAAAGAAGATACTCGGTATGGAGATTCTCAGAGATAGAAAAGTAAGTAAATTGTACCTAAGTCAGAAGGGGTACATTAAGAAAGTTCTTTACAAGTTCAATATGTAGAGTCTAAACCTGTTAGTACTCCTTTAGCAGCCCATTTCAGACTTTCATCGGCTTTGTCTCCACAATCAGATGATGATATTGAGTACATGTCACATGTTCCATATTTTAGTGCAGTGGGATCTCTCATGTATGCTATGGTTTGTTCACGTCCAGATTTATCATATGCAGTCAGTGCAGTTAGCAGATACATGGCGAATCCCGGTAAAGAACACTAGAAAGCAGCTCAGTGGATTTTAAGATACTTACAAGGTACTACTAATGTTTGCTTATAGTTTGGAAGAACTAGAGATGGAGTCATTGGATATGTTGATGCTGATTTTGCTGGAGAGCTTGATAGAAGAAGATCTCTCACAGGTTCTATCTTTACAATTGGAGGTTGTGCAATCAGTTGGAAAGCCACTTTGCAAACTACAGTCGCTTTGTCTACCACTGAAGCTGAGTACATGGTGATTACTGAGGCTTGTAAAAAAGCCATTTGGTTGAAAGGACTCTTTAGTGAACTCAATGAAGACCTTCAAATCAATACAATATTTTGTGACAGTCAAAGTGTCATCTTCCTTACAAAAGATCAAATGTTTCATGAGAGAACAAAACACATTGATGTTCGGTATCATTTTGTTCGTGATATTATTGCTCGTGGTGATATTGTTGTGAGCAAAATTAGTATTCATGAAAATCCTACATATATGATGACTAAGGCACTTCTCATAACCAAGTTTGAGCATTGCTTAGACTTGGTTGGTGTTTATTGTTGAAGTTAAACCCTTAAGGGGTTTTGTGGAAGAGGTGGAGAACTTGTTCGTTGAGAGTTCGTGATGAAGAACTTGTTCATTGAAAATTCGTGTCAAGATGGAGATTGTTAGAATTGAGTGACCCGAAACCATATTAAAATAAAATACATTGATAAAATAAAATAAAAGTAAAATCCAAATAGAACTACATTTCTTTTATTTTATTTTAGAATAAGGTTTTTAAACCTTATTAAACTACATCTATTTGATATTGATTAGAATAAGGTGTTTCATTTTTAGTACTGTAACAGCCCGTTTTTAGTCAAATAGGAACAGTGGCTTCGGGACCACAAATCTGAGGCCAAAATATTTATATTATTATTATTTTAATATCTATAGCATGATAGTATGTTTGTGTGAAAATTTCGTTAAGAAATTTTCTCGTTTGAATGATTAATTTGATAAAAAGGACTAAATCGCGTAAAGTGTAAAACTTGTGTTCTATTAGTTAAAGGTGTCTAATAGCTATGAAATATTAAAGTAAAGGTCCTTATGTGGTGAATAATCTATTAATTTACTTAGTGGAAACTTTTGGACATTAAATGGATGATATTAATGGTTTTTCATTAAGGTTAAATTAGTAAATTAGCAATTAAGGTTAATTAAAATAAAACAAAAACACAAATTTGGTTCATTCATCTTTCTTAGCTGATTCTAACAAAAATAATAGCCATTTTTATGGCTTGATATTCGGCCAAGTTATCTATGCTCAATTAGGTACGATTTTTGTCCCGTTTTTAATAATTTCTATGTTTTTGAGATCGTTGCATCTTAGTCTAGCTAGCTCAGGGACTAATTTGTAAAATTGTTAAAGGTTTAGGGTTTTTCCATTGATGAATCTATGTGTGTTTTGATGTTTGATGATAGAAAATGCATGCTTGTTGTTAGATAAACAACATTTGTAAAGTGATTTTGAGTAAAATGTCCAAATAGGGATTAATTTGTGAAATGTGTACATTTAGTGGTTAAATTGTGAAATAAATGAAAAATATGGAAGGGGCCTAATTGAAATTCGGCTAGCATGGGTTTTGGTTGAATTGCATGAATTTGTGATTTTATGAAATAAGGACTAAATTGTAAAAATGTTGAAATGTTAGGGGCAAAAGTGTAAATTTGCCTTAATGTGTATTTTGGACTAAATTGAATAGAGAGATTATTAAATATGTTAATTTTAATTATATTTAGATCAAGAAAGGTGAAATATGGATTTAGATCGGGGAAAGAATAAAGTTTCGGATTAATCGACTTAATTCACCGTTTTTACATTCGAGGTAAGTTCGTATGTAATAAGCTTTGTTATAATTGTATTTTAAATGCTTTGATATTGAATAAACTGTGAATACGACTCTACGGACATGTTCGACGACAATTCGGCAAGTGTGAAATCCCGATTGAACCTTAGGAATAGATTAGGATACGAATGACATGTCATTAGGGGTTATTATTATTTTGGGTGCTGGTCCGTACGTCCTACCGATGGCTGAATTATCCAGCATGTGTTGCAGATTCTCGTCAGCTTGTGTGAGCAGCACCGTGTAGCTACGTCATGACCGTCAGCTTGTGTGAGCAGACCCGTTGATAGCTTGAGAGTGAGCATTATTGAGATATGATATTGAGATAGCTTCGGCTATGTATTGGCACTTCGGTGCAAGATTTTATTGAGATAGATTCGGCTATATATATTGGCACTTAGAGTGAGAGATTCCCGAGTATCCTGTATTATTCCAAATGGTTCAACGGGTATATCGAGGATATGAAATGGTGAGAAATAGATACGTATCAATACAAGTATGTACGGAAACTGAATATGCATTGAACATATGAAAGAAATTAGTTTATGGTTAAATAGATGATTGAATATATGTTAACATTATGGTTATATATATATATATTTTGTAGTATGTTATATGCATATTTTGAATGGTAACTAAATGGTGAGTTTTGCTTATTAAGTTCATACGAGCTTACTAAGCTTTATAGCTTACATCGTTTATTTTTTCTGTGTTTTATAGTGAAATCAAGCTAGCTCAAATTCGGGGATCCTCGGAGACTTCGTCACACTATCCTACTATCTCTTGGGTACTTTTGAACTTAAGTGTTTTAAGTATATGACATGTATAGGAGTTTGGTCATTTTGGTATATGGGTTGGTAATGACTTTGGTCATTTGAATTGGCTTGTAAATGTCTAAATTATGGTTTTGTATATAGCCATGAGAGTTGGCTTAATTTGGTTGGTTTGGTTGTGTATACATATGTGCATATGGCTTTGGTTATGTGTTAAATGATGGATATGTGATGCTTGTTGATAATATATATTGTGGAGGTCAAATGGTTGATGAATTTAGAATTAGTATGCTTGTGGGTTTAGGTAAATTGATGCATGTTTGAAAGTGTCCATTTAGTTGAATTGGAAATGTGAATTTGGTATAAAATGGAATAGCATTTTGTGGTACATGTGAGACTTGTTGTTGTTGGTATTGAAATGGTATGATTTATGCTTGGTTGAGTTAGATGAATGTCTATATATGCTATGTTTTGGTGCCAAATGGGTTGGTTTAGGTGTGTGAAAGTTTGGGTGGCAAATTGGCTTGTTAAATAGCCTATTTTTGTCCACACGGGCAGAGACACGGGCATGTGTCTCAGCCGTGTGTGACACACGGTCAGGTTACACGGCCATGTGTCCCCTGGTGTTAAATTAGAGATCAAGTAAGTATGCTCCATAAGGCCTAGCACACGGGCGTGTGACTTGGTCGTGTGGCATAAGTCAGTATACCCTACAGGTTTGGCACGGCCTAGCACACAGCCTGGCACACGGGCGTGTGTGCTGGCCGTGTGACCCAAGTCAGAGAGTTACACGAGGTCGGACACGGGCTAGGACATGGCCATGTTATCCCATTTCGAATGTCCACACGGCTTGTGACACGGGCGTGTCTTTCACCGTGTGAGACACAAGGCTGGGCCACACGGGCTTGTGTCCCCTGTATTTTGCAAAAAAATTCTAAGTGTTTCAAAAATTTCTTGAGTTATCGGTTTAGTCCCGAACCACTTCTAAAGCATGTTTAGGGCCTCGTAGGCTCGTATTAGGGACAATATGATTGAGTTTGAATGATGATTGCATGAAATTTGAAAATGTATGTGAAATTATTGTTTAATTATTTTATAAGTCCAGTAATGCTCCGTAATCCTATTCCGGCATTGAATACGGGTGAGGGTTGTTACAACTATACTCCTATTAGAATATGGTTTTACAAGCCTATAAATAGACATAGTCTACTCCTCTTGAAATCATTGAAATTCGACATAGTGAATTATCTTCTCCTCTGCCCGTGTTTTTTCCCGAAAGGGTTTCCACGTAAAAATCTGTGTTTTCTTTATTTTTCTTTCTCTTTTCTTTGCGATACATTGTCATTATCAACGTTCTATTTTTCACACATTTGTTTATATTTGTTCAAAAATCCAAAGGGGGTATATTGTTGGGACTTTAGCTGTCCAATTGCTAATGTTTCAACTCATGTTTAAACACCTGCTAAACTGGTCTTCTTCACTCTCATGTTTAAACAGATGTCTAGACAGACCTTTGGACATTAGTCAGGCCAATAACTTCAAGACAACTAAAGTCAAGTTAGATGTTAGTGTTTTTGAATTTAACCTCCATAATTGGTTTCTCTATAAGGAAATTATTCCCAGAACATGTTTTAACTCGTCCAAAATAATAACAGTCAAACTTGGGTATTATAGAGCATAGAGATCAACATGCCTTATCCCACAAGGTTTGTCCTTATCCTTTAAGTCTTTATCTTACTGATTAAGCTGATGAATTTACTTGGTTCGTGAGGCTTTACCTTGGGATAAATATTGGAGGTCTTTATCCTAGATTATTATGCAATTAAAAGGATGAATTTATATACACAAAATCTTCTAAGGGAAAACTGCCATATTATGCCTATAAATAAGCATCTTATTCACATGTTGGGATGCAACTTTTCGAGAGTGTTTGTGCTAAATTTGCTTGTATCTTTATTAATTAGGTTACTCTTGTATTTTGTACTTGTTAGTTAGGATTTATTGGAGAGATTTGAATCTATTATAAGTGAGGTATTTGGGTGAATAGTTGGAACAAGTTAAGGTCATCTATTGGGCTTGTAATCACTTCTTGTGTAAAGGTAGAATGGGTTTTAGCCAATAGGTTACTGGATCAATTGTTGGATAAACCATTCACTGAATAAGACTATATAGAGTAAGATTATTTTCAAACTACATTAACAAGCTTTGTGTGCTTATCTCTCTTTACTCTCATTACTTCTCTCTTTACTCTCATTACTTATTGTTTTTGTTAATTGTCTTTTTCAAATTTGTGTCTAGACATCAATTTAAATAAGTAGCAAACTGATTGTTTTTTCAATTACCTCTAATTTGAATACTATTCTAATTTGAATCCCAGATACTTTTCCAAATAAAAGAAAAAAATTCTTCCAAGCTTTGCATTCATGAGATCCGCATTAGCAAAGTGTTTTGCTTTAAGAACCTTAGAGCACAATGATTGGTTATCTTGTACCATATTCCATCCTTGTTTGTTGAGCATGGCTGATATGAAAAGAGAAAAATCACGAAATTCAAGGTCTCCTTGTGACTTTGGCAGACAAAGATTGTCCCATTTCATCCAATGTATCCTTTACCGTCTTTTTTTATTTGTCCACCAATATCTACGAATCAAGCTTGTTATTTCATCACATAAAGTAGAAGGCAATTTGAAACAATTCATAACATAGGAGAGACAAGAATGAAGAATGTAAGACCTTTAATATTTACCTCTAAATGAAAGAACCGCCAATTTCATCCATCAATTCTTTTTTAAAATAAACACTTCTGTTTTTATTCTGGTCCATAAGTTTCGATAACGAAAAAGAAACGTTTCTCATTTATGAGGTGCAGTATCTACGCAGTGATTGCCACGGCTGGGATGTTGAAGTTTCAGATGCTCTTATTAACTCTGTACCACACACTTGTTTTTCTTAATGTCGGATGCCATTATTTGCATATAGAGGATCCCACCCACGTGCCATAATTTCTAATGTAAAAATTACAGTTTGTAAAATAAATCTTTTTGATTCTTTTTACATTGGGTAATTTACCAGAAAATATCATTTTTTTCAAAATTTACGGAAAATGATATACTATTTAATTATTTACTGGAATGGGCCATTTTTCTCGAAAACGTGTCCACGTCAGCGCGATGTCAGGGGATGCAGCAGGAAAACACTCCCTCAAGGACGTGTTTTAGCCCGTGTTTTTTTCCAAAAAAAAAATTATTCTCGAATTAAATTTTCAAAAAAATCATTTTTTAGATATTATAAAAATAGACCAATTTTTTTTTAAAAATTTACGAGAATAAACCTTTATAAAGGCTCAAAGTGACAACACCAATTTTTTTTAAGGTGTCATCAATTAATATGGAAATATAACTTACAAAGCAAATCTTTATATAGACCCAAAGTCTCATTTCCCTTGTTTTCTTGAGCAATGTGAGATATGAGATATGTGTATATATAAACTCATGAATAGTTTTGCAGCTTGTTCCCAAACAATGTGGGATTCCTTCCTTTTTTAACTAACAACATGAGATTAAAGGCTACACTATATTTGATATTTCTTTTACAAAACAATTTCTATTTTTCTTTATATTTTGTTAACATTTTCTCATATTATAAAATTATCTTTTGAGATCTTTAATCTTGTTGCATTGTAGAATTTTTAACATATACAAAAGAACTATTAAAAAAAAAAGAGAACAAATTGCACATATGAAACTTGTACATGCAATAATCTTCTATTCAATTTTAAATGATTGAAGTTAATATCAATACAATTCTAATTTTTAAAATAATTTTCCATTATTTAAATTTAGAAGTTATACTTTTAATTTTTTTATTTTTTATTTTATTTTATATTATGAATGTTTGATTAATAAATAAATGGTGAGTATTTGGTACTCAAATAGTATTTTTTTTGTAATTTCAAAAAATTGATATATCTTTTTAAATATTTATTTATTTTTAATATTTTACTATACTAATTAATTTTTTAAATTCTAATCTTAATTTAATTTTCATCACCTAATGAGTGCCGATAAATTTATTTCAGATATATTTTGACTAGATAGATAATCTATTTAAAAATAGTATATAATTATGTTAAATAAGTTTTTTTTATAGAAATATATAATATACATAAAATATAATAATTATTTTTCATATTTTATATCTAGATTAAATTACATTAGTAGTCACTTAACTATATTTTTTAGCTATTGAATTATAAAAACTTACAAAATGATCACTCAACTATTAGTAATTTTTTAAATATTTATTTTTTAATATTTTACCATACTCATTTTTTATTTTATATTTTTTTTTACTTATAGAGTTTAAAAGTTTTATTTATAATGTAAAAAATGTTAACTTTTTGTAAAAAAATTTAAACTCTAAGTAAAAAAGTCAAATATAGTGTAGCATTTAATCTCATGTTGTTAGTTAAAAGAGGAAGGAATCCCACATTGTTTAGGAACAAGTTCAGAAAATCTGTTTTCATGAGTCTATATATACACATATCTCATATCACACATTGCTCAATAAAACAAGGGAAATGAGACTTTGGGTCTATATAAAGATTTGCTTTGTAAGTTATATTTTCATATTAATTGATGACACCTTAAAAAAAATGGTGTTGTCACTTTGAGCCTTTATAAAGGTTTATTCTCGTAAATTTTTAAAAAATTTGGTCTATTTTTATAATATCTAAAAAATGACCTTTTTTAAAAATTTAACTCGAGAATAATTTTTTTTTGGAAAAAAACACGTACTAAAACGCATCCCTGGGGGAGCGTTTTTGCCACATCAGTAAAAAACGCTTCCTTGTTTTCCTGCTGCATCCCCTGACATCGCGCTGACGTGGACGCATTTTCGGAGAAAATGGCCCATTCCAGTAAATAATTAGAAAACAGGTCATTTTCCGTAAATTTAAAAAAAATGGCATTTTCTGGTAAATTACCCTTTTACACTTCCTTTTAAATAATCAAATCCTTTTGAAATAAAGAAATAAATCAACCCCTATATTTCATCATTTTTTTATTTACCAATTCAACTTTCACTCAATTATAATGCTTTTCATGTTCATAAAAATTTATTTGATTTCAACTTTTACTTTAACATATAGATATGTTCGAGTTTAAAATCCGATTATAAATGCACAAATGCATCAAAACATGTTATTTAATATATTTATTCTCATTATTTATTCCCATAATATTTTGTAATCTTTAAAATTTAGGGAATAAATTATATTAGCATCATCCTAAAAATTACAACTTTTCGACACCAGTAAAATAGTACCACATCATTAAATTTTAAAGATAGCAAAGATTGATTTACCATTAAATGCCAAAAATATTTTTTTACCAGATTAGGCCGATTGAATGAAAAATGACGGGAATGTGCCTATTTTTGAAAATTGCTTCCAACTGGAAACTTTTTCAGGTGATACGCATGAAAGTGCTTCCAGCTGGAAGCTCTTTCCGCCATTTTTCAGCAAAAGCACTTTTAGCAGGAATCTCTTTTTCTGTAACGCCCCAAATTTGGGCCTGGAAGGAATGGGCCTTGAGCAGGGGAACAGTGACGGCTGCACATAAGTATTTGGATGTGCAAGGGAAGGACATAAATAAATAATTGCTTAAGTGGTTTTGTGTCCTGAGAAGTGTTGGAGAAGTCCTGGGTTCAAACCTGGGCTTTGGTAAAAAAATCCATGTTTTCCTTTTAAATGAACCTTGATGTTGGCACATAGGCTTTAAATATATTTGTGGCGGAAAGATGACACAAAAGGAGCTTGTAGCTCAGTGGTAGGTGGCGTGTTGCTTCTGCTGGGGAACCTGATAAACCGTAATATATACATATTTTAATCCCACATTTAGCGTACTTTTGGATGATTTATCCCTTGACTTGTGGAATTTGATGCTCCTAATCCTTTAATTTCATGTTTTATACTTAGGGAAGTATAGGAGGATGAAAAGAACGAGAAACAGGCTAAAAACGGACCAAATGGGCCAAAGTAGGAAATCAACACGGCCTGGGCTCAAGCCACACGGTCGTGCCCCTTTAGCAGGCTCGACCACGGACTGGATTCGATTCACACGGGCATGTTGGACGGGCGTGTCCCTACCGTGACAAAGAGGAATTTCACTCGGAATAGGGTACTTAAAGACAAAGAAAGACATTCCAAAAGCCTATATAAACACCCTAAAGGCCAACATTGAGGAGGGGCGTCCAGCTAGGCCAAGGAGCCAAGCCAGAGAGGTCAGAATTGTGGGATTTACTCGAAGAAAGCCAGTTGATTCATCTCAAGAAGCCGAAATCATACTCAAGACGGAGGATCTCTACTTCAATTCCTTCAGGGGGTTTTAGGGTTTTCTTATGTTTTGTTTTATATTTTCTTCTGAGATGTATTCTTTTATGATTATGAACTAAACCCCTCAGATACCTGAGGGGGATGAAACCTAAGACGGATCTTGTTATTGTTTTCTAAACTATATGATAAATACTTGATTTGTTCTTAACTATGTGTTCTTAATTCTTGTTTTGATATTTCAGGATATTGATTCAAGTAGTGATGTGCTTAGGCAGTGGAGGAATATTCCCTGTTTAAGAGTAGATCTAGCATAGTTAAGCAGCATTGATCGCAACCCTAGAGATAGGATGACGAAAATCTGCCGGATTAGGGTCAAACCTAATATGGGAGTCCATAGATCGAGTTAATGCAATCCTAAGGGTTTTAATTAGAAAGAGATTTCAATTAATCAACCTAGGGTTAGACGTTAGTAGCCTCGAGAGAGGTATTAATATAAATTAGGGAATCCTATGGATCAAGTCAAGTGAATAAATCGTCTGGTTCAGAGTTAAATAACAAGTGAAGTCTAGGTGGATTCTTCCTCGGGTATTGTCTTAATCAATTGGTTTTTTCTCACAAGTATTTTCCCCAATTCATTCTCTGTGTCTTAGCGTCTTTAGCTTAGTAGTTAGTTAATTTTAGAATAAACAACAAATCCCTTAATTCTTAGGCTAAATAATAAAAAGAAAGTCAGTATTAGTACTTTTGGTTCCTTTGGGTTCGACATTCCGGTCTTGCCACTAAGTTATACTACTGTTCGATAGGTGTGCTTGCCTCGATCATGGTGATAGTTAGTTTCTAGGCTAGATCATTCATTTTATAAATATTAAGACTCTCGAAACACGATCAAGTTTTTAGCGCTGCTTCTTGGGAAACTGAAATATTAAGAAAGCTCATTTTTATTACTTTAGCCATTTTTTATTCTCTCGCAATTTACTTTTATTTTTTTTTAACTTTGCTAATTTTTCTTCTTTTATTTGTTCCTTGCAGGTACCTCTAGTTTATGACTAGAAGGAACCCGAGGACCCTTAATTTACGACAGTGATATTGAAGGTACTGTCATGCAAAATCGTAGAGAAATAAGGTGAAGCTTAAATTACATAGAAGAAGAGCAAGAAGACGAAACCAATACTACCGAAGAGATGGCTGAGAATAATCCGCTACCTCCAGAGGTCGTCGAAAATCACGCTCCTCGAACTATGTATGATTATGCTAAACCTAATTTAACAGGAACTGAGTCAAGTATTGTTAGACCTGCTATTGCTGCAAATAATTTTGAATTGAAACCTAACACTATACAGATGATACAACAGTTTGTTCAGTTTGATGGTTTGCAGGATGAGGAACCTAACACAGACTTAGCGAATTTTCTAGAATTCTGTGATACCTTTAAAATAAATGGCATTTTTGATGATGCCATCCGTCTTCGGTTGTTTCCCTTTTCTTTGAGGAATAAAGCCAAACAGTGGTTGAATTCTCTTCCACGAGGGTCAATCACTACATGGGATCAAATGACCGAAAATTTCTTGTTAAAATATTTTCCACCGGCCAAAATGGCCAAGTTGAGGAATGATATCTCTTTTTTTATGCAGATGGATCTAGAAACACTATATGATGCATGAGAGAGATACAAGGATTTGTTGAGAAGGTGCCCTCACCATGGGCTACCTTTGTGGCTTCAGGTTCAAACCTTCTACAACGGTGTGAACCCCTCAACAAGGCAATTGATCGATTCAGCCGCCGGTGGAACCCTGAATAAAAAAACTCCTGAAGCGGCCTACGAGTTTATAGAGGAGATGTCACCAATAACTATCGGTGGCAAGTTACAAGGACAAGGCCAACAAAAGCAAATGGAGTTTTCAACCTCGACGCAGTAACCATGCTATCAAATCGTAGAGATGTTAAACAAAAGATTGATGGTTTGTGTTCTTCGCAGTACATTCTGGTGAATGCAAAGCATAAACAAGTGGAGGTGTGGCGAATCCTGAGTACCCACCCTACGGACATGGCATGGAAAGCGAACAAATGAACTATGTGAGTAACAATTTCAGACCCCAAAATAACCCTTATAGTAATACTTATAATCCAGGTTGGAGGAACCACCCAAATTTCTCATGGGGTGGTCAAGGAAATCAGAGACAACAACCCCTCTAGGCTTCCAACAGCCCTACCTACAGGAAAAGAAGTTGAACCTTGAGGAGATGCTGAAAAAATTCATAGCGGTGGCAGAAACTCGTTTCCAAAACACCGAGACAACACTTAAAAATTAACAAGCATCAATTCAAGGGATCGAGAACTAGTTAGGGCAACTTGCTAAGCTAATCTCCAAACGACCGCAAGGAAGCCTACCAAGCAACACTTAGACTAACCCAAAGGAGCAAATTCAAGCCATAACAGCTCATGATAGTGTAGGGTTAGATGAGCCCAATTTAAGGCAAGATAATGTGGTAGAAGAAAGTAAAGCTGAGGAAAGTCATGATAAGCCAAAACCGATAATTAAAGAGTACCAACCTCGTGTGTCATATCCCGATGCGATGAAGAAAGACAACACAGACGAATAATTCGGTAAATTTCTTAAACTTTTAAAGAAATTACATATTAACTTACCGTTTCTCGAAGCTCTTTCGCAGATGCCAGATTCAAGGAAATTTTTAAAAGATCTTTTGACAAACAAGCGGAAGTTAGACGAGGAGTCGCATGTGGAACTAAACGCAGTGTGCTCAGCAATGTTGCAAAATAGACTACCACGAAAATTAAAAGACCCAGGGAGTTTTACAATTCCATGCTTAATTGGTAGTTTATCTGTTGAAAATGCTTTAGCTGATTTAGGGGCAAGTATAAATGTTATGCCTTATAAAATGTTTAAACAGCTAGGTCTAGGGAAACCCAAACAAACTAGGATGAGCATTCAATTAGCTGATAAAACTATTAGAATTCCTAGGGGTATAATTGAAGATGTACTCGTGAAAATTTATAAATTCGTATTCCCAGTAGACTTTGTCGTTTTAGACATGGATGAGGAAAATACGATCCCTTTAATTTTAGGAAGTCCCTTTTTAGCAACTGCTAGAACTAAAATTGATGTTGGTACAGGTGAACTCATACTCCGTGTAGGTGACGAATCAATCAGTCTTCAGGCTCTTGACTCGGCTAGGACATCAAGTAATCAAGGTGAGAAAATTAATTTTATTAATGACCATTCAGTTAAACCTTCTTTTCAGGAAGCACCACAGAACCACACAACTGAGCCAGATCCTAGACATCATGACAACAAAGAAATAAATCACGAGGAACGATGGCTTCAGGTCGATGAGCTAGACGAGTGGAAGACACATTTCAAAGAGAAATTAGGGATACACGCAGCAGAACCAACGCCATTCCATGGGACAAACAAATTTAAGATCGGAGATCAGGTATTATTAGATAAAACATACCCTCGAATATCTCCTTCAGACCTTAATACAATCGAAGAAAACCCTTTTAAGGTACTCAATGTCTTCCCATACGGAACAGTCGAGGTAAGTAATCCTATATTCGGCACTTTTAAGGTAAACACTACTCGACTCAAACTTTATCATGATAGTAGAACTGATAGCATGAGAAAGGAAGTTCAACTCTTCAAACCACCCTGATTATGCGAATGAAAGGTAAGTCTAGCTTAGGACTTTAAACAAGCGCTTCTCGGGAGGCAACCTGAGCACTAACCCCATTTATTTTCATATCTTTGATTTTTAGTACCTAACTAATGACTAACCAAAGTAAATAAAGCATATGTTTCTGTGCCACACGGCCTTGCACACGGGCGTGGCCGTGGCCATGTGGGCCTCATGGATTTACACACTGGCATGGCAAAGGTTGTACGAGCCAAGGACAAAAAATCCCCAGATCACGGACGGCTATAAATTGCCACGGCCGTGCGATATGGCCGTGGCCAACACTGAGGAAGTCACACGGGTATGAGACACGCCCGTGCTTTGAGGCTGTGGCTGACACTGAGAAAGAGACATGCGCGTGGAGACCTCTACACAGGCATGGGAGAAACGAACGAGCCACCACACGAACGAGCCGACCACCGAATCAAGTTTCCACACTTCCAACTCAAGGAACCCATCCAAAATTCAGGAAGTTTCACTTCTCTCCCTATCTTTTAATTTTCTCTATATATATTTATCTTTGTACATTGAGGGCAATGTACATCTTAAGTGTGGGGGGTGAATCTTAAAAGTGCCTAACTTTTTGCATTATTCTCAAATCCCTGAATTATGTCTTGTTCTTAAGTAAATTTTCTCATATTACTATTAGAATGAAATTTCTTTTGATTTATGATTTTCATTGATATGTTTTGGATTAAGTCATAGTTAATTATGCAGTGATGATTTAAACTTTAGGAGACTAGAGAATCAAGCATGATGAGTTTATTTTTAGAATTAAAAATTTGTTAGGTTGTTTACCTGAATCTAATGATTACCTTGAAATTTGAAATTTACAAGGTTAACATCAAAAGCCCATAATTTTTGTGAGATTTTGAACCTTTTAGAGCATATATTCTTTTGTCTTGCTCACTTTATTGATTATGAGTGTGTCAACATTGATTTGTTATTCTAGAACTTGCTTCGATCATACATGTCGAGACCACACCTTTGATTTGATATACAGAGATGATAAAGGCACTTAGGTTTTAACCCACTTACTCCACTAAAAGCCTACATTCATAATTAACCCCTAGTGAACCCCTTTTGAGACTAACAACCCAATTCTTGACTAACCCATTAATATTAACCCAAAACCCACTTTGTATTTGTTATCGGCATATCTCTTGACTACCCTTATATCGATATTTGATTTGATCGGTTACTTAACTATTTCCTTTATTTTAGTTATCAAATTCTATATTATTGTACTTAAAGATTTGTTCTTAAAAAAATTTATTTATTAGGAATCTATTCATTATTACTTCTTTTTTATTGGGGCTTAAGCAATTAATTTCATAATTTGAGAAGAAGCTCATGTTATTAGTATTAGGTTTTCAATTGATGTAATTATTCAGTATTAGTCCAACTTTCTAGTTATGTAATTTTTCAATTCAGTCTCGATACTAACCCTCTAATTCAAGCCTTTATCCACACCTTTAACCCAAGCCCCAAGTACAACCCATAAAAGACCTTTTGATTTGTGTATCATATCATTTTACAAAGGGTGGAGATTTGATTTTCATGCAAGCCTATGGGATTAACTTTTCATGTTCGACTTCTGAGTGCTTATTTTTGAACCTTAAACACTTTGCGTGATTTGAGTGAACCTTTAGTGAGAATGTCAATTTTTTTCGATTTTGAATTAAAGGTAATTATTTAGATGAGGGGAAACACCTATGTTTTCATGCTACAAAAATATATGACTTTGATTGTTTGAATCTTTAGGAACCTTCTGGTTAAATTATCAATGTGTGAATTACCTATGGATTATGATGAAACATTATTGATGAAGATTATGAATTAAGGGGAGTTAATTTTAATTATGAATTGAGAATTTTGCTTAAGGATAAGCAAAAGCTTAAGTGTGGGGGTATTTGATAAACCGTAATATATACATATTTTAATCCCACATTTAGCGTACTTTTGGATGATTTATCCCTTGACTTGTGGAATTTGATGCTCCTAATCCTTTAATTTCATGTTTTATACTTAGGGAAGTATAGTAGGATGAAAAGAACGAGAACGGGCTAAAAATGGACCAAATAGGCCAAAGTAAGAAATCAACATGGCCTGGGCTCAAGCCACATGGTCGTGCCCCTTTAGCAGGCTCGACCACGGACTGGATTCGATTCACACGGGCATGTTACACGGGCGTGTCCCTGCCGTGACAAAGAGGAATTTCACTCGGAATAGGGTACTTAAAGACAAAAAAAGACATTCCAAAAGCCTATATAAACACCCTAAAGGCCAACCTTGAGGAGGGGCGTCCAGCTAGGCCAAGGAGCCAAGCCAGAGAGGTCAGAATTGTGGGATTTACTCGAAGAAAGCCAGTTGATTCATCTCAAGAAGCCGAAATCATACTCAAGACGAAGGATCTCTCCTTCAATTCCTTCAGGGGGTTTTAGGGTTTTCTTATATTTTTTTTTATATTTTCTTCTGAGATGTATTCTTTTATGATTATGAACTAAACCCCTCAGATACCTGAGGGGGATGAAACCTCAGACGGATCTTGTTATTATTTTCTAAACTATATGATAAATACTTGATTTGTTCTTAATTATGTGTTCTTAATTCTTGTTTTGGTATTTCAGGATATTGAATCAAGTATTGATGTGCTTAGGCAGTGGAGGAATATTCCCTGTTTAAGAGTAGATCTAGCATAGTTAAGCAGAGTTGATCGCAACCCTAGAGATAGGATGACGAAAATCTGCCGGATTAGGGTCAAACCTAATATGGGAGTCCATAGATCGAGTTAATGCAATCCTAGGGGTTTTAATTAGAAAGAAATTTTAATTAATCAACTTAGGGTTAGACGTTAGTAGCCTCGAGAGAGGTATTAATATAAACTAGGGAATCCTACGAATCAAGTCAAGTGAATAAATCGTCTGGTTCAGAGTTAAATAACAAGTGAAGTCTAGGTGGATTCTTCCTCGGGTATTGTCTTGATCAATTGGTTTTTTCCCACAAGTATTTTCCCCAATTCATTCTCTGTGTCTTAGCGTCTTTAGCTTAGTAGTTAGTTAATTTTAGAATAAACAACAAATCCCTTAATTCTTAGGCTAAATAATAAAAAGAAAGTCAGTATTAGTACTTTTGGTTCCTTTAGGTTCGACATTCCGGTCTTGCCACTAAGCTATACTACTGTTCGATAGGTGCGCTTGCCTCAATCATGGTGATAGTTAGTTTCTAGGCTAGATCATTCATTTTATAAATATTAAGACTTTCGAAACACGATCAGAACCTGAGTTCGAGTCACTCCTTGCTCTAGGAGAATTTATTTTATCTTCTTGCTACGTGAGAGGTAGAGTTTCACTGAAACTCTGCTGGGAGAGAAAGTTGAATTGGTCTTGGGAGAGAATCAGGGGATATGGATAACGATTGGTATGGATATGGAGAGAATTATGTGGAGGAAATCGTGGAATTTGAAAGCTTGAGTGTTGTAGCCGAATTGGTAAGCTAGCTACTCAGAAATTCGGTTTAGGCTAGTAGTGAGGGGCTGCAGAATTCTCTTGCTGCCATTTTGAGGTTTTTTTTCCTTTTGCATTTTTGGTTTCTCTTTATTTTTCTTTGTGCTTCGAATTCACTGTGGGAAGCTGACCATTCGGGTCATTTCTTTTGTTGGTGCCCGAATTCTCTACTGCTGTCGATTGCTTCTTTCTCTTCATCTTTACTGTTTTCTTTCTCTCCTTGGCCGAATCTAGCACCTACTCTCCCTTACCATTTCTTCTTCAATCGGCTTCTCTCATAGCCGAACCTTCTCATTTTGCTTATTTATTTTTTGTTCATTCTCTCTCGATTCTTCTATTCTTATTTGGCTGAATACTTTGTACCCTTTTTGTTGGTCATTATCACCTTACCTTGTAATTTGGTCCTTGGCCGAAACACAGTACTGTTCCTCCTCTATTTTGGTTCTGCAAAGATTCTGACAATCGGTAGGTACTTATGGGTTCTTTATTCTTTCTTTTGTCGATAACTCTACTTTCGTTTGAGTTCTTCCCTAGCAACCGAATGTTTTCTCCTTACGCCTTCTGACTGCAAAATAAATTTCTTCTCTGTGATATGGCCATCGTTGGGCTTAGGGATTTCGGTGGTGTGAAGGGGCGCAAGTAGCTTGAAGCAATCAAACTTTTATTTTCTGTTCATCATTCTATCAAGGTAAGAACGATTATCATAATATTGGGTTTTGGCCGAATGTGCTTTTGTGCCTGTAAGCACGATATGTGTGGATTTAAACCACACTTATGATTGTTTTTGTCTAATGAGATCTGTTATACTACAGATTTTTGATAAAGGCGTGTACTCGATTGTGATCAGTGATCTTGGGAGGTTTAAGGACGTTCGTTCAGACAGGGTAAGGAAGGTGTTTTTTTGGGCTAAGTATTAAAAGTGATTACCCCTATTGGACAACTGGCTAACAATATATTTTGATGGACTATAGGTTCGATACGAGTGGGTGAATCGCGCGTTCCTAAATAGGTGTGTAACCGTACCCTGCAAACGGTAATAGGCGTAAAAGCCGGTAAAGTGTGTACACACACACCGATTAGACTGTAGAACGGAAAAAGCCGAAAAGTCAAAAGGTTGGGCATTGAGCGTGCGAACGCTCATATGGTAAATCGAGCCCACAAAACGTGGGCGTACGACGGGAAAAGGCCACCATGAGCGATTTCATGGGCTTAGGCCATAATGGGCTTTGAGCCCATTTACACTGTCTGTACTGTTATGGTCGCTCGAGTCGCTCAAGACGACTGTGGGCTTACTGATGGGCCTAAGTGTACTTAGGCCCAAACTGATAAAATGACCGTAATGCCCCTGTAGGGTAAAATGACTATTTTGCCCTCGAGGGTAAATGACTGATTTGTCTATGATTTGTATGACTGATTTTGTGCATGACATTCTGCATACACGACATATTGCATTGGGTTGGGACATGGTTATGGAGGAAGAATACCGTACTTGTGACTATGCCACATATCACGAGCATCGGCGACTTTGTCGCGAATTTTTGTTAGTGCCGCAACCGGTGCTAACATTGTAAGTGTAGGGTTGGGTGGGTGATTTATTCCCCACAGTAAGTGCAGGGTTGGACAGAGGCAAGTGCAGGGTTGGATGGGATAACATGCATTATTCATGTGGGATTTGGTACTGTTATGGGCTAGGCCCAATTGTTGCTGTAATGGGCTCAGGCCCCGACTGTTGTTGCATTCTGCATACCTGACTGACTGCATATTAAGGGATTACACACTGAGTTTTCGTAAACTCACCCCGTTTTTAATTGTACAGGTAATCCCCAGCGTTAGGCGGATCGGTGCTGCGAGGGACTCGGAGATGGCCACACTACTGCTCATGTTTTTCTTTTATGTGGCTTTAATTTACTATTAAATTTCATTCTGGGTTTTGAATTATGTAATACTCTCTATAATTTTCTAGCTTTTAATTTGGGATTTGATTCATTGTGATCTACATCTGATAGAAGTAGAACACGGTGTTCCATAACGATAACTATTTTCAAAACATCACGTTCCGCAATACTGTTGAAATGTTTTCGCAACAAACCGTGTTTTAAAAGTAATGACCTTTTAAAATGGATAAGAATTGGCTAGAATGAGTTGAGTTTTAACAAAGAGGCTTTAACCTTCTTACGGGTTTTATCAACAAGAGCAAGTTTTCAAAAAGCACACAAAAGTGACACCGCTAGATTCGGCCATAACGTCTAGGCCGAGTTTTGGGGTGTTACATTTTCCCTGATTTTTCCAATGTCGTTTTTTAAGATTATGGTTTTGTTTATTTAAATTAGGGTTTAAGGTTAGGTTTTTATTTGTTTAAAGTAAGGTTTAAGGGTTTTTTTGAGATTTTTAATTAATTATTTTGTAGTAATTTCTTGAGATGTTAAAAAAGTAATTTAATTCAAAATTTAAAAAAAATGCAAAAAACCGGTTTTTATCATGTAGTGCTTGATCAAGGGTGATGGAAGAGCGGGTCGATTACGAATGTTTCTTTGCAAAATTTGATCTTCCGCCTAGTGAAGGAAAGGAATTTACAAAATATTAAATTTAAATATAAAATTAATATAAAAATTAGACAACATTAAAATATAATGAAAATATTTTTACCATTTGCAATTGATTGACGGAAATGTGGTTCTTATCATGATGGATCATAGAACTTACCATTGATAATTTTGAAAAAAAAATGAATACTTTGTATTAGAAAAAAATATTTTAGGAAAATGTTATGATAATTTAAATAAATAAATAAAATTGAGAGAGCAAAAAAAATAGAGAATTTAAGTGGGTTTTGAGAGGAATTTGAGGGAGAATTGATAATATGAGAAAGACTTGAGATTGAATTGGAATAAAATGAAATGGGGGGTTTATAGGATAAATTTTTTTACCGTTGGGGGGGCAATGGCTAATTAAATAGCTGTTGAAAGTAGGTGATCGTTGGGGGAAAAGAGCTTCTTGCTGGAAGCACTTTTGCTGGCTTGGAGGAAAGAGCTTCCTGTTGGAAGCGCTTTTGCTAAAAAATGGCAGAAAGAGCTTCCAGCTGGAAGCACTTTTTTGTGTATCATCTGAAAAAGCTTCCAGCTGGAAGCGTTTTTCAAAAATTGGCCCATTCCCGATATTTTTCATTCAATAATATTTTATTTTTTTAGCATTTACAAGTAAATTAGTCGATAACAAAGTATTATTATACACTTATTTATATCTAATATCTTCTCCAACTTAATTTAACTTTAATTAAATTACTTAAAATAATTAATTTTTTAAATTATAAACAAACATATTTGTAATAGGCCAATTTAGCCCGGGCCCAATACAAAAAAAATAATAAACTCAAAATAATAAAACAAAGTCCAAGTCCAGTCCAAAATATATCATTTGGCCCGACCGAAATGACCCATTACTTGAAAAGATTGAAGGTTTATCTACAAGCTTGACGTATATGGGAACACAATCTTCAAGGATATGCAATCTTAGATATGATATGCAAATCTTAGATATGATATGCAATCCTAGAAGATATGATATACAATCTTAGATATGATATGCAAATCTTAGATATGATATGCAATCCTAGAAGATATGGTATGCAATCTTAGAAGATATGATATGCAATCTTAGATATGATATGCAAATCTTAGATATGGTATGCAAATCTTAGATATGATAAGCAATCCTAGAAGATATGGTATGCAATCTTAGAAGATATGATTTTGTAATCTTAGAGATTTAATTTGTAGATACTTTTTAATCTTAGCCGTTGATGTAATTGATCTGTACCGTTGGATTTGGGGAGGCTCAACTATAAATAGAGGCCTCTCCCTTCATTGTAAAGGGACTGGAGTTTTGGGGAAGCAATAAGAATTCTTGAGAGCATTCACTCAAATTTCTCTCCCTCTTGCATTCTTATTTTCTATGGTTTGTTCTTATTTTATTCTTCATTCATCTTCGTTTTTTCAACCATTTTTATTTATCCATTTAATTGTTTAATTATTAATTATTCTTTTTATTTTATTCGTTTATTTATTATTTCTGTATAGAGATTTATTTTATTTTCACACTTTTGCAAATTTGTATTTTATTTATTTATTCCAATTTTTTATGTGGTATTTATTTCAAGCTGTTTTATTTTATTATTTTTGATATTACTTATTTTGATTAAGTTTTTTTTATATTATTACTTTAAATTATCTTATATATCATTCATTTTTTCTTATTGTTTTATATAACGATTATTTTAAAGTGGTTTTATTTTATATCATTTTAAACTATTTTATATTATCTATTTTAAGTTTTCGTATATTATTTATTTTAAACTTATACGTATCTTTTTAGGATTTGTCACATATCATTTTCTTTAAGTCATTTTGTATATTATTTATTTAGATTGTAATATATATTGTTTTATATATTACTTATTTAAACTTACTTCTTATATAATGTTTATTTTAAAATTCATTTATATATTACTATTTCATATATTATTTATTTTTATCTTTTTTTTTGGAATTATTTCAAACTTTTACATATATTACCTACTTTAAAATTTTTATACATGAATTTAATTTTAAATTGCTTTTTATTGTCGATTTCAAAATCATTTTCTTTCACATTATTTGTTTTAACATTGTCCATTATTATTTGAAAGCTTGGTACATTTTGTTTTTTATTTGTTTTTTAGATTTGTTATTTTTTTTTAAAAAATCATTAATCTTTATTTATTAATGTGGCCAAATATACCTTCATATTTCAAAAGCCATGATTTTTTAAATTTAAAAATAAAGCAATATTCGATATTTGGGAGTTTTGAGAAAATCGTGCCCCAACTTATTGGGTTTCGATTTCTCTCATTAAGTCCAAATGATTGAGTACCCTTTTTGAAATTAAAACATATGAATTTTTAAATAAAAAACCTATTCTCGGGAATTTAAGATGTTGTGTCCTAACTCACTGGATGCGACGTTTTGTCATCTCGAGGCAAGGATTTCTAAAAAGCAAAGGATATTCAGTGTTTGAAAAATTCGAAAGATCGTGCTCTAACTTACTGAGTTTCGATTTTTCTTTTAAAATCCAAATAATTGAATGTCCATTTAAAATTAAAGGACATAAGTTTTAAAAATCAAAAGGATCGTGTTTTAAAATCTTTTTCAAATTTTTGACATTAGGACATTAATTAATCAATTAGGTACCAACTTTTGGGCGTTACGAGGGTGCTAATCATTCCTCGTGCGTAACCGACTCCCGAGCCCGTTTTCTTGAATATTGTAGACCAAAATCATTATTTTAATAAATCAAAATATTTTATTAAAATGATTAATCTAAAGGTGACCCGATCACACCTTGAAAAAAGATTGGTGGCGACTCCATTTTCGTTTTTAAAGTCGATCCCCGTTTTTTCAAAATAAAAAAAATGGTTTCGACAATATTTTCTTCTTTTACAAATTTTAATCATTTTGTTATTTCCATAAGTTAATATTTTTTTTATTTTTTTCAACCAATTTTTTTTTAAAAAATAGTAATTTTTGTTCAATTTTTCTATGTCATTGAAACATAATTTTTCTAATTATTTTACCACGAATCCCGAACCTTGAACTCAAATCCTAAACTTTAAACCTTAAACCCCAAACCCCGAGGTTCAGGGTTTGGGTTTAGGATTTAAGATTCAAGGTTTGGGTTTGGGGTTTGGGGTTCAAGATTTAGGTTTGGGGTTCAATGGTTCAAGGTTATGGGTTTGGGGTTTGTGTTTAAAGGTATAGGGTTTAGGGTTACATTTTACAATTTTGGGTTTAGGTTTAGGGTTCAAGGGTTTGAGGTTACGAGTTCGGTGTTCAATTTTAGGATTTTGGTTTTTAAGGTTTAGGGTTCATGGTTTGAGATTCTAGATTTAAGGTTCATGGTTTTAGGTTTGGTGTTCAGGGTAAAAAATTACCAAAATTATGTGTTAATCACATGGAAAAAATTGTTGAAATGTATGTTTTCATGTTCGAAATGGACCATGAATAATGTGGTGGGAAGGGTTCATAAAATAATTTTTTTATGGAGGAGTGTATAATAATAATTTTATGTCTTTAAAATTTGATGATGTGGCAAAATTTTATTGGTGCCTAAAAACCTTAGTTTTTAGGATCATTCTAATGTAAGTTATCCCCTTATTTTATTGGTGCCTAAAAACTATAATTTTTAGGATGATTCTAATATAATTTATTCCCAATAAATTTATATAGAAAAAAATAATTTATGTAACACCCCTAACTCGTATCCGTCATCGAAACAGGGTTACGGAGCATTATCGTAAAAACGTAACATAAAAATATACATTTCCAAACCCTAATACAAACATAGCATAATCTTTTCATATACATGCATATCATCCTTTAATCAAGCCCTCGAAGCCTTAGAAATACTTTAGAAATGATTTGGGACTAAATTGGAAATATTTGAAACATTGAGGAAAAAGTTAGAAAAATTGAACTACAAGGGTCACACGGCCATGTGACTCACACAGCTGAGACACACGCTAATGTCTCAGGCCATGTAACAATCAAAATAGGGACACACGGCCGTGTCCCAGCCCATGTCCGTGCCCGTGTAACTCTCTGAGTTGGGTCACACGGCCAAGCCACATGCCCGTGTGTCAGGCCGTGTAAAACTCGAAATAGCCTCGCACGCCCGTGTGCCAGGCCGTGTAACTACCTGACTTGCAACTTTTGTAACCTACAAGGGACACACGACCGTGTCGCATGACCGTGTGTCCCACACGGCTGAGACACACGCCCGTGTGGACAAGAAATTTGTCAAAATCAAGCCATTTCCTTCACCCATTTTAAACATGTACCTACAAGCAATATACACATATAATCAAGGCACCAAAACATACCAAAACATGCATAATAAGACCAAATAAATAGGCCATTAATCCATCCAACCAATATGCCATATAGGCACCTCAATCGCAATCAAGCAAATATACCTAAAGTTATGCATAATTGGCCATAACTCATCTATACACGTCTAGCTCAATTCCATATCAAAACATACCATAATTGAGCAGATTGCAAATATACCATCACTGTAACATCCCAAACCCGGCCTATGCGTTAAGGCTAGATTTGACATGTCACACAAAATAAATATACATTGATTCCTTTTTAAGTAAAAC
The DNA here is from genome assembly GCA_025698515.1 of Gossypium sturtianum. NCBI lineage: Eukaryota > Viridiplantae > Streptophyta > Magnoliopsida > Malvales > Malvaceae > Gossypium > Gossypium sturtianum. Next base: position 38,083,919 of record CM046950.1, read on the forward strand.
AGATTTCAAAATTTTGACGAAGTATTTATTGAGTAAAAGATTTGATTGATAAATCGACAATTTGAGATGTAAGATCTTATAAATCGTAATTTTGAAAATATTGTTAACAGTTCGAGAAAATTTCAAAAGAAATTAAAAATATTTTTCGAAAAGAATTGATGAAAATCTTAAGAGTAATTTTTCGAGTAAAAAAAATATGAAAATTATTATGAAATCCTTTTTATATATTCATTTTTGAATAAAACGTTTATTTAAGTTTGAATAAAAAAAATATAATCCCAAATTTGAAATACTTAAAGCAGTATATGAATTCATCCAACAATAAACAAAACAAAAATTAATCTAGAGGCCTTATTACAACCTTAATTCAAAATAGCAAAGTAATTAAAAGTATTAAAAGAAATCCAAATTCCAAATTTAACCGTTTTTAAGTATGGCCTCCACCAAGACATCCACGACCCAAGTCTCCATCATTGATCATTACCGAAAGGATAAGGAAAACGGGGTGAGTTACTAGAACTCAATGTGTAACCCACTTACCGTTGTCCACTTTGGCAAAAATCCATTAAGCCATTATTTGGGCGAAGCCCATTCATAATAATAAAAATGTATCGAATATAATATGCATATGAAATGCAATTCCCAAGCCAAACCTAGTTTTCCATCCGCTACACACCACCCGTACCAACCAACACACCTGTGGGTGATCTTTAGTCAACCCACCCCGCCAACACACCAAACGTAGGCATTAAGCCATTTATATCAAATTTGTGGACAAGCCACCAGATTAACAGAATTTACATGGCGTTGCCATTTTTCAGATTTGTGACAGAGCCACCAGATTTATGTAGCAGAGCTACCAGAACTTCTCTTCATCATTATCCCATCCCATGCAAAACATGTATATAATGCATAACAATTCACAACAATGTATTCAAATATTTCTTACAAAAATTTATGGCCCATTATAACAATTTATCAAATTGGCCCATTAAGCGAGAATATCATCTTGGCCCATTTCATAATTTTCAGATCGGCCCATATAACAAAATATATATTGTTTTGGCCCACATAGCAAAATATATCGTTTTGGCCCACATAGCAAAATATATCATTTTGGCCCACATAGCAAAATATATCGATTTTATCAATTTTATCATATGAGATCTAAGCCAATTTTTCCCAGTTTTACTCTAATACGATTTTAATCAAACAGTTTATTATCGATATGACATCAATCTCCAACCCACAGAAAACGGTGTGAGATTACACACCTGATTACGGTAAGCACTACGCACTCTCGATCGTCGACACCTAAAATTTTATAACGCCCGATTAGTCAACGTACGCGATTTAATAAATCTACTTTAAAACAAACGATCTAAAATTTCACCCTCGAGATCGTGAACAACTACGATTTATCAATTTTCCTCGGTTGACGGTCCACAACCCGGTGGGAAATCTCGAATCGCTGACGCCTCAAAATTGTGAACGACCTCGAATAATTGATTCTCGCCGGATAAGGGTCCACAACCCGGTCGAAAATCTCGAATCGCCGAAATAGCCCTTCACTTGAATTTAGGAATAGGGATCGTTAATCCGCTCCTTTTGAGATCTCCAATCGACTTCCCATTCGAATCAGTACCATAAGTCACCATTCGGTTAGATCTTAAACAGTCGGTATTACGATAAAATATGGACTATCGAAATGGTGAAGATCGGCTTACCACTAATTTTCGAGTGACCAATGATTTGGTAGATTGAGCAATTTAACCCCTATAAATAATATCGGTTAATCAACACCATCTTATCGAACAAAGAATGATTTATAGAATCCTTGAATAACACTTACCTTAAAGATTTTAGAACCGACTTCTAGCGATAATGCGATGACTTCGGAAGAATGAAGGTTCGGCCTTCCACTATATCACTACGAAGAAGAAAGGGATCTTGTCTAAGAGAAATAAGTGATGATTTCGGTCAAAAGACCCTCCCAAGCCAACATATGGATTCGGCAATAGAAAGAAGAAAATAAAAAGAATTGAAAAGAGTACTTACCGATTGTTCAAGGGTGAGTGACAACTCGAATGAAAAAGGAAGATCAATGAAAGAATGGAAGGTTCGGCTATAGAGAAATAGTGGACTCAATATTCGGCTATGGTGAAAAATATTAGAGTGGAAGTGATGCTTGAAGGATTTTGCGAAAAGAAAAGAAGAAGAAGAATGATGGATTAGTTTCGATTTTCAAGAATGATGTGTGAACAAAGAAATGGTCTCAAAGTTTGTATCCATTCGGCAAGAAGAAAGAAAGAAATGGAATATGCCTCCCTAAGGTTGTGTAGGTTCGGCAAGGAGGAGAAAGGAGTTTGGAGAGAAAAGAGAAATGATACCAAAGTTGCCAATAGGGAATTGGCCAAAAGAACCAAAATTTTACCAATTGCCAATGACCAAATTCGGCTAGGAGGATAGGAGTTTTGAGAAAAAGACACAATTGATGATATTGGTATTTTGACCAAGACTAACACTTTAGTCTCACCAAAACATCAAGCACAAAATTCGGCTATCACCCTAGCCCCAAATCGTCCACATTCATCCCCCCTAGGATAAAAGTTTGGCCACCCAAACTTTCCAAAACACTATCCACGAAATAAGCCTCTTGTTCCCCTTACTTACCTATTTCTTTTGATTCCTTTCCCCAACCTCAACCTTGCCTTATTCTTTTAGCCACCTTACCAAAAATAAAGAAGTCCACCTTACCATAAATACTCCTTGGCCGACACTTTATGGAAGGAATGCAAAAATAAAAGTCAAAATGCACACAAAGGGATTCGAACTTCTTCCCTCAAGGTACTTTATGTGGCGCCATATCCCCTTTTACCAAATGCTCATTTATGCTAGTTATTTACTCATTTATTTCCATATGCTTTAAGGTCACTTACTCCATCTCCTTAAAGTACTAAATGCCAAAAATTTTCACTAGGTCCAAATGAACCCCCGAGTCTTATCAGGACCTCCTAAACATAAAAAATTAATAATTTAACTAGCTTAACACCAAAAACAATGCAACACATAAAATTCCAAATTTTAGGATGTTACAATCTACCCCCCTTAAAGAAAATTTCGTCCTCGAAATTTACCTGATTAAAAGAGGTCAGGATATTGCTGCCGAATCACGTCCTCAGGCTCCCATGTAGCTTCCTTCGATACGTGATTGCGCCATAAAACTTTGACTAACGGCACAGTCTTCCTTCTCAATACCTTAACGTCCCGATCTAGAATTTGCACTGGTTCCTCCTCGAACGACAAATTAGGTCTTATCTCAATTTCTTCTACCGATACTATATGAGACGGATCCGATCGGTAACGCCTTAACATTGAGACATGAAATACACTATGTATCTGACTCAACTCCGGAGGTAACTCAAGCTGATAAGCCACTGGCCCAACACGCTTCAACACAGGGTACGGTCCGATGAACCTAGGGCTCAACTTGCCCTTCCTTCCAAATTTGAAGATCTTCTTCCAAGGTGAGACCTTTAGAAAGACTTGATCTCCCTCCGCAAACTCAATATCCTTACGCTTCAGATCCGCATACGATTTTTGTCTATCCGAAGCTTCCTTTAACCGTGCCCGAATTACCTTTACCTTTTCCTCCTTCTCTGATATCAACTCTGGACCCAGTAACTGTCGCTCCCCCAATTCAGTCCAACAAGTAGGAGTACGACACTTACGACCATACAATGCCTCGTAAGGTGCCATCCGAATACTGGATTGATAGCTATTGTTATAAGCAAACTCTGCCAATGGTAGGAAATCCTACCAACTACCCCTGAAGTCAATCACACAGCCCCTTAACATGTCTTCCAGAATCTGGATTACTCTCTCCGACTGACCATCTGACTGAGGATGAAATGCCGTTCTGAAATTAAGCTTGGTTCCCAAAGCTTCATGTAAGGCTTTCCAAAACCGTGATGTAAACCTAGGGTCCCTGTCCGAAATAATAGACACTGGTACCCCATGTAACCTCACAATCTCTGCTACGTACAACTTGGACAACTTCTGCAATGAGTAATCCGTACAAACAGGTAGAAAATGGGCAGTCTTCGTCAATCGATCCACTATTACCCAAACGGAATGTTTCTTAGTAGGCGATAAGGGTAGCCCACTAACGAAGTCCATCGTTATCCGTTCCCATTTCCATAAGGGAATCTTCACCGGTTGTAGCAATCCCGACGGCAATTGATGTTCTGCCTTCACTTACTGACATGTTAAGCACCTACTCACAAATTCGGTAACCTCCCGTTTAACCACGCCACCAATACTGCTCACGGAGGTCTCGATACATTTTATTTCCCCCGGGGTGCATAGCATATGGGCTACTATGCGCCTCTCGCAGAATCATTTGTCTCAATTCTGAATCTTTGGGCATACAAATTCTTTCGCGGAAACACAATACTCCATCATTATTCATTCCAAAATCCCCTTTCACACCACTTTCCACTAGCTGAAATAAGGAACCCAACTTTTCATCTGATAACTGCTTTTCCTTAATCTGACCTACCCACGCAGGCTTCACCTGAAGTTCGGCTAACAAACTACCATCTTCATACAAGCTGAGATGAGCGAACATCGCTCTCAAATTCGATATCACCTTACGACTCAACGTGTCTGCCACCACGTTAGCCTTTCCGAGATGATACTCGATTGAGAAGTCATAATCCTTCAACAGTTCTATCCACCTCCGCTGTCTTAAGTTCAACTCCTTTTGGGTAAGGAGGGACTTTAGACTCTTATGATCCGTATAAATGATCGACTTCTCACCGTATAGATAGTGTCTCCAAATCTTTAAAGTAAACACCACTGCAGCCAACTCCAAATCATGAGTGGGATAATTCACTTCATGCGGCCTTAACTGACGAGATGCATAAGCCACCACTTTTCCACCTTGCATCAACACACATCCCAAACCCGTGTGTGGCGCATCGCAGTAAACAATAAACTCTTTTCCGACCAAATTAGGTTGAATCGATCTTGGCGCTTGGTCGAATCTTCTTCAATTTCTCGAAACTTTCTTGCTGCTGATCTGACCACACAAATGGTACTCCCTTGCGCAACAGTTTAGTTAGGGGTGCAGTAATAAACGAGAACCCCTCAACAAAACGCCGATAATAACCAGCCAACCCTAAGAAACTCTGAATTTTGGCCATTGACTTTGGTGGTTTCCAATCCAACACAGCCTCTACTTTCCGGGGATAAACTCTAATTCCTTCGGCCGACACAACATGTCCCAAGAAGGTCACTTCCTTCAGTCAAAATTCACACTTACTGAATTTGGCATAAAGTTGCTTTTCCCGCAATATTTGCAATACTATTCGCAGATGTGAATCATGCTCTTCTTCATTCTTCGAGTAAACCAAGATGTCATCTATGAACACCACCACAAACCGATCTAAATAGGGTTGGAAGACCCGATTCATCATGTCCATAAATGCAGCTGGTGCATTGGTCAACCCAAACGGCATCACCAAGAACTCATAGTGTCCATAACGAGTTCGAAACGTCGTCTTATGAATATCCGCCTCCTTGACCTTAAGCTGGTGATAACCCGATCTCAAATCTATCTTCGAGAAAACCGAAGCTCCTCGTAATTGGTCAAACAGATCATCAATTCTCGGTAACGGATACCTATTCTTGATCGTCAATTTATTCAACTGCCTATAATCGATGCACATACGCATCGACCCATCCTTCTTCTTGACGAACAAGACCGGTGCTCCCCACGGTGACACACTCAGTCGAATGAATCCCCGATCCAACAACTCCTGAATTTGAGCTTTAAGCTCCGCCAACTCTTTCGGCGCCTTTCTATATGGAGCAATGGACACCGGAGCCGTTCCTGGCAATAATTCAATGCCAAACTCTACCTCCCGATCCGGAGGCAATCCAGAAAGTTCTTCGGGAAAAACGTTCGAAAACTCCTTCACCGTTCTAACACCTTCCACCGACAATTCCTTGGCATCCAACGCACTGATGAAGGCTAGGAATGCTCTACACCCTTTTCGCACCAACCTTTCTACCTTTAAAGCAAATACCACATTCGATAGATAATTTTTCCTTTCACCTATCATCACCATTTCTTTATCTTCTAAATTTCTTATTGTCATCTGCTTTGCAGCACAATCCAAGTTCGTACAGTGTTTCACCAACCAGTTTATGCCCAAAATAAAGTCGAACTCACTGAAAGGTAGTTCCATCAAGTCCGCCAAAAATGTTTCTCCTTGTACTTCTAAGGGTACATCTCTAAACAATTTATTTACTATCACAGACTATCCTAAAGGACTAATTACCGTCATCTCTCTAGAAGAAATCTCAAATCTAATGTTCAGGTTTCCAGATACAGCACTAGCAATATACGAATGGGTGGATCCGATATCTATCAAAGCAGTAATAGGTACATCAGATATGAAGAACGTACCGGTTATCACGTCAGGTGCATCGCCATCCTCTCGGCGTCTGACCGCATAAACCAGCCCTGGCTGTCTCGCCTCCGCCTTACCCTGGAAACCAGTACCTCTACTCGGTGCACCCTGACCTCGTCCTCCGCCATTACCACCTCGACCTAGCCCACGGCCTCTCGGTGGCTGCTGAGCACCTCTAGCTGGCTGTGCATCATAGTTACGAGCTTCCTGAGTCGGAGCAGTCCGTCGAGGACAATTCTTAAGCTGGTGGTCCTTAGAACCACATTTGAAACAACCAATGGTTCTCTTCTAGCATTCACCCGGGTGTCGTTTTCCACAGTCAGCACATGGTTGTATCTGATTGGTAGCAGCTGGTGCTCTAGCTTGAGCTGGCTCATCATTCCTAGGCCTCTTTTGAAACCTTCTAGCAGGACCCGAGTACTTAAAGTCCCTCTTGCTCTTACCTCCATCTCTTTCTCGATTTTGCCACTCCGAGTTCTTAGCCTCCTCAGCTATCTTGGCTTTCTCCACAAGTGTGGCAAAATTCCTTTCTTGTTGTGGGGCTATCAATACCCGCAACTCATCACTCAACCCATCCTCGAAACGCACGCAGCGTTCATAGTCAGTTGGCACAATACCTCAGGCATAACGACTCAGACGCAGAAATTTCACTTCGTAAGCTGCCACGGTCTTACTTCCTTGAACCAGATTAAAGAATTCCTTCCTTCGGGCATCTACATAGCTAGCCCCAACATACTTTCCTTGAAATGAAGTTTTGAAGAAATCCCAAGTAACGAGATCAGCTTGAGTGCCCTCCCGAACAGTAAGCCACCATTGATACGCCTCGTCTCTCAACAAGGACACGCCTCCTCTCGCCGCTTCTGGGTGGTGCACTCCAAGTCATCCATGATCCGTTCCACTGCCTCGAGCCAATACTCTGCTACATTTGGGGCTACACCCGAGACACCCCTAAAAACCTCGGCACCACTTGATCTAAGTCGTTCCGAAATTGATCCACGAGCTGCTAGCCCAGTTCTAGCCCCAGCAACCCTTTCTAAGACTCGCAACATTGCTTGGGACAAGGCAATGTCCTCCCTCATACGGTCATGTGATCCAGTTTTAGTCCCGGGTGACGCAGGTGCGTCCATTTCCGGCATATGTCCCGACGCTTTAGACGCAACCCTAGCATCTCGGCCTTTACCACGACCACGTCTATCGCGTCCACGTCCTCTAGCGCTCATATTGACTAATTCGATTTAATCTGATTAAAATTCTTATGAATCAGTAGACTATTTCAATATTTATTAAACAATATTTTATGAGGTATAAGAAGTAAAGTCGTTTTCGTAAACGCATCCTATAGTCTCAATCTCTATAGTTTCAACATCTAAAACTAAAAGTTCTAGAGTGTTCATATAGTCATATCACAATAATCATAATCATACAATAACATACACTGACTTGACTTGGTGCCGGATACCCGTGGTGCCATACTTCCTTTAAAACATATGTCAAAAATTTAAAGTAGCTTTTAAAAATATTTTTGAACCCAAACCACAGCCGAGTTTTGAACCGGGCTCTGATACCATAAAATGAAACATCCCAAACCCGGCCTATGCGTTAAGGTTAGATTTGACATGTCACACAAAATAAATATACATTGATTCCTTTTTAAGTAAAACAGATTTCAAAATTTTGACGAAGTATTTATTGAGTAAAAGATTTGATTGATAAATCGACAATTTGAGATGTAAGATCTTATAAATCGTAATTTTGAAAATATTGTTAACAGTTCGAGAAAATTTCAAAATAAATTAAAAATATTTTTCGAAAAGAATTGATGAAAATCTTAAGAGTAATTTTTCGAGTAAAAAAAATATGAAAATTATTATGAAATCCTTTTTATATATTCATTTTTGAATAAAACGTTTATTTAAGTTTGAATAAAAAAAATATAATCCCAAATTTGAAATACTTAAAGCAGTATATGAATTCATCCAACAATAAGCAAAACAAAAATTAATCCAGAGGCCTTATTACAACCTTAATTCAAAATAGCAAAGTAATTAAAAGTATTAAAAGCAATCCAAATTCCAAATTTAACCGTTTTTAAGTATGGCCTCCACCAAGACATCTACGACCCAAGTCTCCATCATTGATCATTACCTGAAAAGGGATAAGGAAAACAGGGGTGAGTTACTAGAACTCAATGTGTAACCCACTTACCGTTGTCCACTGGGCAAAAATCCATTAAGCCATTATTTGGGCCGAAGCCCATTCATAATAATAAAAATGTATCGAATATAATATGCATATGAAATGCAATTCCCAAACCAAACCTAGTTTTCCATCCGCTACACACCACCCGTACCAACCAACACACCTGTAGGTGATCTTTAGTCAACCCACCCCGCCAACACACCAAACGTAGGCATTAAGCCATTTATATCAAATTTGTGGACAAGCCACCAGATTAACAGAATTTACATGGCATTGCCATTTTTCAGATTTGTGACAGAGCCACCAGATTTATGTAGTAGAGCTACCAGAACTTCTCTTCATCATTATCCCATCCCATGCAAAACATGTATATAATGCATAACAATTCACAACAATGTATTCAAATATTTCTTACAAAAATTTATGGCCCATTATAACAATTTATCAAATTGGCCCATTAAGCAGAATATCATCTTGGCCCATTTCGCAAATTTTCAGATCAGCCCATATAACAAAATATATATCGTTTTGGCCCACATAGCAAAATATATCGATTTTATCAATTTTATCATATGAGATCTAAGCCAATTTTTCCCGGTTTTACTCTAATACGATTTTAATCAAACAGTTTATTATCGATATGACATCAATCTCCAACCGACAGAAAACGGTGTGAGATTACACACCTGATTACGGTAAGCACTACGCTCTCTCGATCGTCGAAACCTAAAATTTTATAACGCCCGATTAGTCAATGTACGCGATTTAATAAATCTACTTTGAAACAAACGATCTAAAATTTTACCCTCGGGATCGTGAACAACTACGATTTGTCGGTTTTCCCCGGTTGACGGTCCACAACCCGGTGGGAAATCTCGAATCGCTAACGCCTCAAAATTGTGAATGACCTCGAATAATTGATTCTCCCCGGATAAGGGTCCACAACCCGGTGGAAAGTCTCGAATCGCCGAAACAGCCCTTTACTTGAATTTAGGAGTAGGGATCGTTAATCCGCTCCTTTTGAGATCTCCACTCGACTTCCCATTCGAATCGGTACCACAAGTCGCCATTTGGTTAGATCTTAAACAGTCGGTATTACGATAAAATATGGACTATCGAAATGGTGAAGATCGGCTTACCACTAATTTCTGAGTGACCAATGATTTGGTAGATTGAGCAATTTAACCCCTATAAATAATATCGATTAATCAACACCATCTTATTGAATAAAGAATGATTTATAGAATCCTTGAATAACACTTACCTTAAAGATTTTAGAACCGACTTCTAGCGATAATGCGATGACTTCGGAAGAATGAAGGTTCGGCCTTCCACTATATCACTACGAAGAAGAAAGGGATCTTGTCTAAGAGAAATAAGTGATGATTTCGGTCAAAAGACCCTCCGAAGCCAACATATGGATTCGGCAATAGAAAGAAGAAAATAAAAAGAATTGAAAAGAGTACTTACCGATTGTTCAAGGGTGAGTGACAACTCGAATGAAAAAGGAAGATCAATGAAAGAATGGAAGGTTCGGCTATAGAGAAATAGTGGACTCAATATTCGGCTATGGTGAAAAATATTAGAGTGGAAGTGATGCTTGAAGGATTTTGCGAAAAGAAAAGAAGAAGAGGAATGATGGATTAGTTTCAGTTTTCAAGAATGATGTGTGAACAAAGAAATGGTCTCAAAGTTTGTATCCATTCTAAGAAGAAGAAAAAGAAATGGAATATGTCTCCTCAAGGTTGTGTAGGTTCGGCAAGGAGGAGAAAGGAGTTTGGAGAGAAAAGAGAAATGACACCAAAGTTGCCAATAGGGAATTGGCCAAAAGAACCAAAATTTTACCAATTGCCAATGACCAAATTCGGCTAGGAGGATAGGAGTTTTGAGAAAAAGACACAATTGATGATATTGGTATTTTGACCAAGACTAACACTTTAGTCTCACCAAAACATCAAGTACAAAATTTGGCTATCACCCTAGCCCCAAACCGTCCACATTCATCCCCCCTAGGATAAAAGTTTGGCCACCCAAGCTTTCCAAAACACTATCCACGAAATAAGCCTCTTGTTCCCCTTACTTACCTATTTCTTTTGATTCCTTTCCCCAACCTCAACCTTGCCTTATTCTTTTAGCCACCTTACCAAAAATAAAGAAGACCACCTTACCATAAATACTCCTTGGCCGACACTTTAAGGAATGCAAAAATAAAAGTCAAAATCCACACAAAGGGATTCGAACTTCTTCCCTCAAGGTACTTCATGTGGCGCCATATCCCCTTTTACCAAATGCTCATTTATGCTAGTTATTTACTCATTTATTTCCATATGCTTTAAGGTCACTTACTCCATCTCCTTAAAGTACTAAATGCCAAAAATTTTCACTAGGTCCAAATGAACCCCGAGTCTTCTCAGGACCTCCTAAACATACACAATTAATAATTTAACTAGCTTAACACAAAAAATAATGCAACACATAAAATTCCAAATTTTAGGATGTTACAATCACTTACCATTTTAGTCATAAAATCATGCATCAACTTGACCATGTTAAAACTAACCACAAGTATCAAAAGTACCAAAAGTACCACAAATTCAAAGCAACATTTACATGCCATAAATATCAACTAGCCATTAAACATGTAACACCCCTAACCCGTATCCATCGCCGAAATAGGGTTAAGAGGCGTAACCGGACGAACGGAGACTTTTACGGACATTTCATAATATAACTCAACCAATTCGATCAAAGTGTCCCTTAAATAGGTTAACAAGACCTTGAGCATGCTTTAGAATAGGGTCGGGACTAAACCGAACACATACAGAAATTCTCAAAAATTTAAATTTTTTTCTAAGTTACAGAGGTCACACGCCCGTGTGGGCAGGCCGTGTGCCTCCCACGGCCTCAGACATGCCCATGTGTCTAAGCCGTGTTAAAACAGGGCATACTAACTAACTTGTCCACACGGCATGGACACGCCCGTGTGCCTCTCCCGTGGTCGATCCTGACTTCACCACACGCCCGTGTGTCCAGCCTGTGGTCGATCCTGACTTGTTTTGAATTTCAACCACGAGGGACACGGTCGAGCCACACGCCCGTGTGCTCAACCGTGTGGGCAATTATAGGCCATTTTCAAGGCCAAATTGCCACCCACACAAGGGTCATCCCTACAAGCTCAAATAATCAATATCCCATACACAATTGGCAACCAAAATCATGTCAAATGTTCAACTTTTCATTCCGTATAATCACATTTCGAATTATGCCAACTTGTATGCCAAATAGCACATCTAAATCACATGTAAAACCAAGCATAATTCATCCACAATTTCACCAATTCACTAAGGCATCAATTCATCAATAAGCTTACCATTCATAAGACCATTTCATTGCCATCAAGCCATACCAAAACATGCATCATATACCATAAACACTTATTCATATTACCAACATTTATCTAGCCACATCGCATGGCTAATTACACATCTCAAACATGTTCCAAACATCTAGCCTATACATGCCATATTTAGCTATTTACACATTCAAAAGTACCAAAGTTGAGTTAGATAGTGTGGTGATGATCCTTGACGGTCCCTGAGCCTCTCGTAGCTTTAACGATCTATAAAACAGAACAAACACACACAAAGTAAGCTTTCAAAAGCTTAGTAAGCCATATACAAATAAACTTAGCATAAAATGCACGTAACCATATTGATACATTGACATTAATGTTTCTCAATGGATATTCATCACATATTCTTTGGCTCATTTACTTAGCCATAGCATGCCACATTCTTCAACTCAAATATCACATATACACATAGCTCATTCAAGCATATATTCACATATTATCTCATCATTTCTATACACATTTTCACATTAGCAAGTTCATATAGACACTTACCTTTCATACACACATAGTGTACTTTTCAAACGTACCTGAAACGGATATACAACTCACATAGTTGTTCATTTCTCGGACTTGCCCGTTGAACCATTCGGAATCAAATAGGATACTTGAAATGCTCGGAATAGTCGTACAATGCCAACGTCCCAGACGAGGTCTTACATGTACTCAAATATCGATGCCACTGTCCCAGACAGGGTCTTACACGAATCAATACGATGCCAATGTCCCAGACATGGTCTTACACGTAAATCTCAAATCGATGCCAACGTCCCAGACGTGGTCTTACACGAAATCTCGAATAAATGCCAACGTCCCAGACGTGGTCTTACATGATATCACATTTCGGACACCTATGTCATGACATATGCTATCCTATCTATTCCTAGGTTCATACGGGACTTCTCAGACTTTAACAACTTGTCGATATATACGTATACTTGGATTTCCCATACATTCCATCTCAATGGATATTCATAGCAATTCAAGTCTCATATATACACAAATAATTCAATTCAAATACATTTATTTGTATATCGACTTACCTCAGATTCGGATATTTGATCGGATTCGGTTATTCGACAACTTTTGACTTTCCACAATCTAAGTCCGTTTTCTTCGGTTCTTGATCTATACATATTCAAATTTAACCCATTTATTCAATAACTCATTCAATTCAATCCAAGAACACATATTTAGGGCAATTTACAAATTAGCCCTCATATTTTCACATTTGGACATTTTAGTCCCTATTTCACAAAATCACAAAATATACAAAATCTCATAATACCCATGCATAGCCGAATTTTACTCATGCTCATATGAGTCCATACATTTCATTTATTTCACAATTTAGTCCTTCAAAATATTATTTTCTCAATTTAATCCAAAATACTCAAAATCATCAAAACTCCAAAGACAAACTATGTTATTCTATCACATATAATTCATATTTCACCATCAAACATCCAAAAACTCACATGTTCATCAATTTTACCTAGGGATTCATATAAACCCATACAAACCATCATTTCACAATTTTACCATGATATTTTACTACTTTTACAAATAAGTCCCTAAATGATAATTTCATCAAAAATCACTTTACAAAACTTGTTTATTTAACAACAAAGACTCATAATCTTTCATTAAACTTCAAGAATCATACAAACATGTTCATGAAAAAACCCTAATCCTTTAATAGTTTTGCAAATTAGTCTCTGGGCTAGCTAGATTAAGCTACAACGACTTCAAAAACATAAAAATCATTAAAAATGGAATCAAAATCACTTACATACAAGTAAATCAACTTGGCCGAATGAGGAACCCTAACTTTGGCTATTCTATTTACCATATAAATCCCTTTATAATTAAATTTCATAGCTAATAGATACCTTTAACTAATAGAAATATACTTTTGCACTTTTTACGATTTAGTCATTTTTCTCCTATTAAGCATGCAAACATCAAAATTTCTTAACGAAATTTTTATACGACCTTACTAACATTCCGCAGACAGTAAAATAATAATAAAATAAATATTTACTCGTCGAAATGTGGTCCTGAAATTACTGTTCCAATTTCACTGAAAATAAGCTGTTACAATTTAGGGATAAAATGAAGTTTTAGTTGAAATAGTAAATATATTGAAAATGATGGTGCTTTGAGTTCAAATTTCATTAAACGCAATTTTTTAAATTTCACATGACTTGAAATGACAAAATATCCGATTGAAGGGTTACAACATAAACACTTTAAATATAATATAGATAAAAAAAATTAAGGACTAATTACGCAACCACCAATTGAAACCCGGAGTTTGTGCGTTAATTTCATTGACAATGGTTAGGGTCCTTCTGTTGTAACCTATGATGACTTGGTATAAAATGAGTCGGCTTGAGGAAAACGAATCACCCGTGTCGAGAAAAATGATCCAATTGCCACCCTCACGAGGACGTCGAACCCTTTGAAGATGTCAAGAGTGGTTCCATAAGCGTAGCCTAAACTTATTATGCCGAAAACAAGGAAACGCAAGCCGCAAAAGGGGAGAGGAGGGAATGCAACATCAATCCACCGAACCCACCGTATCAAAAGTACTTTTCTTTACATCTAAAAAGTTAATTTCTACTCCGTCTGCTCTTCTCATTACCGCGCAAATTCTATATTCTCATTTACAGTATATATTTATATGATTTGATGCGTTTATATTGATACATCGTTAATGTCAAAATTTATACATTGAAAATAAATTGAGATAATTAATTTTTTTAACTCGGGATTTTAAATAATTGAAGTGTATAAATAGACTAAAATATCAATAAATGTCTTTTTTTTTTAATTACGAAAAAAAATCGAATTTTTGAAAATTTACGTGAATGAGTTGGAAGCACTTTCTGCGTATCACCAATAAAAGTGCTTTCAGTCAAGCTTTTTTCCACATCAGCACTAAAAGTAAAAGCACCAAATTTTGTTTGGTGCCACCTATTAATGTGAAAATAAAACTTACAAAACATGCATTTATATACACCCAAAGTCTCATTTCTCTTGTTTTTTTAAAGTAATGTGGGAATGAGATATGTGTATATATAGACTCATGAATATGTTTGCAGCTTGTTCCTAGATAATATGAGATTGCTTTCTCTTTTAACTAACAACATAAGATTAAAAGCTACACTATATTCTATAAATTTTTTTATTTTCATTTCCTGCAATTCCAAAGACGGGTTGCCGAAATTATAAGCTAAAGAAATTAACAATAGCAAGCAAATCATTTATGCTTTGTTTAATACTAAAATATGACTCTACGATCCAAAAATATTAGATTAAAGTTTTGTGCATAATACCGTATTAGTTTATATAACGTATAAGCCATGTGTATTAGTTTTAAGAAAATAAATTTAAAGTTAAAACTAAATCTCTATATCAAATTATTGAACAACAAAATGATGTGAATACAATATTAACACATGTGTTAATGTCTATATAAATGAATTACTAATACTAATGCGTAGAATATATAAAAAATTATAATACTCTGAACAAATAAAAAATAATATTATGATTTGGCATCATGAATAAAATTGTAATGAATTTCAACACATCACTTTAAACAAAATTTTATTCAAAATAAATCATAATAACATATTATGTCAAATATAATTATTCAAAATAAATCATAATAACAAATTATGTCAAATATAAATACAGCTATCAACATGTAAAAATTTTCTAAAAAAAAAAACTAAAACATAAAAGGAAAACATTTGTTACATAATAATTAAAAATTTTAAACTCTATAAGTAAAAAAATTATAAAATATACTGTAACATTTAATCTTATGTTGTTAGTTAAAAGAGGAAGCAATTCTACAATGTCTAGGAAAAAGCTGCAAACCTATTCATGAGTCTATATATACACATATCTCATATCCCACATTGCTTAAGAAAACAAGAGAAATGAAACTTTGGGGCTATATAAATGTCTGTTTTGTAAGTTTTATTTCTACGTTAATAAGTGGCAAAAAAAAAAAAAATTAGTGCTACCACTTTTAGTGTTGATGTGGTAAAATGCGCTTTCAGTTGGAAGCGTTTTATCAAAATTTACTCATTCGTGTAAATTTTTAAAAAATCAACTTATTTCTTTAATTTTAAAAAAATTGGCGTGTAAATATATACCCTTACCAGGCATTAAAATAAAAGTCCTAAGTTAATTATAAATATCTGCGTTTACGGTTAGTATATAAATCAATACATAATAATAATTATTTTTTAAATTATAAAAATTTCAAATATTTAATAATTAATTTAACTTTAACTAACCGAATAATCCGAATAAATTTGCAAGGGGATCAAAGACACTACAATCAATGAAACAGGAATGTATTATCTGATCTCCTGAAATTTGAACCTTACCGAGCAAAGGCGTCCATATCATATTACACAAATTACACAATTCACCGTTTATATATAAATTTATTCGGAAGGCCACTACTGGAGGGCTAGAAGGTAAGCCCGTGAAAGCTAAGCTTCATTTCATCCAACTTTATTGGGAGAAAATCTCATTCGACCTGCAGGCATGATTAATTTCTATCAGATGAGAAATGATTCAGCGAAATAATCCAACTGCAGTTGATCTTCGTCTGTCCTCAAAAGCTGCAGATACTCTTCGTAAAGCTTCTCTAGAGAATTCTCGACTTCACTTGCTGGTAAGCCAGAGTGGCACTCCAAATCTGAAAGCAGCCCAGTCCCGTTTTCACCATCGTTGACATATTCTGACCAAGGGCATTGTATAGCTTCGGTATCTAAAGCCCCTTCCCCTCGTTGGCTCGAAGACACTGTGCTAAACCTAGTACATTGGTCGAAGCTGTCGTTTCTGGGTAAAAAACTGTAGTTATCCTACTGGGTTTTGGGTATCACTGCAGGCTCATGTGTTGCATTTGCCTTCTTCGGATTCTGCTTGTTATTGCTGCTTCTGTTGTTGTTTTTCTTCTTCACTTGTTGAACTACTGGCTTTGGTAGTGTCTGGTGGGTATTGGGGTCGATTCCTTGGCTTAGGAGTCTTTTGCTCAGATGGGTGTTCCAGTAGTTTTTAATCTCGTTATCGGTTCGACCCGGGAGCCTACCGGCAATGAGAGACCAACGATTGCCGAGAAGAGAATTTAATCTGATGATGAGATCGTCTTCATCTGGGGATATATTCCCTCTTTTAATATCTGGTCTTAGATGGTTCATACATCTCAGCCTGCAACTCTTTCCACACCTAAGTAGCCCTGCAAGTTCCACAGATTTGGCAAGAAAAAAGAAAGCATTTTAGTTTCAGACGAAGTACTAGTGCCTTGTGGATTTGTGAAAATTGAGGAATTTAGCTACCAGCTTTCATGGGAAGTGATCTCCAGTGACCTTCATCATGAGCTTGAATGTAGTTGACAAGCAATGTGTCTTCCCTTGAAGTCCATGGACCTTTATGCAACCCAACTTTTGAACAACATGGAGGCCTACCCATCACTCCCTCTCTTTCTCAAATACTTATCAAGCATTGAAACAATTGGGAGACATAAGAAAGAGAGAGAGAGAGAGAGTTTAAAGACCAGGAGTCCCAAAAGCTTGGGGGTTCTGTCTTATAAAACCGTTAAAAGTAATATGGGTTAATTCCATCACATGTCCACAATTATAGCCCAAATTTTAAATTAGTCTCCAAACTTAAAAAATATTTTATTTTAGTCATTAAATTATTAGTATCGTATTTATCATGTACTTTCATAAATTAGCTATCAACTTGGATATTAAATGTTAGCTTAGATTGATGGGGAACATTAATAAAATAGGTTGGGTGATATGGTAAGATACGTTGCACTCCCAACAGAGATGTAACACCACTCACCCGATCCGGTCAACGAACTCAAGCTTAGGGATGCTACAGTAAAATACAGGAACATTCACATGCAAAGATTAGCAAGAAATTTCGTTTTAAAATTGTTAAAACATTTCTAAACACATTTAAAAGCAATCATCAATAGATTAAAGCATGTTTAAGATTCCATTGGAAAAAAAATCTAAAACATAAGTGCCAAGATTATCTGCCAAAATAGGTTTTGCCAAATGACTATCTGCCAAAGATGATATACAAGTTAGTTTGCCAATTTTTCTCGCATATACTTCGCAAGCCATGACCACTCGCTTCCGGACATGTCCGTCATGTTGGATCGCCTCTGGACTATATGTCATATCATCTTGATTTCATATAGTCCGCATATTAAATCAAGCTTGGATTATCCGACATGAATGCTCACACAATTACTATCCGCGGCTTTGAACGTACTTGTAATATCCATTTATAAACTTGTATTTATGAAGTCTGCCATGAAACCAAAAATAACTTCACACATTCAAGGCATGCATTCATTTCCATTCAAGCAATTACTTATTAATGCCATACACATGAATAAGCATCATCAACATATATATAAATACCCATAATTTATATCATCAACTATTCACATTCTCAAAATAGACTTGTATACGATATAAACTTATATACATGCCACTTGATTAAGTGTAAGCTTAAAAGTAAAATCTACCAAAATAGGAACTGGATAGTGTGAGTTGTGGATTGATCCGCCTGCCGAGTTCTACAAAATATAACTACAAGAACATGGAAATTAAACAGAGTAAACATTAAATGTGCTTAGTAAGTTCATAGGTTTCTAAACATAAAACTCACCTCACAAAACAATAGTATAACTAACTTAACTAAAACACATTTTTCCTTGACAATAAATTTCGCACGTACAAGGTGAGTGAATTACATTGAATCATGTAACATTTTTCAAGGCATTTTGTACCATTAAAACACAAGTCATTCTATCAAGCATTCCTCCATTTTTCAAGATATAAATATAAATATCACCATAAAATCAATGACACGCTTACTTTAGCTAGTCAACCCGACAAAAGTTTTTTTATGAACAGAATGGATATGTTGGTAACCAACTGATAACAAGCCAGTTTGCTCATAAGAGTTATTTCATCCGATAACACACCAGTTTGCTCATAAGAGCTATTCCATCCAATAGTACACCAGTTTGCTCATAAGAGCTGTAACTGGAAATCCGCAACAAATGTTGGACTCTAGTAACATTAAAGAACTTCCTTCATCTTCTTCACGTCTCTTTTATAACCTATACAACGCATAATAACCCTATTGGTATGCCAATTGTATTGTTTGTTCATTTGGGCTCCATAAACATATCTGAACATTCCTTTTTACCATTTAATACATTTCCCATCGCTTTTTGAAAAAGTCCCTTTATGGCCTGAAACAGTCACCAAGGCAGTGGTACAAGAGGTTTGATTCATTTATGACTACTTATGATTTCAAAAGAAGAAGCTTTGATAGTTGTGTTTATTTTAAGAAAAACAGTGATGGTTCATTTATATATCTACTCATTTATGTTGATGACATGTTGATAGCAGGCAAAGATAAAGGAGAGATAAGAAAGGTTAAAGCACAACTTAGTAAAGAATTTGAGACGAAAGATTTAGGAGCAACATAGAAGAAACTTGGGATGGAGATTCTCAAAGATAGAAAAGCATGTAAATTGTACCTAAGTCAGAAAGGGTACATTGAGAAAGTTCTTTGCAGGTTCAATATGCAGAGTGTCAAACCTGTTAGTACTATATTAGCAGCCCATTTCAGACTTTCATTTGCTTTGTCTCCGCAATCAGATGATGAGATTGACTACATGTCACGTGTTCCATATTCTAGTGCAGCCGGATCTCTCATGTATACTATGGTTTGCTCATGTCCAAATTTATCATATATAGTTAGTAGATGCATGGAAAATATCGGTAAAGAACACTGGAAAGTAGTTCAATAGATTTTCAGATACTTATGAGGTACTACTAATGTTTGCTTATAATTTGGAAAAACTAGAGATGAAGTCATTGGGTATGTTGATTTTGATTTTTCTAGAGACATTGATAAAAAAAGGTCTCTCATAAGGTATGTTTTTACTATTAGGGGTTGCGACAGTTGGAAAGCCACTTTGTAGACTATAGTTGCTTTGTCTACCACTGAAGCTGAGTATATGGCGATTACTGAGGCTTGTAAAGAAGCTATTTCGTTAAAGAGATTTTGATGAACTCAGAAAAGACCTCTAGATCAGTACAGTGCTTTGTGATAGTCATAGTGCCATCTTCCTTACGAAGGATCAAATGTTTCATGAGAGAACGAAGCACATTGATGTTCAGTATCATTTTATGCGAGATATTATTGCTAGTGGTGATATTGTTTTGAGCAAGGTTAGTACTCATGATAGTCTTGCGGATACGATGACTAAGTCACTTCCTATAACCAAGTTTGAGCATTGTTTGGACTTGGTTGGTGTTCATCGTTGAAGGATACCCCTTTAAGGGGTTTCGTGGAAGAGTTCGTGGTGACGAATTGTTCGTTGAGAATATGTGTAAAGGTGGAGATTATTAGAGTTGTGTGACCTGAATCCCATCACTTGGTAAAGAAATAAAATACCCCATTATGCATAATACTGGACTGGGGTTGCGATCAGGGGTACGGGGCCTGGAGGCCCTCGCGGTACGGACCATACAGCACAAGTAGAATCCGTATAGAATTACACTTCTTCTATTTGTCATTGATTAGAATAGGGTTTTTCAACCTTTAAATAGATGTAGCCAAAACTCCTCTTGTATCATTCAATTTTCAACATTAGTGAATTTCTCCTCTTCTGCCCGTGGTTTTTCCCTAAAAGGGTTTCCACGTAAAATCTATGTGTTTTATTTTTCCATTTCTTATTGCTTTGTGATCATTCTATTTCCATTATCGACGTCTATTATAACACCCACATTATGTGCCAGTTTGCTAACATTTTTTATATTCATTCAAACTCAAACATTTCATAATTAATACAACATTACCATATGAACTTACTTGGTATAGCAACAAAAGTAGAATATCAAAGATCAATCTGTGATATTTCATTTTCCTCTGTTATCTAATGGTTGATTTGGTTCTTGATCTATACATAAATACACTTCAATTTATCAATGGAAAACTTTAAAACATATGAATTTCAAAATCAAACATACAAGTTAACTAAATCGAGATACAACGATCTCAAAAATATAAAATTCATTAAGAATAGGCTTTGAAAACACTTATATGCAAAGCCAATTGTTCAAGAATGCTTAGAACTTTTTCTTCTTCTTCTTCTTTAATGAAGATGGTTTTGGTGGAGGAAGATGAGAACGAGACTCTTTTTCCATCCACTAAATATTTCTACTTAGATACTCAACACTAACTGTTCATTACAAGGCAAATATGGTTAATCACCACGTAACACCTTGACCAATTCTTATAAAATACATTTAACTAGGTAGTCAATAATTCTTATGATTTAGTCCTTACATCGACATTACTAATCGATTAACCAAATTACCAAATCAGGGATCAGTATAACACTATAATGCACTTGTAAATATTAATGAATAATATTTATTGACTCACTCATCACAATCATGGTCCCGAAACCACTATTTTTGACACTATTAAAAACTGGGTGTAACGCCCCAAAAATATAGGGTCTTTAATTTTTCATTGATAAACCGTAATAGTAACATATTTTAAGCCCACATTTAGCATGCTTTTGGATTATTTAAGCCTTGAATTATGTAATTTGGTGCTCTTAATCCTTTGTTTTCATGTTTTATACTCAGAAAAGCACCGGAGGATGAAAAAAATGAGAAACGGGCCTAAAATAGAGTAAATGGGCCATATCACAAAATCGACACGGCCTGGGCCCGAGACCACACGGCCATGCTCCTTCAGCAGCCTCGAACACGGCCTGGCCACGATTCACACGGGCGTGTGCCATGGCCGTGCCCCTGCCGTGACAAAGAGAAATTTCACTCGGATTAGGATACGTAGAGGCGAAGTAACACATTCCGAAGCCTATATAAACACCCTAAGTATGACCTAAAAGGGGGGAGACCCAGGACTTTAGTCAGGGGGCGTCTAGCTAGGCCGAAGGAGGCAGACTTGTGGGGATTTACTCGAAGATAGCCAGTTGATTCATCTCAAGAAGCCGGAATCATACTCAAGACGGAGGATCTCTCATTCAATTCCTTCAGGGGGTTTTAGGGATTTCTTATGTTTTGTTTTATCTTTTCTTCTGAGATGTTTTCTGTAACAGCCCGATTTAGACCCTAGTCGGGACAGTGGTTTTGAGACCACAAATTTGAGATCAGAATAGTATTTTAATATTATTTTCTGAGTTTACAGTATGTGATTTAGCCTGTGTGAAATTTCTGTGTGAAGATTTTATCGATTGTGTGTTCAATTTGAGAAAAAGGATTTAACTCGCATAAAATGCAAAAGTCATGTGCTATTTGTAAAAGTGCTTAATTGTGGATGTCTTTATATTTTGGAGGTTTTATGGTGTAAATAGCCCAAAAATAATGATAGTGGGTGGCATCATGATTAATATATATATAGTTTATATATATATTAATTATAAATGTTAAAATAATAATATAATATAATGTTATTATATAAATATCAAAAGCCATGTTTTTATCATCTTTGTTTGCACCGAAACAAAAAGAAAAGAGAAATAAATAAGAAAGCTAGGTATTCGGCCCTTGTTCAAGCAAATTGAGGTATGTTTTGATTTTGATTTTTGATAATTTCTACGTTTTTGTGATCGTTGCTTTGTGCTCTTTAAAACCCATGCTTTAATTTTGTGAATTGGTGAAGATTTTGAGATGTGCTATTAATAAACAGGTGAGCTTTGTGTTGATAGTTGGTAAAATATGAAAGCTTAGTGTTGGATTAACATATTTTGTATTGGGGTTTTTGGTGAAATTGAGTAAATTGAGCTAAATTGAGAAAAGTGTAATTTGAGGGACTAAATTGTAAAATAAATGAAATGTTTGGACTTGTATGAGATACAAGAACATTCGGCTAAGCATGAGTATATGATGATTTTGTGTATTTTGTGATTTTGTGAATTAAGGACTAAAGTGTCGAAATGTGATAAAATAAGGGCTATTTTGTAAAATGCCCTAAATATGTGTGTTTGGAATAAAATGAACGATTTGGTGATTGAATGGATTAAATTTGAATCTGTATAGACCAAGAGAGGAGAGGTTCGGATCGAGATTGAGGCAAAGACAAAGTGCTCGATTAATCGACCATTTCGGTATTATGACGTCCGAGGTAAGTCCGGACATAATGCGTGTAATTAACTATGCTTAATGTTATGAAATGAATGGTATGATATATCAAATTGTAAATGCTATGTGAGAGCTCGAGTTATGTGGCACTAAATGTGCGTATTCGGAAATGTGACCGAGATGATTAGCACTGTAAAGAAATAATATAAACTTGGCTTTGTGGTTAGTTAGCTTGTGTGCGATATTGATGTAAGTTCGGATGTAATACTAGCTATAAATTATATCTTTTTGATGTGAATTGAATATATATATATATATATATATAATTATGAGATTAGAAAATGCTATGTGCGGGATTGAATTAGAGGGCACTAAGTGTGCGAAAAGATAGAAACTTCGGCTTATCGAATTTGCACTATGTGTGCGATACCGAAATGAGTTCAGTTTATGTTGAGGCACTAAGTGTGCGAGGATAATTATGTTTCGACTATGAAGATTTGCACTTAGTGTGCGAACAAATCAAAAGAATAGTAAAGGTTGATCAAAATGTAAAGTCGAGCAATTGAGTAGCTTGGATGGTGAGTAACTATGTGTTGGCTAAGGTATGTCTGATAACTATGTGTTGGCTAAGGTATGTATGATAACTATGTGTTGGCTAAGGTATGTATGATAACTATGTGTCGACTAAGGTATGTATGATAACTATGTGTTGGTTAAGGAATGTATGATATCTATGTGTTGGTAAATATGAAAGTAGATGGATGGAATGCTATGTGAGCATTGAGTATAGTTGAGTTGGTGTATCATTGGTAAATTAATCTAAGTGATGGCTTATTTTTGTATATTGACTTGAATGGTTGAATTACATGTATTATATTACGGACTTACTAAGCTATGAAAGCTTCTCATGTGTGATTGTTTCTCTGTTTTACGATGTCGATGAGAGCTAGCTCGGATCCGGGATCGTCAGCATTCTCTATCACACTATCGGCAATCTATTTTGGTACTTTTGGGAAAGATGTACATAGTTGAAATATGGCATATATAGGCTAGTCTTGTAAGACATGTTTGAGATGTGTAAATAGCCATGTGATGTGGCTAGATAAATGTTGTTAAAATGCATGTGTGGCTTTGATATATGGTGCATATTTTGGTATAGCTTGTGAGTAAAGAAAATGTCTTATGAATGGTAATCTCAGTGATGGTATGATGCTAGTATGATTTAGTGAATTTGGGGATGAATCATGTTTGATATTGAATGTGTTCAAGTTGTGTAATTTAGTTCCTAAGTTGACATGTTACAAATGAGATGATATAAGATGATATGTTGATCATTTGACATGAAAATTGGTTGCCAATTTGTGTGTGGAAGTATGCTTAAATGTGATTGTAGGTTTGACCCTTGTGTGGGTGGCAAATGGTCTGTTTTGCCTACACGGTTAAGGCACACGGGCGTGCCTAGTGACCGTCGGGCTAAGTCAGTAGCTAGCCTAATAGCACACGGCCAAGACACACGGGCGTGTCTAGTAGCCGTGTGAGAAAGTCAGTATATGGCCTAAGAGTACACGGCCTTAGCACACGGGGTGCTGGGTGGCCGTGGGTGTAAAGTCAGATTCGACCACGGCCAAGGCACACGGGCGTGCTTGATGGCTGTGGATGTGAAGTCAAATTCGACCACGGCCAAGGCACACGGGCGTGCTTGGTGGCCATGGATGTGAGGTCGGGCCGACCACGGGGAGGACACACGGGGTGTCCAGGCAGCCGTGGAGGCACACTGCGGCTTGCCTACACGGGCGTGTAACCCCAAACTTAGAAAAGTTTTAAATTTCCGTGAAATTTCGTATGTGTTCCGGTTTAGTCCCGACCCGATTTATAAGCATGTTTTAGGTCTCGTTGACCGTATTAAGGGACATTATGTTTGAGATTGATGGATGAATGTATGAACTTCTAAAAATGTTTTTGATCTGTCCGGTAACGCCTTTAACCCTAATCCGGCGACATATACGGGTTAGGGGTGTTAATTTTTCGTTTATTATTATGAACTAAACCCTCAGATACCTGAGGGGGATGAAACCTAAGATGAATCTTGTTATCGTTTGCTGAACTATATGATAAATACTTGATTTGTTCTTAATTATGTGTTCTTAATTCTTGTGTTGATATTTCCGGGGTATTAATTCAAGTTTGATGTGCTTAGGTGGTGGAGCAAAAGTCCCTGCCTACGAGTAGATCTAGCATAGTTAAGCAGAGTTGATCGCACGCCTAGAGATAGGGTGACGAGATTTTTTTGGATTAGGGTGAAACCTAATATGGGAGTCCATAGATCGAGTTAATGCAATTCTAGGGGTTTTAATTAGAAAGAGATTTCAATTAATCAACCTAGGGTTATACATTATTCGCCTCGAGAGAGGGTCTAATATACATTAGGGAATCCTACGGATCAAGTCAAGTGAATAAATCATCTGGTTCAGAGTTAGATAACAAGTGAAGTCTAGGTAGATTCTTCCTTGGGTATCGTCTTAATCAATTGGTTTTTCTCACAAGTATTTTCCCCAAATTCATTCTTCTTTGTCTTAGAGTTTTTAGTTTAGTAGTTAGTTAATTTAGATTAAACAACCAATTTCTTTTACTTTAGGCTAGATAATAAAAAGAAAGTTAGTATTAGTACTTTTAGTTCCTTTGAGTTCGACAATCCGGTCTTGCCTTAACTATACTACTGTTCGATAGGTGCGCTTGCCTCAAATCGTTGTCATAGTTAGTTTTCAGGTTCGATCATTCTCATTATAAATTTTAAGACTTTGACATCGCATAAAACAACGATCAGGTTTTTGGCGCCGTTGCCGGGGAACTAAAATATTAAGAACGCTCAATTTTTATTACTTTAGCCATTTTTCTGCAATTTATTTCTTAGTCATGCTTTAACTTTGCTAAATTTTTCGCTCTTTTACTCCTTTCGGTATCTCTAGTTTATGACTAGAAGGAACCCGACAGGACCCCTACTTTACGACAGTGATATTGAAAGAACAGTCTGCAAAAATCGTAGAGAGATAAGGCGAAGCTTAAACTACATAGAAGAGGAGCAAGAAGACAAAATTAATACCACCGAAGAGATGGACGAGAATAATCCACCACCTCAAGAGATGGCCGAAAATCATGCTCCTCGAACTATGTATGATTATGCTAAACCTAGTTTAACGAGGCCCTGAGTCAAGTATCGTTAGACTGCTATTCTTTGCAAATAATTTTGAACTGAAACCTAACACAATTCAGATGATACAGCAATTTGTTTAGTTTGATGGTTTGCAGGATGAAGATCCAAATAACCACTTGGCAAATTTCCTTGAATTTTGTGATACTTTCAAGATAAATGGCGTTACTGAAGATGCCATCTGTCTTCGGTTATTTCCCTTTTCTTTGAGGAATAAAGCCAAGCAGTGGTTGCATTCTCTTTCACGAGGGTCAATCACTATATGGGATCAAATGACTGAAATTTTTTTATTTAAATATTTTCCGCCGGCCAAAACGGCCAAGTTAAGGAATGATATCTCTTCTTTTGTGCAGATAGATTTAAACACACTTTACGACGCATGAGAGAGATACAAAGATTTGCTAAGAAGGTGTCCACACCATGGATTGCCCTTGTGGCTACAGGTCTAAACTTTTTACAACGGTGTGAACCCCTCAACAAGGCAATTAATCGATTCAGCCGCCGACGGAACTCTAAAAAAAAAACTCCTGAAGCAGCCTACAAATTTATAGAAGAGATATCGCTGAATAACTATCAGTGGCAAGTCGCAAGGACAAGACCAACAAAAGCAGCCGGAGTTTTCAACCTCGACGCAGTAACCATGCTATCAAATCAGGTAGAGATGTTACATAAAAAATTTGACGGTTTATACGGTTCCTCAGAGTCTGACCCGGCTATGCGATGCGATGCAAGTGGAGGCGTGGCGAATCCTGAGTACCCACCCTACGGACAGGGCATGGAAAGTGAACAAATGAACTATATGGGTAACAATTTCCAATATAATAATAACCCTTATAGTAATACTTATAATCCAGGTTGGAAGAACCACCCCAATTTCTCATGGGGTGGTCAAGGAAATCAAAGGCAACAACAATCCCAAAACTTCCAACAACAGCCCTACCCACAGGAAAAGAAGCCGAACCTCGAGGAGGTGCTCAAAAAATTCATGGCATCCACAGAAACACGTTTCCAAAATATCGAGACAACATTTAAAAATCAACAAGCATCGATTCAAATGATCGAGAATCAGTTAGGGCAAATAGCTAGGGCGATCGCTAAAAGACCACAAGGAAGCTTACCAAGCAACACTGAGACTAACCCAAAGGAGCAAGTCCAAGCCATAACAGCTCAAGAAAGTAAAGGGTTAGATGAGCCCAATTTAAGGCAAGAGAATGTGGTCGAAGAAGGTAAGGTTGAGGTAAGTAATAACAAGCCAAAACCAGCAATCAAAGAGTACCAACCTCGCATACCATATCCCGAAGCAATGAAGAGAGACGACACAGAGGAACAGTTCGGTAAGTTTCTTAAACTTTTAAAGAAATTGCATATTAACTTACCACTACTTGAAGCTCTTTCGCAGATGCCAGATTCTAGAAAATTTTTAAAGGAGCTATTGACGAAAAAGCGAAGGATAGACGAGGCGTCACATGTGGAACTAAACGCAATGTGCTCAGTGGTCTTGCAAAATAGACTACCACAAAAATTAAAAGATCCAGGGAGTTTTACAATTCCATGCTTAATTGGTAGTTTACCTATTGATAATGCGTTAGCTAATTTAGGGGCAAGCATAAATGTCATGCCTTATAAAATGTTTAAACAACTAGGTCTAGGGAAACCCAAACAAACTAGGATGAGCATTCAATTAGCTGATAAAACTGTTAGAATTCCTAGGGGTATAATCAAAGATGTACTCGTAAAGGTTGATAAATTCGTATTTCCAGTAGACTTTGTCGTTCTAGACATGGATGAGGACAACATGATCCCCCTAATTTTAGGAAGACCATTTTTAGCAACTGCTAGGACTAAAATTGATGTCGACGTAGGTGAATTCATACTCTGTGTAGGTGATGAGACAGTCACCCTTCAAGCTCTCGATTCGGCTAGGACATCGAGTAATCAAGGTGAGAAAGTAAATTCTATTAATAACCATTCAGTTAACCCTTCTTTGCAGGAAGCACCACAAAAGAAAACAACTGAACCCGATCCTGGACTACGTGCCAACAAAGAAATAACTCACGAGGAACGAAGGTTTCAGATCGATGAACTAGACGAGTGGAAGACGCATTTCAAGGAAAAACTAGGGATACATGAGGTAGAACCAAAGACACTCTACGAGATAAACAAGTTTAAAATTGGAGATCAGGTATTGTTAGATAAAGCAGACCCACGAATATCTCCTTCAGACCCTAACACAAATAAGGAAATCCCTTTTAAGGTAATCAGTGTTTTCCCATACGGAACAGTCGAGGTAAGTAATCCTATTTTTGGCACCTTCAAAATAAACGCTACTCGACTTGAACCATATCCTGTTAGTAAGACTGATAGAATGAGGAAGGACTTTCAACTCCTCAAACCACCATGATTATACGAATGAGAGGTAAGTCTAGCTTAAGACTATAAACGAGCACTTCTCGAGAGGCAACCCGAGCATTAACACTATCAATTTCCTTTATTTTTATTTTTATTTCAGTACCTAACTATAAACTAACCAAGTGTAGATTTCCATACCACACGGCCTTACACACGGCCGTGGCCGTGGCTGTGTGGATACTACGGACTTTCGTACTGACATTGCAGAGATGGTACGAGTCAGGACGAATCATATCTTTGAGTCATGGACCCAACTACCACGCCACGGCCGTGCGATGCAGCCGTGGCCGACATTGTTAGATCATACACGAGCGTGGCGACCTGAACATGGGCATGGGAGAAGCGAACAAAAGCATAACACGACCGTGCAACATGGCCGTGTGACACAACACGCCCATGGTACATGGGCGTGGGGACGTACCAGACTTGAAATTTCTATTTAAAACACCCGCCCCCCATCTCTTCCATCCCATTTTCTTTTCCTTTTCTTTCTCAGGTCTCTCCCTACTTCTCTTCTCTAATCTCCCCCAACTATCAAGCCATACCATGTCGAAGAAGCGAAAAGAAACCAAGCATAGTCTCCCCGTGGGAGATCGATCTACATAAGTTCATGCCGGCCGCTTCATCTAGTCGACAACCCAAGGGTCTTTGAGACCATTTAGCTTTTAGTTTTCTTTTCTCATCTATTTTATTTTCTTTCTCTTTGACACTCTTATGCTTAATTTTGTTTATTCTATTTTAGTTTCTTGGTTTTAGGTTCTAAAGGCTGCTTGAGAATCACCCCACCATGACCTCTGCCAACATCACCGGGGCCTTAGAAATCACACCCACCTCGCGAACCATCCAACAATAAGGACTCCTTAGTCCATAAGTCTTTTCTTTTTCTTGTTTTTTACTTTTTACGATCTTTCTCTTTATCTTTCTTGTCTTTAAATAAATAATTAGTTTATTTTGAAATTTTATTAGTATTTCTTGGCTATTTCTTCACGGGCTACCCAATTTCTTCATCTAGCGCAGTAATAGTGGGCAGCCCCCATACCACCACCAGAGACGCCTCCTCCAACTTATCTTTCACCTTTGAATCAAGTTTCCACACCTCCAACTCAAGGAATCCATCCAAATTCAGGAATTTTCATCTCTCCCTATCTTTTATGAATTTCTATCTATCTTTTTACATTGAGGGCAATGTACATCTTAAGTGTGGGGGGTGAATCTTAAAAGTGCCAAACTTTTTGCATTATTCTCAAATCCTGAATTATGCCTTGATTCTTAGAGTAAATCTTCTCATATTATGATTAAAATGAAATTTCCTTTGATTTATAATTTTTCATTGATATGTTTTGGATTAAGTCATAGTTAATTGTGCATTGATAATTTAAACTTTAAGATACTAGAGAATCAAGCATGATAAGTCTATTTTTCAAAATTAAATTTTTTTTTAGGTTGTCTACCTAATTTTGAATATTACTTTGAAGTTTGAAATCTACGAGGTTGACATCAAAAACCCATAATTTTTGTGAGATTTTGAGCCTTTAGAGCATATATTCTTTTTCTTGCTCACTTTATTGATTACGAGTGTGTCAACATTGATTTGTTATTCTAGAACTTGCATCGATTATACATGTCGAGACCACACCTTTGATTTGATATACTAAGATGATAAAGGCACCTAGGTTTTAACCCACTCACTCCACTAAAAAGCCTACCTTCATAATTAACCCCTAGTGAACCCCGTTGATCCTAACAACCCTTTTTATTGACTCACCCACTAATATTAACCCAAAACCCTTTGTTTTTGTTATCACCATTCCTTTTGACTACCCTTATATTGAGATTTGATTTGATCGATTGCCTATTTATTTTGATAGTAAATTCATCATTTATTATGTATAATTGATTTGTTCTTAAAAAAAATCGAAGTATATTCATTATTAGTTCTGTGATTAAGTGAGCTTATACATCTAAATTCCAATTGTTGAAAAAGAAGCTCGTATTAGTAGTAGTATTATTAGAACAAATTCTCAATTGATGTAATTATTTATATCCAGCTCATTGTTTCTAGTTAAGCAATCTGTCAATTCAATCTCGATTCTGACCTTCTAATTCAGCCTATATCCTCACCTTTAACCCAAGCCCCGTTACAACCCTATTAAAGACCTTTTGATTTGTGTATCATCTCATTTTACAGTGGTGGAGATTTGATTTTCATGCAAGCCTATGGGATTAACTCTTCATGTTTGACTTTTGAGTGCTTAATTCTGAAACCTAAACACTTCGAGTGATTTGAGTGAATCTTTAGTGAGGATGTCAATTCTTGTCGATTTTGAATCAGAGGTAATTATTTAGATGAGGGGAAACACCTACGTTTTGTGCTACAAAAATGTATGACTTAGATTGTTTGAATCTTTAGGACTCTTTGAGTTGAATTATCCTTGTATGAATTATCTTTGAATTATGATGAAACATTATTGATGAATATTATGAATCGAGGAAGTTTGTTTTGATTATGAGTTGAGAATTTTGCTTGAGGACAAGCAAAAGCTTAAGTGTGGGGGTTTTTGATAAACCTTAATAGTAACATATTTTAAGCCCATATTTAGCATGCTTTTGGATGATTTAAGCCTTGAATTATGTAATTTGGTGCTTTTAATCTTTTGTTTTCATGTTTTATACTCAGGAAAGCACCAGAGGATGAAAAGAACGAGAAACGGGCCTAAAACAGAGTAAATGGGCCATATCACGAAATCGACACGGCCTGGGCCCGAGACTACACGGCCGTGCTCCTTCAGCAGCCTCGAACACGGCCTGGCCACGACTCACACGGGCGTGTGCCATGGCCGTGCCCCTGCCGTGACAAAGAAAAATTTCACTCAAATTAGAATATTTAGAGGCGAAGTAACACATTCCGAAGCCTATATAAACACCCTAAGT
Organism: Gossypium sturtianum; assembly: GCA_025698515.1. Classification (NCBI taxonomy): domain Eukaryota; kingdom Viridiplantae; phylum Streptophyta; class Magnoliopsida; order Malvales; family Malvaceae; genus Gossypium; species Gossypium sturtianum. The sequence continues at coordinate 38,115,737 of CM046950.1, forward strand.
ATGACCTAAAAGGGGGGAGACCCAAGACTTTAGTCAGGGGGCGTCCAGCTAGGCCGAAGGAGGCAGATTTGTGGGGATTTACTCAAAGATAGCTAGTTGATTCATCTCAAGAAGCCGGAATCATACTCAAGACGGAGGATCTCTCCTTCAATTCCTTCAGGGGGTTTTAGGGATTTCTTATGTTTTGTTTTATCTTTTCTTCTGATATGTTTTCGTTTATTATTATGAACTAAACCCTCAGATACCTGAGGGGGATGAAACCTAAGATGAATCTTGTTATCGTTTGCTGAACTATATGATAAATACTTGATTTGTTCTTAATTATGTGTTCTTAATTCTTGTGTTGATATTTCCGGGGTATTAATTCAAGTTTGATGTGCTTAGGTGGCGGAGCAAAAGTCCCTGCCTAAGAGTAGATCTAGCATAGTTAAGTGGAGTTGATCGCACGCCTAGAGATAGGGTGACGAGATTTTGCTAGATTAGGGTGAAACCTAATATGGGAGTCCATAGATCGAGTTAATGCAATTCTAGGGGTTTTAATTAGAAAGAGATTTTAATTAATCAACCTAGGGTTAGACGTTATTCGCCTCGAGAGAGGGTCTAATATATATTAGGGAATTCTACGGATCAAGTCAAGTGAATAAATCATCTGGTTCAGAGTTAGATAACAAGTGAAGTCTAGGTAGATTCTTCCTTGGGTATCGTCTTAATCAATTGGTTTTTCCCACAAGTATTTTCCCCAAATTCATTCTTCTTTGTCTTAGAGTTTTTAGTTTAGTAGTTAGTTAATTTAGATTAAACAACCAATTTCCTTTACTTTAGGCTAGATAATAAAAAGAAAGTTAGTATTAGTACTTTTAGTTCCTTTGGGTTCGACAATCCGGTCTTGCCTTAACTATACTACTATTCGATAGGTGCGCTTGTCTCAAATCGTTGTCATAGTTAGTTTCCAGGTTCGATCATTCTCATTATAAATTTTAAGACTTTGACATCTCATAAAACAATGATCATTCATGTTCTGATAAAATTGCTTGTCTGCTTCACTGGCTAAGTGATTTGGGTGTGTATGGGGGTATTTGAGTAGCCTGGGTTCAAGTCTTGGCCCTTGCAACAATTTTATTTTTCCCCTTAAATGAACTTGGATGTTAACTTATAGGGCATATATATTAAGTGTGCTTGTTTTGTGACACAAGTGATCCTGTGATGTGGTGGCAAGTGGCGTGTTGGGGCATGTGAGAGGGAGTGGGTTCAAATCCCATGGTATGCAAAAAAGAGGTTTTATTTTATATCTTTGTGGCGTGAGAGGTAGAGTTTGATTCAAACTCTGCAGAGGTGGTTGAAGACTTGGTCATCAAATTTGAATGGATTTCAATGGGAGGCTAGGAGCAAATCAAGGAGAAATCGGTGGAGAGGTTGAAAGAGTTGGGATGTGAAAGCGTCATAGGCGAATTTGGGAGAGCTTGAGTAGGGGGATTTCGGCTAGGGGTATGTCATTTGGTGCATTTCGGCAGTTGGTGAGAGTGTAGAAGCCAAATTCTTTCTCTGTAATTTTGGGATTTTTATCTTTTTCGCTTTGGTTTTTCTCTCTTTGTGGCGTCTTGTGCAGTATTTTTGACCATTCGGGTCTTTCTTTCTTCAACTTTTCCTTTCTCTCAACTGTTATTCACTTTTTCCAAACACAAATACCATCCCTGTTCTGTGGTGCCGAATTCTCCCTTGAAGCCTTTCTTTCTTTTCCACATCTTTCTCTCTGCCGAATTGGTAGTCTTCTTCTCTTTACTTCCATTTCTTCTCCTTTTACAAATTTCGTTTTCCTTTCTCTGTTAGGCCGAATACTCATACTCTCTCCCTCTCAAATCTCCTTGTTCTTCTTGGTTCGGGCCGAATCTTCTTGACTGACTACTGCCGAAATACGTTTGTTTATTGGTTGGTAAGGGGATACTATAATCACTTTATTATTTCGTTCTTAATCAGATTTCTTTTGGCTTTATTAACAAGCTTCGATTTTCCCTTCTCTTTCTCTTGGGGGCCGAATGCATGGTTGTCTTCTAACACCTTTTGATCTGCCGGATCGTGTTAGGAGGGGGAATCGCCCTTGATCAGCAGGGAGGCGCTAGTATCGGTTAGTTCTAGCAAGGTAAGTGGTTGTGGTTTAAGTTAATAAAGGTGGTGAATTAAGAGTATGCGTTAACCTTATTGGTTGTAAACCTGATACGTTATTTATGTTGGTTGTAGGATTCGGAGAGCGTGGATCTTAGCTAGTTTCACGAACAGGTGTGTAATCATACACCCAGTATTGTACTGTTAAAACGATGGACAATGATTTGTACTCACACCCTTGTGTTCCTGTGCATCGATAAAATGCCGAAAAGCCAGAAATGTGGCGCATGATGCCACATGAGCGTACGATCGTGCGTGTAGTGAACTGAGCCCACAAACAAGGGTGTTTGACTGTAGAGGCCACCACGAACGTTCTCGTGGGCTTAGGTAGTAATGGGCCTCGTTGGGTCGAGATGGGCCGTATGTAACACCCTGGTTTAGGGGCTGTGCATATGGGGTATAAATCAAGTGTTAGTAGGTTTTTGGGAGTGCTTGGTTGAGTTTTAGAGGCTCTAAGAATGTTGGGATGAGAAGGGAAGGCTTTGGAAAATTTAGATTTTTAGGGTAAAAAGGAATTGGGCCTAGGAGAATTGAGCCCAATGGGCCTTAGGCGTAGTAGCGTTTAAATTTTTGGAGAACAAGAGACCGGCTTAAATGCAAGTTGGACCTATTGGATAAGTGATTTTGGAAGGTTAGAAGGCTTCATGAAGTCCGGGATCAAATATTAGCTTTGGGGAAATTTTGGTTTTAGGTGAAAAAAACCTGGAAGTTGGCGGGTAGGCCTTAAGAATAAAATGTGGGGAAAAATGACACAAGTGGAGTGTGTGGTGTAGTGGCAAAGTGACGCCACTTAAGAGGCAAGGGAGTGACGCCACAAGGGAAGGAAGGAGGTCCAAGGTTCAAGTCTTGGCTTTTGCATTTTGGTTTTCTTTTACTTGGACCTCGGAATTTGGCTATAGATTTATATTTAGTTGCGCATGGTTTAAGACACAAGAGGAGCTTGTGGCCAAGTGGCTAGCGGCGTGGATTATGTTGCAAGGGAGCACAGGTTCGAATCTCATGAGAAGCAAGGGAGTATTTATTTTGCGATGCTGGACGGGAAGAGTTTCATTGAATTTAAACTCTCTTGACGAAGGATCCCACATCGGAAAGATACAAAGAAGGAAGGTGAAGTGCTAGCTATATAAGGAGCATCCTAGGAGGAGAGTAAACACATCTTGGAGGCGTTTGGGCACAAGAGTGATCGGGCGCGGATTAGCCCCAGAGTCCTATCGGTGTAACTCTCTACTCTAGTTGTAGAAGCGGCAAATGCCAAAGTGCGGTCCACGGCAATAGTAGCCACACGAGCGTGCGGCGCGCACGTGTGGGGCTTCGACGCGATAGTTGAGGCCATCGTGGTATTCTCGGGGTTGGGGCTGCTTGGGCCTCGATGGGCCGAAGTGGGCCCAATGGGCCCGTGGGCCCATATGAGTAAATTGCATGATTGGTTAGTATATGTTGAACTAGACTAGGTGAATCTCATATACGTGGCTAGATTTGTGTTAGGTGGGCCACACGAGCATGTGGGCCCGATGATGGTGAAATTGGGCTTTAGGCCCAATAGTCCATTCGACCAGAAATGGTAGTTGGGTCGCTCGGGGCGACACTGGGCCTTTGGAAAGGCCATTCCAGGTACGAAATTACCGATATACCCTTGGTGGGTAAATTACGAAAATACCCTTAGTAGGTAAAATTACGATTATACCCTTAAAGGTTGATTAGCATGATTATGTTGTTTAGTTTTGGCGATTGTAGGGAAGAAGAGCACATCATTTGGGAACCTTTTGTAAGTCCGTTAGTCTACGTGCGCGGCAGATAGCGTTTGGGTTTTGGTATCATTTAGGTGCGTAATCATCGCACTATTTACGTGGTTTGGTTTGCTAACATGTTTATGTGTGTATTATGTGTAATAGCCGTTTATAATGGCATAAGTGATGAATAATGGTGATGGTAAGTTAATCTTGATATACATTTATATATGTACAATGTGGTAGTGATAAGTGATAAATACTCATTCTATATGATATTCTTGCATGATTTATTGACACATGGGCATGGGATTGGATTGAAGAAGGAAGAAGTGTACACAGGGATGTACGTGGTCTAATGATAGCTCGAGGCTACATTAGCGCTTGAGGTTAGCTTTGTGCTACCTCAAGGGAGGTGTTGGCTAGGTGCCCATCTCGGCGGTTGATTGCTATGTGCATCACCGTAGACGATTCGATATTTGGATCACTTTGGTTGATCGGTGGCTCACCCACTACGGCAATGAGAATGCCGAGGTAAGATTTATGGATCACGATGTGATCGGTGGCTCACCACGGCCTTGTGCGATAGGTCCGCCGAGGTAACATATGTGGGATCACTCGGTTGTGATCGGTGGATTAGCCACGGCCTTGGCGTGAGTCCGCTAAGGTTGGTGTCACGGTTGGATAGTAGGTTGGGCTGAGATGCATTCTTGCATGATTTGTTTCGATGGTCACGTGTGGGTATGGGCCAAGCCCATACGGATGGAAATATGTGTTGTGGTTATGCACTTGAGTCGGTGGACTCACTCTTTTCATTAACCATTTCGTAGTGCATAAAGTCGACCGGGATCGGAGAGGACAAGGTGGCCCATGCCGAGGATGATGTTCAATTATTCCATGCTTAATTTTGATATAAGTACTTTATTTGAATTGTTGGGTTGTAATAAAGGCCATTTTATGTTTTTGGTATTACTTTAACTATGGTTTATTTAAATTAAATTGCTACGTGAAAATGATTTATGGTTTGCAACCTATTTATTCAAATTGGATATTATAAACTAAAGTTTTAAAAATGAATGAGTTTTATAGCAAAGTTTTATTCCAAAGATATGTTTTCCAAAATTCAAAGAAACTACGATGTTTTATTTTAAGATTTTCAACCGTCTTTTCCCAAAGGACATAACCAGTTCGATTCGTAGTGAATGGGCCGGGTTTGGGGATGTTACTGATTTAATATCGAGCCCTGTTCAAAACTCGGCTTTGAGGTTTTGGGCCCAAAAACGTTTCAAAATGGGTTTTATGAAAGGTTTTCGGTTAGGTGGCATGGCACCTGTACCTCCGAATTCAAGTCCACCGTAAGTACCCTTACTATTGCTTGTGAGTTATTGATGTGATCGAGATGATTCCAATAGTGGATTACTTTAGAATCAAAACTTTGATTGCTCGAAAGAACGACTTCCGAAACTTCTTTCATAAAATTTGCTCGTGGATTAAAATAAAGTGGAACAAAATTTCTAATGCATAAAACTTTTAATCGATTAAATCGCGACGCTAGATATGAGTTCTAGGGGCGTGGTCGTACTTCTCGTGGGCGTGGTAGAGCGGTTTGGTATTTGTTTGTTTTGTTGCTCGTAAAGTATGTTAGCTCTTGGAGATCAGAGTGCAGCGATAGCGTAGTGGAGAGAATTGGACCGTTAGTTTAGACAAGTAATTTCGAGGACGAAATTTTTTAAGGAGGGTAGAATTGTAACACCCTGGTTTAGAAATTTGTGCATATGGGGTATAAATCAAGTGTTAGTAGGTTTTTGGGAGTGCTTGGTTGAGTTTTAGAGCTCTAAGAATGTTGGGATGAGAAGGGAAGGCTTTGGAAAATTTAGATTTTTAGGGTAAAAGGAATTGGGCCTAGGAGAATTGAGCCCAATGGGCCTTAGGCGTAGTAGCGTTTAAATTTTTGGAGAACAAGAGACCGGCTTAAATGCAAGTTGGACCTATTGGATAAGTGATTTTGGAAGGTTAGAAGGCTTCATGAAGTCCCGGATCAAATATTAGCTTTGGGGAAATTTTGGTTTTAGGTGAAAAAAACCTGGAAGTTGGCGGGTAGGCCTTAAGAATAAAATGTGGGGAAAAATGACACAAGTGGAGTGTGTGGTGTAGTGGCAAAGTGACGCCACTTAAGAGGCAAGGGAGTGACGCCACAAGGGAAGGAAGGAGGTCCAAGGTTCAAGTCTTGGCTTTTGCATTTTGGTTTTCTTTTACTTGGACCTCGGAATTTGGCTATAGATTTATATTTAGTTGCGCATGGTTTAAGACACAAGAGGAGCTTGTGGCCAAGTGGCTAGCAAACGTGGATTATGTTGCAAGGGAGCACAGGTTCGAATCTCATGAGAAGCAAGGGAGTATTTATTTTCTATGATGCAGACGGGAAGAGTTTCGATTGAATTTAAACTCTCATCGACGAAGGGATCCCACATCGGAAAGATACAAAGAAGGAAGGTGAAGTGCTAGCTATATAAGGAGCATCCTAGGAGGAGAGTAAACACATCTTGGAGGCGTTTGGGCACAAGAGTGATCGGGCGCGGATTAGCCCCGAGTCCTATCGGTGTGTAACTCTCTCTACTCTAGTTGTAGAAGCGGCAAATGCCGAAGTGCGATCCACGGCAATAGTAGCCACACGAGCGTGCGGCGCGCGTGTGGGGCTTCGACGCGATAGTTGAGGCCATCGATGTATTCTCGTGGGTTGGGTTTGCTGGGCCTCGATGGGGCCGGTGGGCCCAATGGGCCCGTGGGCCCATATGAGTAAATTGCATGATTGGTTAGTATATGTTGAACTAGACTAGGTGAATCTCATATACGTGGCTAGATTTGTGTTAGGTGGGCCACACGAGCGTGTGGGGGCCCGATCGGTGAAATTGGGCTTTAGGCCCAATAGTCCATTCGACCGAGAAATGGTAGTTGGGTCGCTCGGGCGACACTGGGCCTTTGGAAAGGCCATTCCAGTACGAAATTACCGATATACCCTTGGTGGGTAAATTACGAAAATACCCTTAGTAGGTAAAATTACGATTATACCCTTAAAGGTTGATTAGCATGATTATGTTGTTTAGTTTTGGCCGATTGTAGGGAAGAAGAGCACATCATTGGGAACCTTTTGTAAGTCCGTTGAGTGCGCAGTGCGTAAGCGGAAGTAGCGTTTGGGTTTTGGTATCATTTAGGTGCGTAATCATCGCACTATTTACGTGGTTTGGTTTGCTAACATGTTTATGTGTGTATTATGTGTAATAGCCGCTTATAATGGCATAAGTGATGAATAATCGTGATGGTAAGTTAATCTTGATATACATTTATATATGTACAATGTGGTAGTGATAAGTGATAAATACTCATTCTATATGATATTCTTGCATGATTTATTGACACATGGGCATGGGATTGGATTGAAGAAGGAAGAAGTGTACACAGGATGTACGTGGTCTAATGATAGCTCAGGCTACATTAGCGCTTGAGGGTTAGCTTTGTGCTACCTCAAGGGAGGTGTTGGCTAGGTGCCCATCTCGGCGGTTGATTGCTATGTGCATCACCGTAGACGATTACGATATTTGGATCACTTTGGTTGATCGGTGGCTCAGCCACGGCCTCGAGCAGCGAGAATGCCGAGGTAAGATTTATGGATCACGATGTGATCGGTGGCTCAGCCACGGCCTTGTGCAGTAGGTCTGCCGAGGTAACATATGTGGGATCACTCGGTTGTGATCGGTGGATTAGCCACGGCCTTAGGCGAAGTCCGCTAAGGTTGGTGTCACGGTTGGATAGTAGGTTGGGCGGAGATGCATTCTTGCATGATTTGTTTCGATGGTCAGTGTGGGTATGGGCCAAGCCCATACGGATGGAAATATGTGTTGTGGTTATGCACCGAGTCGGTGGACTCACTCTTTTCATTAACCATTTCGGTAGTGCATAAAGTCGACCGGATCGGAGAGGACAAGGTGGCCCATGCCGAGGATGATGTTCAATTATTCCATGCTTAATTTTGATATAAGTACTTTATTTGAATTGTTGGGTTGTAATAAAGGCCATTTTATGTTTTTGGTATTACTTTAACTATGGTTTATTTAAATTAAATTGCTACGTGAAAATGATTTATGGTTTGCAACCTATTTATTCAAATTGGATATTATAAACTAAAGTTTTAAAAATGAATGAGTTTTATAGCAAAGTTTTATTCCAAAGATATGTTTTCCAAAATTCAGCAAACTACGATGTTTTATTTTAAGATTTTCAACCGTCTTTTCCCAGTGACATAACCAGATTCGGTCGTAGTGAATGGGCCGGGTTTGGGGATGTTACACCGTATGGGCCCAATGGGCTCATAGGCCCCACATGGGTAAAATCCATGGTAAGTCACTAATAATGGATTGGGCTGCGAAGTTTGTATAGTCGTGAATGAATTTAGGCTGATTGGGCCACACGAGCGTATGGGCCCACTTGAGCCGAGTAATGGGCCTTGGGCCCAATTACACCATTTTGGCCATATAGGTTATTTGAGTCGTTCGAGGCGACTGTAGGCCTTTGGAAAGGTCGTTAACTTTACCGAGACCCCCTAATGAGTAAAATGACTGAAATACCCCTAATAAGTAAAATTACCGTAATACCCTTGTAGGGTAGAATTACTGAAATACCCTTGTAGGGTAAAATTATCGAAATACCCTTGTAAGGTTGAATTACCGAAATACCCATGAGGGGTGAAATTATCGTTTTACCCCTAACTGACGAAATAACCATTATACCCCTAGTGGTAGTTTAGTTGATGTGTGTATGATATCTATGTGACTGGTTATGAGTATGACATACTGCATCCACGTAATATTTATGACACGACATTCTGCATTGGGGTTGGGATTCTGAATTGGAGGAAGTATTATACTAGTGGCTCTGCCACATTTTTGCTGTTCTAGTGGCTTCGCCACGTATTCTGATTTTAGTGGTCGGGCCACGCTTATCGCTACTAGCGACTTTGTCGTTCTGTCGCTAGCGCTATCTTTGCGATATTAGTGTGTTGGCTGGGTGGGTCGACTTAGTCCCCACATGGTGTGTTGGTTAGTACGGGTGGTGTGTTAGATAGATTGGGTTGGGTTGCATCTGCATCTTTGTCTTTCATATTATTTTGGGCTTATACCCATGTTTATTCAGACATTGGTGAGGCCCACACCGCATCTTGCATCTTGAATAGGGCTCGCCCGCATCATTCTCGCATTATAGGGGATTACACACTGAGTTCTCGTAACTCACCCTTTTCTTTTAACTATACAGGTAATCCTAAGCCTTAGATGATTTGGAGCTGCGAGGGACTCAGAGGTGGCCACATGTTCGCGAGTATTTTAATTTATATCTAGTTTTTTTAAATATTTTATTTTGGGGGTTGATAATTTTGTAATAAGGCCATTTGAGGTTTAAATTTTATTTGGTTTTAACTCCTTATTTCTACCTGTTAGATTAGGAAAAATGGGTTTTCAAAATAATAATTGTTTTCCAAAGAAAATCACGCAATTCAAATTTTAGGGTTTACAACTAGAAAAGCTCTTATGGTTTTAATTCAGATTAATAAACTTGTAATAAATAATATGACCAGTAAGTGGTTAACAAGTTTTGATTTTACAACCCCAACGTTTTCAATAGCAATTAGTTTTAAAATAATTTAAAACTTTAGTCACGAATTTTTCATCGACAAGACCAGTTTCAAATCAACACTTTGATGTGACATGTTAGATCCAGTCGTAGCGTCTAGGCCGAGTTTGAGGTATTACATTTAGTGGTATCAGAGCCAAGTTGCAAAACTTAGCTGTGGAATGGGTTATTCTAAAATTGTCTAAATTTTGGTTTTGCAAAGAAAATTGAAAGGTTGTTACTGAAAGTGTGGCACCCGAGTCTCCGGCACCAAATCTGTAAGTTCTCTGACACTTTTTACTGCTATAGACTGAAATGTTGTACTGAGAAACTACCATAGATAGTATTATTTTGCTAAAACTCTTTTGTTAGGGTAAACTGAGACTGCAGAAGACAGAAAACTGTAGTGAGATACCTCGATCTGTGAAAACAAAGACTTTAAATACTGATTTTCATAAGACATCCGTTAATAATTATTGGAATTATAAACTGATTCATAAGACTTTTAAAATAGATAATACGCTATATCGATATGAGCACAAGAGGTACTCGTGGAAGAGGTACACGAGGCCGAGGTAGAGGCCGAGGTATTAGGGTTGGGTCTTCAACATCGGGTCACATGCCTGCCAGGGAGGCACCAGCCTCACCAGTAACTGAGACAGGGTCTCATGACCGAGCAGTTGGGGATGATTCTCTATCTCAAGCCATGATGCGTGTTCTTGAAAGGGTTGCTGGAGCGAGTACTGGGTCTGTGGGCCGAGGGTCAATTTCTGAGCGACTCCGGTCTAATAGAGCGAAAATCTTTATGGGTGTTTCCCGTGTAGCCCCGAATGTAGCAGAGTATTTGTTAGAGGCTACCGAGCGGATAATGGATGACCTCGACTGTACTGTGGAACAAAAATTAAAAGGAGCAGTGTCCTTACTGCGAGACGAGGCATACCAATGGTGGCTCACTATAAGAGAGGGTACGCAGGCCGACTGCTTGACGTGGGAATTCTTCAAGACGACCTTTCAAAGGAAGTATGTGGGCGTAAGTTATGTGGACGCCCGAAGAAAAGAATTTCTGAGTCTGACCCAGGGGAATAAGACAGTGGCAGTATATGAGGCAGAATTCTTACGGTTGAGTCGTTATGCTCGCGGAATAGTCACAACTGAGTATGAACATTGTGTACGGTTCGAGAATGGCCTTCGGGATGAGTTATGAGTGCTAATAGCTCCGCAGAGGGAGCGAGACTTTGCTGCCCTTGTTGAGAAAGCAAAAATTGTAGATGATGTGAAGCGCTCTGAGCGTTAGAATCGCGAGAAAGATAAGGGTAGATTTAGACGGGATTCAGGGCCCTCGAGTCCTTCTGGAAGGCCTATAAAGAGGGCCAGATTTGATGGGCTAGTTTGAGCAGTTCCTGTTGCTATGGTTAGACCGCAGCCTTGTGCAGATTGCGGGAGAGCTCACCAGGGTGAGTGCTGGAAACGAACGGGGGCGTGTTTCATATGTGGGTCCATGGATCACCAGGTCAAGAACTGTACTCAGAGGCCTGTTCAGATGCAAGCCGCAGGTCAGGGCCATGTTCAGCCAGGGAGAGGTGGTTAGCAGCCACCGAGAGGCCGTGGTCAAGCCAGAGGGGGGAATGGTTTAGAAAGAGGACGTGGAGCACCGGGCAGAGGTGTTGGTAACATTAAGGCGAGACAGCTAGCTTTGGTCTATGCTGCTCGTTGCCAAGAGGATGGCGACACCTCGGACTTCATAACTGGTACGTTCCTAATTTATGATGTACCATACACTGCTTTAATTGACATTGGGTCTACACACTCGTATGTTGCATGCACTGTGTCTGGGACGTTGGGTTTTCAGTTTGAAATTACTGATAGTGAGATGACTGTGTTAAGTCCACTAGGACAGTCAGTTAGAGTGAATAAGTTGTTTAGAGACGTGCCCCTAGAGGTCCAAGGGGTTGTCTTTTTGGCGGATTTGATGGAACTGTCGTTTGATGAATTCGATCTTATATTGGGTATGGATTGGCTAGTGAAACACCGTGCGAATTTGGACTACGCTGCTAAGCGTATGGTGTTGAAGTCTTCTGAGGATGAGGAGGTGGTTGTGTTAGGGGAGCGAAGAGATTATCTGTCTAACGTAATTTTAGCATTAAAGGCCGAGAAAATGGTTTGCAAGGGTTGCGAGACGTTTTTAGCTTATGTCAGCAGTTTGAATTCTCAAGGTCCTTTTGTTGGGGATGTCAGAACTGTTAAGGAGCTTCCGGATGTATTTCTGGAAGAGCTTCCTGGGTTGCCTCCAAACCATGAGGTCGAATTCGGTATTGAGCTCCTACCGCGAATAGCTCCGGTGTCCATCGCCTCTTATAGGATGGCATCGAAGGAGCTGGTAGAGTTAAAGGCTCAAATTCAAGAGCTACTGGACCGAGGATTCATTCGGCCGAGTGGGTCTCCATGGGGAGCACCAGTGTTATTCGTGAAGAAGAAGGATGGATCCATGCGCATGTGCATCGATTATCGTCAACTGAACAAACTGACGATTAAGAACAAGTACCCTTTGCCGAGGGTAGATGATCTGTTTGACCAACTGCGAGGAGCTTCAATTTTCTCCAAGATAGATCTTCGATCTGGGTACCACCAACTAAAGGTTAAGGAGGCAGATATGCATAAGACTGCGTTTAGGACTCGTTATGGTAATTACGAGTTTCTAGTAATGCCGTTTGGGTTTACCAATGCACCAGCTGCTTTCATGGATATGATGAACCGAGTATTCCAGCCCTTTTTGGATCGGTTCGTAGTTGTGTTTATAGACGACATCCTGGTGTATTCAAGAATCGAGGTGGATCATGATGCACATCTTCGAATTGTTTTGCAAATTCTGAGGGAAAAGTAGCAATACGCAAAGTTCAGCAAGTGTGAGTTCTGGTTGCGAGAAGTGACGTTTCTGGGTTACGTGGTGTCGGCCGAGGGGATTAGGGTTGATCCTTAAAAAATTGAAGCCGTATTGAATTGGAAACCACCAAAGACTGTATCTGAGATTTGAAGTTTTCTAGGTCTGGCTGGGTATTACAGACGTTTTGTTGAGGGGTTTTCACTGATTGCTGCACCCCTGACTAAGTTACTACGTAAAGGGGTACCGTTTAATTGGACCGATTGGCAGCAAGAGAGTATTGTGAAACTAAAGAAAGTTCTGACTGAAGCCCCTGTGTTAATACAACCAGAGTCGGGGAAGGAACTCATTGTCTACAGTGATGTGTCGCACACTGGATTGGGTTGTGTGTTGATGCAAGAAGGTAAGGTGGTTTCTTACACATCTCATCAGCTTAAGCCTCACGAGGTGAATTACCCCACTCACGAATTTGAGTTAGCTGCGGTGGTGTTCGCACTGAAGATTTGGAGGCATTACTTATACAGTGAGAGGTCTATTATTTACACATACCATAAAAGCCTCAAGTACCTCCTTACTCATAAGGAGTTAAATCTTAGGCAACGAAGATGGCTAGAGTTGCTTAAGGATTATGATTGCTCTATTGAGTATCATCCTGGTAAAGCTAACGTAGTAATTGATGCACTGAGCCATAGGGTTGTATCCGATTTGAGAGCAATGTTTGCTCGTCTCAGCCTGTTTGAAGATGGTAGTTTGTTGGCTGAACTCTCAGTGAGACCAACCTGGATTGAACAAATTAAGGAGAAATAGTTGTTCGACGAATCGCTGGTTCCTCGTTTTCGATTTGTTGAGAAGGGGGAGACTGCAGATTTTGGGCTGAATAGTGATGGAGTACTATGTTTCCGTGGGAGAGTTTGTATACCGAGAGATTCTGATCTAAGGCAGTCTATCCTACGGAAGGCACATAGCAGTCCTTATGCTATGCATCCTGGTGGAAACAAGTTGTATCGAGATCTGCGTGAACTGTACTGGCGGCCAGGGCTTAAGCGCGAGGTTACTGAGTTCGTGGCAATTGTCTGACATGCCAGAAAATTAAAGCTGAGCACCAACTACCTTCTGGGTTACTGCAGCCAGTAAAGATTCTACTCTGGAAGTGGGAGAGGGTAACCATGGATTTTGTAAGTGGGCTACCCTTAACGCCAACTAAGAAGGACTCGGTATGGGTTATTGTCGACCGACTGACTAAATCTGCCCACTTTATACCGGTCCACACTGATTATTCACAGCAGAAGTTGGCTAAGTTATACGTGGCTGAAATTGTGAGACTGCATGGAGTACCAATTTCTATCATTTCGGACAGAGATCCTATATTCACATCTCGATTCTGGAAAAAGTTACACGAGGCCTTAGGTACAAGGTTGGACTTCAGTACTGCATTCAATCCTCAGACGGACGGTCAGCCGGAGAGGGTGATTCAAATATTGGAGGACATGTTAACAAGCTGTGTAATTGATTTCAAAGGCAGTTGGGAAGACTACTTGCCGCTAGCAGAGTTCGCATATAACAACAGCTACCAACCCAGTATTCAGATGGCACCATACGAGGCGTTATATGGTCGTAGGTGTCGCACCCCTACCTGTTGGACAGAGCTTGGTGAGCAGCGAGTTTTGGGGCCAGAGTTAGTTTTTGAAACCGAAGAAAAAGTAAAGTTGATTTGAGATCGGTTAAAGGAAGAATCTGATAGGTAGAATTCGTATGCAGATTTAAAGCGTAAGGAGATAGAGTACTCTGTAGGGGATTGTGTCTTTTTGAAGGTCTCACCATGGAAGAAGATTATGAGATTTGGACGGAAAGGCAAATTGAGCCCTAGATTCATCGAACCTTACCGAATATTAAAGCGAGTGGGACCGGTCGCCTATCAACTTGAGCTACCTCCTAAGTTAAACAGGATATATGATGTGTTCCACGTCTCCATGCTGAGGCGATACCACTCTGATCCCTCACATATAGTGTCGGTGGAGGAGATTGAGGTTAGACCTGATCTGACTTTAGAGGAAGAACCGGTGCAGATACTGGATCGTGATGTTAAGGTATTAAGGAGGAAATCTGTTCCTTTGGTCAAGGTGCTTTGGCGAAATCACGGTACCGAGGAAGCCACGTGGGAGCCTGAGGAGGCGATGCAACAACAATATCCTCACCTATTCTGACCAGGTAAATTTTGAGGCCGAAATTTCTTTTATGGGGTAGAGTTGTAACGCCTCAAAAATATAGGGTCTTTAATTTTTCATGTTCTGATAAAATTGCTTGTCTACTTCACTGGCTAAGTGATTTGGGTGTGTATGGGGGTATTTAAGTAGCCTGGGTTCAAGTCTTGGCCCTTGCAACAATATTAATTTTCCCCTTAAATGAACCTGGATGTTAACTTATAAGGCATATATATTAAGTGTGCTTGTTTTGTGTACAAAATCTAAATCACTCCCAATAAGCCTTTCTCCCTTGAAAGCTTAATTGTTGTTGGGATCTAGTGCTCTTAGTTTAGTGATTATGTCTATATACTTGTAATATTTTCAAACTAATTGGTTTAATAAAACTCAATTGTTATTGTTAATATATTTTTTATATTGTCCTCAATAATTTTTGCATGCAAAGTAAAATGAAAGCAAATATGAACTCGATGATTATCTAACGTTTAACTAATACTATGTTGCATTATGATGTCAGATCGTAATGCGAGAAGACAAATTGTATTAGTAGATAATCTAAAAAAGTCCTTAGTCTAATCAAAATTGAGCAAGTTGATTGAAAAAATAATATGTCATCTATAAAAAGCAATTAGGGAGATACATTGTCTTGGATATCAGAGCGAATGACTCCCAGAAGATAGACGTATAGGTGTAACTATCTGGATTGACGGTACATCGGACAAGACCCAAGTACATGATTCCTAGATTAATTTATGGATTTATTCACTTGTGACATTTATAGTATGACTTATTTCAATCATGAGTAAGTGGCGAACTATGTGCGCATGACTTGTATGCTTTGATGTATTGATAGCATGAGTTCAATTAGTAATAAAGCTGAAAGCTAGTATGTTGGGTATACAACTTTTACATGACATAACTTCACTTAGAATATTGAAAGTCATAGCCTAATAAAAGGTTAATGATATCTTCTCATTGGAATTAAGTGATAGATGGAAAGTAACGTGGCCACAAGTTATTTCTCTTAAAGATAATTGATTTATTTACTATTTGTTAGTAATTGATTTTTCATGAAAAAATATGTAATGATTACCATAAGATAAACTAGTTATTGGGAGAACTGATTTATCCCAAAGAGATTAAGGATATCTTATGATGGTAACACACATATGACAAGGTCATTAGACAAGCGCTTAGCAAAGTAGCTCTTGTAATGGTATATAATAGGGAGAGTTCAATCATTGTACTTTAGTGGAACGACTCCATGTCTAAATAATATTGTAATTAATAGACAAAGAGTCAAAACTTAATTACAAATCATTTAAATCCTAATTATATATGTCTAATCGGTCCTTCCACTAGCCCAATATAACTTTGATGGCTTGCACTCATCGATATGAAAAATGTGAAACAATGAAACAGAGAAATAGATTGTATGTATCACTATCCGCAATGAATTTGTTTCTCGCTATAAACAAGAGATGACTTGAGAATTGAATTATTTTCTTCTAGTTATTATTTAATTATTTTGTAATTCAATAATTGGAGTTCAAAGTGGAAATTAAGCTAATAAATTCATTATAGTTTCATGAAAACAAGTTAATATAGTAATTTGCTCATACATTCTAGTACGGTAAAGTCATCATGTCTTTAAAAAAATTAGAATTGAGTTGAGTAAATAATTTGATTAGTTTTATTAATTAATTAATTAAATGAATAAATGATATTTTGAGCATAATATTTATTGGGCTAGAAAAATTATGAGTTGATTTAAACACCAGATAACACATATAATTAACTCGATAAATGATGAGGCCTAACTAGGCTTAATATAATAGGGAAGGAAGGCAAACCCTAATCCCAAAAAGGGCTTGCCACTGCCCCTAGCTAGTATGCTGTTAGTAAGAGTTGTTTTTCCTATTAAAATATTATTATTTGGTTACACTTTGTTCAACTGAAACACTTGTTGTCTCTCTATAAATATAGACTAAGGGCTAGGTCAATCATACACCTCTCATATGTCGATATTCTGTCAAAACATAGTCAAGTTATTTCCTAAATAAAATCTATCTTTTGACATAATTCGTCTCTATTTCCTAGCTCTCATAAGTTTCACTAATGTGTTCATTGACTTGTGAATAGAGCCGACACTCTAGCAAACCGAGGTTGACGATAAGAAAGAAAATCGTGAGGTTGAAAGTTAGGAATGATACTATCCGCCTTATTCAAAAACAGAGGTATAATTCGTGTGATATGTTTATTGCAATAAACATCACAACTGGTCAATTTTAAAGAAAATGTGTAATATTTTGTTGTGTTTAATTCTACTGCTTTCAAACTGATTTTCCCAAAAGTTGTAAATTGAATAGCATGATCTACTTGCTTACAACAATTTTGCACGAAAAGCAAGTTCCTCACTAGAATTGATAAATGCTCTTTCAGTCTCGTATATAAAACAATGACAAACCTTCTCTTGAATAAATATTCAATGGCTTGCATAATTGCAATAAATGTGAATCTCCAATTTCCTTAAATCAACTCGAAATTACCTTCAATATCGAATGGAATAAGTAGTGATAACCTTGATGTAGTGTTTTAAAGAAAATAGATCTCTTCAAACAAGAAAAGTAGATCACATTGAAAGTGTTCCAAATATCCTTGTTTAACTTGATATTTTCCATGATTTCCCTTTAGTAAAGTGCTGTTGAAAATTCTCAACAATTTGCTAATCAAATATGGAAAATTACCTTGGTTTACCAAATTCAATATAAGTTACAATGTTGCATCTAGCCCTTGTAATTGACACTAAAAAATTTATTTTTTTATTTTTTTATTGGTGAACACCAAGCATTTATAGATAGAATAGAGGTTAAAAGCCATTATAAAGGTCCAAATAGGCAACCCCAACAAGGGAAAATGAAAAGCGACACAAAGAAAGCACATGAGCTTAAATAACATACAAACGGAAGAACATTGAAAAGGTTTTTCAGCTCCAAAGATGATGGCTTGAATCACAACCAAATTTTTCAAAAAAAATTATAGTAAATATGATTGGCCTTTCCAAAGTGAACACAAAAAGGAAACCTTCAGAATAAGCAAAAGAGAATATCAATGAGAGCAAAAGGTAAGTTGAAGAAGAAGGTACCTAAATGGTTCAACCATAGAGAGAGTCATTGTAGCACCCCATACCTGACCCGACCGCCGGGTCTGAGCTACGAGATGATACAACTACAGATTGAGTAAATTCAAACTAGTAAGCAACATTCAATCATTCAAACATGTAAATCAATAACATTCATAAATGTAGCATGTTACATAATCATTTTTTGGGTCCCACACGAGAATAAGAAAGCTCGTGTTAACTCGAGCTTAAATTAAGACCAAATTGTAAAGTTTTGAAAATTCTCATACCGACGTCGCGACCTTACAATCTCCACATCATGATCTCTCAAACTCAGTAAGTCATGTCGGAACTTTGAGCATACCGACATCACATCATCACTCACTACTGGCACCACATTGCAATGTTGGACGTTTGGGGTCGTAATGATGCCTCTTTTTTTTTTTGGAAAAAACACTATTTGGTTCTCATTCATCAAGGTGCAATGACAAGGCCCCGGTTTTTGGAAAAAACACCATTTGGTTCTCATTCATCAAAGTGCAATACTACCTAAATGGTTCATACAACCTTATACTGTAACATCTTGAACTTCGAGATTTTATGTTTTGCCTTATACCTCGCGATAGGCTAGTTTAGAATGTTAATTGTGTATGTTTAGGGGTCCTAAGAAGGTTTGGGGTTAAGTTGGGCCTTAGTAAAATTTTTGTGTTTAAGCACTTTAAGTAGAGAAGGTAAGTGGCATCATGATTTAAGGAAATAAGTGTGTATTTTGCTAGCGTAAGATGAGCTAGTAGTAGAGTGGTGTGGCGTCACATGAAGAGGCTTAAGGGGTGGAGTTCGAATCCCACCTTTTGCAAAATTTTTGGATTATTTTTGTGCTCCTATTCCAAAGTGTCGGCCATGGTTCTAAATATGGTAAGGGAGACTTTTATTGATGGAAAGATGACTAAGGAATATGGTAAGGAGGAAGACAAGGGAAAAGAAGGAAAGAAATCAAAGAAAGGGATAAGGGAGGGGGACATGTTGGCCGAATATTAGGAGTTGCCTTAGGAAAGAGTTTTGGTCAACACTCATCTATTTGGTAAAGATGATACACGGTTTTGGTAGGGGGAATTTGGGAGCCAATTTGCTATAGCCTTTTTGCAAAATTGTGCATGAGAGGTAGTTTCTTTTTGAACATTTTTTTTTGGTGTCTCTTTTCCAATTTTTTTCCCTTGGCTGAAACACTCAAATTATTTTGGTTCTTTTTCCTTTGTTTTGCCGAATTACTCAAGACAATTTGGTCATCTTCTCCTTGGTGATTAGCCGAAACCCCCTAACACTATTTTTCCATCTTTCTTTCTTTTTCTCACCATTTCTTCAACCTCTCTTTTCTTCTTCTTAGTTGACAACTTTGATTGGCCAAATCTTCCTTGCCCTTTTCTCTTCAATACCCGAATCTTTAACATCTTCTCTCTTCTCCATTCTTGCGTGTTAGACATTTCTCCTTGGTTGAATCGGGTAAGGGTTTCATTTCTACTTCTTCCATTTTCTTTTCTTCCTAGCCGAATGTGTGTCCATCACTATTCGGTTGTTCTACTTTGTTTCTAAATCGAAACATCACTCTCTCCTACACTCTCATATTGTGATCAATTCTTTTTCGTAGTGTTATAGTGGGTGGCCGAATACCGCATCATTGCCGATTCATCTCTAGTCATAAGTTCAATCGGTGGGAATCGGGTTCATCATCGATTAAGGTAAGGAGTCTCTTCATAGTCCATTCGATATCGCTACTCGGTTATTGTGTTAATCAGATTGAAAGTTTGACTAACTGATTATTATAGGGACTAGATCGTTCGTTCTTATCTACTCGTTGACCCTTCGGAAGTAGTGGTAAGCCGAAACCTTTTCCTTAGACAATCGTTTTCTATCATCGTAATATCGTTCTGACTAAGACTTTTCCAATGGAGGCAAGTGGTAGTGATTTGAAAAGAAAATCGATAGGAGAGCAAAAAGGTAGTGGATTTGCGATTCCTACTCCTAAGTTCAAGCGTAAGTCGATATCGGCGATTTGGGATGTTCCACCGGGTTGTGGACCATCATCCGGTGAGAATAGGCAAATTGTGGTCGTTCACGATACTAAGGGTAAGCATTTTAGATCGTCTGATTTAGTTTTGGATTAATAAAATATCATTTATTGGTTAATCGAGTGTAATGGTGATTTAGGTGCCGACGATCAAGAAGGGTTAGTCCTCACCGTAATCAGGTGTGTAATCTCACACCGAAATCCCGTAGATTCGTGA
This sequence comes from Gossypium sturtianum, assembly GCA_025698515.1. Lineage (NCBI taxonomy): Eukaryota > Viridiplantae > Streptophyta > Magnoliopsida > Malvales > Malvaceae > Gossypium > Gossypium sturtianum. Next base: position 38,135,767 of record CM046950.1, read on the forward strand.
TTCACTATTATGTTGGAAGAATAGTTCGTTGTTGTGTTACAAGTCTAATATCCGTAAAATAGCATAAAACGAGTAATTGGCTTAAACGATGTTAATTCTAAGATCTATCAAAATCAATGTTAATCGGTAAAAATTACCAAAATGCCCCTATGGGCCGATTTACCAAAATGCCCCTATGGGTCGATTTACCAAAATGCCCCTACGGGCCGATTTGCTAGAATGCCTTAGTGGGCCGAATTTCCAAAGAACTGTAATGGGTCGATTCACTTTAATAAATTACTTGGTTAATGGTTGATAATTATATGTGGATGTTTTATGTTATATTATTATGTACGTATCATTTTTACATATTGCATGGGATGGGAAAATTGTATGGAGAGTAGTGTAGCCTGGTGGCATTGCCACAATTTGTATATTATTGTGCTTAAATATGATTTCGATGGCTTGACCACAAAAATACTATATTATAGCAGTTTGACTGCAAATTTTGGTGTGAGTGGCGGGGTGGGTTGACTTGATCCCCATAGGTGTGATTAGCTGGTCGGGGGTGTGATGGATGGATGGGTTGGGTTGCATACATTTACTTCATATAAATATTGTTATGTAAATGGGCTTCGGCCCAAGAATATACTATATGGGCTTAGGCCCAAGATTATGCTATACGGGTTCAGGCCTAGTGGATGACGGTAAGGGGATTATACACTGAGTTCTTGTGACTCACCCCCCCTTCTTTCTTAACCCTTGCAGGTAATGCTCCGTAATGAGGACTTGGGCCCATGGATGACTCGGTGGAGGCCATACTTTGGAAATAATATTTTCAAATATTAGTAAACTACTTTCCCGCTTTATTTTACTATTTAGACTATTTTGGGTTTTAAGTTGTAATAAGGCCTCTGGAATATTTTTATTTTGCTTTTTGTTTAGTCGTACTTATTATCTTGCTTGAATTGTTTTAAAATGGGGATTTTTCTAAAATCATAAATAACGGTTTCCAAAATTGATTAACAAATGGTTTTCATAATAAATATTCACTAATAATTTAACTCGGATTCTATTTCAAATTATCAATGTCATTTCTCAAAAGTCACGGTTTTAAAGTTCACTAGTACGATTTTTGATTCATCAATCAACCTCTCGAAATTGGTAGTGTTTTATCAAATATTTATAACCAAACTTGTTTTCTTGACCATGACCAAATAACGCCTATTTTAGTAAGAATCACATGTTCTTTATACGTTTTCTTCACGTGACATGTCAGATCCGGTCATACCGCATGGGCCGAGTTTGGGGTGTTACATTTTATGGTATCAGAACCGGTTGCAAAACTCGGCTGTGGTTTGGGTTCAAAAATGTTTTCTAAAACTGCTTGAAATTTGATTTATAAATACATGTTTCAAAGAAAGTATGGCACCACGGGTATCCGGCACCAAGTCAGTAAGTTTTGTTTTCATTTTATGATTATTGTTGTATGACTGTAGTAAGAAAACTTCACAAAAGAGAGATAATTTAGAACTTTTAGCTTTAGGAGCTGAAACCATAGAGATTGAGACTTTAGGATATGTTTTGCGAAAACAACTTTACTTCTTATACTCCGTAAAATATTGTTTAATAAACACTGAATAAGCATACTGATTCATAAGACTCTTAATCAGATTAAATCGACTTAGCAAACATGAGCGCTAGAGGACGTGGACGCAGTAGACGTGGCCGTGGTAGAGGCCGAGGTGCTAGAGTTGTATCTGAGGCATCGAGACATATGCCAGAAATGGACGCACCTGCATCACCAGTGACTGAAGCTGGGTCACATGATCGAATGAGAGAGGACGACGCTCTGTCCCAAGCGATGTTGCGGGTACTAGAAAGGGTTACTGGGGCAAGAACTGGGTCGACAGTTCGTGTGTCGATATCGGAGCGATTCAGATCGAATGGGGCCGAAGTCTTTAGGGGTATTTCGGGTGTAGCCCCAAGTGTAGCAGAGTACTAGCTTGAGGCGGTGGAGCGGGTTATGGACGATCTGGATTGCAAAGTCGAGCGGCCCCGAAGGGGTTGTGTCATTCTCGAGAGAGGCGAGGCGTATCGGTGGTGGCTCACTATTCGGGAAGGCACTCAGTGATCGTACATTTGGGATTTCTTTAAGACAACATTCCGGGGAAAATATGTCGGGGCTAGTTATGTGGATGCGGAAGGAAGGAATTCCCGAATGCGGTACAAGGAGGTAGGTCCGTGGCGACTACGAGGTGGAGTTTACTGCGTGCGAGTCGGTATGCCCGGGTATAGTGCCTACTGATCATGAACGCTTTGTGCGTTTTGAGGATGGATTGCGTGATAAGTTACGGGTACTGATAGCCCCACAGAAGTAAAGGAATTTTGCTACACTTATGGAAAAAGCTAAGATAGCTGAGGAAGTAAAGCATTCGAAACGGCAAAATCGAGACAAGGATAGGGGCAGGAACAAGAGAGACTCTGGGTATTTAGGTCCTGCCAGAGGATTTCAGAAAAGGCCCAAGAATGTGGAGCCACTTTCGAGTGAGAGTTCCAACTACTACCAATCGATTCTGACCTTGCGTGGATTGTGGGAAACTTCACTCGGGTGAATGCTGGAAGAGAACTGGTGGTTGTTTCAGATGTGGATCCAAGGACCATCGATTTAGGGATTACCCTCGAAAGCCGGATCAAACTCAGGCAGTTCATAACAGATTTACGCAGTCGGCTGGAGGCGCTCAGCAGCCGTCGAGAGGCCATGGGCCAGGTCGAGGTGGTAATGGTGTAGGACGAGGTCAAGGTGCATCGGGTAGAGGTACCGGTAATAGGGGTAACACGGAGGCGAGACAGCCAGGGTTGGTCTATGCGGTCAGGCGTCGAGAGGATGGCGATGCACCGGACATCATAACCGATACGTTCTTCATATCTGATGTACCTATTACCGCTTTGATAGACATTGGATCCACCCATTCGTATGTTGCATGTGCTATGTTTGGAACTCTGAATATTAAATCTGAGATTACTGTTAGAGAAACAACTGTAATTAGCCCTTTAGGACAGTCGGTGGTAGTAAATAAGTTGTTTAGGGATGTGCCCTTAGAGGTTCGGGGGTAGTATTTCATGGATTTGATGGAACGCCGTTCGGGGAGTTCGATCTTATTTTGGGCATGGATGGTTGGTTTAAGCATCGTGCGAACTTGGACTGTGGCTTTGCAAAAATGAGATGGTACTAAGAACTTCTGAGGATAAAGAAGTGATGATGATAGGTGAAAGAAGAAATTATCTATCTAATGTGGTATCTCGCTTTAAAAGCGTAAAGGTTGGTTCGAAAGGGTGTGGAGCGTTCATAGCTTTTATCGATTGCTTTGGATGCCAAAGAGTTATCGGTAGAGAGTGTTAGAACGGTGAAAGAGTTTTTCGCGTCTTTCCCGAGCTTTTTCAGATTGCCTCGGATCGGAGGTAGAATTTGGTATTGAGTCGTTGCGCCCGAACGACTCGTGTCCATTGCTCTTTCTGAGAATGGCACCAAGGAGCTCGTGGAACTTAAAGCTCAAATTTAGGAGTTGTTAGATCGTGGATTTATTCGACCAAGTGTGTCACCGTGGGGAGCGCCAGTTTTGTTCGTTAAGAAAAATGATGGATCGATGCGTATGTGCATCAATTATAGACAATTGAATAAGTTGACGATCAAGAACAAGTATCCGTTACCGAGGAACGATGATCTGCTCGATCACCGCGAGGAGCTTCGCTTTCTCAAGATAGACTTGAGATCGGGTATCACCAAATTAGGGTCAAGGAGGCGGATATTCACAAGACTGCGTTTCGAACCCGATATGGGCATTACGAGTTCTTAGTGATGCCGTTCGGGTTGACTAATGCACCAGCTGCATTTATCGACATGATGAGCCAAGTCTTCCAACCTTACCTAGACCGATTTATGGTTGTGTTCATAGATGGCATCCTGGTGTACTCAAAGACTCAAGACGAGCATGATTCGCATCTACGGTAGTATTGCGATTTTGAGGAGAAGCGGTTTGTATGCCAAATTCGATGAAGTGTGAATTTTGGTTGAAGGAGGTGACCTTTTTGGGGCATGTTATGTCTCACCAAGAAGAATTAGAGTTGATCCCCGGAAGGTCGAGGCCGTGTTGGATTGGAAGCCACCAAGTCGAGTGGCGTAAATTCGAGTTTTCTAGGTTTACCGGGTATTACAGGCGATTCATTGAGGGTTTTCATTGATTGCGCACCCTAACTAAGCATTGCGTAAAGAGTACCGTTTGTGTGTCGATAAGCGACAATGCAGCTTTGAGAAATCAAGAAGATTCTCGGCGAAGCGCGCGATATGATTCAACTGAGAGGTGGTAAAGAGTTTATTGTGTATTGTGATCGTCACACACGGGCTTAGGATGTGTGTTGATGCAAGGGGAAAAGTGGTAGCTTATGCATCTCGTCAATTAAGGCCGCATGAGGTAAACTATCCCACTCATGATATGGAGTTAGCCGCAGCGGTGGTGTTTACTCAAGATTTGGAGACACTATTTGTGCGGGAGAAGTCGATTATCTACACGGATCATAAGAGTCTGAAGTACCTCCTTACCCAAAAGGAGTTGAACTTAAGACAGTGGAGGTGGATAGAATTTTTGAAGGATTATGACTTCTCAATCGAGTATCACCCAGGTAAAGCTAACGTAGTGGCAGATGCGTTGAGTCGTAAGGTGATATCGGATTTGAGAGCGATGTTCGCTCATCTCAGCCTTTATGAAGATGGTAGTCTGTTAGCCGAACTTCAAGTGAAGCCGGCATGGGTAAGCCAGATTAAGGAAAAGTAGTTGTTAGATGAAAGGTTGGGTTCTCGACTTCAGCAAGCGGAAAGTGGTGAGATAGGGGATTTTGGATTAAATAGTGATGGAGTATTGTGATGAAAGTTCTCCATCTTTCTTTCTTTCTCTCACCATTTCTTCAACCTCTCTTTGCTTCTTCTTAGTTGAAAACTTTGATTGGCCGAATCTTCCTTGCCCTTTTCTCTTCAATAGCCGGATCTTTAACATCTTCTCTCTTCTCCATTCTTGCATGTTGGACATTTCTCCTTGGTTGAATCGGGTAAGGGTTTCATTTCAACTTCTTCCATTTTCTTTTCTTCCTAGCCGAATGTGTGTCCATCACTATTCGGTTGTTCTACTTTGTTTCTAAATCGAAACATCACTCTCTCCTACACTCTCATATTATGATCAATTCTTTTTCGTAGTGTTATAGTGGGTGGCCGAATACCACATCATTGCCGATTCATCTCTAGTCATAAGTCCAATCGGTGGGAATCGGGTTCATCATCGATTAAGGTAAGGAGTCTCTTTATAGTCCATTCGATATGGCTACTCGGTTATTGTGTTAATCGGATTGAAAGTTTGATTAATCTATTATTATAGGGACTAGATCGTTCGCTCTTATCTACTCGTTGACCCTTCGGAAGCAGTGGTAAGCCGAAACCTTTTCCTTAGACAATCATTTTCTATCATCGTAATATCGTTCTGACTAAGACTTTTCCAATGGAGGCAAGTGGTAGTGATTGGAAAAGAAAATCGATAGGAGAGCAAAAAGGGAGTGGATTTACGATTCCTACTCCTAAGTTCAAGCGTCGGGCGGTATCAGCGGTTCGGGATTTTCCACCGGGTTGTGGACCATCATCCGGTGAGAATAGGCAAATCGTGGTCGTTCACGATACTAAGGGTAAGCATTTTAGATTGTCTGATTTAGTTTTGGATTAATAAAATATTGTTTGTTGGTTAATCGAGTGTAATGGTGATTTAGGTGCCGACGATCAAGAAGGGTTAGTCCTCATCGTAATCAGGTGTGTAATCTCACACCGAAATCCCGTAGATTCGTGATTCACTATTATGTTGGAAGAATAGATCGTTGTTGTGTTACAAGTCTAATATCCGTAAAATAACATAAAATGAGTAATTGGCTTAAACGATGTTAATTCTAAGATCTGTCAAAATCGGTGTTAATCGGTACAAATTACCAAAATGCCCCTATGGGTCGATTTACCAAAATGCCCCTATGGGCCGATTTACCAAAATGCCCCTACGGGCCGATTTGCTAGAATGCCTTAGTGGGCCGAATTTCCAAAGAACTATAATGGGTCGATTCACTTTAATAAATTACTTGATTAATGGTTGATATTTATATGTGGATGTTTTATGTTATATTATTATGTACGTAGCATTTTTACATATTGCATGGGATGGGAAAATTGTATGGAGAGCAAGCAGTGTAGCTGGTGGCATTGCCACAATTTGTATATTATTGTGCTTAAATATGATTTCGGTGGCTTGACCACAAAAATACTATATGATAGCTGTTTGACTGCAAACTTTGGTGTGAGGGGCGGGGTGGGTTGACTTGATCCCCACATGTGTGATTGGCTGGTCGGGGGTGTGATGGATGGATGGGTTGGGTTGCATACATTTACTTCATATAAATATTGTTATGTAAATGGGCTTCGGCCCAAGAATATGCTATATGGGCTTAGGCCCAAGATTATGCTATACGGGTTCAGGCCCAGTGGATGACGGTAAGGGGATTATACACTGAGTTCTTGTGACTCACCCCTCTTCTTTCTTAACCCTTGTAAGTAATGCTCCGTAATGAGGACTTGGGCCCATGGATGACTTGGTGGAGGCCATACTTTGGAAATAATATTTTCAAATATTAGTAAACTACTTTCCCGCTTTATTTCACTATTTTTACTATTCTAGGTTTTAAGTTGTAATAAGGCCTCTGGAATATTTTTATTTTGCTTTTTGTTTAGTCGTACTTATTATCTTGCTTGAATTGTTTTAAAATGGGTATTTTTCGAAAATCATAAATAACGGTTTTCAAAATTGATTAACAAATGGTTTTCATAATAAATATGCATGAATAATTTAACTCGGATTCTATTTCAAATTATCAACGTCATTTCTCAAAAGTCACGGTTTTAAAGTTCACTAGTACGATTTTCGATTCATCAATCAACCTCTCGAAATTGGTAGTGTTTTATCAAATATTTATAACCAAACTTGTTTTCTTGACCATGACCAAATAACGCCTATTTTAGTAAGAATCACATGTTCTTTATACGTTTTCTTCATGTGACATGTTAGATCCGGTCATACCGCATGGGCCGGGTTTGGGGTGTTACATATACCATTCAAAAAGAATTTAAATTCATATCATTTCGTGCCAAACAAATCACCTAACCATTCCAATCAAGACCAAATCAAACATGAGCTCAACCTATTCAAAATCAATTTATTTCATTACATTAAGTAAAATGCCAAATTTACATATACCAAAACATGATAAGGCATGTCATGCAACTTCCACAACTAATCTATCCACTTCATTTTGGACACTATGAACCTATATGACTTTATATTGAACAAGAAAAAACATACTTCAAACATACTTCCAAGCATCACATATGAAATATGTAAATTCTAGCTTCAATAACTTAACGAAAATTTCCACCTCAATTTTCATAACACATCACATACCAACATATATAATCACATATCATCACTAATTCTAGCATGAATTATGATTTATACCATACATTTACCAAGTCACAAAGGCAACATATTACACAAGATGGACTATATCACATTTTCCAAGTAGTAACCACTTTCAAATGGAAAAGCCCACACTAAGACCCTTATATACATGCCACAACCTTAAACTAAAAATAATCATATGACAACCGATTCAGTGATAGTGTGAGCTTCGAGACGATTTGGCTTGGCGAGTTTCACAAGGTGATGATCTATAAGGGAGAGTTAACAACAAGGGTAAGCATATAGAACGCTTAGTACATTCATATGTAAAATACTACTATTACCTTATTTTTCCTAAACATTTAATGCTACCTTAGTTTGGCACAACTTTGGCTAGAACATGGCACTCAAATCATCAACAAGTGAGCATAAGTATCCATGTATATTTGATAACAGAAGTTTTTCAAACATACCATTTCATATCACCAACACAGCTTTTCTCAAAGGCATGTTCCATTACTAAAGCTTAAGAACATAACAATTTTGCATAGTTCATCTCCAATACCACCATACATTTTAATCCATACATTGTACCAAACATTTCCATAACAATGACATATTCCACTATCTATCTTTAAAACTATACCAGATACATATGATTCATTGGTAAACTGCACCAAACCATTTTCTAGTTCCTAGATGAGTATAAATATATATATCAAGTTACCCATTTGGGCTAAACCTTTATAATAACACATTAGGTTACTCGTCTGAGGTAAATTTGTGTCATATAATATCTAAGAATCCGCAATGAATGATGGACCTCGTCAAAATCTGTAATAAATCCCATACAAGCATGCACAAGACCCTATTGGCATGCCAATCGTGTCCTAACCTTTACTAAGTTCACACGTGTACCTATTTCAATAAATTTCAATATAATACATGTAATTTTTTATATTTGCATACCGCACCCTGTAAAAAGGGTAATATCTTTTATTCCATATCATGACATCATTCTCATTTTCACATTTGTACCCTGTAACTTTTCATAATCATTAATCACCAAACAATATTTTAATTTAATTCATTACTAGCCCAATGTATCAAATTCCATAATATTGGAACTATATAAAAACATTCATATATTAAACTAAACACAAGCATACAATTATAATACAAGGTGAGATAGTAAGTATCATACAAAATTTACCTATTCAAAACGTGAAAAGAGAGATATTTCAGGGACTAATTCGCAACTTTAGCTTTTCCCCTATTAGCTCCACTTCAATCCAATTCTTGACCTATACAGTTATTTTATACAATTAATCAATACTAAAGTTGTTTCATTCTATGCAATGATATGAATGAATCTATATGAACTCATTTTTATACCCCAAAAATTTTATATTTTATTCAATTTAGTCCTTGAACTCGGAATATTTATAACTTTTGATTCCTTGCCTCAGATTAAAATCTGATTTCACATACATTCATTAGGGTTGCTTTACTTCCTATTCCTATCAAAGTTTCATAACAGTTTTGCATTTTTTTAAATTTGGTTCTAAATGTACAGAACTAACAATTAAGATTTACAATTAAGTCCTTTCCTTAAAGTAAGCTTAATTTCTAACAAGTTCACACCAATTTCATCTAATTCTTAACAATGGCAACTTTATAAAACTTTAAAAATTTCACAAATTGGTGCATGGGCTAGCTAAATCAAGCTTCCATGATCTCAAATCTATAAAAATTACAATAAAATTACTTGAATTTTCTTACTTATTAGTTGGCCGAATGTCAAGCTTCCAAAGATTAGTTTTTCTCCTTTCTTTCTATGGTGTTTCGGTCATGAAGGAAGAAGAAGATGACAACTTTTTCTCTTTCCTTCCACTTATTATGGTATTCATAAGTTAATTAATGTTTAATTATCTTAGTATTCCTTAATTAATTAACATATTCACACTTCAACTTCAATTAGTGGAGATGGCCATCATCTTCTACTAACTTTCTCTCAATATTGGTTTAATTACAATTTTAGGTCCTTTGGTTAATTGCTATTTTAATCCCCAATCCTTTTGTAAATTAAAAATCTATAACGATTGGACTTTACAATTTAGTCTTGGAGCCTTAATTAACTATTAATTCGACAAAATTACCAAACCAATCTTTAATATATTTTTATATAATCTCCGTAAATATTTATTTTTAATATTTATAGACTCGGTTTACGAAAATGAGATTTTGAAAGCACATTTTCTGTTACCATTGAAAATTTGATTATTATAATTCTTCTTCTCAAGAAATTTTGTCCTCGAAATTTACCTTAGAAAAGACAGGGGTATCGAGATTTCATATTTCTTCTGGCTCCCAAGTAGCCTTTTTTCTCCATGACGGTGCCGCATTACTTTCACCAATGCCACATGCTTATTCCTCAACTATTTCACTTACCAAGCTAAAATTTTAACTGGTTCTTCACTATATGTCAAATTAGGTTACAACTCGATTTCGTAGGGAGTTATGATATGAGAGGGATCGGATCTATATCTTCTCAACAATGAAACATGGAAAATATAGTGGATCTTATCTAGTTTTGAAGGTAGAGCTAGCCGATAACCTACAGACCCATTTCTCTCGAGAATTTCATGCGGTCCAATAAACCTCGAACTGAGTTCCCTTTTCTGGCAAAACGCATAACCTTTTTCCAATGTGCAACTTTTAGGAAAGCTTTATCGCCAATTTCAAACTCAATACCCTTTCTTTTCAAATCGGCATAAGATTTTTGTCTATCAAAAGCAACCTTCAAGAAATCTCAAATAACACTAACTTTATCTTTAGCCTTTCGCATCAAATTTGTTCTTGTTATCTTTCTTTCACTCAACTTTGACTAGTACAGAGGAGTTTGACATTTACGACCATGTAAAACTTTGTATGGTGCCATTTTGATGCTCGACTGATAGCTATTGTTATAGAAAAACTCAACCAATGGTAAGAATATTTCCCAGCTTCCCTCAAATTCAATTGCACAACAACGCAACATATCTTCAAGTATTTGAAATACTCACTCAGATTGTCCATCGTTTTGGGGGTGAAATGTCGTACTAAAATTCAACTTAGTGCCAAAGCTTCATGTAGTTTACCCCAGAATCTGAAGATCTGAAATAATATATAATGGCACACCATGCAATCTCACAATCTCAAAGATATATAATTCAACCAATTTTTCAAGTGTATAGTCGGTTCTCACTAGAATAAAATGAATCAATTTCGACAACTTATCAACTACCACCCAAATTGTATCTTTCTTTTTAGGAGTCAGAGGCAATCTCGATAAAAAGTTCATAGTGATTCACTCCCATTTCCATTCAGGAATCATTACAGGTTGAAGTAGTCCTAAACAGACTTGATGCTTGACCTTTACTTGTTGACATTCCAAACACTTGGCCACATATTCAGTTATCTCGCTTTCCATGCCCAACCACCAGTATAATGGTTTCAAATAATTATACATTTTTTTGCCACCTGGATGCATGGAATAGACACTGCTATGAGCCTCGTAGAGAATATCTCACTTCAACTCTGAATCATTTGACACACACAATCTATTACAGATGTATAAACTCCTATTGTCACTTATGTTGAATTCATTAGTTTGCTCGCTTTCTACAAGCTTCTGTTTCACTTCAAGCACGTTGTCACTTTGTTGCAATTCTCGAATTCTTTGGAGAAATACGAGTCTAGCCCTTAATTCAACCAAAATAGAACCATCTCACTCCTAAGTCAAATGTGTGTTTAACTCTTTCAAAGCAAATAGGGATTTTTGACTTAGAGCTTCGACCACAAAATTGGCTTTTCCCAAATGATAGTCTATGGTCAAATCATAATCTTTAAGTAATTCAAGGCATCAGTTGTAACAATCTGTTTTTCAGCAATGTCAGAAAATGATAGTTTCGAATTCAATGTTCGAGTCTGTAAATATTATTAATTAATATTTACGAGATTAATATAAAGTTTAATTAAAGTTTGGTCCATTAATTTTGCTAATCAGATAGTTAATTAAGGTACAAGGACTAAATTATAAAGGTGGTAAAAGTTAATCATTATTATTTTTAATTAATTGAAAGACCAATTGTGCAATTGGATAATAAGTATAAAGCTAAACACTGGTGGAGACTAGTTTTCATCCACCAAATTAGCTAATTATGTTTAGTGTTAATTGATTAAGGTTAATTAACTTAATGTTAGTTACTTAATAAACTAATTAGACTATATAAACAAAAAATTAAAAGCCGTTAACTTTTGTTTTTCTTCTCTTGTCCATAGAAACCATAAAATAAACTTAGGGAAACCATTTTTAAAGCTTCAACCATTCAACTCTTGCATGCGAAGCTCAATTTGGTCTTTTTACTTGTAATTTTTGTGTTTTTAAGGTTCTAAGAGCTGATTTAGCTAGCTCGTGTACCAATTAGTAAAATTGTTAAAGTTTCTAGAAGTTTTCATTGATGAATTCTAAATGAAATAGGTGTTAATTTATTAGATTTTAAGCTTAGATATGAAAAAGGACTAGTTTGTAAAGTTTGATTACTAGTTTTTGAAAATAGGGAGTAAACTGTATAAATTTCGAATTGATGTTAAATTTCTATAATTATATATAATAGAGGGCTATAGAAGGATGTAATTTAGGCCAGTTTCGAAATTGAGGCTCAAATTTGAAAGTTATGACAATTTCGATTTTAGGGACTAAATTGAATAAAATAAAAAAGTTTATGGAGCATTCAACAAGTGAAATTGAATTGACTTATGATTATAATAGGATGAATAAACTATTTGGAATTGATAAATTGAGCAACAAGGGCACGTCGATTTCACAATTTGCACTCTAAAACTGTGAGAAAATGCAATTTTTAGGTTTTTTGGGCATTCTGAGACCTATATATGACAAAAATATGAAGATAGGTTGAGCCGTCGTAGAATACTCAAGAAAACAACTCGAAAAACACCATTGAAGTCAATTTTGAAGCAAATTTCCATCAAGATTGAAGATTTCCTTTTGATTCCTTTGGAGATTATTATGAGTTACTTTGTTTCTTGTGGTTATATTGTATTTTGGATTTTTTATTTGCTAGCATGAACTAACTTTCTAAATACCTAGGGGAGATGAACCCTATGATAATTCTACCTTTTTATTTTTATTTTACGCAATGAAGACTTAGATCTTGTTATCAATTATGTGTGCTTAATTCTTGGTTTGATATTTCTAGATTATTGATCCATGTTTGATGTGCTTAAATCAGAGGAGGAATAGACCCTGTTTAAGAGTAGATCTAACATAGTTAAGTGGAGTTGCATGCAATCCTAGAAATAGGACAATATAAATCTACTGGATTAGAGTCAAATCTAATAGGGGAATTCATAGATCGAGTTAACACGATAATAGAGGTTTTAATTAGAAAGAAATTTCAATTAATCAACCTAGAGTCAGTTGCTCTTATTCTTGAAGAGAGATATTAGCATACTTTAGGGATTTCTACGGATCAAGATACTAAGTGAAGAAATTGCATAATTTAGATTGATAGAGACAGATGAAATCTAGGTGAATTCTTTCCTTGGTATTTTTTCGCTTCTTGGTTGGTAATTGTTTATTTTCTTAAATTTTTATTTGTCATGTTCATAGTTAATTAATTTAGTTAATTTTTAGTTTTAATCAATCACTCAAATTTATTGGTTAAATAATAGAAAGACAGTAATTACTAGTACTTTTAGTCTTTGTGAGAATGATATCTTTGCTCACCGTAGCTATACTATTAATTGATAGGTGCACTTGCCTTAGTCAGATTTTTAGTTGGTTTCATGGACATCAGGAACCACACTTTTACATCGATTAATCCATGAGTTTTCTCCATCTCTTCTTCTATTCTATTATTCATATCTCTTTCTTTAACTTGGTTAATTGATTGTTTGTGTAAATATTAGAATAAGTTTATGCTTTATACATGATCTCGCATGTTTTAACTATTTAACCTAATTAATAACCTAAAATTGGATATTTATTCAGGAGTACTTAGTATTCTAGCAAGTGACGCCCCTAGTAGAGGATCTAGATAGGTGAGACCAAAAGGGTTTCCGTGTGTCTAGGTGAGACCGAGATGGTATCTTAGGTGGTAATCCATAATGAAGATGAGACCGAGAGGGTATTCGTAGCTTAGGGTGGTAAGTACTTAATTAAGGGTAATTATTGACTTAATTAATAATTGGGAAACGCAATCCATTCAAGGCTAAATAGCTCGTGTAGTCAAAACAAGGAACATGAGAAATTTGAGTAACTTAAACTAGGGTTAGATTTAGCGTTAGTTTACTTGAATTAGTTTACTTCAATTAGTTTAATTAATTTTATTATCTTAAATTGGAATTGACATTACTAATTCATAACTCAATTAGATTAGTAATTATTTTTGGTAATTGATTTAATAACATTTTTCTCCAATCTGAAATCCCTTGGGTACGATCCTTAGAATACTTACCAAGTGTTCTATTGTAACACATCTATATTACAAATTGACCTGTACACTTGCAGAAATCACACTAACTCTTATCTTTATATTTTTGCACAATTTTACACTCTCAATGTTTGCACAACGGGAGGCAGTCAAATGTCACAACTTTGGCTTATTGGTGTTGCGACATTGTCTCCAGTAGATTTGTGTTGGAATTTCAGCTAAGTTTTGAGGCTTGCTTCAATGTCGTGACATTCTCTTTGAATGTTACGACATCCAGGGCAGTCCACTGACTCATTGGCCAAAAATATTGTCCTACACACGTAATCAACTTGTTAGTTCTTTCTTTGGCCCTAATTAGCCTAAAAGGTCATAAAACAACACTAAAAGTTTAATTTATTAAACTTAACTTCAAAACTATCTAATTCTAAAAATAGAATTAAAAGATAAAAAATCACTTGCATACAAGCCCATGAAGTGGTGAAAAGAGCTTAATTTGTCACAACGAATTCTGGCAGATCAATTTCTCCCATAAAATTATGATATTTATATTCTTAATTATATTATTTATATTTATATATTTTTATTATTGATTTAGGGAATAATTGGTGATAAAAAGAGCTCAAAGTTTATTTTGGCTTGTTTTTACGGTTTGGACTTTCAACAAAGTGTAGTTTTAGTATTTTAGCCATAACAGGAGTCGCAAACTTCTATTTTGGACCTATAATATATTGCTTCGAAGGAAATTTAAATATCTAGATAAATTTAATTCATAACTCAAGCCCAAATATGTCAAGAAGGCACCAAAAAATGGCCTGCAAGTTTAACACAGAAATTGTTGAAAAACCTAGAAAAATTCTACTCTATGTACACTTTTATATGTTCTCCATTATATTATTTTTGCCCTATAATAGACATTATTAGGTTAAGAGAGATATAACCATTCTTATTTTTCTTTTGGTTTCGTGTTTTATTTTATTTGTGGATTTCTAAACTTTCTTCTAATTAAAGTAATATTCAAAGTTTTATTCCACAAGTTTGTGATATCGAATTTCTTTCAATCTTTCTTTTCCCTTTAGTATTTGCATGTCTTTTGGTCTAATTACAATTTTTTAGGTGTGTTAAATATTCAGTCTTTATTTGATAGCTTAGAATAATTACTTTATCAATTAGATAATTAGTCACCAACTGATTTCTAATATTTGTGACGAATGTATGATTATTTGTGTAGTGTGGGCATGCGATCTAACTTAAATAAAACCTAGTTATGCATTTGTTGGTTAGAATTGGGTCTGTTTTATTCTTAAGGCTATTGAACAATTAAATTCCTAAACAATTGTTATAGGGTTGTTTATCATTAAGGAAAGTAATTAATGACGATTGTCTTGGTTATTGAGAAGGTAAGAAGATATTAGGTTAGTTAGAGATTGTCAGTAACTATAACCAATTTATTGAAGAACACTAAATTTTTTCTTTGCATCAATGATCAAAACCTTGTATCAAACAAAGAATTTACTTTGACTAAATTTCATCTTATTGATTTTCCCAAAGTTTTGATTATTTCTTTCTTTGCTTTTTCTAAATTCTTAACTTTAACTTTTAAGTTTTCTTTAAACAAAACCACCTTCTTTATTTTATTTGTTTTAGTTGAAGGTATAAAATTACTACCAATCTTCATGGATTTGTGATCTGTCATAATACGGTGTAGCAGATTAAACTAGTTTACGTACTTGAGGAGCTTGAATACAAGCACTTTTATTATGTTTTAGTCGAGTTTTTATAGTTTAGTGTACATTCAATAAAAAGTGTATTTTGAGTCTTTTATTGACCTTAGGGGGTGAATGAGGCCTAAAGGTGAGCTAACGTATTTTGTGAGTGTGTAGGAGACCATGCAAGGGCATAGGAACTCAATACTTGTCACTGTGTTCCAACACAGGGATTTCAAGGTCGCAACATAGAGAGAATAATGCAAGAATTGTCATACTACCTTTGGTGCCACGACATAGCCATAGGATGTCACGGTACACCCTTGAAGACATCCCTGAACTACGCATACTGCCCTCGATGTTGCGACACAGGCACTAAGGTGTCATGACATCGGCCCTATATGGGTGATAATTATGAGCCAGGGGCATTTTGGTTTGCAGAATCAAAAGTTAAACACGAAAGCGCTAGCTAACCTAAGGTTGAGGATGACGGCAAACCTAACTCTATAAATTGGCTCCTAAACACTTGTTAAAAGACAACTTTTCAATATTCCAAGTTTTTCTTTGTAATTTAGTTTTCAGTTTTTTCTTTCTCTTAGGGTATAGATTTCTTTTCAGTTCTTTTCATTCATTTTCTTTGAAGAACTTGATTTGTAGACGCAATCAAACTATTGTGAATTTCTGCACTTTCACTGATCAAATACAATTAGGATTCTCTTAAACCTTATTATTGATTTATTCTTTGTGCATATCTTATTTATCAAGTTTATTGTGTTTATGGATCCTATGAGGAACTAATCCTCTTATGGGGGATTAGTGAGTGGAGCGATGATTAACTAATTACTATGTAAGTTCTTTTTTAACGGATCAGCTGTTTGGGAAAGAAAGAACTTAAACCCTAGGCTTGACAACCCTAGGAACTCATTTAGGTGGGAACTAACCCAAAATTGGTATGGCTTATTAGCGAACACCTTAACCCTGAACTAATCTGGACTGTGAGGTCGAAAGGTAAGTAGTTCTTACCGACTAGTTAGTTTAGTGGAAGATCGAGAGATCCTGCTAGGGTAACAACTAGTTGATTGAATAAAAACCCGAAATAGGAATTAGTTATAACCACTGAAGCAAGCTAATCACGTATGTTTAAATTTTATTAAGTTTATAATTTAGTTATTCAAAGTTCACTTTATTTATGCAATTCTTATTCTTTTATTCATAAAAGCTCAAAAATCTCTTCTTTATGTTTTATCATAATATGATTTATCTAGATTACTAATTAATTCTATTTGAGTTTTAGTTAAATTTAATCTAGTACTCGCCTCCCTTGGGTATGATGCTCAGAGTACCCACCTACTTCGTTGTAACTATATTACAACCTGACTCGTATACTTGTGGACACCACCTCAATTTCACATATTTAGTTGTAGTATTCACACTCTGGACGTTAGTAAGTCCGGAGGTGGTCTATTTGACCCTACATGCTACTTCTACTAATTATTATTTTTCAAGCAGGTTTTATCTTTGGCAGTTTCGACAACCGTACACTGATGTAGGAACGTTGTCATCAATTAAACTATTATTAACTCAATAGTTTAGCATAAAGAATTTGGGTGTATCTAACTATGTTCTAGGAATTTGAATCCTGAAAGATCAAAAGAACAAAGTGATAACTTTATCACAAGCTTCATACATACACAAGATATTCAAAAGTTTTATTATGGTCAATTGAAATAAGGGTACACAACATTTTGTATCAAACTTTCATAATTTTTTAGAGGACTGTCACAAGAATGGAAGAAAGAGAGTGTTTGAGTTTAATTGGTGAGTCGGCATTGGACGAATCTTGTTCCAAGAAATAGACACTGAGATAAGTATATACTCAAGCATTTATAGAGAATGACAGATTATATGCTAATATATTTTGTAGGGGACTTAACTCCCATTGGATATATGGACTCTAACTTCCAAATGTGTCAGGATTCGAGGAAGTCGACATCAGATTGTATTTATGTCCTAGGAAGTGTAGCCATAGTTTGGAGAAGTATAAACCATATTTGTACTGCTAACTCCAACGTGGAGGCCGAATATGTGGCTGCTTTTAAGGTAACAAGAAGTAGTTTGACTTTGAAAGCTTCTTATGAGTCTCAAAATAATTTTTCGTATGAAAAAAGCTATTTCATTGTATTACAATAATGGTGTTGCAATAGCTAAAATTAAGGAAACCAAAAATCATAAAGGAACAAACACAATTGACTGTAAAAATCACATTATACAAGATGTGGTGGAGAACAATTAGGTTTACCCATTAAGACACTTCGGTTCGACCGAGGTGGGGAATACTTATTAGACGAGTTATTAGGATACCTTATAGAGAATGAGATATTATCCCAATTAATTGCACCGGGTACTCCATAACAAAACGGCATGGTTGTAACGACCCAAAATTTACGGGTATCAAAAAAGGGCATTTTTAGGTCACCATGTTCGTAAAACGAATTCGTAAATATTTATTAAAAATATTTACGAAGTTAGTTGTGTGGTTAATTAGGTTTTAGTTAGGAGAATTAGCTTGAATTAAGGTTAATTAGGTATAAGGATTAAATTGAATAAAGAGTGAAAGCTTAATTATAGCTTAAAGAAAAGTTGAAGGACTAAATAAATAAATAAACCACATTGTGACAATTGTGTGGTAATAAAATGTACATGTGTAATACATACATATATACATTTGTAATACATATATGTATTTACTTATTATTTAAGAAATAATAATTATTATGTTAATATAATATTATATTAATATAATAAACATAAAATAAAACAAATGAAATAGAAAAAGAAACATAATTGAAAACAAAACAGAGAAG
This sequence comes from Gossypium sturtianum, assembly GCA_025698515.1. Taxonomy (NCBI): domain Eukaryota; kingdom Viridiplantae; phylum Streptophyta; class Magnoliopsida; order Malvales; family Malvaceae; genus Gossypium; species Gossypium sturtianum. The sequence continues at coordinate 38,154,345 of CM046950.1, forward strand.
GAGAAATGAGAAAGAAAAGAAAAAGAAAAAAATAGGTTTTTAAGGTTCAAACTCAAATTGGTAAGTCAATTTAATCCCTTTTCTTGGATTTTTTATGTTTTTGGAATCCTAGAACAAAATACTACTTGATTTATGTTGAAATTTTGAAAGTTAGTGGATTTTTAGATGTTGTTTATGTTGAAAATTTTGAAGTATTAGGGGTTAAATTGATAGAATTTCAAGTTAGAATTGAAAAAGGGATTTAATTGTAAAACAAATTATAAGTTTTGAAATAATAGGGACTAAATTGAGAAATTTTGAAATTTAGGGATTTATGGTGAAATTAGAGAGTTGAATTCAGTTTTAAGTGGTAGTTGAATGAAAATAAAAAATAAAATTATGAAGAAAATAAGGTTAGATTTGATTAAGGATTAAATTGGAATTTAGGCAAAAGTTATGTATAAATTGAAATATTCAATGTGAAATTGTAACATCCCAAAATTGGGCCTAGTAGAATTGGACCTATTGGGCCCATTGGACCTTGAGCGTAGAAGCGTTTTAATATTTATGGGAATTTGAAAGCGGCATTATTTCAAGTTGGACTTATTAAGAAGGTGATTTTGGAAAGTTACGGGGTTTTAGGAAGTTCCGGGTTCAAATTGGGCCTTAGCAAAAATTTTATGTTTTAGCACTTTAAGGAGATATAGTAAGTGACCTCAATCTTTATGGAATTAAATGAGAAATGTGCTAGCATAAATGGAGCATATGGCAAAGAGGTTATGTCATTAAGTGAAGAGTATAGAGAGAAGAGGTTCGAATCCCCTTGATGCAAATTTTGACTATTATTTTTGTATTTTTTCCCTAAGTGTCGGCCAAGCTAGTAAATAAGGCAAGTTGGACTTTTTAATTTTGGCAAGGTGGCTAAGGATATTAGGAAAGGATGAAGGTAGGGAAAGAAATCAAAAGAAAAGGCAAGTATAGGGAACATGTTGGCCCAAAGAGAGGAAAATGTTTTGGAATGTTTTTTATGGCCAAAATGTTTGACTTTTTTTGTTTGGTGTACACAGTTTTGAGGGGGGGTAAAGGGGAGTGCCGAAAATCCTTTAGGCATTTGGTAAGTTTTAGTGCTTGAGAGGTTACTTTTCTTCTTAGCCTTTTGGTGATTTTTTATTTTCCCAATTCCTTTCCTCTTGGCCGAAACCTCCTAGCACATTTGTGCAATTTTCTTTCTCTTTTGTTGGTCGAAACATTCATCTCTTGCATCACCTTCCCTTGATAGCCGAACCATCTAGCATCCATCCATCACCCATTCTTTTCTCTTAACCATTTCTTCAATCTTTCCTCTTCTCTAAAATCGACATCACTTTAAGATCACATCTTCTTGTTTGATTTTCTTCCAAAGCCGAATCTAGTATCATTCCATCTCTTCACTACTTCTTTTCTTTTTTGCCTTGGACAATCTCTTCCTGATCGAGTTGGTAAGTGACTTATCATCCATCTTTTCATTTCATTTTTAGCCGAATATATGAGTTCATCATTTTCGGTTACTCTACTTTGTTTCTCTATCGAAATATCTCTCTCCATCGCTTTCATGTTGTGATCAATATCTTCTTTCGTAGTGATCTTAGTGGGTGGCCGAATATCATTCTAGTCATAAGTCAAGTGGTGGAAATCAAATCCATTATCAACAAGGTAAGGAGTTCTTTATGGATTATTTGATATCGTTCATTATTCGATTGGTTGCTAAATGGATTAATAGTTTGGACTAATCGGTCACTATAGGAACCAAATCGCCCGATCACCTATCCCTCGTAATAAGAGACTCAGATTGTTGGTAAGTGATATAGATTGTTAATCAATCGCAATACTTGGTTGAAGTTGTATTTTGGGCTTTGGACTAATTGTTGACCGATTGTACCTTTAGGTGCCGCGGAGAGTATCGTGTTACGAATTCTGAATAAGGTGTGTAATCCCGTACCCTACCGAATACATGTTTGAAATGGTGGTAATCTCATATATCTCTGAAAGTTTTCATGAAATGTTCTGTGATTTGGTCGAAATACCGAAGGAAATTGGAAACCGGCATCCGTGACCACTCGGGCGTACGTATATTAGTAGTGGTAACCATATTTTACAAAGAAACAGTTTGGTCAGCAGCAGTGACGTGATTTTGAAAAATCACAAAAAATAGGATAAAGGGAATTAGAAAGTGAAAAAGATATCCGATTAAATATTATTGTGTCTATTTTTATATCAAAGAAACAGAAGAGGAAGAGGAATTTTATATTCTGTGATATCTTAATTTTGGTGAGACTGGTTCTGATTGATTTCGTGGTTCCCTATTCTGTCTTGGAAAAATCATTCAAAATTGTACAATGTGAATTAAGAGTTATAATTTATATGTATAGATTCCTTAGTGAGCCTATTTTCAATAGAAACAAGTGGGAGCAACATATGAAAACCGTACAGTGAGATATTTGAATTTTGGATAAGAGAGGTCAGAACCGCTGGTCAGTGAAACAAGGGGAACTTTAATGAATAAACTGTACTAAGTGGTTAAGCAAAAAATTATGGAAATATTTTAGTAAGAAGATATATGAGTCTAGTTTCAAGAAAAATTTACGGACCTAAATTTTGAGTTTCCTAACTCAAGTTATAGTCAATTTAGTCAGTATGACGTAAATGGACAGTTTCGATTTTTATGCCCCACATTAGTAGTTAAGTCTAGGTTGCGGAATTACCAAAATACCCTTGGAGGGTAAATTACTGAAATACCCCTGGGTTGCGAGATTACCAAATTACTCTTAGTGGGTAAGATTACCGATTTACCAAAATGTCCTTATGGACTGATTTACTGAAATACCCCTATGGGCCGAATTGATAGAATGCCTTAGTGGGCTGAATTACAAAGCTCAATAATGGGCCGATTCATCGTATAAATTAGTAGACTAATGGTTGTTATACATGTGGGTATTTTATGTTATTATGTGTATTGCATCATCACATATTGCATGGGATGGGAAACTTGAATGAAGAGAAGTATAGACCGGTGGCATTGCCACAAATTCTGATATGGGCTATGTGCCAATTTAAATATGGCTTTGTGTCATCGTGATTAAGGCTGTGTGCCGATTATATTACCATATATGATACTCTGGTGGTTAAGCCACAAAATTATTATAAAAGGCAGCTTGTCTGCAAATTGGAGAGACTGGCGGGGTGGGTTGACTTGATCCCCACAGGAGAGACTGGTTGGTACGGGGGAGAGACTGGTTGGATGGGTTGGGTTGCATACATTTGCTTCATATATATATATGTGTTCTATTATGATAGTGGGCTCCGGCCCAAGATGTTGCTATATGGGTTCAGGCCCAATGGATGACGGTAAGGGATTTCACACTGAGTTCTTGTAACTCAGTCCCCCTTTTTCTTAACCCTTGTAGGTAATGCTCCGTAATGAGGACTTGGGCCCATGGATGACTCGGTGGAGGCCATACTTCAGAAATGGTGTTATTGAACTTTAAATTTCTATTTCGGTTTATTTTATTATTTTGCTATTTTGGTTTAAGTTGTAATAAGGCCTCTGGGATATGTTTTAAATTGGTTTATGTTTAGTCGTACTTATAATATTGCTTGAATTGTTTTAACGGGGATTTTCTAAAATCATAAATAATGGTTTTCCAAAATTGATTAATAAATGGATTTTATAACAAACTTTTACAAATATTTTAACTCAGAAATTTTCTCTCGAATTATCAACAATATTTTCAAAAGCCACGATTTTAAATCTCACTACCTCGATTTTCAACTCATCAAACGATCTCTCAAAAATACTTGTATTTTATCTACGTTTCCGCAACGATTTCAAAATACTTCTGCAGCTCTATTTCTGAACATCACATTTTTGTAAATTGTTCATTTCAAATATGCTTTCGCTATTAAAAAGGTTTTTAAAGATTATTACGTTTTCAAGTAGTTAACAATTGCTTAAGTGTTTTTGGTTTTAACAAAGAGGCTATATTTCTCAAGCAAGTTTTTAATAATCGCAAAGATGGTTTTTACTTCCATGTGACACACCAGATTCGGGCCTAACTTCTAGGCCGGATTTGGGGTGTTACAGAAATTGTGTGTATTGATGATTTTAAATTGTTTTAATTTTCGTAGCTAATGTCGAGCCGGAGACCTCGATTAAGAAAGGAAAAGACAAGATTAACGATGAGTTACTCGAGAATTACGGTTTGTATTTCTATAATCCGAATTTAGTAATTTTTATTTGTTGTATTTTAAATTACTGTGCATGGTAAGTAATTAAGGTGAGTGTTGTTTGTTATTATCTTGATATTGAATTGAAATTATATGAATTTGTGATTGATGAAAATATTGATTGTTGTTGAAATGTGAAAATTTTGAATTGAGATTTATGTGAATTTCGTGATAATTGAATATTGAATATTGATTGTTGTTGAAAAGTGAATTGAAAACCCTATTAACTGTATCGGGTTGAGTCGGATATAGTTGACATGCCATAGGATTGGAAGTGTTTAGGGGTTATGTAACACCCCAAACCCGGCCTAGACGTTACGACCGGATCTGGCATGTCACATGGAAAGGTTGTTAAAAAAACTTCGCGATCGTTTAAAAATTTCGAATTTTGTTTCCATTTTGAAAATCAGGTTCGTTTTAAAGGTTTTCTTACAAACTGTTATAAATATTACTAAGACAGAAAATTTGTTTTAAAACACCAAAAATCAGGTTCCGTGGTTTTCGAAAATGTGCCGTTTTGAAACAATTGTTGTAGTTTTGAGAAAATCCCGAATTTATTTATCTATAGTTTGTAAACCGTTCATTAGTATTTTGGAAAAACAGTTATTTACGTTTTTAGGGAAAACCCCGTATTGATCATTTCATTATAGGTACTAACCGCATTAAAACAAAAACCAAAATAAAATCCCAGTGGCCTTATTACAAAACATAATCCCAAATTAAAATAGAATTTAAAGTAAAGTAAAACGGAATTTACTAAGCAACGACGTATGGCCACCACTGAGTCCGTCTCGGCTCCAAATCCTCAAAGCTAAGGATTACCTGCAAAATTAAGCAGAGGGGTGAGTTACAAGAACTCAGTGTGTAATCCCCTAATCGAACGATAATTGGGCCCGAGCCCATCCAGATACATACTGGGCCTTAGCCCTTACAAAATCAAACTGGGCGATGCCCATAAAGAAACGAACAGGGCCTTAGCCCTATTAGCATGGTATAGCAAATAATGAATGCAATGCAATGCGACCCAGCCCAACCTAAATATCCAACCGCTACACACCACCCGTTCCAGCCAAAACACACTGGTGGGGATTTCTACAATCAACCCTCATCCGCTACACACCATCGATGGCAGTCACGCTGCTCATCGCCGAAATTGTGGCAGTGCCACCGAAATAATGTGACAGAGTCACCGAAATATGTGGTAGAGCCATCGAAATTATGTGACAGAGTCACCGAAATATGTGGCAGAGCCACCGAAATACACTTCCCCTTTCATCAATATCATATCCCCACCCCATGCAACATGTTATAACCTCATAATGTGGTGCATGCATACATACAGCAATGTACATCAGATAATCAGAACACACGTACAATCATACTAATTTATCCAAATGGTACAGTCATAAAGGTTACTTACCTGGTATATCTCCAATCTTACCCACTAGGGTACCTCACTTCATTCCCATTAAGGGTATTTCGGCCTTTAGTCGACACATAGTATAACACAATCAAAACGAAGTAAAGGTGTGAGATTACACACCTGATTATGCGAAGAACTATACACTCCTGATCGTCGTTACCCTCAATATCACGAACAGCTACGATCTGTCTATTCAGATTCGATGTCGCCCCTCTTCCATAACCCGGTGGGAAATCCCGAACGGCTGACACTTTACGCCGTTTGAACTTAGGAGCAGATGCTACGAGACCTTTTCTACTAGACATTCCTCCTGATCCCCCCTCAGATCGGCCGCTATCTACCTCCATGAATCACTCCCGGTTAGCAAGCGCCAATTTCCTATCACTCCTCGAATGACCCTAACACCATTTACACATCGAACTTAAGAAGGAGAAAGATTCAACAATAGGAAAACTAGGGAACGATACCACCACTTACTCACAAGATGGTCTCTTCCAGTAGTTTGGCAATATTCGGCTTGCCTTTCTCTTGGCTAGAACAACCGATCACCTACACTTAGATTCGGCAACAGCAGCCCCTGTGAACACGAGGAGTGAAGAGAGGAGTATTACAACACGAGGGTTAGACGAGAAAAGATTCAACAATTGCTTCTTGGTAGAATCAGCCTTAGGTCATAGATGAGTAGAACAAGAATAGGTGATTCGACACCTTACAGCACACCAAAGAACCAAGTTCGGCTTTGGGATTAGAAAATGAATGTTTCGGCTCTTATGAAAAGAGAGAGATGAAGAACATATGTGTCGCAAAAATATAAAAGAAACCATTACCTTGTGATTACCGACGAATCGAGTAGACAAGATGGATCCAATGATCAAAAGAACACCCAACTTCCGGCTATTAATGCTCGTCGATTCAAAAGAGAGGTAGAAGGAGGTTTGGCTAAAGTGTAGCAAAAATAAAGGAAAACCGATTCACTTAGGACCAAAGGGACTATTCGGCTTAAGGAGAGAAATAGAGGAAAGATAGTGAAGGAGAAGGAAAGTTTCGGCTATGATGAGAGTGAAAGAAAAGAGATGGAATGTTGGAGAGGTTCGGCTATGGCGTGGAACAAGAAAAGAAAAAGAATGTAAATGGAGAAGATGAAGGGTGGGTTCGGCCAAAACTGTTCCAACAATGCTTAGTAAAGAAAATGTTTCGAAGGGGTTGAGAAGAAAAATATGATAGCAACCTTGGGGTTTCGGCAAAGGAGAATGGAAGCAATGTGAATGCTAACACCAAAAATGCCAAGATGAAAACCAAAAGCACACTAGGCCCTCAAGAACTACGGCACACCTACTACCCCCAAAACCGAATATGCACCAAAATGACCCCTTTCTTCTTTTTTCTTTTGACCGAATTTACTCCCCCATACACTTCCCATTTTCGGCCAACTATCACCACACTCCCAAATCCCTTGATTTGCTCCCCCATTCACTCTCCACCACCCCTTTCAAATTATTTGACCAAGTCTCCCCTCTCTCCTACAGAGTTTGATCTCCATTCAGCCACCTCCCTTGCCTGAGCACAAAAATAAAACTCCTTTTTGCAGCAGGTGGGATTCGAACACTCTCCCTCTCTGCTACCCTTGTGACGCCACACCACTAGGACACCTTGGTCTTTGTGTTAACAAGATACAAACAATTATGCTTAAGTCCTGCCTTCACTAGCTCTCCCCACTTAAGTGCCCAAAACCCAAAATTTTCCCTATGGCCTATCTTGAACCCGGGACTTCATAGAAGCCCCGTAAGCTTCCAAATCAACTTACCCACTGAGTCCAACTCGCAATTATACCCTTCTCATATTCTCAAAAATTCTTAAAGGCTTCTACGCTCAGGCCCAATAGGCCCAATCCTACCAGGCCCAATTTCGGGATGTTACAAATCTACCCCCTTAAAGAAATTTCGTCCTCGAAATTTCCAGCTACCTAACAATGGTTTAGCACAGAATACTGTACCACACTACCGTTGCGCCACTCTGATTCCCAAAACACTAGTACACTTCTAACCTAATCTAGAAATCTCTTCACCCAACCAGTTATCCAACCACAGAAGCTGACAGGTACTTATCACTCATCATAAAATTTCCTATCATCACACACCTCATCCAACCACAACATACCTAATTTAATGGTGATGAAACAATTCCGAGCCTTATGCTCCTTGGACCCGCATCTCAAGCATGCTTTTGACCTTCTCCAGCATTCACCCGGATGACGCATTTTGCAATAATCGCAAGCCGATATACTCGGACGTGCCTTCACATGCTTCACAGAACGAGACTGCGACCCTAGAGAAGCGCGATCTCTTTTCGTCTTACAGTCCATGCACCCAACTCGAAGAGTTTCAAGAATTTCTTTAACCTCTTCCAATACCTCCTTAGCTAGCTGAGTCAGCATACCCGCTCCAGCCCCGTCATAAGCCTCCGTCTCAGTCACTGGCGATGCCGGCGCCTCCCTTTCCGGCCTATGCCCCGATGTTGAGGATCTAGCCCTAACATTTCGACCTCTACCAAGGCCGCGTGTACCTTGACCGCGTCCTCTTGCACTCCTACTGCTGAGCCGATTTGATCTGATTAAAAAGTTTTATGAGTTAGTGTATAATTTAGTGTTTATTAACAAGTGTTTTATGGAAAATAGATATAAGTGTTGTTTTCGCGATTCTAACTTCCTAACGTCTCAGTCTCTACAGTCTTAACTCCTACCCCTAGAAGTTTCTAACAGTTTTCTTACTACAGTCATATCATCATCATATCAACAGTCATACAATAAGAAAACTTACGGATTTGGTGCCGGACACTCGGGTGCCATACTTCCAAAAAGACATTCTAACCCATATTTCAAATCAATTTTTGAAAAATGTTTCAAACCCATTCCACAGCCGAGTTTTGCAACTTGGCTCTGATACAACAAAATGTAACACCCCAAACCCGGCCTAGACGTTACGACCAGATCTGGCATGTCACATGGAAAGGTTGTTAAAGAAACTTCGCGATCATTTAAAAATTTTGAATTTTGTTTCCATTTTGAAAATTAGGTTCGTTTTAAAGGTTTTCTTACAAACTGTTATAAATATTACTAAGACCGAAAATTTGTTTTATAACACCAAAAATTAGGTTCCGTGGTTTTCAGAAATGTGCCGTTTTGAAACAATTGTTGTAGTTTTGAGAAAATCCTGAATTTATTTATCTATAGTTTGTAAACCGTTCAATAGTATTTTGGAAAAACAATTATTTACTTTTTTAGGGAAAACCTCGTATTGATCATTTCTGTAATATCCAGGATTTAGGGGTTATGAAATTTTTCGCTTGAATGTGTGTATTGTCTTGTTGGGTGCTCTTTGTATGAGTTTTAGGGACTTCGAGAATTTTAGAATATAGGAGAATGCTTTCGAAAAATATTAGATTTTTAGTTTTAGAAAGGGAGCTAAGCAAGTTTGGCCTTAAGAGAATTAATGTGAGGTTTAATCATAAGACAAGTCAATTAGTAAAGTGGTGATGGCGCATGGGTGAATGCATGAGGGTAGAGGTTCGAATCCCTTAGCTAGCAATTGGAAGGAATTTTAATTTTGTTCTCTTTCCTATAGTGTCGGTCAAGCCTTATCTAGTATGGATGGATTCTTCTTTTATTTTTTTGGATAGTAGACCAAAGGAAAAAGGAAAGTTAGTAGTTAAGGTAAGGAATCAAGTTGTTATGGAATGTTTAGGGGACAAAAGGCTTGAAGAGTGGGAGATGTTAGCTTTTCCATGGTCATTTGACCATGAACCTAGACGGCATAAGGGCTAAGGGGGGGTTGGTTTAATGGTGATAGTGATTAAGGGGATGATAGGGAAGAAATGAGGAGGAAAAAGGGGGATTGTGTTGGCTTGTGAGTTGGCCGAATGTTGTATGGGATTTGGGGGTGTTAGTTGACCAAAATCTTAACAATTTGTGCATCTTTTCCCTTTTCTCCAAATTTTTCTTCCTAGCCGAAATGGTCATTTGCATTAGGTGAAAACTTTGTTTTGTTTTGGCTATCATATTTTGACCAAATTGGTACTCTTTTTCTTTGTTTTTCTTTCAAGCTTTTCTCTCTTTTTGGTACCAAAATATTACCACTTTTGAAGGCATTTTTCTTTCATCCTTTCTTACTTGACCATTACCAAAAAGTTTAGAAGACATTTCACATTTCTTTTCTTCCTCTCTAGTGCCGAAATCATCCTAGTACCAAGGGCATATCTCATATTCTCTTTTTCTTTTTCTTTCTCTTTCTCTTTTCTCCTTCTTTCTCTTAGCCGAAACCATTCTCTATTTCCACCATCTTTTCTCTTCTCTTTTGTTAAAGCCGAAATCACCATTTTTTTTCTTTTTTTATTTGTTAAGGTCGAATCCTTTATAGTTCAAGTAAGGGTGAATCAATCTACGTATTCACGGGTAAGGATTATCTATCAATCATTTTCTTTCTTTTCTTTTGGATTAGCCAATCTAGGAATCTAATCCCTTTTTATTATCTTTGGCTAAAACTTGAAGGAAAGTTCGGGGTTTCTTTGTAGCCAACATTTAGGGGGAATCATTCGGGATTTGAATAATCCAAGGTAAGGAGATGATGATATTCGGCCAAAGGCCATATCTTTTTAGTGATAATCGATTTCTAATATAGTGTTATGTAGGTGCTATCGACGTTGTAGGCAAGGGTCGGAAATCTTAAGTATTATATCGCTTTTCGTGTTTGCAAGGTGTGTAGCCTACACTAAACTTCTAATAGATTAATAGCATTATTGATAAAAGTTGTTAATAAAGAAATATGAATGATTATGGCTTCGGGTATCATTCAATGGTACAGTGAATTGAGGTACGTTATCCCTTAGTACTATGTATAATTTTAATATGAGACATATCCGACTTTGTTATGATTTTGGGGTAATGTACATGGCATGATATTTGCATCGTTAATAATGCTATAAGCATGAATATGAAATGTGTATGATTCCGTTATGAATTTGGGGTTATATGGCATGATATTGAAATAATGTGTTTAATGCATGGGCATATGGGTGATTTTGATAAAGGGGAAGTGTTCCGGTGGTTTTACCACATTATCCGGTGACTTCGGTCACGACATTATGAATCCGGTGACTTCGGTCACGACATTATGAATCCGGTGACTTCGGTCACGACATTATGAATCCGGTGACTTCGGTCACGATATTATGAATCCGGTGACTCTGTCACAATTATCTGGTGGCCATGCCACAATTTATAAGGGCGATGTGCATGTTGACTGCAGCAACTGCCTTCGATGGTGTGTAGCGGATGGAGGGTTGATTTAGTAATCCCCACGGTGTGATTGGTAGGTACGGGTGGTGTGTAGCGGATGGATATCTAAGTTGGGTTCGGGATTGCATTTCATTTTATATGTACATGTGATTTAATCGATTATTATTTAATTTGCTATATTATGGGCTTATTGCTATGATCGATTGGACTTTTAGTGTATTGTTACACATTGAGTCCATTGACTCACCCTTCCGTGGGATATCTTTTCGTAATACTCAATGATTTGGACTGGTCGCCAAGGACGACGTGGTGGCCATTGCTCAACTCGATGAAATTGGGTTTTCCTTTATATTAAACTTACTACGTTTTCTTATATATTTTGGGATTTAATTTGGGATATGTTTTTGTAATAAGGTCGCCATTAGCTATGTTACTTTTACGTTTTAATTTATATTCTGCTACGATCAATTTCAACTAAACAATTAAATATTTCCATAATCGTATGAAAATGTTTTGACATCTAAATACTTATAGTTTTCAAAATATTAATAATTCATAAATTTGGATCTTCTTTTGATAAAATAATTTTTATTAAAAACATAGATTTTGATGATTATATATATATAAACAAATTTAAATTTCAAAACGATTTTTAACAAGTTCGTACTTCAAATCTATTCTTTACCACAAAAAAAATCACATCATTTTACAAAACGACAAAACGAATTTTTCTTAAGAAGCATACCAGATCCGGTCGGGGCTTGTGGGCTGGGTTTGGGGTGTTTCAATTTCATTATAGGTACGAACCGTATTAAAACAAAAACCAAAATAAAATCTCAGTGGCCTTATTACAAAACATAATCCCAAATTAAAATAGAATTTAAAGTAAAGTAAAACGGAATTTACTAAGCAACAACGTATGGCCACCACAGAGTCCGTCTCGGCTCCAAATCCTTAAAGCTAAGGATTACTTGCAAAATTAAGTAGAGGGGTGAGTTACGAGAACTCAGTGTGTAATCCCCTAATCGAACGATAATTGGGCCCGAGCCCATCCAGATACATACTGGGCCTTAGCCCTTACGAAATCAAACTGGGCGATGCCCACAAGGAAACGAACAGGGCCTTAGCCCTATTAGCATGGTATAGTAAATAATGAATGCAATGCAATGCAACCCAGCCCAACCTAAATATCCAACCGCTACACACCACCCGTTCCAGCCAAAACACACCGGTGGGGATTTCTACAATCAACCCTCATTCGCTACACACCATCAATGGCAGTCACGCTGCTCATCACCAAAATTGTGGCAGTGCCACCAAAATAATGTGACAGAGTCACCGAAATATGTGGCAGAGCCACGGAAATTATGTGACAGAGTCACCGAAATATGTCGCAGAGCCACCGAAATACACTTCCCCTTTCATCAATATCATATCCCCACCCCATGCAACATGTTATATCCTCATAATGTGGTGCATGCATACATACATCAATGTACATCAGATAATCAGAACACACGTACAATCATACTAATTTATCCAAATGGTACAGTCATAAAGGTTACTTACCTGGTATATCTCCAATCTTACCCACTAGGGTACCTCACTGCATTCCCATTAAGGGTATCTCGGCCTTTAGCCGACACATAGTATAACACAATCAAAACGAAGTAAAGGTGTGAGATTACACACCTGATTACGCGAAGAACTATACACTCCTGATCGTCGTTACCCTCACTATCACGAACAACTACGATTTGTGTAACATCCCCAAACCCGGCCCATTCACTACGACCGAATCTGGTTATGTCACTGGGAAAAGACGGTTGAAAATCTTAAAATAAAACATCGTAGTTTGCTTAATTTTGGAAAACATATCTTTGGAATAAAACTTTGCTATAAAACTCATTCATTTTTAAAACTTTAGTTTATAATATCCAATTTGAATAAATAGGTTGCAAACCATAAATCATTTTCACGTAGCAATTTAATTTAAATAAACCATAGTTAAAGTAATACCAAAAACATAAAATGGCCTTTATTTAAAATGGCACTTAAAAATATTTTCATTCATATTATACTTATAATAATATTTTATTCCAGAAATTTTCAACAAACTTATATTATTTATTAATTTTTAAGTGCACATAATTTTCAAAAGATAGTAAATTTTCATGTTTTAAATTCTAAGTAAAGAAACATATTTTCACTAACATAACCAGATTCGGTCGTAGTGAATAGGCCGGGTTTGGGGATGTTACAATTTGTCTATTCAGATCCGATGTCGCCCATCTCCCACAACCCTGTGGGAAATCCCAAACGGATGACACTCTACGTCGTTTGAACTTAGGAGAAGATGCTACGAGACCTTTTCTACTAGACATTCCTCCTGATCCCCCCTCAGATCAGCCGCTATCTGCCTCCATGAAGCACTCCCGATTAGCAAGCGCCAATTTCCTATCACTCCTCGAATGACCCTAACACCATTTACACATCAAACTTAAGAAGGAGAAAGATTCAACAATAGGAAAACTAGGGAACGATACCACCACTTACTCACAAGATGATCTCTTTCAATAGTTTGGCAATATTTGGCTTGCCTTACTCTTGGCTAGAACAACCGATCACCTACACTTAGATTCGGCAACAGCAGCCCCTGTGAACACGAGGAGTGAAGAGAGGAGTATTACAACACGAGGGTTAGACGAGAAAAGATTCAGCAGTTGCTTCCTGGTAGAATCAGCCTTAGGTCATAGATGAGTAGAACAAGAATAGGTGATTCGGCACCTTACAGCACACTAAAGAACCAAGTTCAGCTTTGGGATTAGAAGATGAAAGTTTCGGCTCTTATGAAAAGAGTGAGATGAAGAACATATGTGTCACAAAAATATAAAAGAAACCATTACCTTGTGATTTTCGACGAATCGAGTAGACAAGATGGATCCAATGATCAAAAGAACACCCAACTTCCGGCTATTAATGCTCGTCGATTCAAAAGAGAGGTAGAAGGAGGTTTGGCTAAAGTGTAGCAAAAATAAAGGAAAATCGATTCACTTGGGACCAAAGGGACTATTCAGCTTAAGGAGAGAAATAGAGGAAAGATAGTGAAGGAGAAGGAAAGTTTCGGCTATGATGAGAGTGAAAGAAAAGAGATGGAATGTTGGAGAGGTTCGGCTATGGCATGGAACAAGAAAAGAAAAAGAATGTAAATGGAGAAGATGAAGGGTGGGTTCGGCCAAAACTGTTCCAACAATGCTTAGTAAAGAAAATGTTTCGAAGGGGGTGAGAAGAAAAAGATGATAGCAACCTTGGGGTTTCGACAAAGGAGAATGGAAGCAATGTGAATGCTAAGACTGAAAATGCCAAGATGAAAACCAAAAGCACACTAGGCCCTCAAGAACTATGGCACACCTACTACCTCTAAAACCGAATATGCACCAGAATGACCCATTTCCTCTTTTTTCTTTTGACCGAATTTACTCCCCCATACACTTCCCATTTTCGGCCAATTATCACCACACTCCCAAATCCCTTGATTTGCTCCCCCATTCACTCTCCACCACCCCTTTCAAATTATTTGACCAAGTCTCCCCTCTCTCCTACAGAGTTTGATCTCCATTCAGCCACCTCCCTTGCCCGAGCATAAAAATAAAACTCCTTTTTGCAGCTGGTGTGATTCGAACACTCTCCCTCTATGCTACCCTTGTGACGCCACACCACTAGGCCACCTTGCTCTTTGTGTTAACAAGATACAAACAATTATGCTTAAGTCCTGCCTTCACTAGCTCTCCCCACTTAAGTGCCAAAAACCCAAAATTTTCCCTATGGCCTATCTTGAACTTGAGACTTCATAGAAGCCCCGTAAGCTTCCAAATCAACTTACCCACTGAGTCCAACTTGCAAATATACCCTTATCATATTCTCAAAAATTCTTAAAGGCTTCTATGCTCGGGCCCAATAGGCCCAATCCTACCAGGCCCAATTTCGGGAAGTTACAGATTATTTCGACTTCGAGTCGATGAGACACTAGGTGTCAAACTATTACTTCAGATAAATTCGATGAGGCACTGGGTACCAATTTACTTCGGCAAGGCCGATGAGACACTGGGTGTCAACTTATTACTTCGAATTATCTGATGAGGCACTTGGTGCCATACTGGTGTGTTTTGGTTAGATCCGTGTATCTGCCAAAGTACGTGTCGTGTTAATAGGGTAAATAAATGAATTGGCAATACGAATGATATTGAATGATATTGAATGCAAAATAGAAATTGGACATGGAATTGAATTGTATAATTGAAATGTATGAATCAATGGTTTATGAAGAGAATAATGTGATTTCCAAACGATATGTGAATCAAAGTGAGAAAGCTATTAATGAGAAAAGAAGGCAAAATGGACAAATTGAATTATTGATTAGTTAATGTTTATATATGGTTAAAAGTGTATGTTATATAATGTTATTTATCTAAAGTATTCAGATTATAGAAATACCTCTAGGTTTATACTCAGCGTAAGGTTTGTTTCCGTGCGCAGGTTAGACTAAAGTCAGACCGTTGAATCAGCATCCAAAGCCGATCCCGAACTCAAAGTGGTGAAGTATATTTCTTTTTGGTAATGGCACGTACCTAGGTGGTCATATGTATGTCATTTTGATAAATGGTTGTAAGTGATGATATAAAATGATATTAATTGGTTATATGTACAAGTTTATGATTTATGTTTGAATTACAAAATGGTATATTTTGGTTGAAGTATGAATAAATTTAAAATTTGCAAATTTTAGGTTGAAATTTAGTATAAAGTTTGAATTGGTTTAAATGATGTTAAATGAATTGAGTTAGTAAGTATTTGTAAAAATACCTATGTTAGTATGTTGATTAGATCATTAGGTAGATTACTTGGTATGATTTGGATGTATTTGATTGTGTTTTTGATTTGTTGAATATTGGTTATTGAGTTGTTTAAGGTTTAAGTTTGCAGAGTTGGTTAAATTTGATCTATAAGGCTCATTTTGAGTCCACACAGCCTGGCACACGGGCGTGTGACCAGACTGTGTTAGACACTCGGCTTACACACGGGTATGTGGTTAGGCCGTCTGTCCCCTGCATCTTAAAAATTTAAAACAGAATGCTCAGTAAATTACACACGGAAAGAGACACGGGCGTGTTCTCAGCCGTGTGAGGCACCCGGCTTAGCACACGGACGTGTGACTGGCCGTGTGGCTTAAGTCAGAGAGTTACACGGGGTCAGACACAGCCTGAAGCACAGGCGTGTTTAAGAGCACACGGGCATGTCCCTAGACCACACGGGTGTGTGAGCCTTATACTTAGGAAAAATTTTGAAATTTCACGAAAAAATTTTTGAATTTCTGATTAAGTCCTGATATGTTTCTAAAACGTGATTTGGGCCTCGAGGGCTCAATAAAGGGACATTATGATTAAATTATGATGTATATATATTATATTATTATATGATTGCTCGTATTTGTTCTGAAATGTTTGGTAATGCTCCGTAACCCTGTTCTGGCGGCGGATAAGGGTTAAGGGGTGTTACATTTAATGATATCAGATATATTCAGGTTTAGCCGATTCTCGAACTAAATCAAGCTCGGAATTGAGTCTAGAGATACATGCCATAATTGAGTCCAATTGAGACAGGATTGGATGCTGATATATTTGTTTGTTTCTATTTTATAGTTAAAGATGTTATATGAATATATTGCTGATACTGATCAAGAAATGTATACTGGAGATGATGAATCATATAAAAGAGATGAAACCGAGTCAGTAACACCGAGTGTAAATCCAGTAAGAAATCAACCACCTAATGTTGAAAGAGGTAATGTTAGAGAGAGAGATAATTCTCAACTACTTAGGGTTATAGCTAATGCCATTCAACGAGTAGCAGGAGCTATATCTACTACGACATCTGCTCCTACTACCCGACGAGCCCCGATAAAAGAATTACGTAAGTATAGTGCCACTGAATTTTGGGGTTTAAAGGGGGTCGATCCTTCTACTGCTGAAAACTAGATGGAATCGAAAAAAAAAATTCTGCAACAGCTTGAATGCACTCCCCGGGAAATTTTATCATGTCCTGTTTCTTTACTTCAAGAGGAAGCTTATGTATGGCGGGAATTGGTAACTCGACATGTACCGACAGAGCAGGTAAACTGGGATTTCTTTCAAAGGGAATTTCAAAAGAAATATGTTGGTGAGCTATACATTGAAGATAGAAAATAGGAGTTCTTAATGCTAAAACAAGGTGAAATGTTAGTAGTTGACTATGAACGAGAATTCTCACGACTCAGTAGATATGTTGTTGAGTATGTGCCAACCAAATCTGATAGTTACAAGCAGTTTTTATGAGGTTTACATGATGAATTACGAGTACAACTGGTATCTCTCAGAATTATAGAATTTGCAGACTTAGTTGATAGGGCAAAAGTGGTTGAACAAGTAGTGGGTTTAGATAAAAAGCCTGAAAATACTCGTCCATTCGGGAAACATTCCGGAGCTACTAGTTCAAATCCACAACCAAAAAGATCAAAATAATCTCGAGGTAGTTGGAGATCGGGTTTCAAATCAGACAGAGGTGATAGAAACCATGGAAGACAGATGACAGTTTCCACTGGTAGTGTACATGGTCCATCTCGGGATACTGAAATTCCAGATTGTGAACACTGTGGGAAAAAGCATATAGGTGAATGCTGGAAATTGACTCGAGGTTGTTTTTGTTGCGGATCTACAGATCACTTTATTAGAGATTGTTCAAAAAATGAGAATGCTACACCTGTTACATCTCAGAGATTAGTGCCTACTTCTAGAAGTCGAGGATCAGGTAGAAGTGGTTCATTTTGCAGAGGCGATGCTAGAAGAGGAAGTGATGTTGCTGCTCAACAATCAGAAGCCAGAGTACCAGCTCGAGCATATGTTGTACGGACCCGTGAAGAGGGTGATGCACATGATGTGGTGACAGGTATATTTTTATTGCATTCAGAGCCTGTTTATGTTTTAATAAATCTGAGATCGTCACATTCATATGTTAATACAAAATTGGTTGAGTCGGGAAATTTAAAATCTAAAATGTCTAGAGTACCAATAGCAGTGTCTAGTCCATTGGGGCAAACTGTACTAGTGGATCAAGTATGTCGAAGATGTCCATTAATGATACAAAACATAATCTTTCCGGTTGATCTGTTGATAATGCCATTTGGCGATTTTGATATAATTCTGGGAATGGATTGGCTTACAGAGCATGGGGTAATCTTAGATTGTTGTAAAAATAAATTCCCTGTTCAGAGTGAAAGTGGTGACAAAATCGAGGTAAATGGTATTCGAACCAATGGGTCAACTTGTATTATTTCAGCAATTCAGGCTAATAAATTTCTTCATAAGGGTTGTACAGCTTTTCTGGCATATGTTATTAATTCAAATTCTGTTGAAAGTCAATGCAGTAAAATCCAAACTGTTTGTGAATTTCCTGATGTTTTTCCTGAAGAATTACTGGAGTTACCACTAGACTGGGAGGTTGAGTTCGCAATTGAAGTATATCTTGGTACAGATCCTATATCAATACCTCCATACCGTATGTCACCTACATAGTTAAAAGAATTGAAAATACCGTTACAGGATTTACTGGATCGAGGATTTATACGTCCTAGTATTTCACCTTGGGGAGCTCCAGTGTTGTTTGTTAACAAGAAAGATGGTTCAATTCGATTGTGTATTGATTATCAACAATTGAATAAGGTGACTATCAAGAATCGATACCCGTTACCTCGTATTGATGATCTATTTGACCAGTTGAAAGGAGCTTCTATCTTTTCAAAGATTGATTTGAGATCGGGTTACTACCAGTTGAAGGTGAAAGAAAGTGATGTACCGAAGACAGCATTTCGTACAAGGTATGGCCATTATGAATTTTTAGTTATACCTTTCGGATTAACTGATGCTCCAACTTCTTTTATGGATCTTATGAACCATATTTTTCAATCATACCTGGATCAGTTTGTGGTGGTTTTCATTGATGATATTTTGGTCTATTCAAAGTCTGAATTTGAACATGAGCAGCATCTCAGAATTGTTTTGCAAATATTACGAGAGAAACAGTCGTATGGAAAGCTTAGCAAATGTGAATCCTGGTTATCAGAGGTTGTATTTTTGGGACATGTGGTATCGGCAGATGGAATTAGAGTTGATCCAAAGAAGATTGAAGCAATTGTCCAATGGAAAGCACTAAGGAATGTATCAGAGGTTCGTAGTTTCCTTGGACTAGCTGGTTACTACCGAAGATTTGTAAATGGATTTTCAAAGATAGCTTTGCCAATGACAAAGTTGTTACAAAAGAATGTTCCATTTGTCTAGGATGATCAATGCCAAGAAAGTTTTGAGAAGTGGAAACAAATGTTGACTGAAGCACCAGTTTTAACTTTGCCAGAGTCGGGAATGGATTTTGTTATTTACAGTGATGCTTCTTTGAATGGTCTCGGGTGTGTATTGATGCAAGAAGGAAAGGTGATAGCTTATGCATCTCAGCAATTGAAACCGCATGAACGTAATTACCCGACGCATGATTTGGAACTAGCTGCCGTGATTTTTGCATTAAGGATCTAGAGACAATACTTGTACGGTGAGAAATGTTATATTTATACCGATCATAAAAGTCTCAAATATCTTTTATCCCAAAAGGAGTTAAATTTGAGACAGCGTCGGTGGATAGAACTTTTAAAATATTATGATTGTGTTATTGATTATCATCCGGGAAAAGCAAATGTTGTAGCTGATGCATTGAGTAGAAAGGCAGCGATTGATTACGAGCAATGTTTGCGCAACTCATTATTAGTGATAATGGAAGTCTATTAGTTGAAATGAAAGTTGAACCAGTGATGTTTGATCAGATCAGGTCAGCACAGTTAGAAGATGACAAGTTAGTGAAGAAGAAAGAAATGGTTCAGAATGGCATGTCAGAGAATTTCAGCATTGACGAGCATGGTTGTTTGAGATTTCATAATCGGGTTTGTGTTCCGAATGTTTCTGAATTAAAAGAGTTGATACTTCGTGAAGCACATGACAGTCCTTTTACGATGCATCCAGGAGGAACGAAAATGTACCGTAATTTACGAGAATCTTATTTTTGGCCAGGTATGAAAAGTGATATAGTTGAGTATATAGCTAAATGCTTGACTTGTCAAAGAATTAAGGCAGAGCATCATGTTCCTACTGGAGTACTTCAGCCTAATAATATTCCTGAATGAAAATGGGATTGTATCACGATAGATTTTGTAACGGGTTTACCATTGTCAGCAAGCAAGAAAAATGCCATTTGGGTGATTGTTGATCGGCTTACAAAATCGACTCACTTCATAGCTGTCAGAACTGATTGGTCACTTCAAAAACTTGCTAAAGTTTATATTCGGAAAATTGTGAGATTGCATGGTATTCCTGTATAAATATTTTTTATCGAGATCTGTGGTTCACATCGAGATTTTGGAAGCAGTTGCATGAACTACTTAGTACTCGACTTAACTTTATTACAGCATTTCATCCACAGACTGACGGGCAATCAGAACGGGTTATTTAGATTTTAGAAGACATGCTTCGTACTCGTGTTATTGATTTTGAATCTGGTTAGGAATGTTATTTACCTTTGGTTGAATTTGTGTACAATAATAGTTTCCAATCAAGTATTTAAATGTCTCCGTATGAAGCTCTATATGGTCGTAGATGTCGATTAACTGTGTGTTGGATGGAATTGAATGAAAGAAAAATGATTGGGCCAGAGTTAATCCAAGAAACAAAGGATACTGTTAAGAAGATTTGAGATAGACTGAAGGTAGCTTTTGACAGACAGAAATCGTATGCATATTTTAAACGTCGGGATATTGAGTATTCTGTCACAGATAAGGTATTTCTTAAAGTCTTACCTTGGAAGAAAATTCTGAGATTTGGTCGAAAAGGAAAATTGAGTCCTCGTTTTATTGGACCATATGAGATTGTGGAAAGAGTTGGGCCAATTGCTTACCAGTTAGCCTTGCCTCTAGAATTACAGAAAATTTATAATGTTTTTCATGTTTCAATGCTCAGAAAATACAAATCAGATCCTTCTCATGTCATTTCAATAGAAGATATTAAAATTCGACCTTATTTTTCGTATGAAGAAGAACCGATTGTGTAACATCCTAAAATTTAGAATTTTATTGTGTTGCAATATATCTTGCATTAGGCTAGTTAAATTATAAATTGTGTATGTTTTAAGGTCCTAAGAAGGCTCGGGGTTGAGTTGGACCTTAGCAAAAATTTTGTGTTTAAACACTTTAAGGAGAGAAGGTAAGTGGCATCAAGGCTTAAGGAAATAAGTGTGCATTTTGCTAGCACAAGTGAAGCTAGTAGATGAGTGGTGTGGCGTTGCATGTATGGGCTTGAGGGGTGGAGTTCGAATCCCACCTAGTGCAAATTTTGGGATTTATTTTTGTGTTCCTTCCCTAAGTGTCGGCCATGATAGTATTTTTGGTAAGGGAGACTTTTTATTTATGTAAAGATGGCTAAGGGAATATGGTAAGGAGGAAAACAAAGGAAAAACAAGGAATGAAATGAAAGAAAAGGAAAGAGAAGGGAACATGTTGGCTTATAGTGTGGAAGGTGTTTTGGAACGATTTTATTTGGTCAATGTTCATCTTTTGGTAAAGATGATACACGGTTTGAGAGGGGGTTTTGGGTAGCCGAATTCTTCATTAGTCATTTGGCAAATTAGTGCTTGGAAGGCCTACTTTCTTTTTAGCATATTGGTGTTTTCTCTTCCCAACTCTCTTCCTTTGTTTTGGCCAAATTCTCTTTGCATTTTGTTCATCTTGTTCCCTTGTTGTGCCGAAACTCTCAATCCATCTATACTTATTCTTCCCTTATTACCGAAACACCCATCTCATATTGATCATCTTGACCATTTTGATCATTTTCATTTATGTGTCAATCGAAACTCCCTAACACTTCTTTTCTATCTCTTTTTCTCTTTTCTCTCCACTAGCCGAACCTATTAACACCTAATCTCTTCTTCTTCTTTTCTTTTTCTTTTGTGTTGGACACTCCTTTCTTGACCGAATTGGTAAGTGACTTCATTCCCCTCTTTTCATCTTCATTTTCTTTTTCTTCCTAGCCGAATATGTGTGTCCATCACTAATCGGTATTTCACTTTGTTTCTTTATCAAAATATATCTCTCCTACTCTCTTAAATCATGTTTTTCTTCTAGTGTAGTGTTATAGAGGAGAGTCGATTCTCATAATCTTGTCTCATCCGTAGCCATAAGTCAATCGATAGAAATCAGATTCATCATCATTAAGGTAAGGGATTTGTCATGGTTCTTTTTAATCTTTTTCGTTGACCGGTTAGTTACTAAATGGAATAGTGGTTGTGACTAATCGTTTATTTTTTTAGGGACTAAATCGCTCGCTCTATCCACTTGTTGATCATACGGAAATAGTGGTAAGCCGAACCTTTTTCCTTAGACAATCGTTTTATATCATCGTAATATCGTTTTTGATTATGACTTTTTCCAATGGAGGCAAGTGGAACCGATTTGAAAGGAAAAGTGATTGGAGAACACAAAATGAGTGGATTTGCGATTCCTACTCCTAAGTTCAAACGAAAGGCGGTACCGGTGATTCAGGATTTTCCACCGGGTTGTGGACCATCATCCGGTGAGAATAGACAAATCGTGGTCGTTCACGATATCGAGGGTAAGCGTTTCAATGGATCGCTTGGTTTAGATTTAGATTAATAAAAATCTCGTTCATTAGATTAATCGAGTATTATATTGTCATAGGTGCCGACGATCAAGAGAGTTTGATACTTACCGTAATCAGGTGTGTAATCTCACACCGAAATCCCGTAGATTTATGATTCGATATCACGTTGCTAATAAGATCATTATTATTTATATGGTTAAAATTGTAATATGGCATAAACCGGGAGATTTGCTTAAATTACATTATTTCAATGAACCTGTCAAAATCGATATTAAAATTGTTAAAATTATGAAAATGCCCCTATGGGCCGATTTACGAAAATGCCCCTATTGGCCGAATTGCTAGAATGCTTTAGTGGATCGAATTACAAAGATCTATAGTTGGCCGATTTACCGTAATAAATTGTTGGATTAATGATTGTTGTACATATATGTGGATATTATGTTTAATTATGTATGATGCATGTTACATATTGCATGGGTTGGGAAAAATGTTGAAGAGAAGTGTAGGCTGGTGGCATTGCCACAATAAAATGTTTATTAAAAATGTTTACATATGATATCGGTGGCTTGGCCACAATAAAAATATTATAAATGGCAACTTGCCTGCGAATTGGTGTGATTGGCGGGGTGGGTTGACTTGATCCCCACAGGTGTGATTGGCTGGAACGGGGGTGTGTTGGATGGCTGGGATGGGTTGCATACATGTCTTATTAATATTATTTTGTAAGTGGGCTTAGGCCCAAGTTAATTCTAAATGGATTCAGGCCCAGTGGATGACGGTAAGGGGATTATACACTGAGTTCTAGTAACTCACCCCTTTTTCCTTAACCCTTGCAGGTAATGCTCAGTGAAGTGGACTTGGGCCATGGATGACTTGGTGGAGGCCATACTTCAGAAATGGTTTTTATTGAACTTTAGATTTCTATTTCCGTTCACTTTAGTACTTTTACTATTTTGGGTTTTTATGTTGTAATAAGGCCTCTGGAATATTTTATTTTTGCTTTATGTTTGACGAACTTATTATCTTGCTTAAATTGTTTTAAATGGGAATTTTACTAAAAACATAAATAAAGAATTTCCAAAATAGATTAACAAATGGAGTACATAACAAACTTTTACAAATATTTTTAACTCAGAAATTTTCTCTCGAATTATCAACAATATTTTCAAAAGTCATGGTTTATAAGATCTCTAGTTCAAATTATCGATTTATCAATCAACCTTCAAAGTTAGTAGTACTTTATCAAATATTTCAAATCAAACTTGTTTTCTTGATTATAACAAAATAATACCTATTTTAGTACAAATAAAAAGGATTTAACATGTTTTTTTTCTCATGTGACATGTCAGATCCGGTCATAATGCATGGGCCAGGTTTGGGGTGTTACATTTTATGGTATCAGAGCCCGGTTACAAAACTCGGCCGTGGTTTGGGTTTAAAAGCGTTTTCCAAAGCTGTTTGAATTTTAAATTATAAATGCACGTTTTGAAGGAAGTATGGCACCACGGGTATCCGGCACCAAGTCAAGTAAGTTTATGTTTTCATTTTATGATTATTGTGGTATGACTGTAGTAAGAAAACTTCACAAAATAGAGATACTTTAGAGCTTTTAGCTTTAGGAGCTGAAACTATAGAGATTGAGACTATAGGATGCATTTTGCGAGAACGACTTTACTTCCTATACTTCATAAAATATTGTTTAATAAACACTGAAATAGCATACTGATTCATAAGACTATTAATCAGATTAAATCGAATTAGCAAATATGAGCGCTAGAGAACATGGACGCGGTAGACGTGGCCATGGTAGAGGCCGTGGCGCTAGAGTTGTATCTGAGGCATCGAAAGATATGCCGGAAATGGACGCACCTGCGTCACCTGTGACTGAAGCTGGGTCACATGATCGTATGAGAGAGGACGACGCTTTGTCCCAAGCAATGTTGCGAGTTCTGGAAAGGGTTGCTGGGGCAAGAACTGGATCAGCAACTCGTGGGTCAATATCGGAGCGACTCAGATCGAATGGAGCTGATGTTTTTAGGGGTATCTCGGGTGTAGCCCCAAATGCAGCAGAGTACTGGCTTGAAGCGGTGGAGCGGATCATGGATGATTTGGATTGCACCGCCGAGCAGAAGCTGAAAGGAGTGGTGTCTTTGCTGAGAGACGAGGCGTATCAGTGGTGGCTCACTGTAACACCCTGAATTTGGGCCTAGAAGTATTGGGCCTATTGGGCTTTGGGCTTTAGATCTCAGAAAATTTTTAAGTAAGCAAGAAAAAGACAATTGGCATGTGGGCTTTGAGGGTAATGAATTTGGAGTGTCTAGGGGTGTTAGAGATGTTCCGGGATCAAGTAAGGGTATAGGAAAAATTTTAGTTTTAGCCCAAGGGAACTGTGACTTCAGTTAGTAGGCCTTTTAAATAAATGAAGAAGAAAAATGACACAAAAGAGCTTGTGGTGTAGTGGCAAAGTGGCGCCACTTAGGGAGTGGGGAGGTGGCGTCATTAGCAGGCAAGGGAGTCCAAGGTTCGAGTAGTGGCATGGTATTTTGTTGGGGATTTAAGTTTTGCCTTCTAGATGGTTAGTAGTGGCATTGGATGTGAACTCTGAAGGAAGTGTTCATGAGAGAAAATTAAGGAAGGGATAAATGACCTTATCTTAGAGAAAATTTAGGATGAGATTGAGGAGTTATCAGGGAGAAAAGTTAGGAGCTGAGAAGTGTGAAGAGTTAGTGCCGTTGTGGGAAGTGGGAAGTGTATAAATTCGGCTTAGGAGGGTAAATGAGTGCCGTTTTTGGGTCTTTTAGGGGGTATTACGAATTTTCATTGTGGCTTTCGGCATTTGGAGAGTTTTGCAAATAAGTTAGTCTTTCTTTTCTTTACCGAATATCCTGTAGTTACCCTCACACAAGCACATTTGATCTTTTCTTTTCTCCCCCTCATTCTATTCTTCATGCTGCGAATTCTTCCATTCTTTGAAAAACCATCATTCCTTTTTGCCGAATTCTCTCTTAGCCAAACTTTTCTATTGTCGAATTACCATCATCTTCTATTGCCGAAATCCCCTATTAGTGCCGAATCTTTGTTGTTTTTCTCTATCACAAATCAATTGGTATCTACTCTTAGTCAAGGTTAAAAGCCGAATCTCGTTTGGTAGGTAGCAGGATCTAAGGTTGGATTCGGTAAGTATTCTATTAACTCCCCTTAGTTTGTTTTGTTGAAAGCCGAAGGGCTATCTAACCCCTCCTTGTCGTTAACTTTGTATTAACAAGGGAAAGAATCAAAGATCGCAAGCGTGGTAGCTAAGGGTTGCTAACAAGGTGGTAAGTGTTCTCGACCCAGTCATGGTTTTGTAAGTGGCCGAATCTAATGTGGCTCATAGGGGTGACTTATGTACGATATGGGTCACTTGGTTTTGACGATATAGGTGTTTGAGTACAGATCTAGAGGTTAATTGCCAATAGTAGCAAAGGAAGGGCTACTAGCACGTGAAGCACACGGTAAGGGTACGGTGAGGTTTCGGTTTTTGGTTAGTATGTGTTAACGCTTTCGTTAATCGCTAGTAATGTCAATTGTAGGTTCGTGACTAAGGGATTTGCAGCACGCGAGGTTACCAGGTGTGTACGAACACTACACGGACGATATCGGCAATGCCGAAAAGCTGAAAAGCTGAAATTGGCTAAACGGGCCCGGTGGGACCTGAGGCTAAGTTTGATAAAATGGTTTGGTTGATTATACGAATTAAGTTAGCTATGCTTGATACATGATTTGGATATGTTTTGGGCCTAATAGGCCATATGATGAGATTTAGGCCTAACGGGCCGTAAGGACATGAGATGGGCTTATGGGGGCGTAGACAAGTATGTTAGGGTTAATGGACTTTAGGCCTAGCTTGAACAACTTTGTAATTTCATAATACTTAAGCTAATTAAACATGTCTGTGGACAAGTCGATTAGTTAGAGTGTGGTAACCGACATATGCATGTCTAGGATTGGATCTAGTGAGAGCTTGGTACTTAAGCGGTCCGAGTGACCCACCTCCTCTTTTCTGAGATCATACCTGGTGCATAGTGTTTGTTCACTTTAACCGCGAGGACTTGTTTATGGGCCAAAGTTTATAACTAAAACCCGAGAGGGACCAAATATTCTTATATTTGTAAAATTACTAAAATACCCTTATATTTGTAAAATTACTAAAATACCCCTAGATTTGTAAATTACCAGAATACCCCTATTTTGTAAAAGTACCAAAATACCCCTGTTTTCAAAATTACCAAGATACCCCTATTTTTCCAAATTACCAAAATACCCCTATAGGGTAGAATTACGAAAATACCCCTGGGTAGTGAAATGATGAAAATACCCCTATATGACGAATATGAGTTTATGGATGTTACTTATGTGTTTGATGCATTCATATGATATTCTGCTTAGGATGCATATGGGTGGGAATTATGGTACGGAGGAAGATTTTGAGGATCGCATAGTCGTTTGACGACCGTGGATCCACCGGAGGCTTTTAGCCTAATATATGATTAGCAGCTTTGCTGCAACATTCGGTAGTACCGCAACCGGGCTACCCATGGTGTGTAGTGGAGGGGTGGGTCGAGCTAGAATTCCCCACAGGAGCCATAAGGTTGGAAGGGAAATGGTGTGTGTAGAGGATGGATTTTTGGGGTGGGTTTTGCATTATCTTGTTTGTATATGATGCGATATGATATGATATGAGGTCATTGTGGGCTAAGGCCCAAGACCACCAATTTTGTTAGGGCTTAGGCCCAATGTGAATATTTGTATGTGATTTGATTGCCAAGGGTTGTACACACTGAGTTTTGAAACTCACACCCTTTAATTTAATATTTCAGGTAATCCTGAATAGACGACTCGACGTGGGAGAGGACTCGGAGATGGCCACACTACAAGCTGATCAAATGTTTTATTTTGTTCAAATGAATTTATTTTGAATACTTTGTTTTTTTTTTCATTGGATTGTAATAAGGCCATGTAACTCCTAAGTGACTTTAGATTTTGGGTTTTATTATTATTGTTTCAGCTATCCGCTTATTAAATTTCATAAAAAATCTAAAGTTAACATGGTTTTCGAAATAACTTAACCTATGAATGTTTTCTAAAAAAATGGGCTTTTTCAACGTAACTTAACAAGATACAAGGGTTTTGGGCCTTAAATTGTTAAATTGTAAAATCGTTTTGAAGTGTACCTTTGATGTGACATTCCAGACTCAGGCCTAACTTCTAGGTCGAGTTTGGGGTGTTTCACTCACTGTCCGGGAAGGCACTCAGGCCGATCGCATTACCTGGGAATTCTTTAAAACCACATTTCAAGGAAAATATGTCGGGGCTAGCTTTGTGGATGCCCGAAGGAAGGAATTCTTGAATCTGGTCCAAAGAGGTAAATCTGTGGCAGCATACGAGGCAAAATTTCTGCGTCTGAGTCAATATGCTCGGGGAATAGTGCTGACTGACTACGAACGCTGTGTACGTTTTGAGGACGGGTTGCGTGATGAGTTGCGGGTACTGATAGCCCCACAGAAGGAGAGGAACTTTGCCACACTGGAGGAGAAAGCCAAGATAGCTGAAGAGGTTAAACACTCGGAGCGGCAAAATTGAGACAAGGATAGGGGCAGGAGCAAGAGAGACTCTGGGTACTCAGGTCCTGCTAGAGGTTTTTAGAATAGGCCCAGGAATGAGGAGCCAGTTCGAGCGAGAGTACAAGCTACTACTAATCAGTTACAGCCATGTGTGGATTGTGGAAAATTTCACTCGGGTGAATGCTGGAAGAGAACCGGTGGTTGTTTCAGATGTGGTTCCAAAGATCATCGGTTTAAGGATTGTCCTCGACAGCCTGCTCATACTCAGGGAGTTCGTAACAATTTTGCGCAGCTAGCTAGAGGCGCTCAACAGCCGCCGAGAGGCCGTGGGCCAGGTCGAGGTGGTAATGGCGTAGGACGAGGTCAGGGTGCGATCATACCAGCACTAATGCACCAGCTGCATTTATGGACATGATGAATCGGGTCTACCAACCCTATCTAGACCGGTTTGTGGTGGTGTTCATAGATGACATCTTGGTGTACTCAAAGACTGAAGAAGAGCATGATTCGCATCTATGAGTTGTATTGCAGATACTAAGGGATAAGCAACTGTATGCCAAATTCAGTAAGTGTGAATTTTGGCATAAGGAAGTGACCTTTTTGGGGCATGTTGTGTCTGCCGAAGGAATAAGAGTTGATCCTCGGACGGTCGAAGCTGTGTTAGATTGGAAGCCACCGAAGTCGATGGCAGAAATTCAGAGTTTTCTAGGTTTGGCTGGGTATTACAGGCGTTTCGTTGAGGGATTTTTGTTGATTGCTGCACCCTTAACTAAGTTGTTGCGTAAGGGAGTACCGTTTGTGTGGTCGGAGAAGCAGCAAGAGAGCTTTGAGAAATTGAAGAAGATTCTGACAGAAACACCAGTATTGATTCAACCTGAGGCTGGTAAGGAGTTTATTGTTTATTGTGATGCGTCACACATGGGCTTGGGATGTGTGTTGATGCAAGGGGGAACGGTGGTGGCTCATGCATCTCTTCAATTAAGGCCGCATGAGGTGAACTATCCCATGCATGACTTGGAGTTAGCTGCAGTGGTGTTTGCTCTAAAGATTTGGAGACACTATCTGTAAGGTGAGAAGTCGATTATCTATACGGATCATAAGAGTCTAAAGTATCTCCTTACCCAAAAGGAGTTGAACTTGAGGCAGCGGAGATGGATAGAACTGTTGAAAGATTATGACTTCTCAATCGAGTATCACTCAGGTAAAGCTAATGTAGAAGCGGATGCATTGAGTCGTAAGGTGATATCAGATTTGAGAGCGATGTTCGCTCATCTCAACCTTTATGAAGATGGTAGCCTGTTAGCCGAACTTCAAGTGAAGCCTGCATGGGTATGCCAGATTAAGGAAAAGCAGTTGATAGATGAAGCGTTAGGTTCTCGACTTTAGCAAGTGGAAGGTGGTGAGATAGGGGATTTTGGATTGAATAGTGATGGAGTATTGTGTTTCCACGGAAGAATTTGTATGCCCAAGGATTCAGAATTGAGGCAAATAATTCTGCATGAGGCGCATAGTAGTCCATATGCTATGCACCCCAGAGGAAATAAAATGTACCGAGACCTCCGTGAGCAGTATTGGTGGCAAGGTTTGAAACGGGAGGTTACTGACTTCGTGAGTAAGTGCTTGACATGTCAGCAGGTGAAGGCAGAACATCAATTGCCGTCAGGGTTGCTACAACCGGTGAAAATTCCATTATGGAAATGGGAAAGGATAACGATGGACTTTGTTAGTGGGTTCCCTTAACGCCTACTAAGAAATATTCCGTATGGGTAATAGTGGATCGGTTGACGAAAACGGCTCATTTCTTGCCTGTTCGTATGAATTATCCATTGCAGAAGTTGGCCAAGTTGTATGTAGCAGAGATCGTGAGGTTACATGGGGTACCAAAGGTGTCATCATATCGCACGTGATCCTAGGTTTACATCACGGTTTTGGAAGGCTCTACATGAAGCTTTGGGTACAAGACTAAATTTCAGCACGGCGTTTCATCTGCAATTAGATGGTCAGTCGGAGAGAGTGATCGAGATTCTAGAAGATATGTTAAGAGGCTGTGTGATCAATTTCAGGGGTAGTTGGGAAGATTTCCTACTATTGGCAGAGTTTGCATACAACAACAGCTATCAATCCAGCATCCAGATTGCACCCTACGAGGCGTTGTATGGTCGTAGGTATCGTACCCCTACTTGTTGGACTGAGTTGGGGGAGCGACAGTTGTTGGGTCCTGAGTTGATCTCAGAGACGGAGGAGAAAGTTAAGGTAATTCGGGCATGGTTAAAAGAAGCTTGGACGATGTAAATCGTGACGCGACCAAGCGTAAGGATATAGAATTCGCGGTGGGTGATCAGGTCTTTCTGAAGGTTCCACCTTGGAAAAAGATCTTTAGATTTGGACGGAAGGGCAAGTTAAGCCCTAGGTTTATCGAACCATACCGTGTATTGAAGCGTGTTGGGCCAGTGGCTTATCAGTTGGAGTTACCTCCGGAGCTATGTTAGATACATAGTGTATTCCATGTCTCTATGTTAAGGCGTTATCGTTCGGATCCATCTCATGTTGTACCAGTGGAGGAAGTTGAGTTAAGACCTGACTTGTCTTTTGAAGAGGAGCCGCATGCATCTTAGATCGGGACGTTAAGGTGTTGAGAAGGAAGTCGATGCAGATTAGCCAAAGTATTATGGCGTAATCACGGATCAGAGGAAGCTACATGGGAGCCAGAGGACGCGATTCGGCAACAATATCCTCATCTCTTCTAATAAGGTAAATTTCGAGGCTAAAATTTCTTTAAGGGGGTAGAATTGTAACATCCTAAAATTTAGAATTTTATTGTGTTGCATTATATCTTGCATTAGGCTAGTTAAATTATAAATTGTGTATGTTTTAAGGTCCTAAGAAGGCTCGGGGTTGAGTTGGGCCTTAATAAAATTTTTGTGTTTAAGCACTTTAAGGAGAGAAGGTAAGTGGCATCAAGGCTTAAGGAAATAAGTGTGCATTTTGCTAGCACAAGTGAAGCTAGTAGAGGAGTGGTGTGGCGTTGCATGTATGGGCTTGAGGGGTGGAGTTCGAATCCCACCTAGTGCAAATTTTAGGATTTATTTTTGTGTTCCTTCCCTAAGTGTCGGCCATGATAGTATTTTTGGTAAGGAGACTTTTATTTATGAAAAGATGGCTAAGGGAATATGGTAAGGAGGAAAACAAGGGAAAAACAAGGAATGAAATGAAAGAAAATGAAAGAGAAGGGAACATGTTGGCTTATAGTGTGGAAGGTGTTTTGGAAAGATTTTATTTGGTCAATGTTCATCTTTCGGTAAAGATGATACACAGTTTGAGATGGGGGTTTTGGGTAGCCGAATTCTTCATTAGTCATTTGGCAAATTAGTGATTGGAAGGCCTACTTTCTTTTTAGCATATTGGTGTTTTCTCTTCCCAACTCTCTTCCTTTGTTTTGGCCAAAATTCTCTTTGCATTTTGTTCATCTTGTTCCCTTGTTGTGCCGAAACTCTCAATCCATCTATACTCATTCTTCCCTTGTTGCCGAAACACCAATCTCATATTGATCATCTTGACCATTTTGATCATTTTCATTTATGTGTCAACCGAAACTCCCTAACACTTCTTTTCTATCTCTTTTTCTCTTTTCTCTTCACTAGCTGAACCTATTAACACCTAATCTCTTCTTCTTCTTTTCTTTTTCTTTTGTGTTGGACACTCTTTTCTTGACCGAATTGGTAAGTGACTTCATTCCCCTCTTTTCATCTTCATTTTCTTTTTCTTCCTAGCCGAATATGTGTGTCCATCACTAATCAGTATTTCACTTTGTTTCTTTATCAAAATATATCTCTCCTACTCTCTTAAATCATGTTTTTCTTCTAGTGTAGTGTTATAGAGGAAAGCCGATTCTCATAATCTTGTCTCATCCGTAGCCATAAGTTAATCGATAGAAATCGGATTCATCATCATTAAGGTAAGGGATTCGTCATGGTTCTTTTTAATCTTTTTCGTTGACCGATTAGTTGCTAAACGAATAGTGGTTGTGACTAATCGTTTATTTTTTTAGGGACTAAATCGCTCGATCTATCCACTTGTTGATCATACGAAAATAGTGGTAAGCCGAACCTTTTTCCTTAGACAATCATTTTATATCATCGTAATATCGTTTTTGATTACGACTTTTTCCAATTGAGGCAAGTGGAACCGCTTTGAAAGGAAAAGTGATTAGAGAACACAAATGGAGTAGATTTGCGATTCCTACTCCTAAGTTCAAACGAAGGACGGTACCGGCGATTCAGGATTTTCCACCGGGTTGTGGACCATCATCCGGTGAGGATAGACAAGTCGTGGTCGTTCACGATATCGAGGGAAAGCGTTTCAATAGATCGCTTAGTTTAGATTTAGATTAATAAAAATCTCGTTCATTAGATTAATCGAGTATTATATTGTCATAGGTGCCGACGATCAAGAGAGTTTGATACTTACCGTAATCAGGTGTGTAATCTCACACCGAAATCCCGTAGATTTATGATTCGATATCACGTTGCTAATAAGATTATTATTATTTATATGGTTAAAATTGTAATATGGCATAAACCGGGAGATTTGCTTAAATTACATTATTTCAATGAACCTGTCAAAATCAATATTAAAATTGTTAAAATTACGAAAATGCCCCTATGGGTCGATTTACGAAAATGCCCCTATGGGCCGAATTAGTAGAATGCTTTAGTGGATCGAATTACAAAGATCTATAGTTGGCCGATTTACCGTAATAAATTGTTGGATTAATGATTGTTGTACATATATGTGGATATTATGTTTAATTATGTATGATGCATGTTACATATTGCTTGGGTTGGGAAAAATGTTGAAGAGAAGTGTAGCCTGGTGGCATTGCCACAATAAAATGTTTATTAAAAATGTTTACGTATGATATCGGTGGCTTGGCCACAATAAAAATATTATAAATGGCAACTTGCCTGCGAATTGGTGTGATTGGCGGGGTGGGTTGACTTGATCCCCACAGGTGTGATTGGTGATGCGGGGTGTGTGTTGATGGTCGGGATGGGTTGCATACATGTCTTATTAATATTATTTTGTAAGTGGGCTTAGGCCCAAGTTAATTCTAAATGGATTCAGGCCCAGTGGATGACGGTAAGGGGATTATACACTGAGTTCTAGTAACTCACCCCTTTTTCCTTAACCCTTGCAGGTAATGCTCAGTGAAGTGGACTTGGGTCATGGATGACTTGGTGGAGGCCATACTTCAGAAATGGTTTTTATTGAACTTTAGATTTCTATTTCCGTTCACTTTAGTACTTTTACTATTTTGGGTTTTTATGTAGTAATAAGGCCTCTGGAATATTTTATTTTTGCTTTATGTTTGACGAACTTATTATCTTGCTTAAATTGTTTTAAATGGGAATTTTACTAAAAACATAAATAAAGATTTTCCAAAATAGATTAACAAATGGAGTACATAACAAACTTTTACAAATATTTTTAACTACGAAAATTTCTCTCGAATTATCAACAATATTTTCAAAAGTCATGGTTTATAAGATCTCTAGTTCAAATTATCGATTTATCAATCAACCTTCGAAGTTAGTAGTACTTTATCAAATATTTCAAATCAAACTTGTTTTCTTGATTATAACAAAATAATACCTATTTTAGTACAAATAAAAAGGATTTAACATGTTTTTTTTCTCATGTGACATGTCAGATCCGGTCATAACGCATGGGTCGGGTTTGGGGTGTTACGTAATAAGTGGGTTCCAATTGTAAAAGTGTTATGGCGAAGTCATAGTATTGAGGAAGCAAGTTGGGAACCGAAAGAAACTATGAAATCTCAGTACCCCTACCTCTTTTTAGGTAAATTTCGAGGACGAAATTTATTAAGGGGGGAAGAAATGTAACGGCCCAAAATTTATGGGTATCGAAAAAGTGCATTTTTAGGTCACCGTGTTCGTAAACAAAATTCGTAAATATTTATTAAAAATATTTACAAAGTTAGTTGTGTGGTTAATTAGGTTTTAGTTAGGAGAATTAACTTGAATTAAGGTTAATTAGGTATAAGGATTAAATTGAATAAAGTGTGAAAGCTTAATTATAGCTTAAAGAAAAGTTGAAGGACTAAATAAATAAATAAACCAAATTGTGACAATTGTGTGGTAATAATAATGTACATGTGTAATAAATACATATATACATTTGTAATACATATATGTATTTACTTATTATTTAAGAAATAATAATTATTATGTTAATATAATATTATGTTAATATAATAAACATAAAATAAAAGAAATAAAACAAATGAAATAGAAAAAGAAACAGAATTGAAAATGAAACAGAGAAGGAGAAAGGAGAAAGAAAAGAAAAAGGAAAAATTAGGGTTTTAAGGTTCAAACTCAAATTGGTAAGTCAATTTAATCCCTTTTCTTGTAATTTTTATGATTTTGGAATCCTAGAACAAAATACTACTTGATTTAAGTTGAAAATTTTAAAGTTAGTGGATTTTTAAATGTTGTTTATGTTGAATAATTTGAAGTATTAAGGGTTAAATTGATAGAATTTCAAGTTAGAATTGAAAAAGGGATTTAATTGTAAAACAAATTATAAGTTTTGAAATAATAGGAACTATATTGAGAAATTTTTGAAATTTAGGGATTTATGGTGAAATTAGAGAGTTAAATTTAGTTTTAAGTGGTAGTTGAATGAAACTAAAGAATAAAATTGTGAAGAAAATAATGTTAGATTTGATTAAGGATTAAATTGGAATTTAGGAAAAAGTTGTGTATAAATTGAAATATTCAATGTGAAATTGTGTGTATTGATGATTTTAAATTGTTTTAATTTCCGTAGCTAAAGTTGAGCCAAAGACCTCAGTTAAGAAAGGAAAAGACAAGATTAACGATGAGTAGCTCGAGAATTACGGTTTGTATTTCTATAATCTGAATTTAGTAATTTTTATTTGTTGTATTTTAAATTAATGTGTATGGTAAGTAATTAAGGTGAGTGTTGTTTGTTGTTATCTTGATATTGAATTGAAATTCTATGAATTTGTGATTGATGAAAATATTGATTGTTGTTGAAATGTGAAAATTTTGAATTGAGATTTATGTGAATTTTGTGATAATTGAATGTTGAATATTGATTATTGTTGAAAAGTGAATTGAAAACCCTATTAACTGTATCGGGTTGAGTTGGATATAGTTGGCATGCCATAGGATTTGAAGTGTTCAGGGATTACTTCGACTTCGAGTCGATGAGACACTGGATGTCAAACTATTACTTCAGATAAATTCGATGAGGTAGTGGGTACAAATTAACTTCGGCAAGGCCGATGAGACACTGGGTGTCAACTTATTACTTCAAATTATTCGATGAGGCATTGGGTGCCATACTGGTGTGTTTTGGTTGGATTCGTGTATCCGCCAAAGTCCGTGTCATGTTAATAGGGTAAATAAATGAATTGCCAATACGATTGATATTGAATGATATTGAATGTGAAATAGAAATTGGACATGGAATTGGATTGTATAATTGAAATGAATGAATCAAGGGTTTATGAAAAGAATAATGTGATTGCCAAATGATATGTGAATGTAACGCCCCAAAATCTAAGAATTTATTTTTGTATGTTTGTAGCACAAATATCTGCCTGTCTTAGGGGTTAAGTGATTTGGGTGTGTTTGGGAGTGTCTGAGAAGTCCTGGGTTTAAGTCTGGGCTTGTGCAAAAAGTTTTGTTTTTAGGGAATAAACCCTTGCCTATAGTTAGTAGGCTTTTAAATTATTTTGGGTAAAAGCAAGACATACAAAGCCTGGTGGTCTAGGGGGTAAGTGGCGTGTCACCTATGCCAGTGGACTGAGGTTCGAATCTTGGTGGAGGCAAGAGAGTATTTATTTTGCTGCTGTGTCGTGGGGGGAGTTGGAGTTTGACTGAAACACTGAAGTGGTTGAGGAGAATTCAAATTGAGTGGTTGAGGGGAGGTGTGATCAGGAGGAGAGATTTGAGGAGGGATTTTAGGAGAAAATCAAGGGAAGTGAAGGGAGAGGGAGAGTTGTGCCAAAACTGGTCTGTGAGCACTCAAGAATTTCGGCAAGAGTGGTACTCCTCATTGGGTATGCCTCATTTCGGTTTTGTAGTGTTTTTTCTCTCTTTGGCCGAATGTGGTAGGAGTTTTTGGCATATTCTTCTGTTCACTTTTCTTCGTTTTTGACAACCTTCCTTTTGGCCGAAATTACTCCAAGTGCCTCATTTCTTTTCTCTCATTTGCAATTGCTTTCCCTGCTCAAGTCTACCGTATCTCTCTTTCTTTCTTCTTGTTTTTTTTTAATTGAGTAAGGTGTGCGTTCGGCTAGTCCTCTTCTCTTCTTTTTTTATTGTTGCCCGAATATACCTTCTGCCCTTCCTTTGTTTTCTTTTCTCTTTCTCCCTTAAACCGATTTCTCTTATCATCTTGGTATTCAGGCAGATTACTTCATTCCTCTATCGCTCTCATGTCTTGATTAGTAGCGACTATTCTCTGACAAATCGGTAAGAGCACTCGACTTCTTCTTGTTTTCTCTTAATCTGTAACAAGTCTCCTCCTTTCTTACACTGACAAGCCAAATACTCTTGTGTTCCTTTTGATTTTTAGAACTTCTCGAGGAGTGAAGGATTTGCAAGTGGTATTGAAGCATTCGAAACCTTTCTTTCATCACTCGGTCAAAGGTAAGTTGTTGTGAGTATAACGATTGGGATAACTTATACTTATTCGATTAAGTAACTGCTTAAGTGAATAATTGAGGATTGTTAGTCAAATGTAGGTTTCAAAGGCGTGGGCGGTTTTCTCAGCAAATAGAACCTAGGTGTGTAACAGCACTCTATAAACGATAGCGGTGAAATACCGAAAAGTGTGTGTAAACACGGCCTAAAGCGTGAATCGGAAAAAGCCGAAAAATATGACCATTGGCACTACACGAGCGTGCGCTCGCTCGTGTGGTACCGAAACGCGTAAAACGTGGGCGTTCGGCTGTTGAGGTCACCATGAGCGATTTCATGGTCTTGGGTCGTTTTGGGCCATGTTGGGCCGAAAAGGGTCATGTGGGCCCAACGGGCTTGCGGGCCCCACATGGGCGTGTGGAG
This sequence comes from Gossypium sturtianum, assembly GCA_025698515.1. NCBI lineage: Eukaryota > Viridiplantae > Streptophyta > Magnoliopsida > Malvales > Malvaceae > Gossypium > Gossypium sturtianum. The sequence goes on from CM046950.1 coordinate 38,191,769, forward strand.
AAAATTGGGCCAAACTATGTAATTTTCATGACCGAGACCAATTCTGGGCTTTGTGGGCCACGCGGGCGTGTGGGCCCATATTATGGGCCTTGGGCCCATTTTTACTATTTGACTGTAAAGGTTATACGGGTCTCCCGAGATGACTGTGGACCTACTGATGGGTCGGTAAGTATACCTAGACCCCAAACTGATAAATGACTGTTATGCCCCTATGATAGAAAATGACTATTAGTCCCCTATATTATAAAATGACTGTATGCCTTATGTTATGTATGACTGTGTTTGAGCATGCCATGAGATAGATATGTTGCATACATGTGTGATATGTTGCATGGGGATGGGATTATTATGATTGGAAGAAGTGTATCTTTGTCTTGGCAAACTCTCACAGCAAATATCATTTAGTCTTTGCAACCTGGTGCTACTTTTAGAGTGTAGGGATGGGTGGGTGATTTTATCCCCACATGGAGTTTAGGGTGGGACGGAGTGAAGTGTAGAGGCTGGTTGGGTAGGATCTCTGTTTGCATGACCGAATCACTCTCACATCACTTGAAATGGGCTAAGGCCCACACCGATATCGATCTCAGAATGGGCTCAGCCCAACTAAATCGAATCTGTTATTGATTTGGGCTTAGGCCTGCATCAGTATTACTGCCTAAGGCATGATTGGCCATTTACTTACATGGGGTTACACACTAAGTTTACATAAACTCACCTCTCTGTTTATCTGTACAGGTAATCCCCAGTCTTAGGTGGATCGGTGCTACGAGGGATTCGGAGGTGGCCGCACAACCGCACCTGCTTTTATATTTGAGTTTTATTTCCAATAAATTTAATTTGGGTTTTTTTATGTAATAAGGCCTCTTTAAATTTTAACTTTTAATTTGGGATTTTACTTATTTAATTCATATCTGAAATAAGTAGGACGCGGATTTTCAAAAGATAAATGTTTTTCAAAACCCCACGTTTTCGTAACATTCGATAAAAGCTTTCGCATCAAACATTGTTTTAAATATAGCAATAAACTAATATGATCGACAAACTGCTAAAAACAACTTGAATTTTAAATGAACAAGATACCCTTAAATGTCCGTTATGATCATAAACGAGAATTAATATAGAACGGGTTATTCCAATGAAAGTATGTTTTCAAAAAACACTTCAATGTGATATCGCCAGATTCGGCCATAACGTCTAGGCCAGGTTTGGGGTGTTACATTTAGTGGTATCGGAGCCAGGTTCAAAACTCGGCTGTGGTTTTTGGGTTTCTTCTGAAACTTGAATTTTCAAAAAGAACTGTTCCAAACGATCTGAAAGTATTTTGAAATAGTTTTACTAGAAGTGTAGTACACCGAGTCTCCGGCGCCGATATTGTAAGTCCTCTATAACTTCTGTTTGTTTAAAGTGAAATATTTAGACAACTATAGGTAGTAGACTGTACTGAAATATTCTGGTTAGGGAAAACTAAACCTGTAGTAAGACTACATTCAGAGAAAACAAACTCTTAAATACTAATACTGCTTTACATAAGATATCTGTTAACCAACACTGGAACTGTAAACTGATGCATAAAATTGTTAAAAACAAATAATACGCAAATAGATAATGAGCACCAGAGGTACTCGTGGAAGGGATACAAGAGGCCGTGGCGGAGGCCGTAGAGGTGCTGGAGCTGGGTCTTTATCATCGGGCCACATGCCTAATGTTAAGCTAAAGAGGCACCGGATTCACCTGTGACTGAGACTGGGTCTCACGATCGAGCGGCTGGGGACGACGCATTGTCCCAAGCTATGTTACAAATTCTGGAGAGGGTCGTTGGGCTCAATACTGGTACTGTGGGCTGTGGGTCGGTCACAGAGCGACTCTGGTCTAATAGGGCTGAGATTTTTAGGGGTATTACTGGAGTTGCCCCTAACGTGGCTGAATATTGGATTGAGGCCACGAGAGGATCATGGATGACCTCGACTGCACCCCCGAACAGAAACTAAAAGGAGCCTTGTCATTGTTACGAGACGAAGCCTATCAGTGGTGGCTTACAGTTAAAGAGGGTACTCAGGCTGACCGATTGGCATGGGAATTCTTCAAGACTACTTTCCAAGGGAAGTATGTGGGCGCTAGTTATGTGGATGCCTGGAGGAGGGAATTTCTAAATTTGACTCGGGGGGATAAATCAGAGGCTGAATATGAATCTGAATTTTTGCGATTAAGCCGCTATACACGTGGGATGGTGGCAACTGATTATGAGCTGTGTGTTCGTTTCGAGGACGGCCTCAGGGATAGTCTAAGAGTTTTGATAGCTCCACAGAGGGAGCAAGATTTTGCCACACTTGTAGATAAGGCAAAGATCGCTGATGAGGTGAAGCGTACTGAGCGTCTGAACAGAGAAAAGGGTAGGAATAAGAGGGATTCAGAGCCCTCAAGTTACGTTTAGAGGCTGAAGAAAAAGGCCAGTGTGGTTGGGCCGGTCAGAGTTGGGGCCCCTAATGTCGCTCTTCGGACCGCACCATGTGTTGATCATGGTAGACGCCATCGTGGCGAGTCTGGAAAAGGATTGGGGCATGTTTGAGGTGCGGATCATTAGAGCACCGTATGTAGATTGTCCGCGGAGGCCCGAGCGGATGCAAGCTACAGTCGAGTCTTGTTCACCGTCGAGAGGTGTGCAAGAGCCACCCGAGAGGCCATGGTCGAGCCGAAATGGAAATGGTATGGGCCATGGTCGTGGAGCACCGGGCAGAGGTGCTAGTCATACTGAGGCGAGGCAGCCATGTAACACCCCAAACTCGGACAGGACACCACGTCCGAATCTGGTATGTTACGGGGAAAAAACGTTTTTTATTGATCAGATTTTTCGTTTAAAAGCGGGGCGAAAACATAGTGAATTTGAGGAAAATTGGAGTAAGCTTGTTTGATTAGATTTTGAAAACTTATCCAAAGTATACAGTTAAAAACGAGTTGGTTTCATTTAGTAATTCCAATAGTTTCTTAGTGCTATTTTAAAACATTTTTTTGACTTAGTAGAAAATCGAGTTGATTTGAAAATCATTTGAGTTTACTTTATAACAAAACATAGTGAGATACCCGATGGTATAGTTTAAAACACATTGCGTTATAGTTTTGAAAACATTATCCTTCCAAATTTTTAGTAAAATTTCATACCAAGTTATTTGTTAAGCAGGTTGAGAATCTAATTAAAACATAACCATCATAAAACATAATTTAAAGGCCTTTTACAAATCCAAATTAAATCTCAAATAAAAGTAAATAAGCTAAAGTACCCAAAGTGAATAGTCTGAGCAAAACTTTTATTAAAGCATGGCATGTGCACCACGAGTCCACCCCGGCTCCATGTCCGCGTCTACGGGTCACCTGAAATGTCAAAGGAGAGGGTGAGTCGAATGACTCAGTGCATAAATCCCGCTCCCGATGAAACAACATGCTAACACACATCATACATAGCAACATAATTAATGCAACCCAATCCTAACCATCCGTATCTCCTTTTTCTACCCCGTGTGGTACCAAACCATTGGTGGTGCCAAACCACTGTGACATATAGTCACAATGTGTTACTAAAACACCGGTGTCCCAAAGACACAATATCCATCAATGTGGTGCCAAACCACTTTGGTGTCCCAAAGACACGTTTGTGCTACCAAAGCACCGGTGACCGAAGTCACGAATCCAATGATGGGGCCAACCCATCGTGTGATACCCAATCACTAGCGACGATCCCATATCTCATGTGGGGCCAACCCACGGTGGTGTTAACCACGGGGGCGAGTCGCAATGAGGTGCCCAACCTCCGGTGTCCCAAAGACACAAATGTGCTACCAAAGCACTGGTGACCGTAGTCACAATAATCGAATGATGGGGCCAACCCATCGTGTGATACCCAATCGATGTGCATTTATCCCATATCTCATGTGGGGCCAACCCACGTGGTATTAACCACGTGGACGAGTCGCAATGAGTTGCCCAACCTCTGGTGTCCCAAAGACACAAATGTGGTACCAAACCACTGGTGACCCAAAGTCACAAAGTTGTGTTACTAAAACACTTTGGTGCTCGTCGGACAAAATATCACCGCTCCCTCCACTCATATCACCCATCAACATACCATACTCATGTAATCATGCATATCATACAAGTCATGCATATCATGCCAACATGTCTAGCATTACATCTCATAGCATACATAACATGGATCATAATACCCAAGGTATCCATAATAGAACTTGTAATAAATTAGGCTTACCCGGATACGTACACATACCCCGTTTGGGTATCCAACTATCCGTCATACTTTGGTATAGTTTTTAACAGCAAAAGCAGGTTTATTAATAACATTACTAGGTATCGGTGTGTTAGTTTACACACACAGTATAATACGAGTCTAAAAATCCCAACGACCGATCTATGTCCTCGATTATCAAGCTCCTATAACAATCAGCCAACACAGGATTAGGCACTAAGACCATTCGGCCAAAGACATATAAACCCAAAGGGGTTAATTTCAATCCCTTACCTTGAAGATGATCTGGTTTCCTACCAAACCTGAACCAAGCAGTGGTTCTCCTTTAGCAATCGGCACTGCTTACCAACCAGTCTCTAACAGGTAAAGGCCTCACTTGGCGGCTTCAAAATCCCGAATGCCCTAACAAGCAATCGGTTTTAACAAAGGAGAATAACACCCATCAATAGTTGTCATATACAACTCTTAAACAACTCAAATCGATTAAGAGAAAGAAAGAAACTAAATGACCATTCGGCCAAGGGCTTACCAACACCCAAACGATTGAAGCAAAACCCCAACACCAACAAAGATTCGGCCAAGATGAAAACACAAGCTAGAAGGAAATTTCGGCAATCACCAAGGGAGGATTCGGCTACAAACTAGAAAAGAAAATAATAAAAGAAATAGATGTGGTTTAAGAGAAGAAAGAAATCGGTCAATGGTTGAAGAGATATTCGCTCTCAAGTGCTTCAAGAAATGGGAGAAAATAAATGGAAATTCGGCTAAGAGAGCAATGTGAATTCGGCACTAGTGTAATAAGAGAAAAGAGACGAAAATATGATAAGAAAAGGTATTAGTTTCGGCTATCAATGTTTTTAGGTCAACGAAAGAATTATGAAGAAGAGAAAATACCATTCGGTTTACCCAAATGACAAAAAGAAAAAGAACATGAAGAGGGGGATATTCGGCTACCAAGAAAACTTAAGAGAAGACAGGCAAATTTCAGTTGAATGCTCTTGAACTCTCGGTTTCAAAAGAAGAAAAAAATGTACGAATTTCTTTGACAAAAAGTGACCAACAACACACCCAAAATGCCAAATGCATTTCGGCCCCTCAACAACACCATACCATGCCGTCCACTTCCCCCACTCCACACTCCCCCCAAATTCGCCCATAATCCCCAAACACACTCACCACCACTCATTTCAAATGAGTGGACCAAATCTTACTCCTACCATCACTCTCCACCTTACATTTGAAAGTGAAGACCAAGTCCAAGTAGAATTTCACTAGCCTTCTACCTCTCCTCCATGCCGTCCCAAAAAGAAGCCAAAATGGGGACTCTGCAGCTCGAACACTGGACCTCCACTCCATGTAGATGACGCCACACCAAGCTTTCCCCATGTAGCGCATGCTTTGCCACTAAGCTAGCTCCTGATTTGTGCAACAAAACATCAATTAAAATTCTTAAACCCCAGCTTCCTCAGCTCCCTTCACTTAACACCCAAAAACCAAAATCTTCCCATTCCCTCAGGCACACTCCTAGCCCACAATTAAGCCCCTAAAACACCGAAATAGCAACACAGCACACTAAACACATGCAATTTCATGCAACAACAAAATAGCCCCTAACCCGGGATATTACAGTTCTACCCCCTTAAAATAATTTCGGCCTCGAAATTACCTGATCAGAAGAGTTGCGGGTATTGCTGTCTCATCATATCCTCGGGTTCCCACGTAGCTTCTTCTACGCCATGATTCCGCCAAAGAACCTTAACCAAAGGCACAGACTTCTTACGCAGAACCTTCACATCTCGATCAAGAATCTGCACAGGTTCCTCCTCCATGGTCAAGTCTGGATTTACCTCGATCTCTTCCACTGCTACCACATGCGACGGATCTGAACGATACCTCCGAAGCATCGAAACGTGGAATACGTCGTGAATCTGACTAAGCTCTGCTGGCAACTCAAGCTGATACGCCACTGGTCCAACTCGTCTCAGAACCTTATACGGCCCAATGAACCTCGGACCTAGCTTGCCTTTCCTTCCGAATCTCAACACCTTCTTCCAAGGCGAGACCTTCAGGAAAACTTGATCCCCCACAGCAAACTCTATATCTCTTCGCTTAAGATCGGCATAAGACTTCTGCCGGTCCGAAGCTTCCCTTAATCGAGCCTGAATCACTTTAACCTTGTCCTCAGTCTCAGCTACTAACTCGGATCCCAACAACTGGCGTTCACCCAACTCCGTCCAACACGTAGGTGAGCGACACTTCCTACCATACAACGCCTCATATGGTGCCATCTTGATGCTCGCTTGGTAACTGTTGTTGTAGGCAAACTCAGCTAATGGTAGAAACTCCTCCCAACTACCTCTGAAATCCGAGACACAACCTCTCGGATATCTTCCAAGATCTGAATGACCTTTACGATTGACCGTCGATTTGCGGTGAAAAGCCGTCTTTGAAATCCAAACGAGTACCCGCAGAGCCCGATGCAATGCTTTCCGAACCTTGACGCGTGAATCTAGGATCCCTATCCGAGATTATCGAAACTGGCACACCATGCAACCTTACTATCTCGACACATACAACCGCTTTCGCTAGCTTCGAAGTGAGTAGTCAACCTCACCGAATAAAGTGAGTGATTTAGTTAGACGATCCACCACTACCCAAATCTGAATCCTTCTTGCTTGGCGTAAGCGGTAACCCACTTGACGAAATCCATGGTTATCCTTTCCCACTTCCATCGAGGAATCTTCACAGTGAAGCAAACTCCGACGACAATCGATGTTCAGCCTTGACTGTGACATGTCGACACTTCCCACAAACTCACACCTCCTTCTTCAAGCTAGGCCACCAAAATCGCTCTCTCTAAGATCCCTATACATCTTGCTACCTCCAGGATGCATAGCATGAGGATCAAGCTATGTGCGTCTGAAGAATCTTTTGCCTTAGCTCAACATCTTTAGGTATACAAGCCTTACCACGAAAGCACAACACCTCATCATCGGACAAAGTCAGAACCCTCCAAACCACCATCCTGCACTTGTAACCTTCGCGCACTCGTAACCTCATCCTCTAGCTGTTTCTCTCTGGTCCGCTCAACCTGTGAAGCTTAACTCGCAACTCTGCCAAAACACTCCCGTCGTCATACAAGCTCAAGTGGGCAAACAATGCTCTTAAGTCCGAAACAACCTTGCGGCTCAACGCGTCAGCCACCACGTTAGCCTTGCCCGGATGATACTCAATCGAACAGTCGTAATCTTTCAGCAACTCAACCCATCTGCGCTGCCTCAAATTCAAATCCTTCTGAGTCAGCAGATACTTTAGACTCTTGTGATCTGTGTAGACTATCGATCTTTCTCCATACAAGTAGTGCCTCCAAATCTTTAAGGCGAAGACCACAGCCGCTAGCTCCAAGTCGTGCGTCGGATAGTTGATCTCATGTGGCCTCACCGCCGCCAGAAGCGTAAGCCACAACCTTACCTTCTTGCATCAAAGACACAACCTAAGCCCGTATGTGATGCATCGCAATAGACTGTGAATTCCTTACCACCTCGAAGTTGAATCAAACCGAGCCTCGGTCAAAATCTTCTTTAACTTATCGAAACTTTCCTGCTGTTTCTCAGTCCATACAAACGGAACTTCTTTCCTCAACAACTTGATCATCGGCGCTGCTATCAACGAGAAACCCTCAACAAACCTTCGGGTAGTATCCGGCCAAACCAGAAAACTCCGAATCTCAGCCACTGACCTAGGCGGCTTCCAATCCAAAACTGCCTCAATCTTACGAGGATCTACTCAATCCTCTCACCGACACTACATGACCCAAGAAAGTCACTTCCCTAAGCCAGAACTCACACTTACTGAACTTAGCATAGAGCTGCTCTTCCCTCAAAATCTGCAACACCACTCGCAAATGCTTATCATGCTCTTCCTCTGTCCTTGAGTACACCAAGATGTCGTCTATGAAAACCACGACGAACTGATCCAGATACTGTTGAAACACCCTATTCATCATATCCATAAACGCTGCCGGTGCGTTAGTCAACCCGAACGGCATTACCAGGAATTCGTAGTGCCCATACCGAGTCCGAAACGCTGTTTTATGGATATCAGCCTCCTTAACCTTCAACTGATGATACCCAGACCTCAAGTCGATCTTCGAGAATACCGCAGCACCCTTCAGCTGATCAAACAAGTCATCTATCCGTGGCAACGGATACTTGTTTTTAATCGTCAGCTTGTTCAACTGGCGGTAGTCTATGCACATCCGCATCGTACCATCTTTCTTCTTGACAAAGAGTACCGGCGCACCCCACGGCGAAACACTTGGCCTAATGAAACCTCTATCCAATAACTCCTGGATCTGAGCCTTAAGCTCCACCAACTCCTTTGGCGCCATCCTATACGGAGCAATAGACACTGGCGCAGTTCCGGGTAATAGATCTATCCCGAACTCTACCTCGCGATCTGGCGGCAAACCCTAAGCTCCTCGAAACACATCAAAGAAATTCCTTAACAATGACGAACCTTCTCTCTGACGGACTCTTTAGCCTCCAAGGCATACACATGAACTACATATGCTTCACAAACCCTTCCTCGACCATCTTCTCTCGCTTTGAGCGGATACCACATTTGATAAGTAATCCCTCCTATTACCTATCATAGCCACCTCATCACCCTCAACCGTCTTAAGAACCATGCGCTTGGCGCGCAATCCAACCTCGCTGGTACTTGACCAACCAATCCATCCCAAGAATCGATCGAACTCCCCAAACGGCGGTTCCATCGGATCGCCGAAGAAACACTACCCTTGGAGTTCTAGGGGTACCTCTCTAAACAGTTTATCTACTACTACTGAGTGACCTAGAGGGCTAATCACGGTCATCCGCCTAGAAGATATCTCGAGTCTAAATCCATGGTCTCTACTATACTCGGGCAACATAAGAGTGCGTTGAACCCACATCAACCAAAGCGTTATAAGGAGAACCAAAAATCAAAAACGTCTGCGGTTATGACGTCCGGTGCGTGCGCCGCCCTCCTCTCGGCGCCTCGCGGCATACACTAATCCAGTGTCTAGCATCAGAACTACCGCACCTCTACCCGGTGCTCCACGGCCCCCGACGTAACCATTACCACCACTGCCATTACCACGGCCCCTCTGCGGTGGCGGTCTATTACCTCTGAACTGATTCACGGCCCGACTCTCGGGATCAATCTCGCCAACCTATGCGGACAGTCCCTCACACTGGTGCTCCAGAGAACCACACTCAAAGCAACCCTTTCCTCCACCCAAAGAACCAGCCCAATGAGATTTCCTCGCCCGATCACATCATGGCGGTCCTCGCCTAGCGACAACAAACCTAGCGGTGATTCGGCCCACTCGGTCTAGCTCTCTTCTCATGGATTACCCGACGATCCGTAAGACCCAAAGCTCCTCTTATGCCTATTTCTCGTCCATGCCCTGTCTCACGACTCCTTAACACCCTCGGCTACCTTAGCCTTCTCAACTAAGACGACAAACTCGCGCTCCTGGCGAGGAGCAATCAAGCGACCTCAACTCGTCTCGCACCATCCTCGAAACGAACACACCTCTCATGCTCGGTGGCCACAATGCCCCGGCATATACCTACTCCGGGAACTCACCTCAGACTACGTAAAACAGATTTACTCCCGAACAAGCCTCGAAATGCCTTCCACTGGGAGTCAATATAACTAGCTCCGATGTATTTCTTTTGATATGCGACCACTGAAATAATCCCATGTCAAATCCTCTGCTACCACACTTTGTCCCGAACCGTGAGCCACCACCGATATGACTCATCCGGAGAAGCGATCGATGCCCTTCACTTCTCTTGACCAGTCAAGTCGGATCGTCCATGATCCGCTCGGTTGCCTCCGGCCAATATTCGCGATCTTTGGGAGCAACACTAGAACACCTCGGAAGAATCCGCCCCATTTGCCCGAAGTCGCTCAGGAACAGATTTCCTAACCCCCGCGCCACCACCAACTCCTGCTACCCTTTCTAACATTCGCAGCATCGCCTGTGACACTGCGTCGTCCCTAGTCTGATCTTGGAACTCACCACCTCCAGCTGGTGGCGGAACCGGTATCTCATTTTCGACCCACGACTGCATCCTACGGGCTCAGAAACTGTCATCCTACCACGACCTCGTCCACGACCACGTCCGCCTCGAGTGCTCATGACTAAACTTCTACGTATCTGATTAAGAATTTTATGCATCAGTATTTATTCCACTTGTTTAAAAGCAAGTCTTATGAATATTAAGGAGGATTGGTTCTCGCGAGTTCACAGAATCCTATCAGTTTCAATCTCTAAAGTAGTATACTATTGCTATTCATCAAATCATATCACATCCAATCAATTCACAAGCAATAGTAAGGGTACTTACCTGGGCGAACTGGTGCCGGAGACTCGGTGCCATGCCTTTCCAACCCATACTTTAAGAATAAAGACTAACAAAACAATCTTTTGAAAACATTTTGGGCCTCAGGCCCACAGCCGAGCCTTTGAACCTGGCTCTGATACCACAATTGTAACACCCCAAACTCGGACAGGACACCACGTCCGAATCTGGTATGTTACGGGAAAAACGTTTTTGATTGATCAGATTTTTCGTTTAAAAGCGGGGCGAAAACATAGTGAATTTGAGGAAAATTGGAGTAAGCTTGTTTGATTAGATTTTGAAAACTTATCCAAAGTATCTGATTAAAAACGAGTTGGTTTCATTTAGTAATTCCAATAGTTTCTTAGTGCTATTTTAAAACATTTTTTGACTTAGTAGAAAATCGAGTTGATTTGAAAATCATTTGAGTTTACTTTATAACAAAACATAGTGAGATACCCGATGGTATAGTTTAAAACACATTGCGTTATAGTTTTGAAAACATTATCCTTCCAAATTTTTAGTAAAATTTCATACCAAGTTATTTGTTAAGCAGGTTGAGAATCTAATTAAAACATAACCATCATAAAACATAATTTAAAGGCCTTTTACAAATCCAAATTAAATCTGAAATAAAAGTAAATAAGCTAAAGTACCCAAAGTGAATAGTCTGAGCAAAACTTTTATTAAAGCATGGCATGTGCACCCCGAGTCCACCCCGGCTCCATGTCCGCGTCTACGGGTCACCTGAAATGTCAAAGGAGAGGGTGAGTCGAATGACTCAGTGCATAAATCCCGCTCCCGATGAAACAACATGCTAACACACATCATACATAACAACATAATTAATGCAACCCAATCCTAACCATCCGTATCTCCTTTTTCTACCCCGTGTGGTACCAAACCACTGGTGGTGCCAAACCACTGGTGACATATAGTCACAATGTGTTACCAAAACACTGGTGTCCCAAAGACACAATATCCATCAATGTGGTGCCAAACCACTGGTGTCCCAAAGACACGTTTGTGCTACCAAAGCACCGGTGACCAGAAGTCACGAATCCAATGATGGGGCCAACCCATCGCGTGTGATACCCAATCACTAGCAGACGATCCCATATCTCATGTGGGGCCAACCCACGGTGGTGTTAACCACAGGGACGAGTCGCAATGAGGTGCCCAACCTCTGGTGTCCCAAAGACACAAATGTGCTACCAAAGCACTGGTGACCGTAGTCACAATAATCGAATGATGGGGCCAACCCATCGTGTGATACCCAATCACTAGCAGACGATCCCATATCTCATGTGGGGCCAACCCACGGTGGTATTAACCACAGGGACGAGTCGCAATGAGGTGCCCAACCTCTGGTGTCCCAAAGACACAAATGTGGTACCAAACCACTGGTGACCCAAAGTCACAAAGTTGTGTTACCAAAACACTGGTGCTCGTCAGCACAAAATATCACTGCTCCCTCCACTCATATCACCCATCAACATACCATACTCATGTAATCATGCATATCATACAAGTCATGCATATCATGCCAACATGTCTAGCATTACATCTCATAGCATACATAACATGGATCATAATACCCAAGGTATCCATAATAGAACTTGTAATAAATTAGACTTACCCGGATACGTACACATACCCCGTTTGGGTATCCAACTATCCGTCATACTGGTATAGTTTTTAACAGGCAAACAGGTTTATTAATAACATTACTAGGTATCAGTGTGTTAGTTTACACACCTGGTAATACGAGTCTAAAAATCCCAACGACCGATCTATGTCCCTCGATTATCAAGCTCCTATAACAATCGGCCAACACAGGATTAGGCACTAATACCATTCGGCCAAAGACATATAAACCCAAAGGGGTTAATTTCAATCCCTTACCTTGAAGATGATCTGGTTTCCTACCAAACCTGAACCAAGCAGTGGTTCTCCTTTAGCAATCGGCACTGCTTACCAACCAGTCTCTAACAGGTAAAGGCCTCACTTGGCAGCTTCAAAATCCCGAATACCCTAACAAGCAATCAGTTTTAACAAAGGAGAATAACACCCATCAATAGTTGTCATATACAACTCTTAAACAACTCAAATCGATTAAGAGAAAGAAAGAAACTAAATGACCATTCGGCCAAGGGCTTACCAACACCCAAATGATTGAAGCAAAACCCCAACACCAACAAAGATTCGGCCAAGATGAAAACACAAGCTAGAAGGAAATTTCGGCAATCACCAAGGGAGGATTCGGCTACAAACTAGAAAATAAAATAATAAAAGAAATAGATGTGGTTTAAGAGAAGAAAGAAATCGGTCAATGGTTGAAGAGATATTCGGCTCAAGTGCTTCAAGAAATGGGAGAAAATAAATGGAAATTCGGCTAAGAGAGCAATGTGAATTCGGCACTAGTGTAATAAGAGAAAAGAGACGAAAATATGATAAGAAAAGGTATTAGTTTCGGCTATCAATGTTTTTAGGTCAACGAAAGAATTATGAAGAAGAAAAATACCATTCGGTTTATCCAAATGACAAAAGAAAAAGAACATGAAGAGGGGATATTCGGCTACCAAGAAAACTTAAGAGAAGACAGGCAAATTTCAGTTGAATGCTCTTGAACTCTCGTTTCAAAAGAAGAAAAAATGTACAATTTCTTTGACAAAAGTGACCGAACACACCCAAAATGCCAAATGCATTTCGGCCCCTCCAACACCATACCATGCCGTCCACTTCCCCCACTCCACACTCCCCCAAATTCGGCCATAATCCCCAAACACACTCACCACCACTCATTTCAAATGAGTGGACCAAGTCTTACTCCTACCATCACTCTCCACCTTACATTTGAAAGTGAAGACCAAGTCCAAGTAGAATTTCACTAGCCTTCTACCTCTCCTCCATGCCGTCCCAAAAAGAAGCCAAAATGGGGACTCTGCACTTCTCGAACACTTTGGACCTCCACTCCATGTAGATGACGCCACACCAAGCTTTCCCCATGTAGCGCATGCTTTGCCACTAAGCTAGCTCCTGATTTGTGCAACAAAACATCAATTAAAATTCTTAAACCCCAGCTTCCTCAGCTCCCTTCACTTAACACCCAAAAACCAAAATCTTCCCATTCCCTCAGGCACACTCCTAGCCCACAATTAAGCCCCTAAAACACCGAAATAGCAACACAGCACACTAAACACATGCAATTTCATGCAACAACAAAATAGCCCCTAACCCGGGATATTACAAGCCAGCTCTGGTCTATGCTGCACGTCGCCGAGAGGACGGAGATGCCCCAGATGTTATTACTGGTACGTGCTTTGTCTATAATGTACCTTATACTACATTGATTAATGTTGGGTCTACGCATTCATATATAGCATGCTCGGTATCTGAAAATTTGGGTTTAATGGTTGAAACCACTGCGAGTGAGGTTACTGTGTTGAGTCTTTTAGGGCAGTCAGTTAAAGTAAACAAATTGTTCAAAGATGTACCTTTAGAGGTGCAAGGAACCATCTTTTTGGCGGACTTAATGGAACTTCCTTTTGGAGAATTCGACTAAATACTGGCCATGGATTGGCTGGTTAAGCATCAAGTGAATTTGGACTGTACTACTAAACGGGTGGTACTGCAAACGGTGGGGGGTGATGAGGTGGTGCTAATAGGGGAGCGTCAGAAATATCTGTCAAATGTGATTTCTGCCTTGAGGGACGAGAAGTTGGTTCGTAAGGGTTTTGAGGCGTATATAGCCTACATCAGTGGTGTTGATTCTGAGGTTCCGTCTGTTAAAGATATCAGAACAGTCAAAGATTTTTCGGATGTTTTTCCCGTTGAACTACCTGGACTACCTCCAAACCGTGAAGTTGAATTTGGGATTGAGCTCCTACTGGGTACAGCTCCGGTGTCCATCGCTCCTTATAGATTGTGTAACACCCCTTACTCGATTTCTACGCCAGAACCGAGCCCGAGGCGTTACCGAACTCGAACCACATGGTCGCTGCTTAGGCTTAACGTAATTACTCTCTTAAATCACCTCTACAACCCCATTCTCGACTTACGAGACCTCACTCATACACACAAGGGCTCTCGAGACTAATCCGGAACTTTTACGATTATTAAAATATTTCTCTTTCATACAGGTCTTACACGCCCGTGCAAGATTAGACACGCCCGTGCATAGGTACACATGCCCATGTCCCCAGGCCGTGCCTAAAAACCAGATGACTTGCCAATTTGCCCACGGCCAAGGCACGCCCACAGCTTCCCAAACCGTGGTCGACATCGACTAAATCCACACGGCCCGGACACGCTCGTGTAACATGGCCGTGGGGATTATAATTTTATGAGTAAGGTGCGGACTTCACATGGCGGTGCACACGCCCAAGTGCTAACAAGTGTGTCACACACGGCCTAAACACACGCCGCAGCATTGGCCGTGGTCTAATCGCCTTGAACCACTAATGTGCGGGGAACACACGGCTTAGACATACGCCCGCGTGTCTGTCCGTGTGGGCACTTAGAGGCTATCTACCAAGCCATTGCTACCTTAGAGTGCACACATACATACCTTCATTCAAAAACAATACAACTCCTAACCCTTTTGCAAACCTAAAAACTCATCCAACATACACAATATTGAAATGAACACAATTCATGAATTTCATCTTCATTAAACAAAAGAGTTTGCCAAGAACTTGTCTAACTCATAGGGCCATTTACAAAATGACTTACATAGCCAACACTTTAACTAACAATTACAACTTGACAAATACTTGAGTCCTATACATGCCATGCTCAAAACAAGTCTAAAATTTTTATACCAAAGTGCTGTCGATAGTGTGAATTTCTGAGCTCCTACAGTCACGATCCTCGGGTTACTTTGGCAATACTACAAGGAAGAAGGGCAATGAAAAAGGGGTAAGCATAAAGCTTAGTAAGTTGCATGGAAATAAATAGAAATTCATAATACCCATAAGATAATTCATTCACGGTATTATCGAACCATACACAAAATCAAGGCCTCTTGCCATACTTACTCACAATTGCCCTTATTTGGCACATACCGTGCCACACATCGTGACCATTCTTCGTGACTCATTCACGAGTACCTGTTTTCACTAATTCACATGACTTAAATATCACACTTCTCTACTTCTAAAATTTCATCTACTTATCCCACCACTCACAAGGGTTAGTCAGAGACATAAGTTTATAGCCATTACTATAATTATAAAGTCAATGCCACATCCTCGAGGTGGTCTTACATGGAGTCTTCTCTAAGTACCAATGCCATGTCCCGGACGTGGTCTTATATGGGATTACTTCTAGGTGCCAATGCCATATCCCGGATATAATCTTAAATGGGATTACTCTTCATGTACGATGCCATATCCCGGATATGGTCTTATACGGGATCTCAACTCTGTGCCGAGGCCATGTCCCAGATATGGTCTTATACGGGACCTTATTTGTTCCATATTTCAATGATGGCGTTTCTATAATCAACATGGCCCAATTAGGACTCCAACATCTCATTCACATTAACTACTCAATTTAGTAATGCATTATGCTTTAATATAATTTCCAAGCATTTCTCAACATACTAATATGAATATTGTTTCAGTCACATACAACTTACCTCGTTTTCAAAATGATCTAGTTTCTTCGGTTCAGTCCAAGTCTTTATTCTTTCCACGTTCGAGGCGGATTCTCATCTCCTCTTGCTCTATAATAGCAAATTAGCTCATTTTAATCACTACATTAATACAAGCATTTCAATAACCATGCTTAAGCAAAATTACCATTTTGCCCTCATATTTTGGCAAAATGACCATTTTACCCCTAGGCTTAAAAATCAATTCTAATCAAATTTCTACCTTTAATGAGCCTAGGTGAATATTTATTTCTCTTATGGCTATCATAAAAACCCAACATTCCACAACCTTTACAAAAAGGTTCATTTAGGTGTTTTCATGCCAACAACCTTCACAAGAGTTGTTCGTCTAACAACTAATACTCATTTTCCTCCATAAAAGTGCAGCAAATAACTTAAAAGCTCTCATGGAAAAACTCTAAACTCTTCACCATTTAACAAAATAATCCCCTCTTTAGAAAGCTTAAGCTTTAGGGGTTCCAAAAGTACAATTTTTATCAAGGAATAATCACTAGAACACTTACTTGTAAGGAGAAGATTGTGCTGAAATTTGGAGCATTCAAAACCCCTATTCCGCTGCTAATTTTCGGTGGAAAATGAATAGAGAAAAAGATGATATCTTTTTCTCTCCTTATTTTATTAATATTGGTCAAATAAGTCACCAACTATCACCAACTTTGACCAACAATGTCCATCCTTGTCTCCCATCTAGTCTATGGCCGGCCAAGAACATATTGGGGGTCTAATTGCCCTTTAAAGACCTCCAATTAACATTCTAAGACTATTTGGCACCTTTATATTATAGAATGGAACTTTCGCACTTTATGCGATTTAGTCTTTTTTCGCGATTAAACACAACATCGCTAAAATTAAAGCATCAAAATTTTCATGCACCTATGCTATCATGTTCTAACTCATAATATATCATGAAAATAAATTTCTCGAATTCTTGGATTAGTGATCCTGAGATCACTATTCCGACTAGCCCCTAAATCGGGCTGTTACAATTCTCCCCCCTTAAGGATTTTCGTCCTCGAAAATCTTACCGGTGAAAAGATTGTGGTATTGGTTTCTCATCGATTCCTCGGACTCCCATGTAGCCTCTTCTATACCGTGCCTTTGCCACAACACTTTTACTAGGGCTATACTTTTATTCCTTAACTGCTTGACTTCACGAGCCAAAATTCTAATTGGTTCTTCACCATATGTCAAATCCAGTTGTATCTCTACATCTGTCGGCTCTATAACATGTGAAGGGTCTGAATGGTATCGGCGTAACATAGACACATGAAAGACATCATGAATCTTTTCCAGCTCAGGTGGCAAGGCTAACCGATAAGCTACCGGTCCTATCCTTTCGGTAACTTCATAAGGCCCAATAAAGCGCGGACTTAACTTGCCCTTTCGGCCAAATCTAAGGACTTTCCTCCAAGGTGATACTTTCAAGAACACTTTATCACCAACTTTGAATTCTATTTCTTTCCTTTTTAAATCCGAATAGGACTTCTGTCTATCTGAGGCGACTTTCAAACAGTCACGTATCACTTTTACTTTATCTTCAATTTCCTTAACCAAATCAACCCCGTGTATCTGTTTCTCTCTGAGTTCTGACTAATACAAGGGTGTTCGACATTTACGCCCATACAATGCCTCATAAGGTGCCATCTTCAAACTTGATTGAAAATTGTTGTTGTAGGAAAACTCCACCAATGGTAAGTATTTCTCCCAGTTACCATGGAATTCCAAAACACAACACCGAAGCATGTCTTCTAGTATCTGAAGTACCCTCTCTGACTGTCCATCAGTTTGTGGATGAAAAGCTGTACTGAAACTCAATTTCGTGCCTAATGCTTCTTGTAACTTTTTCCAAAACCGTGACGTGAATCTCGGATCTCTATCTAAAATGATCGACAACGGTACACCATGAAGTCTTACTATCTCAGACATATATAAATCTGCCAATTTGTCGAGTGAATAGTCGACTCGCACTGGTATAAAGTGGGCTGACTTAGTGAGTCTATCAACCACTACCCATACTGCATCTTTCTTCTTTGGAGTCAATGGTAAACCCGTCACGAAGTCCATAGCAATACGGTCTCATTTCCATTCAGGAACCATAATGGGCTGAAGTAAACCCGAAGGTACTTGACGTTCGGCCTTCACTTGTTGACAAATTAGGCATTTCGATTCAAACTCAAAAATATCTTTCTTCATACCAAGCCACCAGTACCATTTCCTCAAATCATGGTACATCTTCGTACTGCCTGGGTGTACATTCAAACATCCGTTATGTGCTTTGTGCAAAATTCTGCGGATAAGGTCATCATTCCTGGGTACACAGACTCGATCTCGAAATGTTAGACATCCATCAAGATTTACTCGAAAGTCTGTATCAACGCTCGACTCACATAAAACTCTCTTGGCTTGCAAACTGTTATCATTCTTCTGAGCTTCAAAAATCTCCTGGAGAAACAATGGTTTAGCCCTCAACTCGGCTAAAACAGAACCATCATCTAATAAGGTCATCTGAGTATTCATGGCTTTTAGTGCAAACAAAGATTTTCTGCTCAAAGCGTCGGTGACTACATTGGCTTTTCCCGGATGGTAGTCTATTACCAACTCATAATCTTTAATCAGATCTAACCATCTTCGTTGCCTCAAGTTTAATTCTTTTTGAGTCATCAAATATTTTAGGCTTTTCTGGTCAATGAAAATCTGACACCTTTCACCATATAAATGATGTCTCCAAATTTTCAGCGCAAACACAATTGCGGCCAACTCTAAATCATGAGTCGGGTAGTTCTTCTCGTGTGGCTTCAATTGTCTAAAGGCGTATGCAATCACTTTACCCTCTTGCATAAGAACACAACCGAACCCGTTCAAGGATGCATCATTATAAACTACAAATTCTTTTCCTGGTTCTTGTTGCACCAAAATAGGAGCCTCAGTCAACAGTGTCTTTAGTTTCTCAAAACTCTGTTGACACTTTTCCATCCAGTCGAACTTTACATCTTTCTGCAAAAGTCTCATCATCGGGGTAGCTATCATGGAAAACCCCTTGACAAAACGCCTATAATAACCCGCTAGGCCTAGAAAACTCCTCACTTCAGTTACGCTCCTCGGCGATTTCCATTCAACAATTGCCAAAATCTTACTCGGGTCAACTCTAATCCCTTCTCCAGAGACAATATGCCCCAAAAATCCCACTTCCTTGAGCCAAAATTCACTCTTACTGAATTTGGCATACAATTGTTTTTCTCGTAGAACTTGTAGAACCATACTCAAATGCTCTGCATGCTCGTTCTCATCTCGAGAGTAAATCAGTATGTCATCGATAAAGATCACCACAAACCTATCCAAGTACGGTCGAAAAATGCGATTCATCAAATCTATGAAGATAGCAGGGGCATTCGTTAGGCCAAAAGGCATGACCAAAAATTCATAATGGCCATATCTAGTCCTAAACGCGATTTTCGACACATCAGAGTCCTTGACTTTCAACTGATAGTACCCTGACCTCAGGTCTATCTTAGAAAATACTGTAGCTCTTTTCAATTGATCAAATAGATCGTCGATCCTCGACAACGGGTATTTATTCTTCACTGTCACCTTGTTGAGTTTCTGATAATCTATACATAGTCTTATGGAACCATCTGTCTTCTTCACAAATAGGACGGGTGCTCCCCACGGAGAAAAACTCGGCCTCGCAAAACCTTTATCCGTCAATTCTTGCAACTGTGCTTTCAACTCTTTCAGTTTGGTTGGGGCCATTCTATAGGGAGCGATAGAAATAGGGGCAGTACCCGAAGCTAATTCAATCCCAAATTCAATCTCTCTATCCGGTGGTAGTCCAGGCAACTCGTCTGGGAAAACATCTAAGTACTCGCATACAATGGGTACTGACTCAACTTTCAATTCATTCCCTTTAGTGTTCAACACAAAGGCAAGATAAGCCTCATACTCCTTCCTTAGGTATTTCTGAGCTGACAGGGCCGATACCACTATCGATGACCTATCAGGCTTATCTAATTCAGCAGGAATAAAATTACCATTTTCATCTCTCAACTCGATATGCTTCTTCCCACAGTTCACAATTACATTATGGGTAACTAACCAACCCATCCCGAGAATGACATCAAATTTGTCAAACGGTAATAACATAAGATCGACCGGGAAACAATGACCCTTAATCATCAAAGGGCACCCTTTGCAAACTCTATCAACCAACACACACTTGCCTAGGGGATTAGGCACTCTTATAACGAATTCGGCAGGCTCTATAGGCATGTTCATGCTAGAGACTAATTTCATGCATATGTATGAATGAGTAGATCTCGGGTCAATTAAAGCTATAACACGAGTATTATAGAGCGAAAAGATACCCGTGATCACGTCGGGGGAAGATGCCTCGTCACGAGCACGAATGGCATATGTCCTCGCCGGCGCTCTACCCTCAACTTTAGCAGCTTGCTCTCTTATTGGATTTTTGTTTCCCATCTCAATCCTCGGGTTTCTCAATGGTCTTCCCTTGTGGTACTTCCCGATTTCGCATTCTGAGGCCTTCCTTTCTCGTCCACCTCGAGACAGTTTCTGATAAAATGGTCTAAGGACCCACATCTGAAACAAGCTTTCTCATTAGCTCTACACTCACCAGAATGGTGCCTGGCAGACTGAGGGCACTCCGGTCTATTTGGTCGAATGTTGCCCACACTAGCAACTGATGTAGTGTGCCCTTTTGATCTCGAGGGTCGCTTGCTTTTATTTCGGGTTGAAAACCCCTCTAAAGTGACTGATCGAGTAGTGAAATCCCTAAATTTCTTGGATGAGGATAGGTGAGACTTGTTCAGTTGTCTCTTCCTCGAGTCACGGGACTCGTATTCGGCTCTTCTCTTCTCTTTAGCCAACTCTTCGGCTTTACAGGCCCTATCCACCAACACTACAAACTTTTTTAATTCAAGAACTCCCACGTATAGGCGGATATCTTCATTTAATCCATCCTCGAACCTCTTGCACATGATGGCTTCGGTAGACACGCACTCTCGTGCATACTTGCTAAGTCTGATGAACTCCCGTTCGTAGTCGGTCACTGACATACGACCTTGCTTCAACTCCAAGAACTCTTTTCTCTTGTGGTCGATGAACCTCTGGCTAATATACTTCTTCCGATATTCTTCTTGGAAGAATTCCCAGCTAACTCTCTCCATCGGTACCACCGACACCAAGGTGTTCCACCATCGGTAGGCTGAATCTCTCAGGAGAGACACTGCACACTTTAAGCACTCCTCAGGCGTGCAGGATAACTCATCGAATACCCGAATGGTATTCTCGAGCCAGAATTCCACTTTCTCCGGGTCATCATCCTTATTTGCCCAAAATTCTTCGGCTCCTTGCTTCTGGATCTTATCCACCGGAGGCCTTTCTCTTCTCACCACCTCAACTACTTGAGGGGCTACAGGAGCGGGTTGAGGAATTGGTGGGGGCGGAGGGGGTTGAGCATTAGGGTTTGCTCGGGTATACTCAGCATACCAATTGCTCATCATATGGAGAAAGGCTTCTCGAGCCTCTTCCCCCTGACTCAAAGTCTCAGGTCTACTATTAACTGGCACGGTCCCTTGAGCGGGAGCCGGCGCATTTACTCGTAGCATCATCAATTTGCGATTCGATGCAGATTGGAATCCATTTACTACATAAAACACAAATTTATACATCATGAGTCATCACACTATCATTACTCAGACACTCTTACATATGGCATGTATAGCTAGACTCGTACTTATGCTATGTTAGTCCTAGAATCGACTAAACTGTAGCTCTGATACCACTAAATGTAACACCCCTTTTTCGGTTTCTACGCCGGAACCGAGCCTGAGGCGTTACCAAACTCAAACCACGTGGTTGCTGCTTAGGCTTAACGTAATTACTCTCTTAAATCACCTCTACAACCCCATTCTCGACTTACGAGACCTCACTCATACACACGAGGGCTCTCGAGACTAATCCGGAACTTTTGCGATTATTAAATTTTTTCTCTTTCATACAGGTCTTACACGCCCATGCAAGATTAGACACGCCCGTGCATAGGTACATACGCCCATGTCCCCGGACCGTGCCTAAAAACCCAGTATTTTGCCAATTTGCCCACGGCCAAGGCACGCCCGTGCTTCCCAACCGTGGTTGACACTAACTAAATCCACACGGCCTGGACACGCCCGTGTAACATGGCCGTAGGGGATTTATAATTTTATGAGTAAGGTGCAGACTTCACATGGCCAGTGCACACGCCCAAGTGCTAATCGTGTGTCACACACGGCCGAAACACACTGCCGTGTTATTAGCCCATGGTCTAATCTGCTTTGAACCACTAATGTGCAGGAAACACACGGCTTAGACACACGCCCCTGTGTCTGTCCGTGTGGGCACTTAGAGGCTATCTACCAAGCCATTGCCACCTTAGAGTGCACACATACATACCTTCATTCAAAAAAAATACAACTCCTAACCCTTTTGTAAACCTAAAAACTCATCCAACATACACAATATTGAAATGAACACAATTCATGAATTTAATCTTCATTAAACAAAAGAGTTTGCCAAGAACTTGTCTAACTCATAGGGCCATTTACAAAATGACTTACATAGCCAACACTTTAACTAACAATTACAACTTGACAAAGACTTGAGTCCTATACATGCCATACTCAAAACAAGTCTAAAATTGTTATACCAAAGTGCTGTCGATAGTGTGAATTTTTGAGCTCATGCAGTCACGATCCTCGAGTTACTTTGGCAATACTACAAGGAAGAAGGGCAATGAAAAAGGGGTAAGCATAAAGCTTAGTAAGTTGCATGGAAATAAATAGCAATTCATAATACCCATAAGATAATTCATTCACGGTATTATCTAACCATACACAACCTCAGGGCCTCTTGCCATACTTACTCACAATTGCCCTTATTTGGCACATACCGTGCCACACATCGCAACCATTCTTCGTGACTCATTCACGAGTACCTATTTTCACTAATTCACATGACTTAAATATCATTCACTTCTCTACTTCTAAAATTTCATCTACTTATCCCACCACTCACAAGGGTTAGTCAGAGACATAAGTTTATAGCCATTACTATAATTATAAAGTCAATGCCACATCTTCGAGGTGGTCTTACATGGAGTCTTCTCTAAGTACCAATGCCATGTCCCGGACGTGGTCTTATATGGGATTACTTCTAGGTGCCAATGCCATATCCTAGATATGATCTTATATGGGATTACTCTTCATGTACGATGCCATATCCCAGATATGGTCTTATACGATTTCCATGTTCATCACCGAAGCCATATCCCGGATATGGTCTTATACGGGATCTCAACTCGGTGCCGAGGCCATATCCCAGACATGGTCTTATACGGGACCTTATTTGTTCCATATTTCAATGATGGCGTCTCTATAATCAACATGGCCCAATTAGGACTCCAACAACTCATTCACATTAACTACTCAATTTAGTAATGCATTATGCTTTAATATAATTTCCAAGCATTTCTCAACATACTAATATGAATATTGTTTGAGTCACATACAACTTACCTCGTTTTCAAAATGAGCTAGTTTCTTCTTTGAGTCCAAGTCTTTATTCTTTCCCGTTAAAATGATTCTCGTCTCCTCTTGCTCTATAATAGCAAATTAGCTCATTTTAATCACTACATTAATACAAGCATTTCAATAACCATTCTTAAGCAAAATTACCATTTTGCCCTCATACTTTGGCAAAATGGCCATTTTCCCCCTAGGCTCGGAAATCAATTCTAATCAAATTTCTACCTTTAATGAGCCTAGGTGAATATTTATTTCTCTTATTGCTATCATAAAAACCCAACATTCCACAACCTTTACAAAAAGGTTCATTTAGGTGTTTTCATGCCAACAACCTTCACAAGAGTTGTTCGTCTAACAACTAATACTCATTTTCCTCCATAAAAGTGCATCAAATAACTTAAAAGCTCTCATGGAAAAACTCTAAACTCTTCACCATTTAACAAAATAAGCCCCTCTTTAGAAAGCTTAAGCTTTAGGGGTTCCAAAAGTACAATTTTTATCAAGGAATAATCACTAGAACACTTACTTGTAAGGAGAAGAGTGTACTGAAATTTGGAGCATTCAAAACCCCTATTTGGCTGCTAATTTTTGGCAGAAGATGAATAGAGAAAAAGATTATATCTTTTTCTCTCCTTATTTTATTAATATTGGTCAAATAAGTCACCAACTATCACCAACTTTGACCAACAATGTCCATCCTTGTCTCCCATCTAGTCTATGGCCGACCAAGCACATATTGGGGGTCTAATTGCCCTTTAAAGACCTCCAATTAACATTCTAAGACTATTTGGCACCTTTATCTTATAGAATGGAACTTTCGCACTTTATGCGATTTAGTCCTTTTTCGCGATTAAACACAACATCGCTAAAATTAAAGCATCAAAATTTTCATGCACCTATGCTATCATGTTCTAACTCATAATATATCATGAAAATAAATTTCTCGAATTCTCAGATTAGTGATCCCGAGATCACTATTCCGACTAGCCCCTAAATCGGGCTGTTACAGTATGGCACCGAATGAGCTAGTGGAGCTTAAGGCTCAGATTCAAGAGTTACTGGATCGAGGGTTCATCCATCCTAGTGTGTCTCTTTAGGGAGCACTGGTGTTATTTGTGAAAAAGAAGGATGGCTCCATGCGTTTTTGCATCGACTACCGGCAACTGAATAAATTGACTATAAAGAATAAGTACCCTCTGCCAAGGATTGATGATCTATTCGACCAGTTTCGAGGAGCTTCGATCTTCTCTAAGATAGATCTACGATCGGGGTACCATCAACTGAGTGTCAAAGAGGCTGATGTTCACAAGACAGCGTTTAGGGCTCGTTATGGTCATTACGAGTTCCTTGTGATACCGTTTGGACTAACGAATGCACCAACATCTTTTATGGATCTGATGAACCGAGTGTTCCAGCCTTATCTGGATCGGTTCATAGTGGTTTTTATAGATGAAATCTTGGTGTATTCGAGAACTGAGGATGAACATGGCGCACATCTCCGAGTTGTTCTGCAGATTCTGAGGGAGAAACAATTATATGCTAAGTTCAAAGAAGTGTGAATTACGCTACGAGAGGTAACATTTACGGGCCATGTGGTATCTCTTTGAAGGGATTAGAGTTGATCCTCGAGAAAATTGAAGCTGTTTTGGATTGGTAGCCGCCAAAGATGGCATCTGAGATTCGAAGTTTTCTGGGTCTGGGTATTATAGACGTTTTGTTGAGGGATTTTTGTTGATTGCTGCAACTCTGACTAAACTGTTGCGTAAAGGAGTGTCGTTTGACTGGACTGATAAGCAGCAAGAGAGTTTTGAGAAACTTAAGAAGGTTCTGACGGAGGCCCCTATTTTAATACAGCCAGAGCTTAGGAAATAATTCACTGTCTAAAGCGATGCATCACATGTCGGTTTGGGATGTGTGTTGATGCAAGAGGGTAAAGTAGTGGCATATGCGTCTCACCAGCTTAAGTCTCATGAGGAAAATTATCCGATGCTTGACTTGGAATTGGCCGCGGTGGTATTTGCCCTGAAAATCTGGAGGCATTACCTATACGGTGAAAAGTGTATCATTTAAACAGATCACAAGAGCCTCAAATACCTCCTCACTCAGAAGGAGCTAAATCTTAGGCAGCGTAGATGGATTGAGCTGCTTAAGGATTATGACTGTTCGATCGAATACCATCCGGGTAAGGCCAATGTGGTGGCTGACGCACTGAGCCGTAGGGCTATGACGGATTTGAGGGCAATGTTTGCTCGTCTCAGCTTATTTGATAATGGTAGTTTGTTGGCCGAACTTCAAGTTAAACCGTCGTGGATTGAAAAAATTAAGGGTAAACAGTTAGAGGATGAGTCTTTGGGTCCTCGATTCCGACAGATTGAGAATGGGGAAACTTCAGATTTTGGACTGAATAGCGAAGGGGTACTGTGTTTCCGAGGGAGAGTCTGTGTACCAAGGGATACTGATTTGAGGCAGTCTATAATGCGAGAGGCGCATAGTAGTCCTTATGCTATGCATCCCGACGGGAATAAAATGTACCGAGACCTTCGTGAGTTATATTGGTGGCCAGGTCTTAAGCGTGAAGTTATCGACTTTGTGAGTAAGTGTCTGACTTGCCAGTAGGTTAAAGCCGAACATTAGTTACCTTCAAGGTTGTTCCAGCCAATTAAAATTCCACTTTGGAAGTGGGAGAGGATAACCATGGACTTCGTTAGTGGGCTGCCCCTAACGCCTACTAAGAAGGATGCAGTATGGGTCATCGTGGATCGGTTGACCAAGTCAGCCCATTTCATACCAGTTTGTACTGATTATACTTTGCAGAAGCTGGCTAAACTGTATGTGGCTGAGATAGTGAGACTGCATGGGGTACCAATTTCCATAATATCAGATAGAGATCCTCGCTTCACATCTCGATTCTAGAAGAAGCTGCACGAGGCTTTGGGTACAAGATTGGACTTCAGTACTGCGTTTCATCCTCAGACAGATGGTCAATCAGAGAGGGTGATACAAATACTGGAGGATATGTTAAGAAGTTTTGTAATAGATTTCTGAGGCTATTGGGAAGACTATTTGCCATTGGTAGAGTTTGCGTATAATAATAGCTACCAGTCTGGCATACAGATGGCACCCTACGAGGTGTTATATGGCCGTAGGTATTGTACTCCTTCGTGTTGGACTGAGTTGGGCGAGTGGCGTGTTTTGGGCCCTGAATTGGTTTCTGATACCGAGGACAAAGTTAGATTAATTCGGGATCGATTGAAGGCGGTATCAGACAGACATAAGTCGTATGCAGATTTGAAGCGTAAGGAGATTGAGTATTTTGTTGGGGACTTTGTTTTTCTTAAGGTATCGCCATGGAAGTAGGTACTGAGATTTGGACGGAAGGGCAAGTTAAGCCCTAGATTTATAGAGTTGGATCAGATTCATGATGTGTTCCACGTCTCTATGCTGAGGCGTTATCACTCTGATCCCACACACGTGAATTCAAATAAGGAGATTGAGGTTAGACCGGACCTGGCTTTTAAGGAGGAACCGATTCAGATTTTAGATCGCGAGGTGAAAGTTTTGAGGAAGAAGTCTATCCCATTGATTAAGGTACTTTGGCGCAATCACAGCTCAGAGGAGGCCACGTGGGAACCCGAAGAGGCGATACGTCAACAATACCCTCATCAGTTTTGATCAGGTAAAATTCGAGGCCAAAATTTTCTTTTAGAGGGTAGAGTTGTAACGCCCCAAAATCTAAGAATTTATTTTTGTATGTTTGTAGCACAAATATCTGCCTGTCTTAGGGGTTAAGTGATTTGGGTGTGTTTGGGAGTGTTTGAGAAGTCCTGGGTTCAAGTCTGGGCTTGTGCAAAACGTTTTGTTTTTAGGGAATAAACCCTTGCCTATAGTTAGTAGGCTTTTAAATTATTTTGGGTAAAAGCAAGACATAAAAAGCCTACTGGTCTAGGGGGTAAGTGGCGTGTCACCTATGCCAGTGGACTAAGGTTCGAATCTTGGTGGAGGCAAGAGAGTATTTATTTTGCTGCTGTGTCGTAGGGGGAGTTGGAGTTTGACTGAAACACTGAAGTGGTTGGGGAGAATTAAAATTGAGTGGTTGAGGGGAGGTGTGATCAGGAGGAGAGATTTGAGGAGGATTTTAGGAGAAAATCAAGGGAAGTGAAGGGAGAGGGAGGGTTATGCCGAAACTGGACTGTGAGCACTCAAGAATTTCGGCAAGAGTGGTACTCCTCATTGGGTATGCCTCATTTCGGTTTTGTAGTGTTTTTTCTCTCTTTGGTCAAATGTGGTAGGAGTTTTTGGCATATTCTTCTGTTCACTTTTCTTCATTTTTGACAACCTTCCTTTTGGCCGAAATTACTCTAAGTGCCTCCTTTCTTTTCTCTCATTTGCAATTGCTTTCCCTACTCAAGTCTATCGTATCTCTCTTTCTTTCTTCTTGTTTTTCTGAATTGAGTAAGGTGTACGTTCGGCTAGTCCTCTTCTCTTCTTTTTTTGTTGTTGGCCGAATATACCTTCTGCCCTTCCTTTGTTTTCTTTTCTCTTTCTCCTTTAAACCGATTTCTCTTATCATCTTGGTATTCAGGCAGATTACTTAATTCCTCTATCGCTACTGTGTCTTCGGTGTAGCGACTATTCTCTGACAAATCGGTAAGAGCACTCGACTTATTCTTGTTTTCCCTTAATCTGTAACAAGTCTCCTCCTTTCTTACACTGACAAGCCAAATACTCTTGTGTTCCTTTCGGTTTTTAGAACTTCTCAAGGAGTGAAGGATTTGCAAGTGGTATTGAAGCATTCGAAACCTTTCTTTCATCACTCAGTCAAAGGTAAGTTGTTGTGAGTATAACGATTATGCTTATTCGATTAAGTAACTGCTTAAGTGAATAATTGAGGATTCTTGGTTAAATGTAGGTTTCAAAGGCGTGGGCGGTTTTCTCAGCAAATAGAACCCAGGTGTGTAACAGCACTCTATAAACGATAGCGGTGAAATGCCGAAAAGTGTGTGTAAACACGACCTAAAGCGTGAATCGACAAAGGCCGAAAAAATATGACCATTGGCACTACACGAGTGTTCACTCGCTCGTGTGGTAATCGGAACGCGTAAAACATCGGCGTTCGACTGTTGAGGCCACCATGAGCGATTTCATGGTCTTGGACCGTTTTGGGCAATGTTGGGCCGAAAAGGGCCGTGTGGGCCCAACGGGCTTGTGGGCCCCACACGAGTAAACTACACTGGCATATGGAGAAAATTGGGCCAAACTATGTAATTTTCATGACCGAGACCAATTCTAGGCTATGTAGGCCACGCAGGCGTGTGGGCCCACATGGGCCCGCATTATGGGCCTTAGGCCCATTTTCACTATTTGACTGTAAAGGTTACACGGGTCGCCCGAGACGACTGTGGACCTACTGATGGGTCGGTAAGTATACCTAGACCCCAAACTGATAAATGACTGTTATGCCCCTATGATAGAAAATGACTATTATGCCCCTATATTATAAAATGACTATATGCCTTATGTTATGTATGACTGTATTTGAGCATGCCATGAGATAGATATGTTCCATACATGTGTGGTATGTTGCATGGGGATGGGATTATTATGATTGGTGGAAGTGTACTGTACTGGCAGCTCTGCTGCAAATACTGTTTAGTGCTGCAACCGGTGCTAATTTTGGAGTGTAGGGATGGGTGGGTGATTTTATCCCCACATGGAGTGTAGGGCGGGATGGAGTGGAGTGTAGAGGCTGGTTGGGTAGGATCTCTGTTTGCATGACTGAACTGCTACTGTCACTAAAATGGGCTAAGGCCCACACCGATCATCGATCTTGTAATGGGTTAAGGCCCAAATGAATCGAATCATTATTTATTTGGGCTTAGGCCCATCGCATTACTGCCTAAGGCATGATTGGCTATTTACTTACATGGGGTTACACACTGAGTTTTTGTAAACTCACCCCTCTTTTTATCTGTACAGGTAATCCCCAGTCTTAGGCGGATCGGTGCTGCAAGGGATTCGGAGGTGGCCACACAATCGCACCTGCTTTTGTATTTGAGTTTTATTTCCAATAAATTTATTTTGGGTTTTTGTTATGTAATAAGGCCTCTTTAAATTTTAACTTTTAATTTGGGATTTTACTTATTTAATTCATATCTAAAAGAAGTAGGACGAATATTTTCAAAAGATAAATGTTTTTCAAAACCCCACGTTTTCGTAACATTCGATAAAAGCTTCCGTATCAAACATTGTTTTAAATATAGCAACAAACTAATATGATTGACAAACTGCTAAAAACAACTTGAGTTTTAAATGAACAATATACCCTTAAATGTCTGTTATGATCATAAACGAGAATTAATATAGAATGGGTTTTTCCAATGAAAGTATTTTTTCGAAAAACACTTCAATGTGATATCGCCAGATTCGGCCATAACGTTTAGGCCGGGTTTGGGGTGTTACAGTGAATCAAAGTGAGAAAGCTATTGATGAGAAATGAAGGCAAAATGGACGAATTGAATTATTGATTAGTTAATGTTTATATATGGTTAAAAGTGTATGTTATATAATGTTATTTATTTAAAGTATTCGGATTATAGAAATACCAATGAGTTTATACTCAGTGTAACAACCCGGTTTTAGCTAAATCAGAACAGTGGTTTCAGAACCATAAATCTGATGTCGAAAAAATATTTTAATATTATTATCGATATTTACAACATGTTATTTGATATGTTTGAAAATTTTGTGAGCTAATTTTATCGATTGGTTGGTTAATTTGATAAAAAGGACTAAATCGCGTAAAATGCAAAAGTACTATTCTATTAGCTAAAGGTGTCAAATAGCTATAGAACCTTAATGTTAAGGTCCTTATGTTGTTATTAGACAATTAAATTGGTGAGTGGACATATATGGACATTTAATGGATTTTTAAATGGTTTTTCATTAAGGTTATTATGGTAATTACCATAATTATCATATGTTAAATAAAACAAAACAAAATTTTACCTTCATTATCATCTTTTTGGCCGAATATTGAAGAAGAAGAAGAAAGCTTCTTGTTGTGTTTTAGGGTTCGGCATCTTCATAGCTTAATTGGTAAGTGTTTTGAGCTTGATTTTTGATGATTTCTATGTTTTTGTAATCGTTGCAGCTCAATCTAGCTAGCCCGTACCTTTAATTTCGAAACTGTTAAAGATTTTGAGACTTGTCATTGTTTAATATATGTGTTCTTTAATGTTTAATGTTGAAATATGAAAGCTTGATGATAGTTTTACATGTTTTGTTAAGTGATTTTTGATGAAAATGCATAATAGGGATTAAATTGTGAAATATGCAAATTGTGTGGTTGAAATGTGAAATAAATGAAAGTTTTGGACTGCTAGGGACCTATATATAATTCAGCCAAGCATGGGTTTTGTTGAATTGTGTGAATTTTGTGTATTTGTGAAATAGGGACTAAATTGATTAAATGCGAAAGTTTAGAGGCTAATGTGTAAAAATTCCCAAATGTGTATTTTTGGATTAATTGAATGAGTAGATGAATAAATAAGTTAATTTTGAATTCATATAGATCAAGAAAGAAAGAATTCAGATTTAGATCGGGGGAAAAGCAAGGTTATCAAGTAGTCGACCCAATTCGTCAATTTCAAATACGAGGTAAGTTCGTATGTGATGATTACATTATAAATGTATGTTAAAATGCTTTAATATTGCATAAATTGTTAAAACGGGATTATGGATAATGTATGAATTGTGAAAACGTCTTTACGGATGCATTCGATGATAGAAATGAAAAGTGTGAAAGCTCGGTTGAACCTTCAGAATAGTTTTGGAAACTATTGGCATGTCAGTAAATGATACGTTGAGTTGGCTTCGAGCCATGATATTAGCACTTCGGGTGCGTAATTTACCGATTTGGCTTCGGGCCATGCATATCAGATGATTTGGCTTCGGGCCATGATAATAGTTCTTCGGATAAGTTACCTTGATTTGGCTACGGGCCATGGTATAGGTACTTATCGTACGAGAGTCTGAGTATCTGATTTCTATTCTGAATGGTTCAACGGGTAAACGAAGATATGGTTGAGAAAGAGGTTAGTACAAGGGATACAGGTACGTGCAGAACCTATTCGAGTATTAAATAGTGAAATTTCAATGAGTTTGTATTTGATCATGTTTAGAGACATGAGAAAGGTTTGTAGTTAATTTGTATATGGTTTTGTCATGTGTAATTGGTTGTGTAACACCCCAAACCCGGCCTAGAAGTTACGGCCGAATCGGGCGTGTCACATCGAAGTGTTTTTTGAAATCAAGGTTTCTTAGGAGAAATCATTCGAGTTAAAATCCGTTTAGTTTTTATTTCCTGGGAAACAATTGGTAAGTTATAAAAACCAGCACTTAGCAAAACGATTACCATGTTTGTTACTGTTGGTTTAAATTCGCGAAAGCTACTCTATTTACGGGTATCTTGAAGTTGAAAAGATGTGTTTGCCTTGTAAAACAGTTATTAGTTGTGAAAACTTGTTGGCATCTGTTTGGCAGTTCAAAATAAGAAATTAAAAAAACCCCAATTAAAAGAAATTTTAAAATCACCAGAGGCCTTATTACAAAAATATCAACCCAATGTAAAAAATTTCAATAACCACGTTTAATCAAACATCCTCGATTTTGTGGGCCCCTCCGAGTCCCTCGTAGCCCCAAATCGTCTATCACTCAGTGTGTAATCCCCTATCACTCAATTAGTAATACATACGATGCGATGCAGGCACGAGCCCTGTTCAATGAACAATGCGAAGTGGGCTTTAACCCAAAATAGTAACAGTGTAGTGTGGGCCTTAGCCCATCACAGTATCAAAATCAAAAACAGAATACATGTGGGCCTAAGCCCAATACAGTGACAGTATCAGTAACAAAAATGCAACAATGTAATCATGCAACCCATCCCAATCCAGCCAACACACCACCCGTACCAACCAACACACCATGTGGGGATAAAATCGACCCACCCAGCCAACATACCAATATCAGCACCGGTTGCGGCACTAATTAGTATTGCAGCAAAGCTGCCAGTAATCAGAATGGCTAAGAGCCGTAAACAGGATAGCTATAACGCCATGAGTACAGTAATATGATTGGCACAAAGCCATCGGTAGTAGTAATATGACCGGCACACAGCCATCAGTAACGGTAATATGATCAGCACAAAGCCATCAATAGTAGTAATATGATCGGCACACAGCCATCAGTAACGGTAATATGATCGACATAAAGCCATTAGTAGCATCGCAGCAAAGCTGCTAGGAATGGTATCGCAGCAAAGCTGCCAATAACGATATCGCGATAAAGCCGCCATAATGATATATGTGGCAAAGCCACCATGCGACGATGATTGTGGCGAGCCACGATCTGATATTTCCTCCGTAACGGTATCCCAACCCCATGCAGTATGTCGTGTATGCAAAATGCCAGGCTCAGATTCAGTCATACAAATCACAGACAAATCAGTCATTTAAATCACAGACAGATCAGTCATTTACGTCACAGACAAATCAATCATTTACATCGCAAACCAATCAATCATTTACCCTCGAGGGGTAAAATAGTTATTTTACCCTTTGGGGGTATATCGATCAATTCACCTAATAGAGGTATTACAATCATTTTACCTACAGCGGCATCACGGTCATTTTACCCTACAGGGGTATTACGGTCATTTTACCCTACAGGGGCATTACAGTCATTTTACCCTACAGGGGTACTACAGTCATTTTACCCTACAGGGCATTACGGTCATTTTACCCTACAGGGGCATTATGGTCATTTTACCCTATAGGGGTACTACGGTCATTTTACCCTACAGGGCATTACGGTCATTTTACCCTACAGGGGTATTACGGTCATTTTACCCCACAGGGGTATTACGGTCATTTTACTCTTTAGGGTTTTAGTGCAGATAACGACCTTTCCAAAGGTCCACAGTCGCCTCGAACGACACAGGTAAACTATATGATCAAAATGTTGTAAATGGGCCCAAGGTCCAATATTCGGCCCAAATGGGCCCATATGCTTTTGAGGCCCATTTGGCCCAAATTCAATCACGGCTATGTGCTCTACACAGCCCAATCCAGTTTCTGCCACTTTTCATAGATTTTATCCGTGTGGGGCCCACAAGCCCATTGGGCCCACACGGCCCATTTCGGCCCAACGAGGCCCATAACGGCCCAAGTGCACAAGAACCCCCGTGGTGGCCTCTTCAGTCTACCGCCCACAGTTGTGGGCTCGGTTTTACCACCCGAGAGATCGCACGCTCATGATTCCTCAAATGCCGAAGTTTCGGCTTTTCGGCTCTTGCCGAATCATAGCGGAGATAGTGTGATTACACATCTGTTTACGAAACCGCTCCAAGTTCCACGAGCACCTAACCTTGCTTGAATGAGGCGACTTTAGTCCTCCAAAACCACTATCCAGAAGTGATGACATGCCTTTATGGTTTATCTTGACAGGTGAACGAAAAGGTTTTGATTGCTTCAGTCACTTGCACCCCTTCGCTCTACTGAAGCCCCGATTCGTCAGAACCCTTTCAAGACTGAAACCGCAACACCACTGCAGAGTATAGAGACAGTCGGCCAACACCCATAAACAAAAGAACACCGAAAGGAAGAAAAATTGAGGAAGGAAATAAATATTGTAAAGGAGAACAAGAAGGTTTGGCTATGAACCAAAAGACGAGGAATAGAAAGGAGGAAAAGGGGGATTCGGCAGCAGAGGAAAAGAAAAGTGCACAAGTGTGCAGAGAAAAGAAAGGTGCAAAAGTGCCTAACACATTCGGTCACTGAGAGAAAGCAATCAAAATAATTCCGAAAAGGACCCAAAAGCCCAAAAGAATTCGGCAACTGCTAGACCAAAGCCGAAAATGACTAACACTCCCCCCCAAGCCGAATTGTCAAAGTTTGAGTTCCCCCAAACGTCACAACTCTCATCACACTCAAACCCCTTGATTCCCCCTACCAATCTCTCCCCTTATCCCTCCTTGATATCCTCCATAACAACTCCAAGACCAATTCAAACTTCACCTGGCAGAGTTTCAGTCCAACTCCACTTCTCCTGCTGCAAGGAAATAAAATAAATATTCTTTTGCATGCCAAGGGATTCGAACCCAAGCTCTCCCCTCAACCAAATCACGCCACTTGCCACCAAGCCACAAGCTCATCTTGTGACATAAATCTACCACATTTGTTTATAAGGCCTACAGTCTAGAGTCAAGGTTTACTTAAGAGGAAAAACTAAAATTTTGCTAAAGCCTAGGTTTGAACCCAGGACTTCCCAAACATTCCCAAACACTCCAAACTCACTTAACCATTAAGGAAATCATTCAATTTTGCCATTTTCTTACACAACTACATACCTATGTACAGTCTCCTAGCTGATCCCACACTCAAGGCCCATTCCTTCTAGGCCCAAATTCGGGGCGTTACAGGTTGATTTGCATTTATTCGATGAATTAAGTTATTCACGTACAAGCTTACTAAGCTATGAAGCTTACCTCATGTTATTTTTCTATGTTTTATAGTGAATCAAGGCTAGCTTAGATCCGGGAGTCATCAGGAACATCATCGCATTATCAAACATCTATGCTGGTACTTTTGAATTATACATTATGGTATATGGCATGTATAGGCTAGATGTGATATTTTGGTTGTGAACATAGCCATGAGATTTGGCTTGTAAATGATGTTAATATTGATGTGTGTTTGGCTATTAGCAATGGCTTGTAAATGTATATGTTTTGGTTTGTATATATATATATAGCCATGAGTGATGGCTTATTTTGGTTTGTTCTGGCATGGTTGTAACCAAGACATTATGGAAGTTATAATGGTTATGTGAATTATGGTAAATGAACCATATTGTTTGATATTGTTTTGGTATGTATTTGGCTAAGTAAATGGTAGTGATTTGAGAATTGGAATAGATGAATTATAATGGTATGAATTGTGCATTTGGTTGATGATTTTGGTTGCCTAATTGTATGATGAAATGGTACCATTTTTCTGTAACACCCCAAACTCAGCCCAAACACCACGACCGGATCTAGTATGTCACTTGGGAAGAATTTGTAAAACTACGCGAACTTCAGAAAAACTTTTAAATTCCTTTTTTGAAAACTTTAGATCAGTAGTTCGTTTGAAAGCCCAATAATCATTTAAGGAAAATTTTTCGTTAGCCCAATTCTTGTGTTTAGGCGACGTTTGAAAATGCATGTTGTTACACTAGATTAAGCTATAAGTTTGTCGTAAAAATCCGTCTGTAAAATCGTTAATTAAGTTGTGAGAGAAACTTCAAATTTTCATTTTGAAAAAAAACGTCTTATCGATTATTTGTATTCAAAACGTCCAGAGTTTAGATCGAAATTAAACCAAATTAAAGTGGCCTTATTACATAACAAAATCCCAAAATTAAAAGTAAATAAGCCTAAGAGGAGAAAAGCAAAATTTTACTAAACATAAAGTGCATGTCCACCTCAAAGTCGATCCCAGCCCATGTCCGCTGAACTAAGAATTACCTGCAACATTTAAGCAGAGTGGGTGAGTCAAGAAGACTTAGTGTGCAATTACTCATCAATCACCATAGTTGGGCCTCGGCCCTTACAAATCACTTTGGGTGAAGCCCACACAGAATCAGACTGAGCCTTGGCCCATTTAGAAGTGAATAGCAGATAATCAGAAATTAATGCATTATGATGCAAATCCCAACCCAACCTAGTTATCCATCTGCTACACACCACCCTTACCTACCAATCACACCAATGGGGATTTCTACAATCGACCCTCACCGCTACACATCATCGATAGTAGTCATGCTGCAGTTAGCTGCTCATCGTCAAATTGTGACAGAGTCACCAGACTGAAATGGCATGGCCACCAGAACAGAGTGTGACAGAGCCACCAGAACAGAGTGTGGCAAAAGCCACCAGATTAATGTGACATAGTCACCAGATACACTTCCCCTTCATTTCATAGCATATACCCATCCACTATGCGAACATGACATCATGGTGTATGAATGCAACAGATATCGACATATATATCATATGATCAGAGTGCACGCATAATCATGTCAGCATAATCGCATATATAACATAATCAGAAATCACTAACCTGATGTCTTGATTTGACCCTCCATGGGTAAAAGCACATATGCCAAAGTTTCGGCATTTAATAAAGCATATATATATATATTTGAATAAAATGATAGAAGAAGGTGTGAGAACTACACACCTGTAAACACAGAGAACTAAGCTATCAATCTCGCTAACACCCTTACTCGCAGGGATCATAGCGATCTGCCTATCCCGCTCCGAAGTCGTTCCACAACCCGGTGGATAGTCTCGTACTGCCGATACCGTACATTTTTTTAACTTAGGGGTAGGGACTACGAGTCTAACCCCCTCCTTTACTTGGCTGGTATTCGAATCCATGAAAAAGATCTTGGTCAGAAGACCGGGTTAAGGCACTGAAGAAGATAAAAGTAAGAGCATACGCTCAAACGAAGAGGTTTCTTACCTAGATTGACAGAAACCAAAAGCTTCAGGCTTGGATTACGAAATCAACTAAGTCCCAAGAATCTTCCAACCGTGGGCTAGATGCAGAAAAGAATACGAACACAAAGCCCCTCCTACATTCGGCCAAAGCATCCAAAGTACCAAGTTAACCCCTTCGGTTTAACAACCAGCAAGGGAAAAGAAAGAATCAAAAGAGAAGAAGCACACTTACCACCAAACAAAAAGAAGCCAATTTGAGAAGGTTAGGAGTATGAGTGACGGCAATCCAAGGAACAAGAACGAGCGAAGAGGAACAAACACACAAGGAAGATTCGGCTATGAAGAAACAAATGGAAGAAAAACAAATGAAATGGAGAAGGCACCAAACACCACTCTTATGTTCGACTAGAAAAGAAAATGGTAGAGGGGAGGGAGAATTTCGGCTTGACAAAGGAGAAGGTGATAGGAGGGTTCGTCTAAGGGGAAGTGAAGTGTAGAATGAGTATGAAACAAAATAAAAAGAGGGTTGTAAAAGCAGAAAACTCAAATAGTATGAAAGAATTCGGCTAGCCACCAAAAGATGTTTCAATTTGAGAGAAAATAGAATAAAAAGTGATGCTTGCTAAGAAAAGAATGCTCTGTCGAAAATAAGAAGGGTTAAGGACATTCGGCACCTTCAAGGTTTAAGCTACCAAAAGTGCACCCAAAAACGGCACACCTACCCCCTCAAACCAAAAATGTCAAAAGTAACTAGGCAAGGTTTCGGCACACCCCTAGCTATCACTAACCCGAATCCAACTCCCCCTAACAAGCTTCCACAACCGGCCAACATCCTCAACAAGCCTCAAATCCCACACTTTTCTCCTACATTCACTCTCATCCCATCATTCAAATCGGTTTGAATAATTCAAACTGCACCTTTCACTCATGGCTACACATTCAAATCATTTGACTCATTCAACCCCCATCCATGAAGAGCCCTTGCCGAAACCACCACTCAAGCTCCCCAGGCGCAAAAATAAAGTTTCCAATTACTGACGACGCGACTCGAACCCCTTCTCCCTATAGCTCCCATGTGACGCCACTTCCATGCACTCAAGGTGGCGTCTCCTTGCCACTTTACCACCTTTTCTTGTGTCAACAAACCCAAGTATTTATTCTTAAGACATGCCTCTACTAGCTCTCCCCCCCTAAAGAGCCTAAAAAGAAAATTTTCACCGAGGCTCAGGCTTAACCCCGAGCCTTCTCGGGTCCCCCAAACACACCAAACACACAGAAACATAGCAAATGCAAAGCCCCTAATTCCCGGATGTTACATTTTCCTTGTGTAGGTACATTGAAGTTGGGGTGGCAATTTGGCCTTGCAAATGGCCTATTTTTGTCCACACGGGTAGAGACACGGGCATGTGTCTCAGTCGTGTGTGACACATGGTCATGTTACATAGCCGTGTGTCCCCTAGTGTTGAAATTGAATTAAAGTCAGTACGCTCCACACGTTCTCACACACGGGCTTGTAACTGGCCCTGTAGTACAAATTAGTATACCCCCTAATTGGCACACGGCCTAGCACACGGGCGTGTGACTTGGCCGTGTTGCATAAGTTAGTATACCCTACAAGTTTGGCATGGCCTAGCACAAAGCCTGGCACACGAGCGTGCGTGGCAACTTCGAAGGGCACACAGGCGTTTGATTGGCCGTGTGATCCAAGTCAGTATGTATGCCCTGTTTCTACACAGCCTGAGACACGGGCGTGTCTGGATCCGTTTGAGGCACACGGCCTGTTCACACGGGCGTGTGACCCCTGTATGGTTGACATTTTTCTAAGTTTCCAAAAATTTTTATATGTTATCGGTTTAGTCCCGAACCACTTCTAAAGCATGTTTAAGGCCTCGTAGGCCCTTATAAGGGACAATGTAATTGTGTTGAATGATTTTTAAGAATGAATGCTTTATGTTTGATAAATGTATGCTATATGTTGTGAATTTATAGGTAATACCTTATAACCCTACTCTGGCGACGAATACGGGTTAGGGGTGTTACACTCAGCGTATGGTTTGTTTCTGTGCGCAGGTTAGACTAAAGTCAGATCGTTGAATCAGCATCAAAAGCTGATCCCCAACTCAAAGTGGTGAAGTATATTTCTTTTTGGTTATGGCATGTACCTAGGTGGTCATATGTATGGCATTTTGACAAATGGTTGTAAGTGATGATATAAAATGATATTAATTGGTTATATGTATAAGTTTATGATTTATGTTTGAATTATAAAATGGTATATTTTGGTTGAAGTATGAATGAATTTAATATATGCAAATTTTAGGTTAAAATTTAGTATAAAGTTTGAATTGGTTTAAATGAAGTTAAATGAATTGAGTTAGTAAGTATTTGTAAAAATACCTATGTTAATATGTTGATTAGATCATTAGGTAGATTACTTGGTATGATTTGGATGTATTTGATTGTGTTTTGGATTGGTTGAATATTGGTTATTGAGTTGTTTAAGGTTTTAGTTTGCAGGGTTGGTTAAATTTGATATATAAGGCTCATTTTAAGTCCACGCGGCCTGGCACACGGGTGATAAACCGAAATAGTAACATATTCTAGGCCCACATTTAGTATACTTTTGGATGAATTATCCTTTGATTTATGTAAAAAGGTGCTCTTAATCCTTTCTTTTCATGTCTTATACTCAGGAAAGCACCCAAGGACAAAAAGAACGAGAAACGGGCTCAAAACGGACCAAAACAAACCAATGAGGAAATCGACACGGCCTGGACTTGGACCCACACGGCCGTGCCAAGTCAATCATCTAGAACACGGTCTAACCCCGACTTACACGGCCGTGTCTCATTAAAGAAATCCGAACACGGCCTGTCCACAATTTACATGGGCGTGCGCCATGGCCGTGCCTCTGCCGTGGAGAAGAGCAATTTCATTCGGGAAATGATACTTAGGGAGAAAGAAACATATTTCAAAAGACTATAAATACACCCTAAGTATGACCTGAAAGGGGGAGCCAAAAGCCATCATCTAGGGGCGTCTTGCTAGGCAAGAGAAGGCAGATTTGTGGGGATTCACTCAGGGATAGCCAGTTGATTCATCTCAAGAAGCCAGAATTCTACTCAAGACAGAGGATCTCCTCTTCAATTCCTTCAGGGGGTTTTAGGGATTTCTTATGTTTTGTTTTATCTTTTCTCTTGAGATGTTTTCCTTTATTGTTATGAACTAAAGCTTTCGGATAACCGAAGGGGATGAAACCTATGATGAATCTTGTTATTTGATTATTTGAATTATATGATAAATACTTAGTTTGTTCTTAATTATGTAAGCTTAGTCCAAATTTAATGTGCTTAGGTGGAGGAGGAATAGACCCTGCCTAAGAGTAGATCCAACATAATTAAGCGGAGTTGATCGCACGCCTAGAGATAGGGTGACGAGATTTTGCTAGATTAGGGTGAAACCTAATATGGGAGTCCACAGATCGATTTACTACTATTCTAGGGGGTTATTATAAGAGAACGAGAGTTCCACTAATTAACCTAGGGTTAGACATTATTCACCTCGAGAGAGGGTTTAATATACGTTAGGGAGTCTTACGGATCAAACTAAGTGAATAAATCGTATAGTTCAGCGTTAGATAACAAGTGAAGTCTAGGTGGATTCTTTCTAGGGTATCGTCTAAATCAATTGAGTTTTTCCAAAGTTATTTTCCAAATTCATTCTTATTTGTCTTAGAGTGTTTAGCTTAGTAGTTAATTAATTTTGATTAATAAACAACTTCACTTATTTTAGGCTAAATAATAAAAAGAAAGTTAGTATTAGTACTTTTAGTTCCTTTGGGTTCGACAATCCGGTCTTGCCTAAACTATACTACTGTTCGATAGGTGCACTTGCCTTTAATCGTTGTCAGAGTTAGTTTTCAGGTTCGATCGTTCTTTTATAAATTTTAAAACTATGATTTACAGCGATCAAGTTTTTGGCGCCGTTGCCGGGGAACTAAAATATTAAGGAAACTCTATTTTTATTACTTTAGTCATTATTTTTATTTTTCGCAATTTATTTTTATTTTTAGTTTTAATTTTAAATTTGCTAAACTTTCTTTCTTTCTTTTCCTCGTAGGTACCTCTAGTTTATGACTAGAAGGAACCCGAGAGGACCTTTAGAATACGACAGTGATATTGAAGCTACCGCTCGAAGAAATTGCAGAGAAATTAGGTGAGCCCTAAATTACCAAGGAGAGCGAGAAGACAGATCCAATCCTACTGAAGGGATGGACGAAAATAATCTTCCACCACAAGATGTGGGAGAAAATAATGCTCCTCGTACTATGTTTGATTATGCTAAACCGCATTTAACAGGAGCCAAATCTAGTATTGTTAGGCCCGCTATAGCTGCTAATAATTTTGAATTAAAGCCTAACACTATACAAATGATTCAACAGTTTGTTCAATTTGATGGTTTACAGGACGAAGATCCAAACGCTCATATAGCTAATTTTCTAGAGTTCTGTGATACCTTCAAAATAAATGGCGTTTTTGATGATGCCATACGACTTCGGTTATTTCCTTTTTCATTAAAGAATAAAGCTAAACAGTGGTTAAACTCATTACCACGAGGGTCAATCACTACATGGGAACAAATGACCGAAAATTTTTTATTAAAATATTTCCCACCGGCCAAAATGGCCAAATTACGTAATGATATCTCTTCTTTTGTGCAGATGGATTTAGAGACATTATACGATGCATGGGAGAGATATAAGGATCTCTTGAGAAGGTGTCCGCACCATGGTTTACCCTTGTGGCTTCAAGTCCAGACTTTCTATAGCGGTGTAAACCCCTCAACGAGGCAACTAATCGACTCGGCCGCCGGTGGAACCCTGAATAATAGAACTCCTGAAGCAGCCTACGAATTTATAGAAGAGATGTCGCTGAATAACTATCAGTGGCAAGTTACAAGAACAAGGCCAAAAAAAACAGTCGGAGTTTACAACCTCGACGCAGTAACCATGCTATCAAATCGGTAGAGTTGATGAATAAGAAGATTGATAGTTTGTGTTCTTCGCAGGTACATCCAGTCATTCAGTGCGACACAAGTGGAACTGTGGCGAATCCTGAGTACCCACCCTACCAACCGGTACAGAGAGAGCTGGAACAGATGAACTATATAGGTAACAATTTCAGATCTAATAATAACCCATATAGTAATAATTATAATCCAGTTGGACGAACCACCCAAATTTTTCGTGGGAGGACAAGGAAATCAATGAAATCAAAGACAACAACCTCCTCAAAATTTTTAAAATCACTCTATCCACGGGAAAAGAAGCCAAATCTTGAAGAGACGTTGAACAAATTCATAGCATCCACGTAAGCCCGCTTCCAGAAAATCAAGCAACACTCGAAACCCAACAAACATCGACCAAAACGATCAAGAACCAAGTTGGAGGACTTACAAAGGCAATCGGGAAATTACCCAATCGATGGAGAAATTGCAAAGCTATTATCCGAACGACCGCAAGGGCGTCTACACGAGTAATACTGAAATTAATCCAAAGGAGCAGCGGATCCAAGCCATAATAGCTCAAGAAAGCGAAGAAGTAGACGAACCCACCCAACACAAGGAAACGAGGTAGAAAAAGGTATAGTTGAGGTAACACAAGACAAGCCAAAACCGTAATCAAGGAGTACCAACCTCGCGTACCTTACCCCCGAGGCATTAAGAAGAGACGACACGGAAGAAACAGTTCGGTAAGTTTCTTAAACTTTTAAAGAAATTACATATTAACTTACCATTACTTGAAGCTCTTTCGCAGATGCGATTCTAAGAAATTTTTAAAAGAGCTTCGACAAACAAACGGAAGTTAGACGAGTCGTCACATGT
Organism: Gossypium sturtianum; assembly: GCA_025698515.1. Classification (NCBI taxonomy): domain Eukaryota; kingdom Viridiplantae; phylum Streptophyta; class Magnoliopsida; order Malvales; family Malvaceae; genus Gossypium; species Gossypium sturtianum. Next base: position 38,235,096 of record CM046950.1, read on the forward strand.
GGAACTTAACATAAAGTGCCCAAAGCAATTCTCCAAAATAGACTACCACAAAAGCTAAAAGATCCGGGGAGTTTTACAATTCCATGTTTAATTGGTAGACTAACTCATCGATAATGCGTTAGGCGATTTAGGGGCAAGCATAAATGTCATGCCTTATAAATTGTTTAAACAATTAGGTCTAGGGAAACCCAAACAAACTAGGATGAGCATTCAATTAGGTGATAAAACTGTTAGAATTCCTAGGGTATTATCGAAGATGTTCTTGTAAAAATTGACAGATTCATTTTCCTAGTAGACTTTGTTGTCTTAGACATGGATGAGGATAATTCGATCCCCCTAATTTTAGGAAGACCCTTTTTAGCAATTGCCAGGACTAAAATTGATGTTGATGCAGGAGAACTCATACTTTACGTAGGTAATGAGACAGCTACCATCAAAGCTCTCGACTCGGCTAGAACATCGAGTAATCAAGAAATAACTCATGAAGATCGAGGGATTCAGTTCGACGATCTAGGCGAGTGGAAGACACACTTCAAGGAGAAATTAGGGATACACGACGAAGAACCAGAACCACACAAGATAAAACCGAATGAGCCCCCAAAAGAGCTAATAGGAACAACAAACCACTTCAAAATAGGGGACTGTGTAATGTTAGATCAGCGGATCCTCAAATATCTCCTCCGGACCTAGCACAAACAAAGAAATATCTTTTAGGGTAACCAGTGTTTTCCCACACTAACAGTCGAGGTAAGTAATCCTATTTTTGGTACTTTTACTATAAACACATCTCGACTTAATTTTTTTCACGAAGACGCAAATGATAGCATGAGGAAGGACTTCCAACTCCTCAAACCACCCTGACAAAGCGAACGAGAGGAGAGTCTAGCTTAAGACTATAAACGAGCACTTCTCGGGAGGCAACCTGAGCACTAACATAATTTATTCTCATATTTTCCTTTAAATTTATTTTCTTTTCTTCTTTTCTTTCTGAACACTTAGTTATAAACTAACAAGGGTGCAGAATTCTAGGACACACGACCTTGCACACGGCCGTGGCCGTGGCCGCGTGGACCATAAGAATCCCCGTACTGACATAGCAGAGGCCGTGTGAATCAATTCCAACCACTTTTTGACATCACGGATGCAACCACTACACCACGGGCACCAACAAAGGGGCACGACCGTGCCCCATAACCGTGTGAAGCTACTGACTTTCCAAGCACGGGCTGAACACGCCCGTGCCTTAAACCCGTGCCAACATACTGACTTGTCGAACACAGGCTAGACACGAGCGTGGGGTAACCAACACGCCTAGGAACACGGCCGTGCGATGCGGCCGTGTGAATCGACACACCCTCAACCCACGGGCGTGGTAAATTGCCAGACTTGAGATTCTATTTAAATACCATGCCCCTCTCCTTTCTCTCCTTACCTATTCTTCTTCTTCCTCCTTTCTTTCTTTTCTCCCTTTTGTTTTTTTCCCTTTTACTAATAAATCCTCAGACTCTTGAGCTACAACAAAATCATATCCATGGCAAAGAAGCATAAAAGGCCAATCTCCTCAAAGGACACCGATTCACCTGAGTTCATGCCGGCAGCTTCATCCAAACAACAAGCCAATGGTCTTTTAGACCAATTATCTGTTCTTTTATTTTTATCTTCTCCTTTATTTTCTTTATTTTTACTTCTCTTCAACTTAATTTAGTTTATTTTGTTTTAGTTTCTTGTTTTTAGGTTCCTAAGGATGTTTGGGAATCACGCCACTTCCACCATCACCAATAACTCCATCACCTTCAAAGTCACACCCACCTCTCGAACCATCTACCATAAGGATTCTCAAGCCCCTTTATCTTTTAAACTTAGTTTATTTTCCTTCTTAGTCTCCTTCTCTTTATCTTTCTTGTCTTTAATTATATTATTAGTATATTATTAAGGTTTCTTTAGATTTCTTGGCCAATCCTGCATGAGCCTCCCAATTTCTTCATCTAGCGCAGGTTCGTCATCCAGACGACCCATCACCACCACCAAAGACGCAATCTCCTCTCAAGGAGCCATCCGAAAATTCAGGGAGTTTCACTTCTTCCCATATCTTATGATTTTATAATGATATTATCTATCTTTGTACATTGAGGGCAATGTACATCTTAAGTGTGGGGGGTGAACAACCTAAAAAGGTGTCTAATTTTTTTTTCATTATTCCCAAATTTCTAAAATTAGGTACCAAACATTTTGCATTATTCTCAAATCCCTGAATTTAGTCTTGTTTGAAAGTAAATTACTCATATTACTAATTAGGATGAAATTTCTGATGATTTATGATTTTTATTGATATGTTTTAGATTAAGTCATTGATAATTGTGCATTGATAATTAAATTTGAAGAATACTAGAGAATCAAGCATGATAAGTCTATTTTTCAGAAATTAAAAATTTTCTAGGTTGTCGAACTAAGTTTAAATATTACTTTGAAGTTTGAATTTTACGAGGTTGACATCAAAATACCCATAATTTTTGTGAGTTTTTGAGCCTTATAGAGCATAAATTCTTTTTCTTGCTCACTTTATTGATTATGAGTATGTCAACATTGATTTGTTATTCTAGAACTTGCATCAATTATACATGTCGAGACCACATTTTTGATTTGATACACAGAGATGATAAAGGCTCCTAGGATTTAACCCACTTACTCCATTAAAAAGCCTACCTTCAAAAATTAACCCCTAGTGAACCCCTTTTTATCCTAACAACCCATTTATTGACTTACCCGCTAATATTAACCCAAAACACTTTTTATTCATTTTCACCATCCTCTTTAACTACCCTTATATCGATAGTTGATTCTGATTAGTTGTCTAACTATGATTTTTACTTCAGTAATTTATCCTTTATTATGTATTTAGTTTGTTCTTAAAAAAAATGAAGTATATTTATTATTAGTTATGTGATTAAACGAGCTTATATATTTAAAATGCAAATATCGAAAAAGAAGCTCGTATTATTAATATTATTAGTTTTCAATTGATGTAATTAGTATTATTAGTTCATTAGTTCTTAGTTGGGTAATTTGTCAATTCAATCTCGATTCTAACCCTCTAATTCACCTTATTCCACACCTTAACCCTAGCCTCAAGTACAACCCTAACAAAGAACTTTTGATTTGTGTTTCATCTCATATTTCAAAGGGTGGAGATTTGATTTTCATGCAAGCCTATGGGATTAACTCTTCATGTTTGACTTTTGAGTGCCTAAATTCTGAACCTTAAACACTTTGAGTGATTTGAGTGAATCTTTTGTGAGGACGTCAATCGTTGTCGATTTCAAATTAAAGGAAATTATTTAGATAAGGGGAGACACCTATGTTTTCGAGCTACAAAATCTATGACTTATACTGTTTGAATTTTTAGGACGCTTTGAGTTGAATTATCCATGTATAAATTATCTCTGAATTATGACGAGACACTATCAATAGGAATTATGAATTACAGGAAGTTCGTTTTAATTGTAAGTTGAGAATTTTGCTTGAGGACAAGCAAAAGCTTAAGTGTGGGGGTATTTGATAAACCAAAATAGTAACATATTATAGGCCCACATTTAGTATGATTTTGGATTAATTATCCTTTGATTTATGTAAAAAGGTGCTCTTAATCCTTTCTTTTCATGTCTTATACTCAGGAAAGCACCTAAGGACAAAAAGAACAAGAAACGGGCTCAAAACAAACCAAAACGGACCAATGAGGAAATCGACACGGCCTAGACTTGGACCCACACGGTCGTGCCAAGTCAATCATCTAGAACACGGTCTAACCCCGACTTAAATGGCCGTGTCTCATTAAATAAATCTGAACACGGCCTGTCCACAATTTACACGGGCGTGCGCCATGGCCGTGCCTCTACCGTGGAGAAGAGAAATTTCATTCGAGAAAGGATACTTAGGGAGAAAGAAATGTATTTCAAAAGCCTATAAATACACCCTAAGTATGACCTGAAAGGGGAGCCAAAAGCCATCGTCTAGGGGCGTCTTGCTAGGCCAGAGAATGCAGATTTGTGGGGATTCACTCAGGGATAGCCAGTTGATTCATCTCAAGAAGCCAGAATTCTACTCAAGACGGATGATCTCCTCTTCAATTCCTTCAGGGGCTTTTATGGATTTCTTATGTTTTGTTTTATCTTTTCCCTTGAGATGTTTTCCTTTATTGTTATGAACTAAACCCTTCGGATACCCGAAGGGGATGAAACCTATGATGAATCTTGTTATTTGATTATTTGAATTATATGATAAATACTTAGTTTGTTCTTAATTATGTGAGCTTAGTCCAAATTTAATGTGCTTAGGTGGAGGAGGAATAGACCCTGCCTAAGAGTAGATCCAACATAATTAAGCGGAGTTGATCGCACGCCTAGAGATAGGGTGACAAGATTTTGCCAGATTAGGGTGAAACCTAATACGAGATTCCACAGATCGATTTACTACTATTCTAGGGGGTTATTATAAGAGAACGAGAGTTCCACTAATTAACCTATGGTTAGACGTTATTCACCTCGAGAGAGGGTTTAATATACGTCAGGGAGTCTTACGGATCAAACTAAGTGAATAAATCGTATAGTTCAGTGTTAGATAACAAGTGAAGTCTAGGTGGGTTCTTCCTAGGGTATCGTCTAAATCAACTGAGTTTTTCCCAAGTTATTTTCAAAATTCATTCTTCTTTGTCTTAGAGTCTTTAGCTTAGTAGTTAATTAATTTAAATTAATAAACAACTTCACTTATTTTAGGCTAAATAATACAAAGAAAGTTAGTATTAGTACTTTTAATTCCTTTGGGTTCGATAATCTGGTCTTGCCTAAACTATACTACTGTTTGATAGGTGCACTTGCCTTTAATCGTTGTCAGAGTTAGTTTTCAGGTTCGATCATTCTTTTATAAATTTTAAAACTCTAATTTACAGCGATCAACGGGTGTGTGACCAGACCGTGTGAGACACAGGACTTACACACGGGCATGTGGTTAGGCCGTGTGTCCCCTGCATCTTAAAAATTTAAAACAAAATACTCAGTAAATTACACACGGACAGAGACACGGGCGTGTGTCTCAGCTGTAACAGCCCATTTTTAGTCAAATCGGAACAGCAGTTTCGAGAATTTGGTTATGTGCTTATACGTGCATATATGTTGATATTTGAGTTCTTGGATGGATATGTGAATTACCATATTATGAAGTTTGTGGAATTGGTACATTGCTTGTGAATTGGTACAAAAATGAGGTATGTTGGGTAATGGTTAAACTAGTTCATTGGTATATGTATTTGAGTAGGTTTTGGTTGAGTTAAATTTGTGATATAAGCATGTTTGTTATTAATATTTTAAATGGTATGAAATTGTATTGAATGTGGTTAGAATAGATGTTCTATTGTGCTATGAATTGGTGCCATTTGGGTTGTTTAGGTACATGAGATTTGGGTGGATAAATGGCTTAGTAAATAGCCTATTTTTGTCCACACGGGCAGAGACACAGGCGTGTGTCTCAGCCGTGTGTGACACACGGCCCTGCTACACGGCCGTGTGTCCCCTGGTGTTGAAGTTGAAATGAAGTCAGTATGCTACACACGGTCTCACACACGGGCATGTGATCGGCCGTGTGGTACAAGTCAGTATACCCCCTAATTGGCACACGGCCTAGCACACGGGCGTGTGAATTGGCCGTGTTGCATAAGTCAGTATACCTTACAGGTTTGGCACGGCATAACACACGGCTTGGCACACGGTCGTGTGTGGCCACTTCGAAGGGCACACGAGATACACACACGGGCGTGTGGTTGGCCGTGTGACCCAAGTCAGTATGTACCCCATGTTTTCACACGGCCTGTGACACGAGCGTGTTTGGTGGCCGTGTTAAACACACGGCCTGGCCACACGGGCGTGTGTCCCTTGTTTGAAGTAAAATTTTCTAAGTGTTGAAAAAAATTCTCGAGTTATCGGTTTAGTCCCGAACCATTCCCAAAGCATTTTTAAGGCCTCGTAGGCTCTTAATAGGGACAAATTGATTGAGATTGAATGATGAATGATTGAATTCAACAATAGTATGTTAAATAGTTGTTAAATTGTTTTGTAAGTCTGGTAATGCTCCGTAACCCTATCTCGACATTGAATACGGGTGAGGGGTGTTACATTTATTGGTATCAGAGATGCGATTTAGTCGATTCTAGGACTAACGTAGCGTGTGTGAGAGTCTATCTATACATGCCACATATAAAATGTGTTTTTATATAGAAAATGGATCCCAATCGAGCGATAGCTGATGAGGTTGAAAGTAATGTGCCTGCTCCCGCGCAAGGGACAACGCCGTCTAATTCTAGACCTGTAATGGGCAGTCAGGGAGGAGAGGCTAAAGAAGCCTTGTTCCAAATGATGAATGAGTGCTTCACTCAGTATATTTGTACAAACCCGGCTTCTCAACAACCTCCACCCCCTCCTAATCCCAAATATGTACCCGTAGCTCCTCAAAGAGTCGAGCTTTTAAGGTTGAATAAGCCTCCAGTTGACAAGATCCGTAAACACGGGGCTGAAGAGTTCAGAGCTAATGTTGATGATGATCCTGAGAGAGCCAAGTTTTGGCTTGAAAATACTATCCGAGTGTTTGATGAACTTTCGTGTACGCCAGCTGAATGCTTAAAGTGTGCTATTTCTCTGCTGAGAGACTCTACATATCAATGGTGGAATACCATGGTGTCTGTAGTTCCGAGAGAGCGAGTGACTTGGGAATTCTTTCAGATGGAGTTCCAAAAGAAATATATAAGTCAGCGGTTCCTTGATCAAAAGCATAAAGAGTTTTTAGAGTTAACACAGGGCCGAATGACCGTGATAGAATATGAAAGAGAATTTGTACGGTTAAGCAAGTATGCTTGAGAGTATGTTTCTACTGAAGAGATAATGTGCAAGCGGTTTGTTGTTGGGCTGAACGAAAACATTAAACTTCTGGTTGGAATTTTAGATTTAAAAGAATTTGTTGTGTTAGTTGATCGGGCTTGCAAAGCCGATGAATTTAGCCGAGAAAAGAAGAAAGTTGATTCAGAGGCTAGAGATTCGAAGAAAAGATCAATGAATAAACCTTGTCATTCTTCATCAAAGAAATCCCGAGATTCATTTAGTCGATCGAATGCATCAGTGGGATACAAGAACAAAGATCGTGGAAATCAACATGTGAATCCTAAAGCACAAGCTACTTCTGTCTCGAGCGTTGGCAGTGTGAGAAATAGCAAAATCGAGTGTCAACAGTGCGGGAGAAGACATTTTGGTGAATGCTGGAATAAGAGTACTAAAGCTTGCTTCAAATGTGGTTCACCAGATCACTTTATTCGAGATTGCCCAGAGTTATCTGAGAAAGAAAAAGTTCAAAATGTAAGATCGAGCAATACGATTGCGAGAGGGAGGCCACCGAGAAATATGGGAAATGTATCCAGTGGTAGAGGTATAACTAGGGACTCAGCTGTGAGATCTGAGGCCAGAGCACCTGCTAGAGCCTATGTTATTCGCGCTCGCAAAGAAGTGTCGTCCCCAGATGTTATTACCGATACATTCTCTCTTTATGATACTAATGTGATTGCTTTAGTTGACCCTGGACCGACACACTCGTATATATGTATAAATTTGGTGTTTAATAAGAGTTTGCCTGTCGAGTCTACTGAGTTTGTGATTAAAGTATCGAACCCCTTAGGCAAATATGTTTTAGTTGATAAAGTTTGCAAGAATTGTCCTTTAATGACTCGGGGTTACTGTTTTCTGGCTGACTTGATGTTTTTACCATCTAATGAGTTTGATGTGATTCTGGGAATGGATTGGTTGACTCTACATGATGCTGTTGTGAACTGTAGAGGAAAGACTATAGAATTGAAGTGTCAGAATAATGAAATTCTTCAGATTGAATCTGATAAGTCGAATGGGTTGCCAATAGTGATTTCATCTATGTCAGATCAGAGATGTGTGAGAAAAGGTTGCGAAGCCTATCTTGCTTATGTTTTGGATACAAAAGTGTCTGAATCAAAGATTGAATCAGTGCCAGTTGTCTTGAATATCCGAATGTGTTTCCTGAGGAATTATCGGGGTTGCCACCTATCAGAAAGGTTGAATTTACTATTGAATTACTACCGGGAACTTCACCGATATCTATAGCTCTGTATAGAATGGATCCGATAGAGTTGAAAGCTCAGTTGCAAGAGTTAACAGATAGAGGTTTTGCATGACCGAGTTTTTCGCCTTGGGGTGCGCCAGTATTGTTTGTAAAGAAGAAAGATTACACGATGAGAATGTGTATCGATTACAGACAGCTGAATAAAGTAACTATAAAGAACAAATACCCTCTACCGCGGATTGGTGATCTATTTGATCAGTTGAAAAGGGCTAGAGTATTTTCAAAAATTGATTTGAGATCGGGTTATTATCAGTTGCAAGTTAAAGACTCAGATGTGCCGAAAATTACGTTTAGGACGAGGTACGGACATTATGACTTCCTTGTTATGCCTTTTGGACTAACTAATGCTCCTGCCATTTTTTTGGATTTGATGAATCGAATTTTTAGACCGTATCTAGACAGATTTGTTGTTATGTTCATTGATGACATACTGATCTATTCACGAGATGAATCTGAGCATGCTGAGCATTTGAGGATTGTGTTGCAGACCTTAAGAGATAAGCAACTATATGCTAAATTTAGCAAATGTGAGGTTTGGCTTCGGGAAGTTATATTTTTGGGGTACATTATTTCTACGGAAGGTGTAAGAGTTGATCCTAGTAAGATTTCTACAGTTATTGACTGGAAACCACCTTGAAATGTATCCGAAGTTAGAAGTTTTCTGGGATTGGCTGGCTACTATCGACGCTTCGTTAAAGGGTTCTCGATGATTGCTACCCCAATGACCAGACTGTTACAGAAAGATGTAAAGTTTGAATGGTCCAAAAAATGTCAACAAAGCTTTGATCAATTAAAAGTATTGTTAACTGAGGCACCAGTGTTGGTTCAACCTGAGTTGGGTAAACAATTTGTGATTTACAGCGACGCGTCACTTAACGGTTTGGGTTGCGTATTGATGCAAGAGGGAAAAGTTGTAGCTTATGCCTCCAGACAGTTGAAACCACATGGAAAGAACTATCCGATGTATGATTTAGAGTTAGTTACATTTATAGTTTTCGCATTGAAAATTTGACGACATCATTTGTACGGTGAAAAATGCCACATCTTTACCGATCATAAAAGTTTAAAGTATATTATGACTCAGAAAGATTTGAATTTGCAACAACGGGTATATTTTGTATGCATGATTTATGTTTGAATTATAAAATGGTATATTTTGGTTGAAGTATGAGAGAATCTAATATATGCAAATTTTAGGTTGAAATTTAGTATAAAGTTTGAATTGGTTTAAATTATGTTAAATGAATTGAGTTAGTAAGTATTTGTAAAAATACCTAAGTTAATATGTTGATTAGATCATTAGGTAGATTACTTGGTATGATTTGGATGTATTTGATTGTGTTTTGGATTAGTTGAATATTGGTCATTGAGTTATTTAAGGTTTAAGTTTGCAGGGTTGGTTAAATTTGATATATAAGGCTCATTTTGAGTCCATACGGCCTGGCACACGGGCGTGTGACCAGATCGTGTGAGACACGCGGCTTACACGCGGGCATGTGGTTAGGCCGTGTGTCCCCTACATCTTAAAAATTTTAAACAGAATGCTCAGTAAATTACACACGAGTAGGGACACGGGCGTGTGTCTCAGCTGTAACAGCCCGTTTTTGGTCAAATCGGAATAGTGGTTTTGGGACACAAATCTGAGATCAAAATATTTATTTTATTATTATTTTAATGTTTATAGCATGATAATATGTTTGTGTGAAATTTTCGTTAAAAAATTTTATCGTTTAAATGGTCAATTTGATAAAAAGGACTTAATCGTATAAAGTGTAAAATTTGGGTGCTATTAGTTAAATGTGTCTCATAGCTATGGTTTAATTAAGTGAAGGTCCTTTTGTTGTAATTAGACCATTATAATGATGGGTAGACAATTATGGGCTTATAATAGGTGTTTTAAATGGTTTATTAGTAAGGTTAAATTGGTAATTTGGTTATTAAATGATATATTAGTAAAACAAACTTATTTTATTATGTTCATATTCTTCAAAATACACCCAAAACCGATTATATTTGAAGAAAATAGGTTTAGGATTCGGCCAAGCTTTAAAAATCCAATTGGTAATTGATTTTTAACCCGTTTTTAATGATTTCTATGTTTTTGTGATCGCTGCAACTAGTACTAGCTAGCCCAGGGACTATTTTGCAAAACTATTAAAGATTTTAAATGATTCCATTGATGAATACATGTTTATTTTGAAGTTTCTTGATGGATTATGAATGCTTTTTGATAGATATACAAGTTTTGTTAAGTGATTTTTAGTAAAAATGCAAAATAGGGATTAAATCGAGAAAAGTGTAAGTTAGTTGTTAAATTGTGAAATAAATGAAAAATATGGGCTGCTAGGGGCATTATGGTAGGCTAGCATGGAATAATTTCATGAATTTGTGATTTTATGAAATACGGACTAAATTGTGAAAATGTGAAAGTTTAGGGGTAAAAGTGTAAATGTGCCTTAAAGAGTGTTTTGGACTAAATTGAATGAATAGATGATTAAATAAGTTAATTTTGAATATATTTAGATCAAGAAAAGCAAAATAGGGACTTGGATCGGGGAAAAGATAAAGTTATCGACTAATCGACTAGATTCGCCGTTTTAACATCCGAGGTAAGTTCGTATGTTATAATTTTATTTGTAAATGTATTTTATATGCTTTGATATGGCATGAATTATGATTATGAGATTACGAACAAGTTCAGAAATGATTTGACGACGATTCGACAGTTGGAATCCCAGTTGAACCTTAGGAATAGTTTAGGATGCTAGTGACATGTCATTAGGTATACTTGAGTTGGCTTCGGGCCATGAATTAGCACCATGTGTGCGAGATAAAACGATATGGCTTCGGGCCATGCATATCGGCTGATTTGGCTTCGGGCCATGATATCATAATTTCAAATAAGTTACCTTGATTTGGTTTTGGGCCATGGTATAGGTACTTATCGAGTGAGACCTTGAGTATCCGACTTCTATTCCGAATGGTTCAACGGGTAAAAGAAGGATGTGGTTAATTATGAGATTGGTACGAGATGGTACAGGTACGTACGGAAATGAATTGAGTATTGAAAACTATGAAATTGATGAGTTCCTTGGTAAGTTATATGAATGATCACATGATGACTTGAGATTTAATAGATTTGTTGCACATTGTTTTCTATTATATTAATGATTAATGAATGATGATAGTTGCTCATTGTTAACATACGAGCTTACTAAGCTATATAGCTTACTTTGTTCCTTTTCCTTGTTTTATAGTGATTTTAAAGCTAGCTCGGACTCGGGGATCGTCGGAGACTTCACCACACTATCCAATGACTTTTTGGTACTTTTGAAACTACGTTTTAAGTATATGGCATGTATAGGTATTTGAGTCATGTTGGTTATGTTTTGGTAATGATGTTGGCCAAATGAATTGGCATTGTAAATGTATATGTTTTGGTTTGTAAATATAGCCATGAGATTTGGCTTAATTTGGTGAATTTGGTTATGTGCTTATATGTGCATATATGTTGATATTTGAGTTCTTGGATGGATATGTGAATGACCATATTATGAAGTTTGTGGAATTGGTACCTTGCTTGTGAATTGGTACAAAAATGAAGTATGTTAGGTAATGGTTAAACTAGTTGATTGGTATATATATTTGAGTAGGTTTTGGTTGAGTTAAATTTGTGATATAAGCATGATGTGTAACAGCCCGATTTAGGGGCTAGTCAAAACAGTGGTTTCAGAACCACTAATCCAAGGTTAGAGAAAATTATTTTCATGATATTTTATGAGTTAGAGCATGATGATATAAGTACATGAAAATTTTTTTGGTGCTTTAATTTTAGCGATTTCATGTTTAATCGCGAAAAAGGACTAAATTGCATAAAGTACGAAAGTTCAAAATTTCAAGCTAAGGGTGCCAAATAGCTATGGAATAATAATTTGAGGTCTTTAAAGGGCAATTATCCCCCTTAAGTGATGGTTTACCGGCCATAGGAGACAAAATATGTCAAAATTGGTCAAGTTGGTGGATTAGGTGATAAATTTTCTAGGAAATAAAATAAAATAAAGAAGAAAAGATATCATCTTTTTCTCCTTTCCTTCCACTGAAAATTTGCATCAAAAATAGGGGTTGAGAGCTCAAAAATTTCAGCACACTCTTCTCCTTACAAGTAAGTGTTCTAGTGATCCTTTCTTGATAAAAGTTGTACTTTTGGAACCCTAAAGCTTAAGCTTTCTAAATAGGGGACTATTTTGTAATATGGTGAAGAGTTTAGAGTTTTTCCATGAGAGGTTTTAAGTAGTTTGCTGCATTTTTATGGAAGAAAATGAGTCTTAGTTGTTAGATGAACAACTTTTGTGAAAGGTGTTACCATGAAAACACCTAAAAGGACCTTTTTGTAAAGGTTGTAAAAAGAGAGGTAAATGTGTGAAATAATGAGTTTTGATGGTTGCCATAAGAGAAATAAATGTTCACCTAGGCTCGTTAAAGGTATAAATTTGATTAGAATTGATTACCGAGCCTAGGGGTAAAATGGTCATTTTGCAAAAGTCTAAGGGCAAAATAGTAATTTTGCCAAAATATGATTATTGAAATGCAATTATTAATGTGATAATTAAATGAGATAATTTGCTATTATAGATCAAGAAGAACCAAGAATTTACCTCGACCGGGGAAAGAACAAAGTATCGGACTAGATCGACGATCTAGCTTATTTTGAAATCGAGGTAAGTTTGTATGTGATAAATTTAACATTTATGCTAGTATGTTTGACAATGTTTGATATTATAATGATACATGATATTCTATAAGATGATAAAATTTGAGATGTTGAAGTCCCGGTTGGACTATAATAAATGTGAGAATACTATCATCGAGACATGAGATGGATAAGGTCCCGTGTAAGACCATGTCGGGGACATGGCCTCGGCACCGAATTGAGATTTCGTATAAGACCATATCTGGGATATGGCTTCGGTATTGAATATGAGAATCGTATAAGACCATATCCGGGATATGGCATCGATACTTGAAGTGAGATCTCGTATAAGACCATAATCGGGATATGGCATCGGCACTCAGAGGTGACCCCATATAAGACCAGATCTAGGATGTGGCATTGGCTTCGTGTTTATGTTAATGACGATGAATATGCTTCTTTGAGTATCCCTAGTGATTTAGTAGGATAAATAGATAAGCTTGGAAATAGAAATGAGATTAGTACTAAAGTCATGTGATTGAGTGAATACAGGTACCCGTGAATAATTCACGAGGAATGTTTACGATATGTGGCATGATATATGCTAGATAAGAAATAGTACAAGTTATTGCAAAGTGCTTATGACTTTGTGTGGTTATCTAATGCCATGAATTGATGTCATTATAAACTTATCGTTTCTATTTATTTTCATGCAAACTTACTAAGCTTTATGCTTACCCCTCTCATTTCCCTTTTTCCATGTAGTATTGCCAAGATAATTCGAGAATTGTGGGACGTCGGAGTTTAAAAATTACACTATCGACATCTCTTTGGTATAACAAGTGAGACTTATTTTGAGTATGGCATGTATAGGACTTGGGTATTTTGTTATGTCATTTTGATAGCCAAAGTGTTGGTTATTTATGTTATCAAAGTCATTTTGTAAATAGTCATTGGAATTGGGCCAATACATGACAAGTTTATTTATATTCAATGATGATGAAATTATGAAGTTTATGCTTGTGTGGATGCTTTGAATTGAGTTTTTGGAAGTGCCTTAGGGTCATGAGTTATGTTGAAATGAATTGGTATAAGTATGATTGCTCTGTAGGGTGGCATTTGGCTTGGAATATAGCCTTTTTAATGTCCACACGGGTAGATACACGGGCGTGTGTCTAAGCCGTGTGTGACACACGGTCAGCCTCATGGGCGTATTGATCGGCCGTGTGTCCTCTTGCATGCTAGGTTTGCAAGTCAGTATGCTCTGTAGTAAACACACGGACAGAGGCATGGCCGTGTTTCTCAGCCGTGTGGGAGGCACGGCCATGGGCATGGGCGTGTGCCCAGGCCGTGTGAAGTCTGTACCTAAAATTTGGAATTTAATTCGACACACGGTCTAAGGACACGGGCGTGTGCCTTGGCCGTGTGACCATATTGAGGTGATGACGTCATAAACAGAATGCCATGGTTTTGGTACACGGGCATGTCGAGGCTGTGTGAAAGACACGGGCTAAGCAACGGGCGTGTGATAGGCCGTGTGATGCAAGTCAGTGTCGACCACGAGTGTGGAACACGGGCGTACGAATTACCACATGGGCGTGTCTCACTCTTCTCACGGGCGTGTCGTCCCTGTTTAGGCAAAAATTTTCTATGAGTGTAAAAGTTTCCGGTTTAATTCTGGAACCTTCAGAATGTATGTTTAAGGCCTCGTAGGCCTATAATAAGGATGTTATGCATATGAATGAGAAGTTTTAAGTTGGAATGAAAATTTTATAGCCCAAAGTTGTATGTTCAAGTGAGATAAGTCCGGTAATGCCTTGTACCCGATTCTGGCGTTGAATACGGGTAAGTGGTGTTACATTTAGTGGTATCAGAGCTACGGTTTAGCCAATTCTCGGACTAACGTAGCGTGAGTATGAGTCTAGCTATACATGCCATACGTAGGAGTAATTGTGTAATTGTAACATCCCGAAATTGGGCCTAGTAGGATTGGGCCCAATGGGCCTTGTTTTTAAAATTTTTGAGAACGGCATTAATGCAAGTTAGACTTATTAGGTAAGTTATTTTGGAAGGTTAGAGGGCTTCTATGAAGTCCCGGGATCAAATATTAGCTTTGGGGAAATTTTGGTTTTAGGTGGAAAAAACCTGAAGTTGGCAGTAGGCCTTAAGAATAAAATGTGGGGAAAAATGACACAAAAGGAGTGTGTGGTGTAGTGGCAAAGTGACGCCACTTAAGAGGCAAGGGGGTGACGCCACAAGGAAGGAAGGAGGTCCAAGGTTCAAGTCTTGGCTTTTGCATTTTGGTTTTCTTTTTACTTGGACCTCAGAATTTGGCTATAGATTTATATTTAGTTGCGCATGGTTTAAGACACAAGAAGAGCTTGTGGCCAAGTGGCTAGCAGCGTGGATTATGTTGCAAGGGAGCACAGGTTCGAATCTCATGAGAAGCAAGGGAGTATTTATTTTGCGGTGCTGACGGCAAGAGTTTCAGATTGAATTTAAACTCTACTGACGAAGGATCCCACATCGGAAAGATACAAAGAAGGAAGGTGAAGTGCTAGCTATATAAAGAGCATTCCAGAGGAGGGTTGACACACCTTGGAAGGCGTTTGGGCACGTGGAGTGGTCGGAGCGCGATTAACACCGTGAGTCCTATCGTGTGTGTAACTCTCTCTACTCTAGCGTAGAGCGGCAAATGCCGGAAGTGCCGATCACGGCAATAGTAGCCACACGAGCGCGCGAAGCGCGTGTGGGCCTTCGACGCGATAGTTGAGGCCATCAGTGTAGTATTCTTGTGGGTTGGGGCTGCTTGGGCCGCGATGGGCCGAAGGGGCCCAATGGGCCCGTAGGCCCAATATAGTAAAATGTATGATGGTGTAGTATATAGTGAACTAGACTAGGTGAATCTCATAAACGTGGCTAGATTTGTGTTAGGTGGGCCACACGAGCGTGTGGGCCCGAATGGGCCGAAATTGGGCTTTAGGCCCAATAGTCCATTTCGACCAGAAATGGTAGTTGGGTCGCTCGGGGCGACACTGGGCCTTTGGAAAGGCCATTCCAGTACGAAATTACTAAATACCCTTAGTGGGTAAATTACCAAATATCCCCTGAAGGGTAAATTACCGATATACCCTTGGTGGGTAAATTACGAAAATGCCCTTGGTGGGTAAATTACCAATATACCCTTGGTGGGTAAATTACGAAAATGCCCTTGGTAGGTAAAATTACGGTTATACCCTTAGAGGTTGATTAGGGTGATTATGTTGTTTTATGTCTATCTGATTATGATGGTAATTCATGTTATACTTATATTTTATATATGTCTAGCATACATGACATACTGCATACACGAATTATTATGTCATATTGCATGGGTATGATGAGAGGAGGGGAATATGATATCCGTGTCTTTGGGACACTGTGTCTTTGGGACACGAGGTTTGGCACCTCCAAAGGTTTGGTACCACAGCTTGATTTTGTGACTTCTGGTCACCAAAGTGATTTGGTATCACATTTGTGTCTTTGGGACACCGAGGTTTGGCACCTCATTGCGACTGGGCCCCTCGTGGTTAACACCACCGTGGGTTGGCCCCACTTTGAGATATGGGATCGTCTGCTGGTGATTTGGTATCACACGATGGGTTGGCCCCATCATCGGATTTGTGATCGCGGTCACCGGTGATTTGGTATCACACTTGTGTCTTTGGGACACCGAGGTTTGGCACCTCATTGCGACTCGTCCCTGTGGTTAACACCACCGTGGGTTGGCCCCACTTTGAGATATGGGATCGCTCGCTAGTGATTTGGTATCACACGATGGGTTGGCCCCATCATCGGATTTGTGGATGCGGTCACCAAAGTGATTTGGTATCACACCGTGTCTTTGGGACACGGAGGCTTGGCACCTCATTGCGACTCGTCCCTCGTGGTTAACACCACCGTGGGGTTGGCCCCACTTTGAGATATGGGATCGTCTGCTAGTGATTTGGTATCACACGATGGGTTGGCCCCATCATTGGATTATTCGTGACTTTGGGTCACCAAAGTGGTTTGGCACCACACTTATGGATATCGTGACTTTGGGTCACCAGGTGGTTTGGCACCACCAAAGGTTTGGTACCACACGGGGTAGACAAAGGAGCATTGGATGGCTAGGTTTGGGTGCATGATATGCATATTTTCATATGAAATTGTGTAAGGGCTCGTTGGATGGGGATTTACACACGAGTCTCGATGACTCACCCCTTAGTTAAATTTTGCGGTAATCATTAGATCGCGGATTTGGGAGCCGAGGTGGACTCGTGGAGGCTATACATATGTTCACTCAGAAATTCGTTTTTTTATTTGGACTTATTTTTATTTGAGTTTTTGTTATGTAATAAGGCCTTGGGTATTTTATTTGGTTTCACTTTCAATTTGCTTATTGCTTATTATTAAATGATCAATATGGGATTTTCCTAAAATGATAATAAACCATTTCTTATTCAAAATTACTTAAACTCGATTTCTCACCACAACTATAAAGAATATGAGCTTTTTAACGAATGCACAGTTTTTAGACATTCCTTTCATGTGACATGCCAGATTCGGTCGTAAGGTTTAGGCCGGGTTTGGGGTGTTACAGTAATGATAGTGTGACGGCTCCTGACGATTTGAATTGTGTTTTTATATAGTAAATGGACCCTGATCCCGACTGAGTTGCAGCCGATGATGCTGCAAGCAATGCGTCGGCTCCCGCGCAAGGGACCGCACCAGTAGAGAGTAGACCCGAGACTATGGGTCAAGGAGAAGAGGCTCGAGAAGCCTTTCTCCAAATGATGAGCAACTGGTATACAGAGTATATTCGAGCATATCCTAATGCTCAACCCCCTCCACCCCTACCTATTCCTCAGCCCGCTCCTGTAGCTCCTCAAGTGGTTGAGGTAGTAAGAAGAGAAAGGCCTCCGGTCGATAAGATCCAGAAACAAGGAGCAGAGGAATTTTGGGCTAGTAAAGACGATAACCCAGAAAAGGCAGAATTTTGGCTTGAGAATACCATTAGGGTATTCGATGAGTTGTCGTTCACGCCTGAAGAGTGCATGAAGTGTGTAGTATCTCTCTTGAGAGATTCGGCCTATCAGTGGTGGAATACCCTTGTGTCGATGGTACCAAGGGAGAGAATTAACTGGGAATTCTTCCAAGAGGAATTCCGGAAGAAGTATATTAGTCAGAGATTCATCGACCAGAAAAGAAAGGAGTTCTTGAAATTAAAGCAAGGCCGAATGACGGTGACTGAATATGAGCATGAGTTTGTAAGGCTCAGCAAATACGCTCAAGAGTGCGTATCGACAGAGGCTATCATGTGCAAAAGGTTCGAGGACAGGTTAAATGAGAATATCCGTTTAGATGTCGAAGTTCTCGAACTAAAAGAATTTGTGGTGTTGGTAGATAGAGCCTATAAGGCTGAAGAGTTGGCCAAAGAGAAAAGAAGAGCTAAGATTGAGTCTCGTGACTCGAGAAAGAGACAACTGAGTAAGCCATACCAATCCTCATCTAAGAAATCAAGGGACTTTGCTACTCGATCAGCCACTTCGGTCGGGTTTTCAAACCGAAGTAAGGGCAAACAATTCTCGGGGTCTAAGGCTCAGACTACTTCGATTGCTAGTGTTGGCAATACCCGTTCAGTAGACCGAAATACTCGTAGTGTTGCAGACGTTATTCTGGTGAGTGTCGAACAAACGAGAAGTGTGGGTCTCTAGACCACTTTATCAGAGATTACCCTGAGGCGGGTGAGAAAGAGAAACCTCAGAATGCAAGATCGGGAAATACTGCTAGAGAAAGACCATAGAGAAACCCGGCAAATGAGATGAGTGGCAAGAATTCATCTAGAGAGCAGACTGGGAGAGTTGAGGGTAGAGCACCGGCGAGAACATATGCCATTCGTGCTCGCGAAGAGGCGTCCTCCCCTGACGTAATGATAACCATGTTGTAGCTTTAATTGATCCAGGGTCTACCCACTCGTATATTTGCATGAAATTATTCTCTAGCATGAGCATGCCTAAAGAGTCTACTGAATTTGTGATAAGAGTGTCGAATCCCCTAGGCAAATGTGTATTGGTTGATAGAATATGCAAAGGTTGCCCTTTGATGATTAGGGGTCATTGTTTTCCTACAAATCTCATGTTATTACCGTTCGATGACTTCGATGTCATCCTTGGGATGGATTGGTTAGTTACTCATGATGTGATTGTAAATTGTGGAAAGAAGTTTATTGAGTTAAAATGTGAAAGTGGGGATCTTATTCGTGCTGAATCAGATAAGCAAGACAGATCACCAGTAGTGATATCATCCTTGTTGACTCAGAAGTATTTAAGAAAGGGGTATAAAGCTTACCTTGCCTTTGTGATGAATGCTAAAGAGACTGAGTTGAAAATTGAGTCGGTACCCATAGTGTGCGAATATCCGGATGTTTTCCCAAAGGAATTGCCAGGGTTACCTCCGGTTAGGGAGATTAAATTTGGGTTTGAGTTAGCTCCGGGTACCGCCCCCCTTTCTATTGCTCCATATAGAATGGCTCCAACTGAGCTAAAAGTATTGAAAGCACAGTTGCAAGAACTAACGGATAAAAGCTTCGCAAGACCGAGTTTTTCTCCGTGGGTACTCCCGTATTATTTGTGAAGAAGAAAGATGGTTCTATGAGGTTATGCATAGGTTATCGACAACTTAATAAGGTAACTGTGAAGAACAAGTACCCGTTGCCAAGAATCGATGATTTGTTTAATCAATTGAAGGGAGCCATGGTGTTTTCCAAAATAAACTTAAGGTCTGGGTACTATCAGTTGAGAGTCAAGGACTCGGATGTGCCGAAAACTGAATTTCAGACGAGGTATGGCCACTACGAATTTTTGGTTATGCCTTTTGGTTTAACAAATGCCCCAGCCATTTTCATGGACTTGATGAATCGCATTTTTAAGCCATATTTGGATAAATTTTTTGTAGTCTTCATTGATGATATATTGATCTACTCTCAAGATGAAAACGAACATGCCGAGCATTTGAGAAAGGTTCTGCAAATTTTGAGAGATAAACAATTGTATGCCAAGTTTAGTAAAAGTGAATTTTGGCTTAAGGAAGTTGGATTTTTATGGCACATTGTCTCGGGAGATGGAATTAGAGTCGACCCGAGTAAGATTTTAGCAATTGTTGAATGGAAACCGCCAAGGAGTGTAACTGAAGTGAGGAGTTTTTTGGGCCTAGCCGGCTATTATAGGCGTTTTGTCAAGGGGTTTTCCATGATAGCTACTCTGATGACGAGACTATTGCAAAAAGATGTGAAGTTTGATTGGACAGAAAAGTGCCAATAGAGTTTTGAGAAACTAAAGGCGTTGTTGACTGAGGCTCCTGTTTTGGTGCAACCTGAGCCGGGAAGAGAATTTGTGGTCTACAGTGATGCATCCATGATTGGATTGGGTTGCTTACTTATGCAAGAGGGCAAGGTGATTGCATATGCCTCTGGACAATTAAAGCTGCACGATAAGAATTACCCAACCCATGATTTAGAGTTGGCCGCCATTATGTTTGCATTGAAGATATGGAGACACCATTTATATGGTGAAAGGTGTCAGATATTCATCGACCATAAAAGCCTAAAATACTTGATGACTCAAAAGGAATTGAATTTGAGGCAACGAAGATGGTTAGAGCTGATCAAGGATTATGAATTAGTGATTGACTACCATCCGGGAAAGGCGAAAGTGGTCGTCGATGCTTTGAGCAGAAAATCCTTGCTTGCACTAAGAGCCATGAATACGCGGATGGTTTTGTCAGATAATGGTTCTATTCTAGCCGAGCTGGGGGCTAGGCCATTATTTCTCCAAGAGATTTGTGAAGCTCAGAAAGATGACAGCAACTTACAAGCCAAAAGAGTTTTAAGTGAGTCAAATGTTGAGTCAGACTTTCGGGTAAGTCATGACGGATGTTTGATGTTTCGTGATAGGGTCTGTGTACCCAGAAATGATGAACTTATTCGAAAGATTTTGCATGATGCACATAGCGGATGTTTAACTGTCCACCCAGGTAGCACGAAGATGTACAATGACTTGAGGAAGTGGTATTGGTGGCTGAGTATGAAGAAAGACATTTCTGAGTTTGTATTGTGATGCCTAATTTGTCAACAAGTGAAGGCTGAACACCAAATACCTTCGGGTCTACTTCAGCCTATTATGGTTCCCGAGTAGAAATGGGACCGTATTACTATGGACTTCGTGATAGGTTTACCGTTGACGCTGAAAAAGAAAGATGTTGTATGGGTTGTAGTCGATAGACTTACGAAGTCAGCCCCTTTCATACCAGTACGAGTTGATTATTCTCTTGATAAGTTGGCGAATTTGTATGTGTCAGAGATAGTAAGACTTCATGGTGTACCATTGTCGATCATTTCGGATAGAGATCCGAGATTCACGTCACGGTTTTGGAAAAAAGTTGCAAGAGGCTTTAGGCACAAAATTGAGTTTCAGTACAGCTTTCCATCCACAAACCGACGGGCGGTCAGAAAGAGTGACACAGATACTTGAAGACATGCTTCGATGTTGCGTTTTGGAATTCCAAGGTAATTGGGAAAAATACTTACCGTTGGTGGAATTTGCCTACAACAACAGTTTTCAGTCAAGTTTGAAGATGGCACCTTATGAAGCATTGTACGGGCGTAAGTGCCGAACGCCCTTGTATTGGACAGAACTTAGAGAGAATTAGATTCACGGGGTTGATTTGGTCAGGGAAACTTAAGAGAAAGTAAAGGTGATACGTGAATGTCTGAAAGCGGCCTCAAATAGACAAAAATCCCACTCGGATTTGAAAAGGAAGGAGATTGAGTTCCAAGTAGGTGATAAAGTGTTTCTGACAGTATCACCATGGAGAAAAGTCCTCATATTTGGCCGAAAAGGTAAATTGAGTCAACGCTTAATCGGACCTTATGAAGTTACCGAGAGGATAGGACCGGTAGCTTGTCGTTTGGCCTTGCCACCTGAGCTGGAAAAGATTCATAATGTCTTCCACGTGTCCATGTTACGCCGATACCGTTCGGACCCTTCACATGTGATTATGCCATCAGAAGTAAAGATTCAACCGGACATGACTTATGGTGAAGAGCGGTTAAGATTTTGGCACGAGAGGTCAAACAACTGAGAAATAAAAGTATAGCCCTTTTTAAAGTGCTATGGCAGAGACATGGGATAGAAGAGGCTACTTGGGAGCCCGAAGAGACCATGAGAAACCAGTATCCCAACCTTTTTACCGGTAAGATTTTTTAGGACAAAAATCCTTAAGAGGGAGAATTGTAACAGCCCAATTTAGGGGCTAGTCGGAACAGTGGTTTCGGAACCACTAATCCAAGGTTAGAGAAAATTATTTTCAAGATATTTTATGAGTTAGAGCATGATTATATAAGTACATGAAAATTTTTTTGGTGCTTTAGTTTTAGCGATTTCATGCTTAATCACGAAAAAGAACTAAATCGCATAAAGTGCAAAAGTTCAAAATTTCAAGCTAAGGGTGCCAAATAGCTATGGAATAATAATTTGAGGTCTTTAAAGGGAAATTAGCCCCCTTAAGTGATGGTTGACCGGCCATAGGAGACAAAATATGTCAAAATTGGTCAAGTTAGTGGATTAGGTGATAAATTGTCTAGGAAATAAAATAAAAAAAAAAGAAGAAGAAAAGATATCATATTTCTCTCCTTTCCTTCCACCGAAAATTTGCATCAAAAATAGGGGTTGAGAGCTCAAAAATTTCATCACACTCTTCTCCTTACAAGTAAGTGTTCTAGTGATCCTTTCTTAATAAAAATTGTACTTTTGGAACGCCTAAAGCTTAAGCTTTCTAAATAGGGGACTATTTTTGTAATATGGTGAAGAGTTTAGAGTTTTTCCATGAGAGGTTTTAAGTAGTTTGCTGCATTTTTATGGAAGAAAATGAGTCTTAGTTGTTAGATGAACAACTTTTGTGAAAGGTGTTACCATGAAAACACCTAAAAGGACCTTTTTGTAAAGGTTGTAAAATGTGAGGTAAATGTGTGAAATAATGAGTTTTGATGGTTGCCATAAGAGAAATAAATGTTCACCTAGGCTCGTTAAAGGTAGAAATTTGATTAGAATTGATTACTGAGCCTAGGGGTAAAATGGTCATTTTGCAAAAGTCTAAGGGAAAAATAGTAATTTTGCCAAAATATGATTATTGAAATGTAATTATTATTGTGATAATTAAATGAGCTAATTTGCTATTATAGATCAAGAAGAACCAAGAATTTACCTCGACCGGGGAAAGAACAAAGTATCGGACTAGATCGACGATCTAGCTTATTTTGAAATCGAGGTAAGTTTGTATGTGATAAATTTAACATTTATGCTAGTATGTTTGACAATGTTTGATATTATAATGATACACGATATTCTATGAAATTGAGTATTGGTGTTGAAAGAGAAAGATGATAAAAGTTGAGATGTTGAAGTCCCGGTTGGACTATAATAAATGTGAGAATACTATCATCGAGACATGAGATGGATAAGGTCCCGTGTAAGACCATGTCAGGCACATGGCCTCGACACCGAATTGAGATTCTGTATAAGACCATATGGGGATATGGCTTCGGTATTGAATATGAGAATCGTATAAGACCATATCAAGGATATGGCATCGATACTTGAAGTGAGATTCCGTATAAGACCATATCCGGGATATGGCATCGGCACTCAGAGGTGACCCTATATAAGACTAGATCTGGGATGTGGCATTGGCTTCGTGTTTATGTTAATGACGATGAATATGCATCTTTAAGTATCCCTCGTGATTTAGTGGGATAAATAGATAAGCTTGGAAATTACTAAAGTCATGTGATTGAGTGAATACAGGTACCCGTGAATAATTCAGGAAGAATGTTTACGATATGTGGCATGGTATATGCTAGATAAGAACAAGTACGAGTAAGTTATGGCAAAGTGCTTATGACTTTGTGTGGTTATCTAATGCCATGAATTGATGCCATTATGAACTTATCGTTGCTATTTATTTTCATGCAAACTTACTAAGCTTTATGCTTACCCTTCTCATTTTTCTTTTTCCTTGTAGTATTGCCAATATAATTCGAGAATCGTGGGACGTCGGAGTTCGGAAATCACACTATCGACATCTCTTTGGTATAATAAGTTAGACTTATTTTGAGTATGGCATGTATAGGACTTGGGTATTTTGTTATGTCATTTTGATTGCCAAAGTGTTGGTTATTTATGTTATCAAATTCATTTTGTAAATGGTCATTGGAATTGGGCCAATACATGAAAAGTGAATTTATATTCAATGATGATGAAATTATGAAGTTTATGCTTGTGTGGATGCTTTGAATTGAGTTTTTGGAAGTGCCTTAGGGTCATGAGTTATGTTGAAATGAATTGGTATAAGTATGGTTGCTATGTAGGGTGGCATTTGGCTTGGAATATAGCCTTTTTAATGTCCACACGGTAGATACACGGGCGTGTGTCTAAGCCGTGTGTGACACACGGTCAGCCCCATGGGCGTATTGATCGGCCGTGTGTCCTCTTGCATGCTAGGTTTGCAAGTCAGTATGCCTAGTAGTAAACACACGGGCAGAGACACGACCGTGTGTCTCAGCCGTGTGGGAGGCACGGCCATGGACATGGGCGTGTGCCCAGGCCGTGTGAAGTCTGCACATAAAATTTGGAATTTAATTCGACACATGGTCTAAGGACACGGGTGTGTGCCTTTACCGTGTGACCATATTGAGGTGATGATGTCATAAATAGAATGCCATGGCTTTGGCACACGGGCTAAGACACGGGCGTGTCGAGGCCGTGTGAGGGACACGGGCTATGCACACGGGCGTGTGATAGGCCGTGTGATGCAAGTCAGTGTCGACCACGGGTGTGGAACACAGGCGTGTGAATTACCACACGGGTGTGTCCCACTCTTCACATGGGCGTGTGGTCCCTGTTTAGGCAAAAATTTTCTAAAAGTGTAAAAGTTTCCAGTTTAATTCCGGAACCTTCAGAATGTATGTTTAAGGCCTCGTAGGCCCATAATAAGGATGTTATGCATATGAATGAGAAGTTTTAAGTTAGAATGAAATTTTATAGCCCAAAGTGGTATGTTCAAGTGAGATAACTCTGGTAATGCCTCGTACCCGGTTCCGGCGTTGAATACGGGTAAGGGGTGTTACATGATGGTTATTAATATTTGAAATGGTTTGAAATTGTACTGAATGTGGTTAGAATAGATGTTCTATTGTGCTTTGAATTGGTGCCATTTGGGTTGTTTAGGTACATGAGATTTTGGGTGGCAAAATGGCTTGGTAAATAGCCTATTTTTGTCCACGCGGGCAGAGACACGGACGTGTGTCTCATCCGTGTGTGACACACGGTCATGCTACACGGCCGTGTGTCCCCTAGTGTTAAAGTTGAAATGAAGTCAGTATGCTTCACACGGTCTCACACATGCGCGTGTGATCGGTCGTGTGGTACAAGTCAGTATACCCCCCTAATTGGCACACGGCCTAGCACACGGGCATTTGACTTGGCCATTTTGCATAAGTCAGTATACCCTACAGGTTTGGCATGGCCTAACACAATGCCTGGCACACGCGCGTGTGTGGCCACTTCGAAGGGCACACGGGCTAGACACACGGGCGTGTGGTTGGCGTGTGACCCAAGTCAGTATGTACCCCCTGTTTTCACACAGCCTGGCCACACGGGCGTGTGTCCCCTGTTTGAAGTAAAATTTGCTAAGTGTTGAAAAAATTTCCCAAGTTCTCGGTTTAGTCCTGAACCACTCCCAAAGCATGTTTAAGGCCTTGTAGGCTCTTAATAGGGACAAATTGATTGACATTGAATGATGAATGATTGAATTGAACAATTGTATGTTAAATAGTTGTTAAATTGTTTCATAAGTCAGGTAATACTCCGTAACCCTATTCCGGTGTTGAATACAGGTGAGGGGTGTTACATCAGCTTTGTGAGGCACCCGGCCTAGCACACGGATGTGTGACTGGCCGTGTGGCTTAAGTCAGAGAGTTACACAGGGTCAGACACGCCCTGAAGTATGGGCATGTTTAAGAGCACACGGGCGTGTCCCTAGACCACACGGGCGTGTGAGCCTTATAGTTGGGAAAAATTTTGAAATTTCACGAAAAATTTTATGAACTTCCGATTAAGTCCCGTCTTGTTTCTAAAATGTGATTTGGGCCTCGAGGGCTCAATAAAGGGACATTATGATTAAATTATGATCTATATATATTATATTATTATTTGATTGTTCGTATTTGTTCTGAAATGTTCGGCAATGCTCCGTAACCCTGTTCTGGCAACGGATAAGGGGTAAGGGGTGTTACAATGGTTGAGAGAATGAAAGGAACCCTAATAGACGTGGTTATTTTTATGTTAAATTATTCACAACTACTAATATCTTTTTGGGACATGCATTAGAAACAACTTGCTATATTTTGAATGATATACCAACTAAGGCTACACCTGAAAATTCAAATGAATTGTGGCACGACAAGAAGCCAAGTATAAATCACTTTAGGATTTGTGAATGCCCTGCCCTCGTATTGGATAAAGTTCTAAAGAAGTTGGATTCCGAAATAGAACTATGGATGTTTGTAGGTTATCCAAAAGGAATGAAGGGTGATCTATTTTATATCACGAAAGACCAAAAATTAAGGTGTTGACTCATGTAGACTCATGCTACTTTTCTAGAGGAAAGCTACATTAAAAATTTTAGGCCCCGTAGTAGATTTTTACTTGAGAAAATATTGAGAGATAATGAAAACCCTCTAGTTACGATTTTAGATTCTATTCAAAATAATAGATGATCAACAACATAGAGAGTATCATCACAGTGGGAGGGTCTCCAAAAAGACTGATTTCTTTATAAGTGGCACTAGTGTTTTTAACACAAAAACTACTGAACTCAAAGATGATGACCTACTCGCATTCTATCAAGCGATACAAAGTGTTGATTCCAAACTCTAAGAAGTAGCTAAGAAAGCTGGAATAGATTCTATGAAATCCAATTCAATGTGGGAACTTGTAGACTTATCGGAGTGGATAGTGTAAGATGATCTACAAGAGGAAAAGAAATGTGGAAGGGAAGGTTGAAACCTACAAGGCCAGACTTGTAGCAAAAGGCTACACATAGAAAGAAGGTATCGATTACTAGAAAACCTTCTCTCTAGTAGCCATGCTCAAATCAATGAATGTTCTATTATCCATTGTAGCAAGCTCTCGATTACGAGACATAGAAAATGAATGGCAATACAATGTTTTAAACGAAGATCTTGAAGAAAGCATCTATATGGTGTAACCCACTGGTTATGTAGGTAAAGGAAATGAGCATAGAGTTTGCAAATTGCTAAGGTTCATATATGGACTTAAGCAACCATGCTTCTCGTAGAATCAAAGATTTGATCAAACAATAAATAATTTTGGATTTGAGCAAAATATTGAAAAACCTTGCATTTATAAAAATATTGGGATGAAAAGGTGGTCTTTCTAGTTCTATATGTCGATGAGATACTACTTTTCGAGAATAATGTAGGGACATTATCATTAGTTAAATTGTGGTTAAAACATAACAAAGTGATAGTCTTATCGCAATCTTCATACATAGACAAGATAATAGAACACTTTGTGATTACCAACTCAAAGAAGGGAACAAAACCTTCTATTTCAAGCTTTCATCTTTCTTTAGATGAATATGTCCTAAGACAGTGAAAGAAAGAAAGAATATGATAAATGTTCTTTACGCTTTGGTAGTAGGAAGTATTGTTACACCCCTTACCCGTATTAAACGCCGGAACAGGGCTCGAGGCATTACCGGACTTATAACACAAGCATTCACACAATCCCGAGTCATAAATTTGCGTCCAAATTAAAACATTTCATATTCGATCATGAAGTCCCTATTACGAGCCTACGAGGCCGAAAACATACTTTGGAAGTGGTTCGAGACTAAACCGAGAACTTTAGAAAATTTTATAAAACTTAGAAAATTTTTGCTAGATGCAGGGCTCACATGCCCGTGTGGTCTAAGGGACACGCCCGTGTGACCCTGGGACAATCCCGTGCTTTAGGCTGTGTTTGATTTAGGGGTGCTCTCTGACTTGTGCCACACGGTCGTGTGCTAGGCCGTGTAGCACACACGGCTGAGACACATGCCCGTGTCTCTGCCCGTGTGCTCAATTCTGGACATTCTATTTTTCAAAATTAAGGTGCAGGGGACACACGGCCAGAACACATGCCCATGGGGCAGACCGTGTGTCACACACAGCCTAGACACACGCCCGTGTGTCTACCCGTGTGGACAAAAATAAGGCTATTTACCAAGCCATTTTGCCACCCTCACTTACACTCATCTACACAACATCACATGACAAAAATTCAAGCATATAAATGCAACCAAACACCCACAAACAAGACAATAACATGTCATTCTTATATCATCATTTATCATGCTTAAAACATCATACTTAGCCCGTTAAAAACATACTGATTTCACATTCACAAGAGGGCATTAACATATGAATAAACTTATGATCAACATAAGCCATCATTCATATGGCCAAATTAATACATATGGCCAAATTAATAATGACACATATAACAGGTTGACCTAGTCCCTATACATGCCATAGACTTAAAATGCTTGAATTCATTTATACCCAAAATGATATCTTGATAGTGTGATAGGATCTCCGGCGATCTCCAATCCGAGCTGACTCGATGACACTATAAAACATGGGAAAGGAAGGGGGTAAGCTATATTATATAGCTTAGTAAGTCCGTACGAAAATAGTAAGCAACTCTTACAAATATTTTATCAAGTCCAACAATTTAAACACAAGATAATACAAATTACTATAAATCTCACAGTTATAATTCTTATTCAATCATAATATTTACTCTATCAACTTATAAGCATAATTTAACAAATCTTTGCATTAGCCTAACAACCATAATCTCTCCTTTGTAACATATTACAGCAAATAACAAATCATTTCAAACCTCATAGTAAACATGCACATTTATTATGAGTATTTACATTTCAAGCATATACTTTAACATCTTTCAATTGCCTAAGTTCTTATCTTCCCATTTTCTCATATCTGATAAATCACAATTTGCATGAATAAAACATGCTATATCATAACTCAATTTGACCCGAAAGCCAATCACATAATCGTCAAACGAATTTATCATGAATTTCATACATCACAAGTATAGACTAATAATCACAAGGTTTTGACAAAATCATTCTCCTGGAAATCATGAACTCACAATTTCATGAAGTCCATGCTTATAAACTTTACGTACATACCTGTACCGATTCGTAATTACTTACATACTCTTTCTTTTCTTTGACATACTCGTTGAATTTCCCGTTGAACCATTTGGATTACTAAAGGATACTCGGGAATCTCGTACATACAGTACCGTACCAATACCATATCCCAGTTATGGTCTTACATGAAATCTCGTATCGATGCCAATAGCCCAGCTATGGTCTTACACGAAGTCTCATATCGATGCCATATCCCAGATATGGTCTTACACGAAGTATCATATTGATTCCATATCCCATATATGGCCTTACACATAATCACAGTAACCCTAATGTCATGACATTTGTATCATATCTATTCCTAAGGTTCAACCGGGACCTTCGCTGTATCGAATCTCCGTCGGCCATTTCCGTAGTATCGTACTCAATAGCATTCACATTTCATTTCAATAATGTAGCATTTACAACAATTATATCAATCAAGCATTTATACACATATAATTTAATGCTTATCAAGCATACGAACTTACTTCGGCATAGAAACAGCAAGAAGGACTAAATCGTCAAATACTCGTTTTTCCCCTGTTCTAGATCTGAACCTCATTTTTTCTTGATCTATAATATCACATTTAACTTATTTAATCATTATACTATTCAAATCAGCCCTAAATCACATTATGGAAAAAATTACATTTTTGCCCCTAAACTTTTGACATTTTACATTTTAGTCCCTAGGCTCGTAAAATGATTTTCATTCAATTTCATTACACCCAAGCCTAGCCGAACCTATATCATGCTCATAAAATCCCACATTTTTCATTTATTCACACTTTTACTACTCATTTTACAACTTTTACAAACAAGTCCTTTTAGGCATTTTACCGAAAATCACTTAGCAAAAGTCGTTTAACAATCAACAAACATGCATTTTCCACCATCAAACATCAAAATACATACATGTTCAACATGGTTAAAATTTTAGACTTTGACATCTCTTCAAATTGGTGGTAGAAATAGATAGATCATGTTACAAGGATTTTAAAAACATAAAAAATATTAAAAACGGGGCTAGAACGGACTTACAATCAAGCTTGGAAGTTGCCAAACCCTAGCTATGTCTTCCCCCTTGTGAATTTCGGCCATGAGGAAGAAGATGAACAAAAATTGGCTTTTAATTTGGCTTTTTAATTCATTTAATTACCAAATTACTAAAATACCCTTAATGAAAAACTTTAGAAACATACTTAACCATGTCCATTTTTGTCCACCAACTTAAACAATGGTCTAATTACCATTTAAGGACCTCCAATTTAAAATAACATAGCAATTGGACACCTTTAACATATAGAATTCAAGTTTTGCACTTTTTGCAATTTAGTCCTTTTAACTAAATTGAGTGCCCAAACATCAAAATTTTCGAACAAAATTTTGAGAAAATCATTCCATAAAACTGTAGACCATAAAAATATAATAAAAATAAATTTTTATGCGTCGAATTTGTGGTCTCGAAAAAACCACTGTTCCGACTAGACCCAAAATCGGGCTGTTACAAGTATCATGTATGCTATGCTATGCACTCGTCCAGTTATCTATTCTGCAGTAACTGTGGTAAGTTGATATCAGGTGAATCGCAGTCCAAGACACTTGCAATGAGTTAAGCATATGCTCAAGTGTTTACAAAAAAACAAGGGATTATATGCTTGTATATTATGGAGGAAATTTAAATCTTATCAGATATACAAAATTTGACTTCTAAAATGTGTCAAGATTCAAGGTAATCGACATTGGGCTATGTCTTTGTGTTAGGCACTAGTCCATAATGCTGAGAATTGTTAAGCAGGCTTTGGAAGTTCCTTAAGGATATCGATGTCATTCATAGTATGGAGAAAGCTATAACACTATATTGTGATCATTGTAACACTTCCTTAACTCTTCATATAATATTTCTTCAGTCGGGTATGTTTTCTCATGATCTGCCAGTCTGATTTGCAATATAGCTGCCCTACCAGAGGCTTCATAAACATATTCCCCTTCTTCGTCATCATGTCTCACATATCACATATTGTAACACCCCAAACCCGGCCGAATTGATTCGACCCAAATCTGGCGAGCTACATTAGCCACTGAAGTGACTTTCCATTAACTCCCAACCTAACCTCCAACACACCACATAAATGCAACGTATAAAGTGATAAATTATAGCACAATAGCAGGGTAAAATCATACATATAATGTAAAACATACAAGCTTATCAAACAAATAATAAAAAGGTTTGCATGTCTCCTGAACAATAAAACTTAAGGGTTTGCAAGAAAGAATTTGGACAGAGAGCTTTAAGGTACATGCCTACAACATATATGCAAGTACATAGAAATTGTTATAAAGGTTCACATACATCATACACCATAGATTCACATAACAAGGTAACACATGACTTCGCCTAACAATGTAAAGCATGAGTTCACACAAAAACATGGGTTCGTATGCAAATGAACTTCTCCAAAGAACAATACTATGCCATTAAACTGACTTGTATGAAGCATTAAGTCATAATTTGACTAAGTTAAGAGATTAAAACATGGCATGCATGCAAGAAGATATAAGGAAACATCAACCTTTATTCATATTAGGAAGAGATAAATTAACAAGTAAATATCCTAGTGTATAGTTTAGGGTTTTAGGGTTTAGGGTTTAGAAAATTGAAACAAGATAACATAAACTTAAGGAAATTGTCTCAATAGAAAAGGTAACTATAATAAGACTAAGCCCACACAAATAATCCTATCACCTTTAACCTTGGGTTCGTTGGTACCTGTTTAGGATCTAGCCTCGCTCAAGTTATCTACCTCATTAATGCCATCCGCGACCTACTTACATGCGAAGTAAGAGAGGAGTGGGTGAGTTCATTGAGAACTAAATGAATATTCAGAAAAAATCAAAGTATGCTTAAAACTACTGAGTTTCAAAAGAGAGGGGAACTTAGTTTAAAAATTGTTTTGCATGCTGGATTCGTCGTGAAGATGCGAAACCAAGTTCGCAGATCCTGCTTGTCAGAAAACATGTAAGTTTGTAAAAGAATTTCAAATGTTCTTGTTAAAAATCATACTTAAAAACTCGAATTATTCTTGTTCATAAACAGATCTTGTATAACATGAAACATGCTCTTAAACTTGTCTTATCAAAATTGTTGAAAAACATAGAACATGTTCCCAACACTTTTCATAACTTGTCTTATCTTATCTATTGGATATGCGAATCTCCTTATAATGTCTCAGAATTACTCAAAGAGTCCTTAACATGTCCTATAAGTGTAGCAAATAGCTAAACACTCTCATTTATGCCAACATGCCCCTGTGAATAGAGCATAGCTCGTCATTCCCTTATCTCTCCATATGTCCTAGGGCCTCAATGCCACATGTCCTAGGGCCTCAACGCCCAAATCACAGAACTTGTAGGTGATTACTCACAATCCTTTGGTTTACCAATATAGACAAAATAAGGCTCATAGATGAGCTTGCATATAATACTTATAACATAAAGCTCATATAGGGAGCTTGCTTGGAAACAATTGTTCATATAGAGCTGACATAAAATCTCGTAAAAACATAGTTTATAAAACCATAGGTTAAAAATACATATCTTTAAAACATAGGCTCACATAGAAGCACATATAAAACATAACTTGAAAACATAAGTTGAAAATAGAGTTCATAGAAAAGCTTACTCTCGGAACTTAGTTTAAAAACTTAAGTTCTTTGGAAAACAAAGTAGTTCGCACACGAATAACAAAATCTTTAAAAACCAAGATTTT
This sequence comes from Gossypium sturtianum, assembly GCA_025698515.1. Taxonomy (NCBI): domain Eukaryota; kingdom Viridiplantae; phylum Streptophyta; class Magnoliopsida; order Malvales; family Malvaceae; genus Gossypium; species Gossypium sturtianum. Next base: position 38,268,101 of record CM046950.1, read on the forward strand.
TGGAAAGTTTAGTGGTTTACACATATGAATTATGGCCCAGAACACTCACTGAAAAGCTGAGAATTTTAAACGAGTTTTTCTTTGCCTTTATCCTTGCTGGTAGATGGTCCAGCTGATTCACAGCGTACATAAACACACAGATTACTTAAACGGACAAAATTTATGGAATTCTCACAAGAAAGTGAACCTAGCTTTCTGGACAATCAACCTAAACAGGACAGAGACTTACCCTAGTTGCTACAAACTTGATTCTGAATAGAGACTTGACAAAAGAATAATTGATTAGAGAATTTTCATGGAAAGTGAGCTTATTTATAGGCTCTAAGTATCTTAGTATTCTTACAAGACCCTACTTGACTTAGGAAACCCTAGTCAATTTAGAAGAAGGTTACGTGCATGAAAAGTATCCTGGATACACAATATCTTAATTTCCTAATTTGATTCTGACTTGAATTTGATTGGCGAACCCCAGTTCGCCAAACCAACTAGCGAACCTCAGTTCGCTACTCACCTAACAAACACAACTTGCAATGAATCTGGCGAACCCCCTTACCACATCTTTTGGCTTACACTACTTTATCGTATCTCTTGGCGAACTCTTTACTGATATTCTTTTGGAAAACCCTCAGTTCATCGAAACATTGGCGAACCTTAACTGGCAAGGTCAAAACTTCCAGGCCCTCTCTTGGGATGTTACACATATCACATATCATATATTGGTGGTACTGGTTTGTGCAGTAATGAGGGTGTTACACATCGAAACATAACAGACCATGCCAACACTAATAATACTGGTTGAATGCCACAAGACCAACACCCAGTTTCTTTGTTGAGAAGGAACACTTACCTTACATAGTTTATACAACAATAGAATTTACAACACATAAAGTAAGAAAGAACTCACCAAAAATTCTAACATAGTAACCTAATCAGTAGGTTCTTTACCCTTGTTGCTTGGAACTTTGTTAGCTTCTTAACCAGTAATCTAATGTTAAAAACTGTGTTAGCTAAATGTAGGAACTCCTTGCTACAAACTTTAACTTAAATTTCTAAAGCTTCAACAAAAGTTCAAGGAAGAAGAAGAAGAAGCAGAAACAAAATGTTCAAACAAGCTATTCTGATATCCTTATATAGAGACATACAGGAACAAAACTTAGTAGGAAGTCAGAGGATCTCATGATCGCTATAGAAATTTAAGAAAAATTTATTAAGTATCAAACCATCTACAGTATTCTAGTTCAATTCTTACTAGGTCTCAACTAAAATCTATCATCACTTACCACATCATCATAACATATACTAACCACAAAGGTAAACTTATCAAGCTACAAACTAACGAGTTCACCCAAACATCTGGGGTTGGCAGATACCTTAACAGAAAATTCCGCCAAACCCTAGAATTTGCCAAAACCTAGAGTTTGCCAAATGGAGAGTCCTACACAATACGCCAAACTCATAACCAAAAACAATTACTCTACCACATTATTTCTCTTCTACTCTTAGCATAAACAACTATACACCAGACATTGACTTGATATATTATCTGTTGGGCGGGCTATTACAATAATAGTGCAACAATTGCTAATAATAAGGAAACATAAAATCATAAACAGACAAAAAAATATTTATTAGAAATTTCACATTATCTGAGACGCGATGGTTGACAGAGTAATGGATATAGTCAAAATTGCATCTTAGGAAAACTTTATGGATCTATTTACCAAGACTTTAGTGGCTAGGAGTTTTTAGAAGCATGTAAAGGGTTTGGGAATACAAAATATAACTCATTTATTTCACAAGGAAAAATGGGAGATTATTGGGATCTTGTGCCCTAAATGTAGTTTATTCATCTTTTATACTTGTAAGTTTTTAATATATTTGTTTAAATATCACATTATTCACATTAATATTGTTTATATTACTCATCAATGGTTTTTGCATGCAAAGAAAAATGGAAGAAAATATTGGTTCAAATATTACCTAATGTTTAACTAATACTAAATTAAATTATATGGTCGAATCATAATGGAAGAAAACAACTTGTACTAGTAGATAATCTAAAATATATGATCAAATTCATTAGTGGTTTGAAGGTAGGGATATTTCTCCCTCACCTATTGATAGCCCTATGCCAAAAAGCAAAGGTTACGATGAGTGCCATGGAACGATTCTTAAGGCCGACCAAGAGTCTCATTGGGGACTCGGTCATTAAATAATATAGGGAGCTTTAGAGAAGGCAGATCATTGAGTGGAACCAAATTAGGAAGCAAAAAATGAATGTTCCACCTTCCCTATCAACCAAGAAAGGAAAAAGCAAATCAACAAGGGAACCGGGAAGCCAAGAGCAGGATGAGATGCCCGACTCAGAATTTAGGGTGAGATAGATGCATGGGTTGGAGCCAATTTATGAAGTTTATGCTAGGAGACATGGTGTGAGGATGCCACAGTTTCCTCCATGCAAATATGCTCCCATGCAATTCCGAGGGCAGTTTGAGGAGGAGGAAGAAGAAGAAGAAGAGCGACAGAGGAGGATATTGATGAAGACTTCCCACCTATGTACAACTTCGAAGAGGCATTTTGACCAAAAAAATCTTCAACTAAGGGTGTCAAACTCTACAATCCAACCCGCGATGATCCAACCCATTCATCGAGTGGACAAGCTTCAAAGTAGATTGCCAAAAGAAGAGACAAAGGAAATATGAGAATGATTGAATCATCGAAATTAGATTCTAATGAAGAGTACTAAAATTTTTATTATTTTTTGGGGGGATTAAATATTTGGTTAAAAACTTGGATGATACATTTTAGTTTTTTTGCTATATATTAGGATTTCTTTGGCTTATTTTTAATTGTTAACTAACTTTAAAAAAAACTTTGTTCTATGTAGGTACTTCACATGAAGATGCACGACTATTTCGAGCAGAACATGCAAGAGGAGAACATCCCAACTACACATAGTTGTACCGCCACAATGAAAAAGAGAAGTTCTCACTCTTATCTTTAGTTGGGGCACATTAGGGACAATGTTCAATCTTAAGTGTGGAGGGGCCTATATAGAAATTTTTACGATTTTTTGTTTTGTTTTTGCTTTAGCATGTTTTCTTTTTATTTTTGTCAAAACTTTTGTTTTGTATGCATGGTGCTTGATCCTGTAGTAATGTAAATGATTGGTTAGGAGCATGATAATAGGAATTTTTTTTTATGAAATTTGTAAATTTGGCTTGATAGTAAAATATTCTAGGTTTTTAGAATCAGACTAGTTAGTTCACTTTATTACAATGTATAATAGGTGAAAGTGATTAAGTATACCAAATGATAAATGATTACATAGGAAGGCATATATGTTTGTCATGAATTGTAGGTAGCTATAAATTTGTCGGTTACATGATTGAATCCATGAATTTTGAGATGTCTAGGGATGACTTAAGGCATTGTTTGGTTAAAACTAAAGCAACAAAGCCAACATTATGCATGTGTACCCTTAGTACTTGTATTTGGGACTTAATCTCATTTCTTATTGAACCTCAATATTGAACCATAAACTAAAATTTGAAATATACTTATATATTCTTGATCTTATCTTTATATTATGCACAAATTTAGATGCCGGGTCATAGATGTTAAGGGTTAGGTAGATACATCATTGAGGTTTCAAAAGAACTTGAGTGGAAAAAATAAGAAATGGTATGATATAGTAAGTATAGGATCCTTGCAAAAATTTTACTTAAATGAAAAATTAGAGAGAGAAATAAAAGCCTAGAACAAGATAAAAGCAATGTGACTAAAAAAGAGTGAAATAATGTAATTCAATAAAAATCACACATATAATTAGGAAACTTTTCATTCATATTGCACTAAACTCGCTAAACTAAATGTACTTAAAAATATTATATTATGTCTTCATATTTGGAGAGAAAATGAAGATGAAAGAAAGCGATATAAGGAGGTAAGCTAAAAGTTACACTAGGGGTTCATAGGGAACAACATTATGTGTCAACCTACTTTCGTGCTTGAATCATTTTGATGCTCCCAATTATTAAAATCCGAACCAACCTTAAGCCTCAAAATGTTACAAACTAAAAAGTCCTATGTGACTTAGGTAATTTAGGTCATGGATGAAAGTCATGAAGAGTTATGTCAATTCTAGTTACTTATGTTATTTTGACATAAATGTTATAACTGTATAATTGTTTTTTGATGGAACCATATGTTTGACCATCTTTTTTACTTGTTAATCTTGTAATATAGTGAACTCTCATGTTTGAATGTGAGAACCATGATTACTTTGCATATCATGTTAAAATTACAATTTTTAGTAAGCACTCTTAGCTTCAATGTTTCCAAACTAACCAATTGTATTAAGCATGTTCAGGGGACATATTTTTTTCTTTCTTTTTGCATATTGAATATTTTTTTGCTTGAGGACAAGCAAAGAGTTAAGTGTGGGCGAATTTGATCTGCCACAATTCGTTATAGCAAATTAAGCTATTTTCACCACTTAATGAGCTTGTATTCAAGTTATTTTCTATCTTTTAATTCCATTTTTAGAATTAGTTAGTTTTGAAGTTAAGTTGAATAAATTAAGCTTTTAGTGTTGTTTTATAACCTTTTAGGTCGATCAGGGCCTAAGGAAGAACATAAGATTCTTCAAACAACGAAAAGTCATCCATAAACACTTGTAAGAATTTTTCAACCATGTCAGTGAATATAGCCATCATACACCGCTGAAAGTCACAAGTGCATTACACAAACCAAAAGGCATAAGCCTGAAAGCAAACGTACCATACGGGTATGTGAAGGTTTTTTTATGCTGATCTTCTGGGGCTACAATGATCTGATTGTATCTTGAATATTTGTCTAGAAAATAATAATAATTGTACCCTGCAAGTCTATCTAACATTCGATCCAAAACTGGTAACAAATTTTTTTTCCTTCCGAGTTGCCTTATTTAACTTTTCGTAATCAATACAAATTCTCCAACCTGTAACCGTCCTAGTAGGAATCAGCTTGTTATTATCATTCTTTACAACTATCACACTTCCATTCTTTATCTACTTCAAAATATAAAATAAGAAAGTCAGTAGGAAGAATAAATTTATCGACACGTACTAGAATGCCTTCAAATTTTCCTTCAGGACGTGCTATCGATCGATCTGTTAGTTAAAATGTCACTTTTGTCGGTCTGACTTCACCAATTTCTAATTGTCTAAACACAAACATGAGCATCAAATTTATGCTCACTCACAAATCAGCCATACCACAATATGAACTACCAATGTTACACGGTATGGTAAAGCTTCCAGGATCTTTCATATTTGGTGGTAACTTATTTTGCATGAATTCATTGCATTCCTTTGTCAAAGCCACTATCTTAAACTCTCTCAATTGTCTCTTCTTAGAGAGGATACCTAAACTTCACATAATTTGGCATCTGTTCCAGAATTTTTTAAAATTTACCATAACTGGGCAACTTTTTGAAGGTAGTGTTGGTTCTGCATTCATCGTGGGTGTTGATTCTTCAGGACTACTCTGCGACGGTTGTACCTCAGTAGGGTTCACATGAATAGGATTTTGAACTGTGGTAATTTCAACTTCTGGTTGAACTTCTTTTTGATTTTGGAAAACAACAAGCTCATCTTTGGTTTCAAAAGTTTTTGGTTCCAACACCTTTTCGCTCCTTAAAGTAACAGTTTTGCACCGCTCTTTGCCTACACTTCTTGGATTCTCCGTATCACTTGGCAAAGCACCCTGAGGTATGTTTCTTAGCTCGTTGGCTAATTGTCTCATTTGGTTCTTTAGATCCCTTAGAGTCAGAGCTAATTGTCTCATTTGGTTCTTCAGATCCCTTAGAGTCATTTCGTTCTTATCCATATATGCTTTCAGTAAGTTCTCCAAACTACTTGAAGACTCAACTGGCTGAGGTTTCTGCATTTGTTGAGAAAAACCTGGAAAATGATTTTAACGTAAAGGCATATAGGAATTACCTGGAACAATCCTTTGATTACTCCAAGAGAAATTGGTATGATTTCTCCATGAAGGACTATAATGATTTGATTGTGGACTTGGGTCATTCCAATTTTGATGTTGGTTTCCCACATAGTATATAGATTTTAGGTTTGATCGACAATCCTCAAATGTATGACCATCTCCAAAGTATACACATGCGATGTTCTCAAACGGAGCTACTAAAGACGTAAGAGTTTTAACTTCATGTACTCCTGCCACTCTTCTTCTTGTGGCTACTCGATTGGTTAGCCACTAATAATTGTTACTTGAAATTATTTCAAGATCTCATACGCCTCATTGTATGGCTTTGAAAGAAGAGCTCCATTGGCTAAAGCGTCTACTACCATTCTTGTGTGAGCGTTGAGACCATTGTAAAAGGTCTCCTATTAGATGAAGTGAGGAATACCATGATGAGGGAATTTTCATAATAATTCCTTAAATCATTCCAATGCCTTATATAAAGACTCATCATCATATTGCTAAAACGTAGTAATTTCATTTCTGAGCTTAGCATTCTTACTTGGTGGAAAATACTTCATCAGAAAACGTTCCACCAATTCTTTCCATATGGATACAGAACCAAGCAATAAGGAATTCAACCATGCTCATGCTCGATCTCGCAAGGAAAATGGGAAAAAAATCAATCTTAAGGTATCTTCAAGTACTTTGGGTAACTTAAAAAAATCACTTATTTCCTTAAATAAGCAACGGTGCAAATGTGGATCTTCAGCAGACATCCCACTAAATTGTCCCATTGTTTGCAAAATCTAGAACATCACTAATTTTAGCTCAAACCGAGGGGCCTCAATCTCAGGTCTTACAATCCCTGGATTGAGTTCACTGAATAAGGGCACAACATACTATCGAATAGCTTGATCTCTATCATCAACAACAAGGATCAGATTTCGAGTATTATTGGTTGCGTCTTCTCTTAGATTTTGATTCATCTCTTCGACTTATTTTTGGTCTTATCATTGTCTTCTTCTTTTCCTAAAAGTTCGTTCACTTTTTGGGTCCATTAGCAATAGATCGATATTTCAGTCTATGTTATTCAACCCTGAAAAATCACAAAAATAATAAAGTTGAAATTAACAAAAAAATAAATAAACCAAATTGCAAAACAATTATCTTCACAAAAAAAGCCAAAATACAGTCCCCGACAACGACGCCAAAAACTTATATCGGTGGTTATGTGCAAGTGTACACGATCATACAAGTAATAAGTAGTAAGTAAAGAGTTACCTTCTCCACAAGGATTGTTGTGTAAATTATTTGCAAAGTCAACTACAAAACAATTTGGCAAAAAATAAGTTAAGAAAAGTATTGTTGTTGAGAGTCGAAAATAATTTTATGGATGTAATCCAAATTCAAATACCCACAAAATAAAATAACACATTTTGCAGAAAAATAACCACAACAAAAAGATTAAACACAATATTTCATAAACATAACATGAATAAACTAAAACAAGTATTTCACTTAACAAGAGTTTATTCACATTTATAAAAATAATATCTTGAAAAGATCGTGGCAATATGAAAATTCATTAAACCTAATTTTAATTAAGGCATAGGCTTCTCTTGAAGTTGTATCATGTCCCTAAGTTATATTCGTATATGTCTATGTTAAAACTAACCAAGAAATCACCTTTTCAAGCATTTTATACAGTTTATGCATACAACAATCATCTTTTGATATCGACATGATATGCACCATTTAGTTTTTTTTTTCCTTTTTATTAACCATTACCCCTTCTCAAATTAAACAGTTAATTCATTAACCTACAGATGTTGGCTTTACATTTACAAGTTTTAACATGAATTAAACCTAAATGAATGAAATTAAGTCATGATTTATTAAATTGAAAACATAAAGATGAGATGCAAACATGTATTTCAACATAGAAAAAAACAAATAACAACAAAAAGAAAGAGAAGAAGAGTAGCTAAGGGGGTTATCCACGACCATTTCACTATAAGAAGAGAAAACAGTTGAACTGCAGGGGTTTATCTGTGACTACTCCTTGCGGCTTCCCATGGTGACACTTATCCTCTTCTTTATGTTAAATCATCAATACGCTTTCAAGATACTCTCTCTAGCAACTCTCATTTTCAGCAAGTGGATAGCCTTATTTTAAAGCAAGCAAAAAGTTTAGCAAGCCATAAGGAGACAAGAATACTCAATGCTTTTTCTCTCTGAAAATTGGTGTGTTTCTAAATGAAGTGAAAAGCCTCCTTTTATAGCCATTGAGCCCCAACGTCCCTTGTTATTTTTAACAAGGGAATCCTTGATTTCATCCCTAATATGTGTCATCCCTTGATGTGTGGATGAGTGGGTGTTGATTTGCTATTTTTAGCAAACGAGGTTACTTGTTTTCCATCTAGTGTGGCTGACCTTGTAATGGTAAAAGGGGGTGGTTTTACTGCTATTTTTAGTAGAGAAGTGGATGATTTTGAGGCTTGAATCAAGGGGAAAAAAGTTTTGATTTTATGTGAGAGAGAATGATCAAATTACTATTTTTTAGAGTTGAATGGTCGGTTTTGGACTACTAATTTTAGCAGTGGATGTTGGTATCTTTAATTCATGGAAAAGTGCGTAAATGAGATGGTTTTGGCCTGCATTTAAATAATTTTGGGCCTTCGTGTAATTGGGTTTAGAATAAAGTTACTTTGAAACCCACATGAATGCATTTGGATCTTGCAATCTGTACCTATTAAAACCCAAAAAAAGCCAAAATTTTACCATACTTTCCCTTATCCCAATTATTCCAGAAAAATAAAATAAAATGCATTTAACATAAATTTCACTAAATCAACACATTCTCATGGAAATTATAAATTATCACAAAATTAAGTGTAAAACCATATAAAGTGATATTTATTTACTCAGAGTTCACAAAATTTGTACATAAAATAGTGCTAAAAATATCTATATATTTTAGAGTTTACAATAGAAAGCTGAGCCTAAATGACTCTAGGATTTGAGGATACCTAGCTCACGTATTGGATAAAGATGCTAAGAAGTTGGATTCACTGACAGAACATTTCCAAAAGGAATGAAGGATGAATTATTTTATAACCTAAAAGACCAGATGGTTAAGGTCTCGATACATGCTATTTTCCTAGAGGAAAGTTACATGAACGAATATAAACCTTGTAGTAGATTGTTACTGAAGGAAATTTTAGGAAATAAAGAAAGCCCTCTAGTTTCGATATTAGATTCTATTCCAAACAGTAGGGTAGCAAATGATCAGCAACATAGGGAGCTTCATCGTAGAAGGAGGGTCTCTAATAGGCCTGATTGCTTTTAGTATTATGGAAGTTTTTTTAACATGGAGTTTACGAATAGGAAGATGATGATCCACTTACATTTGACAAAGTGATGTAGAGTATTTATTCGAAGCTTTAGAAGTAGCTATGGATGCTAAGATGGATTTTATGAAATCCAATCCAATATGGGAATTTGAAGCCTTACCAGACGGGATAAACCCATAGGATGTAAGTGGATCTACAAGAAGAAGAGAATTGCGTAAGGAAAGGTTGAGACCTACAACGCCAGACTTGTGGTAAAGGGATACACATAAGAAGATGGTATCGATTACGAGGAAACCCTCTCTCCAGAAGTGATGCTCAAGTTAATCTAAATTATATTATCCATTGCAGTGACTCTTGAACATTAGATCTAGCAAATGGATGTCAAGACATCATTTCTTAATGTTATCTTGATGAAAGCAATTATATAATGCAACTTAGTGGATATATAGCTAAAGGAAACAAGCATAAAGTTTTCAAATTGTTAAGGTCCATATACAAACTTAATTAGGAATCCTGATCACTGAATCAAGGATTTGACCAAGCGGTCAAAACTTTTGGATTTGAGAAAAATGTTTATGAATCTTTTGTTTATAAACATATTGTGGATGGGAATGTAGTCTTTCTAGTTCTTTATGTTGATGACATACTACTTATTGGGACTGACTGATAAGTGCATAATTTTTCAATTATTTGTGATATTTCTAACCATGCGCTAGCGTGCGTGTGTCAGAGCTTAAGAAAATGCAATTGAATATATCTGTGAAGTGCGGTGTCTACAAGTTTGCAAGAAAAATTGTAATATAGTAAAGTTTACAATGAACCACTGGGAAGTATTTCGAGGATCATACCTAAGGGAAGTTTGTTTAAACTAAATTATTAGAAGAAATAACACACTACTTAGGTCTAAATAGCTACTAACATACTAATCATAATATGACAGAATAATGAAGAGATTAATCACAAAAAAAGAACTAAAGTATATAAAAGATAAATACCAAAATAATAATCAATATACGTAGACAGAACGGTGACTCACTTCCATGTTCATGATTAACTTAGATCCAGGTTTTTTACTAATTAGCTAACAATTAACCTAATTAATACCTTTCTACCTATAACAAGATTATTTGATCGACTTAATTTACTTATCTTTCAACCTAATAAAGTAAATCGAGTTAGATTAAGGTGGTGCTAAGAAGAAGACTATCCTTTCATCCTCATCTACCTAAGTTACTTCCTAGAGTCATCAATTATAAGGTTTAATTCACTTAACCTATTCCAGCTAACTAGTACTGAAACCCCAAGCCTAAGCTAATCACTTCCACTTCAGCTCGTCAATCTTCTTAGGGTTTTAGTTCATGGCCACTCTAGATGCAATATATCCTACCCAATTATCAAACATTCAAATAAATGTAAAAATAAAGAGAAGGGGAAAGAATCCTCATAATCCAAAAATCTTGAATCACAACTTGGATTGTTGAACCTACAATTGATGTTGATCTTTGATTTGGTGAAGAAGAAAATAATAGAAAAGTAATTAAAAGAAAACATAAATTAAATCGATATTGATATTGACTAAAAGTTTAACAACTGAAATGGAAATTCAAATCTCCCTAAAACCCTAATTAATCCTAAGAAAATAAATTTAAGAACAGAAAGCAGCTTCCTAACTAGGTCTTATGAGTTAATATTTATAGTGTTTGTGTAGTATGACCAAATTAGGTCAATTACAAACTGTGTAACAAGTTAATTAAGATTGTATGGAAAAAAAACCCTTGCAGTTACATGGGCCTCGTCGAATCGGTGTTATGACTTCGATGGCATAATGCTTGGTCTTTGGGATTCGATGGAATGTTGTGACATTGGCTTCTGGTTGTCGCAACATTGTTGGCAATATCCTCTCCTTTGGAATCTAGGTTGAATGTCATGACTTTGGATTATTGGTTCGCGACATTGTCTCCAGGAGCTCACCTCTTGGATTTGTGTTGGAACTTCAGTTAAGTGTTGAAGCTTGCTTCAATGTTGCGGCATTCTCTTTGAATGTTGCGACATCTAGGGCAGTCCATTAACTATTTTTTAGATAATTTGACCAAAGTACTCAAACAATGTGAAGAGACGAACCTCTTCCTCAATTGGGAGAAATGACATTTCATGGTAAGAGATGGCATCATTTTGGGACACATAATCATGAGACAAGTAATAGAAGTCAATAAGGCGAAGATAGATGTTATCATTTTTCTTTATTTAAAGAATTTTTAGTTAGTTATTTTTATTTTTTAAACATTATTTCTATTTTTATTGTTATTTCATTTTATATTGTGTTTTGAAAATAAACTTCGATTGCACTCAAGATCGGCTTTAATATACTTTTTGAGCTTTTCTCTTATTATTTTCCTCTAATGGATGTTTTGAACAATGAGGGTATTTACCCGTTTAAGTATGGGAGGACCGTGCTCAATTTTTTTCAATTTTTTGCCTCAACGTTTTTTTTTTTTTTTTTGTAGAAGATGATTCTTACATGGAGGCAGGTAGGCAGAAAAGATGCTCAAGACCAATTAATTTTGTATGGTATGTTAGTGTAGATTCAGGTGTGATCTTTTATTTACTTCAACTATTTTTATGTTAAATAAATTATGAAATGAATGTTGATTTTAGTGAGCATGTATAGATTTGCCATAAAATATTTTTCTTCCTTGGAAAAAAGTTAAGCATGCATGAGGGTTTAGTCCTTAGAATTGGTTTGGTAATTTTCTTGAGACAAAATCCTAGGTAGCATAGCAATATAAAAATGATATAGGCGTGATTTCTTTGGATTGATTGAGTCTTTCAAGCCTACCCTATTAATCATTATCCCTTGGAACCCAATTTAAGCTGTATAGCCTATATTTTTGTTTAAACCCATGAATCGAGTAACTCTTCCTAAAAACTATTTTTCTCGAACTGTTATACCACCACATCTTAACCTTGCTTACTTTGGTGGTGTTTGGAAATTAAGTTTGGGGGAGTTAAGAGGGATATTGGGTGTGCACTATAAAGCACTCAATGATGAGTTACATAAAGTTTCATGCTAAAAAAGGTACATATGTTTAAAAAAAAGTGAGTAATATTGAGCACATGTACTGAAAAAGAAAAGAGTTGGTTATTTAGTGTGCAGTTGCAATTTTTGAAGGCCAAGGTAAGCTATGTTTAAGGTTACTAAACTTAAATTGTCAATCCTTTTTCCCTACCTTGAACCTAGCCCTATTACAACCCTTATAACGACCTATTGATTTAGACTGCTAAGTTGCCTACATTACTGGAGAGGAGAATATTAAATTCAACATATGAAGACATATATTAAACCTGAAGAGTGATGCGTAATTGATTTAGGGAAGTTAAAATCCTTTTAATGTGAATCAACTCTACTCATAAAATTAATTGTTCAAATCATGATTTTGTTAGCATGTAGATACTTGAAGAAATATTGGATGACATACTATATACGAACTACATATTTGCAAAATTAGTTTGAAAAAATATTTTTTTCCTTTACATGACCACTTGGATGAATTAAATTCTACAATATACAACATGTTGTTAGCATTACCCGGGACGAGCAATTATTTATGTTTGGAAGTGTGTAAAATCTAATATATATTCGACACTCTTTTATATGCAATTTATGCGAATTCCGAGTAAATAAATAACACTTTTTGTTGTTTAACATTTAATTTTGTGGTATTTTATAATTTCCATGGGAATGTGTTAATTTAGTGAAATTTATGTTATTTTATTAATTTTTGGGAATGATTGGGCTAAGGGAAAGTATGGCAGAATTTTGGTTGTTTTGGGGTTTAAACAGGTACAGATTGGAAGATCCAAATGCAATCATGTGAGCTTCAAAGTGACTTCATTCCAGACCCAATTACACGGGGGCCTAAAATTGTTTGAATGGAGGCACAAAACCATCCCATTTACCCACTTTTCCATGAATTAAATATGGCAACATAAATTGCTAAAATCAACAGTCAAAAACCAGCCATTCAACTTCCAAAAATAACAATTTGATCCCATTCTCCCTCACATAAAATCAACACCTTTTCCCCCTTGATTCAAACCTCAAAATTAGCCACTTATCTGCTAAAGATAGTAGTCAAAACCAACCCCCTTTTACTATTCAAAGGCCGACCACACAAGAAGGAAAATAAGCAACCTCTTTTACTAAAAATATCAACACCCACTCATCCACATATCAAGGGACAATGCATATCGGGGAGCAAATCAATGATTCCCTTGATAAAAATAGCAAAGGACGTTGGGGCTCAATTGCTATAAAAGGAAGCTTTTCACTTCATTCAGAAACACACCAGTTTTCAGAGAGAGAAAAGCATTGAGTATTCTTGTTTCCTTATGGCTTGCTAAACTTTTTGCTTGCCAAAAAATAAGGTAATCCACTTGCCAAAAATGAGAGTAGCCAGAAAGAGTAGCTTGAGAATGTATTGATGGTTTAACATAAAGAAGAGGAGGAGAGCCAGTATGGGAAGGCACAAGGAGCAATCGTAGATAACCCCTTTGTTAGAATTAAGTGACCCGAATCCTTATTTAAATAAAATACAATGGTAAAATAAAATAAAAGAAGAATCCCTATAGAACTACACTTCTTTTATTTTATTTTAAATAAGGTTTTTTAAACCTTATTAAACTCCATCTATCGGATATTGATTAGAATAAGGAGTTTCAATCTTACTACACTCCTATTAGAATATGGCTTTACAAGCATATAAATAGACATAGTCTATTCCTCTTGTAAATTGATTCGAATTCGACATAGTGAATTTTCTTCTCCTCTGCCTGTGGTTTTTTCCCCGAAAGGGTTTCCACGTAAAATTTGTGTGTTCTTTATTTTGTTTCTCTTTTCTTTGCGATATATTTGTCATTATCGACGTTATTTTTTTTCACAAATTGGTATCAGAGCTTCCGATTTTTTTCATCTCGATCACGGCAATGGCATCTTTAAAGTATGAAATTCCGCTGTTGGATCGCAACACCAGATTTGCGTTGTGGCAAATAAAGATGCAGGCAGTTCTTGCACAGATGGATTTAGAGGAAGCCCTGCTAGGGGTAGATAAGATGCCTTTGACATTGACGGAGGAAGAGAAAAAGCGCAAGGATCGAAAGGCGTTAACACAGTTACATCTGCATTTGTCTAACGAAATTTTGCAAGATGTGATGAAGGAGAAGACCGCCACGGCATTATGGAAGAGGCTAGAACAAATATGTATGTCGAAAACTCTAACCAGCAAGTTGCATATGGAACAACGTCTTTATGCTCATCGTTTGGAGGAAGGTGCATATGTGCACGAACACTTAATAGTGTTTAAAGAAATTCTCTCAAACTTGGAGGCCATGGAGGTTCAGTATGATAAGGAAGATCTAAGGTTGATTCTACTTTGTTCGTTGCCCCCGTCTTATTCAACCTTCAGAGACACGATTTTATATAGCCGCGAGTCTCTCACAGTTGATGAGGTTTATGATTCTTTGACCCCGTATGATAAGATAAAGCATCTTGTGGTTAAACCCGACTCTCAGGGAAAGGGTCTCATTATTCGTGAGAGACAAGATCGGAATGCTGATGATGATCGTGGAAGGACAAAGGAACGGAATCCTCACGGTAAATCGAAGTCTTCAAACAGAGGTAAAACTTGTAACTTCTGCAAAAAGAAAGGGCACATTAAATTTGAGTGCTATAAACTACAGAACAAGATTAAAAGGAAGGCTGCGAATCAAAAGGGAAAACAACCAGAAAATTTCGGTGAAGCTGATGTTGTAGAAGACTACAGCGATGGTGAACTTCTAGTCGCTTCTGTCAATAATTCTAAAGTGAGCGAGGAGTGGATACTTGATTCAGCCGCACCTTCCACACGAGTCCCAATCGGGATTGGTTTACAAATTAAGCGATTAAGGTCGAAGGTGTTATTTTGATGGGAAATAATGCTTCGTGTAAAATCGCAGTGTTGGAACAATTAAAGTTAAGATGTTTGATGGAGTTGTCGAACACTTAGTGACGTGCGGCACATGTTCTAGAATTGAAGAGAAATTTAATTCCGTTGAGTACTATTGATTCAAGAGGGTACAAATACACAATGAAAGTGGGATTTTGAAGATTTCCAAAGGTTCCCTCGTTGTGATGAAAGGGCGTAGAAAGACTGCCAAGTTATATGTTTTGCAGGGTTCTACTGTTATTGGTGATGCAACTGTCGCTTCCTCTTCCTTGTCAGATGATGATATTACTAAAATTTGGCATATGCGCCTAGGGCATATGAGTGAGAATGGCATGGCAGAATTGAGCAAAAGAGGACTTCTTGATGGGCAAGGAATTTACAAACTGAAGTTCTGTGAGCACTGCGTTTTTGGGAAGCAAAAGAGAGTTCAATTCACCAGAGGAATCCATAACACGAAAGAAACGTTGAAGTATATTCATTTTGATCTGTAGGGGTCATCAAGAGTGCCTTCAAGAGGTGGAGCTAATTATATGCTAACTTTTATTGATGATTTTTCCAGAAAAGTTTGGGTATTCTTCCTGAAGCAGAAAAGCGATGTGTTTTCCGCATTAAAGTCTTGGAAAACTATGATTGAAAAATAGACGGGAAAACAAATAAAACACCTTCGCACAGACAATGGCTTAGAGTTTTGTTCTGATGAGTTTAATAAACTGTGTAAGTCAGAAGGGATCGTAAGACACTTGACAGTTCGTCGTACTCCACAACAAAATGGCGTTGCAGAACGAATGAACAGAACGATCATGGAGAAAGTTCGATGTATGTTGTCAAATGCCAACTTACCAAAGTCGTTTTGGGCGGCGACCTCTCATCGCATGTTTTTGATCAACCGATCTCCATCCATTGCCATTGAGAAAAAGACTCGACAAGAGGTATGGTCTGGTAATCCTGCTAATTATTCTGATTTAAAGATCTTTGGGTGTCCTGCGTATGCTCATGTTGATAATGGAAAATTGGAACCGAGATCCATTAAATGTGTTTTTTTTTTTTGTTATAAAGCTGGTATAAAAGGGTATAAGTTATGGTGTCCTGAAAATAAAAAAGTTGTGATTAGCAGAGATGTTGTTTTTTATGTAACTGTTATGCTACCTAACATATCTCTTAAAGACTCTTCCAATAAAGAAAATCAAAAGCAGGTGGAGCATCAGATTAATACAGAGTCAACTCCTCAAGCCAGTACAAAAATTAAGAATAGAGTTACTTCTTCACCACAATACTCTATCGCCAAAAACAGAGCTAGAAGAGAAATTAAACCTCCAAAGAAGTATGCCGAGGCTGATCTAGTTGCTTATGCTTTAAATATGGCCGAAGATATAGATACAAACCAAGAGCCGTCTAATTATTCTGAGGCGATTAGCTGTAAAGACTCAGAAAAATGGATGTTTGCTATACAAGAGGAGATGGAATCACTCCATAAAAACAGAACATGGGATCTTGTGAAACTTCCTAAAGGTAAAAAGGTTGTTCGCTGTAAATGGGTGTTTAAAAAGAAAGAAGGGACTCCAAGAGTTGAAGAACCCGGATATAAAGCAAGGCTTGTTGCAAAGGGTTACAGTCAAATTCCAGGAGTGGACTTCACGAGATGTGTTCTCCCAGGTTGTGAAGCATAGTTCGATTCGAGCTTTGCTTGGTATTGTGGCCATGCATGATTTGGAGCTTGAGCGATTAGATGTAAAACTGCATTTTTGCATGGAGAACTTGAGGAAGATATTTACATGCAACAACCGTGAGGGTTTTAAAGTCTCAAAAAAGAGGACTATGTTTGCTTGTTTGAAAAAGTCCCTTTACGGTTTGAAACAATCCACCAAGACAAAGGGTACAAGAGGTTTGATTCTTTTATGACTTCTCATGATTTTAAAGAAGTAGTTTTGACAAATTGTGTTTACTTTAAGAAAAAGCAGTGATGGTTCTTTTGTGTATTTATTTCTTTATGTTGATGACATGTTAATAGCAGCAAAAGATAAAGGAGAAATAAGAAAGGTCAAAGCTCAACAAAGTGAAGAATTTGAGATGAAAGATTTGGGACCAGCAAAGAAGATACTTGGTTCAATATGCAGAGTGCTAAGCCTGTTAGTACTCCTTTAGCAGCCCATTTCAGACTTTCATCGGCTTTGTCTCCACAATCAAATGATGAGATTGAGTACATGTCACATGTTCCATACTCTAGTGCAGTGGGATCTCTCATGTATGCTATGGTTTGTTCACGTCCAGATTTATCATATGCAGTCAGTGCAGTTAGCAGATACATGGCGAATCCTGGTAAAGAACATTGGAAAGTAGTTCAGTGGATTTTAAGATACTTATGAGGTACTACTGATGTTTGCTTACAGTTTGGAAGAACTAGAGATGTAGTCATTGGGTATGTTGATGTTGATTTTGCTGGAGACCTTGATAGAAGAAGATCTCTCACTGGTTATGTCTTTACAATCGGAGGTTGTGCAATCAGTTGGAAAGCTACTTTGCAAACTACAGTCGCTTTGTCTACCACTGAAGCTGAAGTACATGGCGATTACGAGGCTTGTAAAGAAGCTATTTGGTTGAAGGGACTCTTTAGTGAGCTCAATGAAGACCTTCAAATCAAAGACAAGATTTTGCGACAATCAGTGCCATCTTCCTTACAAAACATCAAATGTTTCATGAGAGAACAAAACACATTGATGTTCGGTATCATTTTGTTCGTGATATTATTGCTCGTGGTGATATTATTGTGAGCAAAATTAGTACTCATGAAAATCCTGCAGATATGATGACTAAGTCACTTCCTATAACCAAGTTTGAGCATTGCTTAGACTTGGTTGGTGTTCATTGTTGAAGTTAAACCCTTAAAGGGTTTTATGGAAGAGGTGGAGAACTTGTTCGTTGAGAGTTCGCGATGAAGAACTTGTTTATTTAGAATTCGTGTCAAGGTGGAGATTGTTAGAATTAAGTGACCCGAATCCTTATTTAAATAAAATACAATGGTAAAATAAAATAAAAGAAGAATCCCTATAGAACTACACTTCTTTTATTTTATTTTAAATAAGGTTTTTTAAACCTTATTAAACTCCATCTATTGGATATTGATTAGAATAAGGAGTTTCAATCTTACTACACTCCTATTAGAATATGGCTTTACAAGCCTATAAATAGACATAGTCTATTCCTCTTGTAAATTGATTCGAATTCGACATAGTGAATTTTCTTCTCCTCTGCCCGTGGTTTTTTTCCCCGAAAGGGTTTCCACGTAAAATTTGTGTGTTCTTTATTTTGTTTCTCTTTTCTTTACGATATATTTGTCATTACCGACGTTATTTTTTTTTCACACCCTTGCAGCTTAATTGTTTTCTCTTCTTATAGTGAAATGGTCATGGACAACCCCCCTCAGCTACTCTTCTTTCCTTTCTCTTTATTGTTATTTGTTGTTTTCTATGTTGATAGACATGTTTGCATCTCATCTTTAAGTTTTCAATTTAATAAAGCATGATTTAATTCTGATTATTCAGAATACATACGAATCACGACTTGAATTGATTGGTTTTTGTATTGTGATTTTTTTTTTTTTTTGCAAATGATTGTTTCATTCATTTAGGTTTAATTCATGTTAAAACTTGTAAATGTAAGGCCAACATCTGTAGGTTAATGAATTAACTATTTAATCTCAGAAGAGGTAATGGTTAATAGATAGAAGACCTAAATGGTGCATATCATGTCGATATCAAAAGATGATGTTGTATGCATAAACTACATAAAATGCCCGAAAAGGTGATTTCTAGGTTAGTTTTGACATAGGCGTATACGAAGATACCGTAGGGACATAATACGACTTTGAGATAAGCCTATGCCTTAATTAAAATTGGGTTTAATGAATTTTTATAATGCCACGATCCTATCGTGATATTCTTTTTATAGATGTCAATAGACTCTTGTTAAATGACATACTTGTTTTAGTTTATTCATGTTATGTTTATTAAATCTTGTGTTCAATCTTTCTGTTGTGATTATTTTTCTGCAAAATGTGTTATTTTATTTTGTGGGTATTTTAATTCGGATTACATCCATAAAATTATTTTCGACTCTCAACAACAATACTTTTCTTAACTTATTTTCTTCCAAATTATTTTATAGTTGACTTTACAAATAATTTACACAACAGTCCTTGTGGAGACAATAATTCTTTACTTACTACTTATTACTTGTATGACCTTGTACACTTGCATGTAACCATCGATACACCTATCATGCCACATTTTGTATGGAGTCATAGGTTACCTACTAATATAAGTTGTCTTCTCATATTATGATCCGACCACATAATGTGACTTATTATTAGTTAAATGTCAGGTAACCAGTGAGCCAATATTTTCTTATTCATTTCACTTTGTATGCAAAAACCATTAAGGACGAATACAAATGATACTAATATAAATGATGAAATTTTGTTAAACTAATATTTGACAAAATCATTACAAGTATATTTGACAAAATCACTACATTATGGGCACTAGGTTCCAACAATTACTTCCATACTATCTATTGTTGGAGGCATGTGTGTACAATTATGTTTTTTCATGTGCATGTCGTTTATATGCTTCTCTTGCATTGAGTGGCAACGGTCGTATTAAGTTTTGCAACAGTTCGATATGATCCGAGAAATTCCAACAGATCCAAATAACATGGATAGGTTTCATGTTGTGGATTTATGTACTTGGTTAGAAAAAATTGGGCTACTAAACATGCCAAGCAAGTCCTACATTGCACCAGTCATCTTCAAATAGACTAAGTTTTTAATTAATTGAGGATGGAAATTTTGTAGCATCTATGTGGAATGGCTTATGGCCAAACGTAAACCATATTTTTATCCACTAGAATAGGCATATATAAGATTCAACATCCAAAATTTTGAAATGTGAAACGAGAAATATGGAACTGCGTTTTGAACTTATCGAAGAAAGCTAAGTTGAACGAGGGAGAAATCTACGGCCTTGTCGTGGTAAAGGTCAAGGTGTCGATGAACCTATTATTTTTTATAAAATAAGCTATATTTACTATAAAGGTGTTTTTATTTTTTTTATATATTTTTATAAATCAATAAAAAATTACATAGAAAAAGGTTGAAACCAAACATTATGTTATCCCAAAAAGTAAAACCAAACACATTATAAATTTCATATTTTCAATTTTATCATTTTAACCAAAGCATCGTTTAATTTTGAATTAATATACAATGTATTGTCAGTGTATAGATATCATGCACCATAAGTTAATAATAAGATGACACATTATCCTTAGTGTAAAATAATAATAAAAAATATTGAAAGACTTAAAAAATAAAAAAAATATTAACTTTGTTTAAACATAATTAAATATAAGTTTTAATTTTTTTGTTGTTCTTTCGAGTTTTAGGTTTTGAAGATTGGATGTTTGATTTCAAGTTTCTGATCTCGGGGTTGATGTATTTGTATTTATTTATGTTTAATAATTATAATTAACATTTATTTTTTAAACAATTCACTATTTTTTTTACAACAATAATGATGTGTCATCTTATTAATAATTGATTGCGCATGAGATCTATAAATCAAAGGTGCATCAAGTACTCTCCCTTTAATTTTTATATAATTTTTTTATAAATATAATTATTACCTAAATTTTTCTCAATTACATCGTCAGTGTACTATAATCTAAGGAATAATATTTTATGCATAATCGTGGATAAGTCTCATACGCCATCAATTGAATAATAACATGACAAATCATCATTAAATTAAACAAAAAATATGGATGACTTGTAAATAAATATTAATAACTTTATTTAAGCCGAATTAAACATTAATCGTAATTATTATAAATAAATATTAATAACTCTCAAATTTAAAATATTAAAATTAAGAGTTTAGGATCTTAGGTTTGAAGTTTTAGAATTTATTTATAAATAATTAGTATTTAAATATGTTTAAATAAAGTTGTTAGTATTTATATATATAAGCCTTTCACTATTTTTTGTTTTATGTAACGAAGAAGTATAATGTTATTATTCATTGATGGAGTATAAGACTTATACATTGACAGTAAATTAAATATTCTTTTATAATTTAATATATTAAATAAGTATATTCGATCGAATATGAATTTTGCATGTGCCGATTTGACTGGTGGTAAATGAAGGGGGTCCGTATGGTTCCAGAACCGCTTGTCTCTTGCGCTACCTTTAATGAATTGCATGACTAAAACTATATTTTCTGTTGAAATTTTCTGGCGTAACTCAACCACCTTCCCTCCCTATCTGCCCTTCTCATCGTGGCAAACCATAAGGATTATTTGTTTAATCCAACTAATTAGGTGTTCACTTTGGGTTTACTCAACTAATTGGATCAATTTTGATCTTATTAATTGGATTTTCTATTCTTTATTTATTTTATAATTTATTCAAGATTTGAATCTTGAGGTAATTTTTTTCAAATAATATCGTTTTTAAAATTGAAATCTATATTTTTTCTAAAATATAATATATTTTATTAGTAGTTTATTACACCCTATACTTAAATTAATTAATAATAACCAACACATGTTTAATTCAAAAATCAAAGTCTTTAATAAAATTTCACTTTTGAAATTTGGGATCCGTCATACACGGCGCGTGATCAATTAATTCCGTCCACCATGTGGAATACATAACATCAGAATCAAATTGATTGCCTTTAAATGTAAATTGTTCGTCCTTTAGTTGGGTTGTCTGTCGAGTATGGTTCTTTCCTTTTCAATTGTTCGTCCTTTAGTTGGGTTGTCTGTCGAGTATGTTTTTTTTTTTTTGGGGTTTTTCCCCCTGAGTATCAATTAGCCATGTTCCCAGTTCCACGACAAAAATATGCGTTAAATGGAATGAAAATATAATATATACATGTATATGAGATCTTAAGCAAATTGCTTTATGCAGTTTATGGACAGAGTAATTTGCTACTTTTGTGATTGTTTACAAGAAAGTAAAATCAAAATGAAAATGTCAACCAAACAAGATTTCTATTGATTTAAGTTTTCATCCACTTAATCGAAAGTTCGAAGGTATATAATACAATCAAATCTTCGTCTTATAAAAGATCAAATCAAAAAAGCAAAATACTGTTTGTTACTCTTGTGTACACCAACTAGGTAGTGAAAAAAAAAAAAAAACAATATAAAAATTTACATCACGTGAAATGGTAAATAAAGTTGTTCACTTTTAGCCCTCATAGATTAAAATATGCTGTTATTGTATTTTGATAAAAATTAAGATTTATTCCTCATATTTGAAAAAAAATTTAATCATTTAATTTTTTATTTAAAAATTTCAGTTCAATAATTAAAATTATAAGTATTTTTTTGTTAAAGACAAATTTATTAATTTAACATGTTGATTTAAGCTACCTATGAAAATAATTAGATTAAGAATTTTAAATTTAAAAATATGAAAATTAAAGTAAAAAAATATGAAAATTAAAAAAATTAAAATATAAAAAATAAATCTTTAAATTCTATAAAAGTACAGAAACTGACAACATATTTTAACAATGTCACTCTGTTCTTTTAGATCTTTATTTCCAGCTCATAAGTTCATTTATAATCCTGCGTGGAATATTGTTAAAGACAAAATCATTTCCATTTTTTAAACCATTTTTCTCTTAAAAGTACAAGACGAATGTTTCACCTTCTCTCAAAACAACAAAACTTCTTGTCGGTCACATCAATCACATGTTGTTAGGCTTAGCCCATTGCCCCCACACTTCAGTAAAAATAGAAACTACAAATATTAGTTGGCAATTGAGTAGTCATACAATAACTATCTTAAAATGACATATAAAATCCAAGAAGAGAAAATATAAACAAAAGAAAAGACATGACATCTACTAATAAACACATGCCTTAAAATAAAATATTAAATAAAAAATATCAAAATTAAAACAAAATTTTCATTCAATCAACAGCCAAGCTTGTTTCTTTCATCCATAAAAATATTGAACGATGAATCCATTTCAATGGCCTGAAGGCTGAAAAAAACAAATATATTGGTAAATAACCCTAATTTGAACCAAAAGTATTACTCTAATCAACGCAAAACATTCGGTTTTTATTTTTTGAATAACAACTTTTTATTAACAAAAATGTTTTACACAACCCAAAGGTTTTTTTTTATTTAAAATTACCTGTACAAATATAATATAGATACAAGTATAATACATATATAAATATATGTCACACTTATTATAATATACAATACATATTAAACGAAAAATAAGATAAAACTGAACTAATTTGAAAACAATCATATAAAATCCATATATGGTATACATACATGGTGAAAATGAAATCCAAACATCACAATTGCGAATGATAAGACTTGAATCCCAACCTTTAAGACTCGAAGCCTCAACCTTTTCGATGAAGCAACCCAATATTTGACTCCTAAATCATTGCCCTTTTGTTGAGCAAGCATAAAGTTTGCAAGTTGCTTGTATAATCCAAAGGAGATTATATGCTTGTATAATCCAAAGGAGATTTTAACTCTTATCAGATATATTGATTCTAACTTCTAAATGTGTCGATGGACAAGAAAATTAACATCAAGTTGTGTCTTTGTCCTAGGCAGCGAGTCCATAGTGTAAATAAATGTCAAGTAGGGTTGTATTGTTGACTCCACCATGGACGTCGAATGTGTAGTTACTTTTGAGGCAACAAAAGTAGTCTAGCTTTGGAAGCTCCTTATAGATCTTAAAGTCATTCTTGGTATGGAGGAATATATTACAATGTATTGTGATAACAATAGCTAAATACTAAAGAAACAATAAATCATAAAAGGACAAAACACATTTACCAGAAATATCATATTATTTGAGAGTTGGTGGATGACGAACTAAGTGGATATAATTAAAATTGCAATTGAGGATAACCCTACGGATTTGTTTTCAAAAACTCTAGTGGCTGGGAGTTTTGAGAAACATGTAGAGGGTATAGGGATGCAAAATATGACTTGTAACATCCCGGGACCAGGCCTGAAAGTTTTGGCCTCTCAAGTGAGAGTTCGCCGAAAAAGTATCAATAAGGAGTTCGCCAGTGTTTCAGCATTGCAGTATACGCCAAAAGATGTGGTAAAGGGTTCGCTGAATTCATTAAAAGTCGTTGTTGAAACAAATTTTTAAAGTTTTTTATAAAAAATGGGGATCAACTTAAAAAAGAACGAAAATAGGAGTCGCTACCGATCTTTTTTGCTTAGGTGTGATCAGATCACCTTATAAAACATGTTTTGTTTAAAACATTAATTTTGGCCTACGAAATTCAAGAAAACAGGTTCGGGAGTCGGTTACGTACGAGGAAGGGTTAGCACCCTCGTAACGCCCAAAAATTGGTACCTAATTGATAAAATCATGTCCTAATGTTAAAAATTTTTAAAAAATTTAAAATACGATCCTTTTATTTGAAAGAAAGCTAAAAACTCACTTATCTCAAAGAAATAAAATGTCACACCCAATAAGTTAGGATGTAACATCTCAAGTCTTCGAAATTAAGATTGCCTTTATTTGTAGAAAATCTTACCTCGAGATACAAAGCATTATATCTAATAAGTTAAGATATAACATTTTGAATTTTCGAGAATAAGTTTTGATTTGAAGTTTATGGGTTTTTTTAAAAAAGGGATACTTGATACCTTAGGTTCCACGAGAAAAATTAAAACCCAGTGAGTTAGGGTATAATTTTTCTCAAGTCGCTAAATATCATGTATCACTGTATTTAAAAAAACTTTTAAATAAAATGCGACAATTTAACAAAATGTGTTTTTATAAAAAATAGTTTGAGTAAGATATTGCATTAATATATTACAACATACATACCAAATAGCAATTCACCATAATTACAAATCATATTAACAATTAATACTAATATAGATAACTAAAGAAAGAATAATATAAAATAACGAGTGATACAAATAATAAAATAGCCATACTAAAGCAAACATAAAAATCATAAACAAATAAATTGGCATGGATAAACAAATGAAAGATATAAAGCAATAAATAACGAAAGATAAGAACTACTAAATAAATATGAAGCTTTACATGCGAGATCAAAAATAAAAAAATGACAATATAAAATGAATGACATATATCAAATAATAAATAGATATTTGCAAATAAAAAAAAAACATATATGTAAAAATGATATGGCAAAATCTAAAAATAGATATATATATATATATATATATACGTAATAAAATAAATGTATATTTAAAACGAATAGTATATAAAAACTTGAATATATAAAATCTAAATGTAAAGGATAAATTGAATATAACAACTTAATATATATAAAATAATACATATTAAAAATAAATAACACATAGAAAACTTTATATTAATAATATATTAATTTAAATAATATACACTATACAAAAAAAATCTTAAAATATAAAATAATGTAGAATCTAATATAAATAAATTAATTTCACAAAATGCTAAAGTAATTAAAAAGATATAAATAAATAAATAAAGGTTACAAATCAAAGAAACAAGGATTAAATCGAAATAAAACAAAATCCAAGGTAAAAAAAATGTAAAAGGACCTGATTAGAACGCGCGTCACATTATAGGGACCTATTAGGCAATTATGCCTTATCTCCTAAACGACGTCGTTCCCCCTTTTTGCCTTAAAATAGCCTTAGGATCAGATTGCAAGAAAATATAAATTTCAGTATTGAATTAAAAATAAAAAAAATTTAAATTGAACGAAATAAAAAATAATAAAATTGCGGAGAAGGACCAAAGAGGCAAATTGCCCTTTTATAAAAACACGCGGATCCTACCCGGTATCGGGTCAACGCATACGATGCGGCCTTTAAACGACGCTCGTTTTAATGCTTATTGTCTTAAGCAAAAACAGCGTCGTTCCTGTATTGCTATATAAGCTACATTTATAACAAAAAAACATTTGAATCTATCTGTTTAAAAAAAAAAAAAAAACTTAGAAATCCTCTCAATCCTCCCTTCCCCCCGCTTGGGTTCCGGTCATCGGACCTACAGGCCACCGCCGCACGCGCCACACGCGCCACCATCAACGCCGCCATATACGGCGGCCAGAGGCCAGAAATTCCATTTTTTCAGTGCGAATCGAAAGGTCAAACTCGTTTTATCTATTTTTTAATATTTGTATATATATAAAAAATATATGCATGAATCGAAAAAAATAAAATAGCAAAATGCGAGATATAACAAGCAAAAATCACCTCTGTTGTTTTGTGTTTTTTTTTATTGTATTCTGTGTATATTTTGTATGTCTCTATAAAAAATCCTCCCCCCATTTACAGATTCGTTTAGGGTTTTTGTAATCCCAAAAAATAAATACAAAATCCCAATCTGTTGCTACTGTCCATTTTTCTTTCCTTGTTTTGCAGGTAAATGGCGAGAAACTCGGCGGTGGAGCGCTATCCGTGCGCGGATTGCGACGTGACCGAAGGCCTGTTTTGGGTTCTTGCGGCGCCTAGGGTTTCAGAAACCCTAGGCTTCTAATTTCTGTTTGAGCATTGGGCCCTTTGGGCCCCGTAGGTTTTGAGTTTGTTGGGGTTAGGGGTTTAGTTTTGGGTAGTCTGTTTTATTTGGTATTAGGCCACGAGTGGCATTTGGTCCTTTGTAATCTGGACTTAAAAAAAAACTGGACATTTAGTATTTTTGGTTTTTTTTATTTTTTGGTTTTTTTTTTGAATGGTATGGGCCTGGGCACAAATGGGCTATTACAGCTGCCCCTCTTTGCTCATTGTCGTGTAACGAGAATAGAGCAAAGACGATAAAAGGACCCATTTTGCCCGGTTTTGTCAAATAGCTATATCTTTAGGGAGATAGGCTAGTATCTTCAATCTGCTTCACTGCAACTTCAGGAAGACGAGATTTACTATCTTTAGTCTGCTCTACTGCAAACTCAGGGATGCCAGGTTGATATCTTTGATCCGCTTCCTGCAACTTTAGGAAGATAAGATCTGTTATATTTAGTCTGCTCCACTGCAAACTCAGGGATGCCAGACTGGTACCTTCGATCCGCTTCACTGCAATCTCGGGAAGACAAGATCACGCTATCTTGATCGCTCGCTACAAACTCGGGGATGCCGGTGGTATCTTCGATCCGCTTCATCGCAACTTCGAAGGCGGATATGCTATTTTCGATGCGCTCACTACAAATTCAGGGAGACAAGGCTGACATCTTCGATCTGCTTCACTGCAACTTCAGGAAGGCCAGATCTGCTATTTTCAGTCTGCTCCACTGCAAACTCAGGGAGACAAGATCTGATGTCTTCGATCGGCTTCCTGCAACCGGGAATGCGGATCTGCTATCTTCAATCTGCACATTGCAAACTCGGGGAGACAAGATCGATGTCTTCGATCCGCTTCCTGCAACCGAGAATGCGGATCTGCTATCTTGACATGATGCTCCGCGCAAACTCAGGGAGACAAGATCTGATGTCTTTGATCTGCTTCCTGCAACTTCAGGAATGTCAAATCTGTTATCTTCAGCCTGCTCCGCTGCAAACTCAAGGAGACAAGGCTGACGTCTTCGATCTTCTTCCTGCAACTTCAGGAATGCCAGATCTGCTATCTTCAGCCTGCTCCGCTGCAAACTCAGGGAGACAAGGCTGATGTCTTCGATCTTCTTCCTGCAACTTCAGGAATGCCAGATCTGCTATCTTCAGCCTGCTCCGCTGCAAACTCAGGGAGACAAGATCTGATGTCTTCGATCTGCTTCCAGTAACTTCAGGAATGCCAAATCTGCTATCTTCAATCTGCTCCACTGCAAACTCAGGGAGACAAGATCTGATGTCTTCGATCTGCTTCCTACAACTTCAGGAATGCCAAATTTGCTATCTTCAGCCTGCTCCGCTGCAAACTCAGGGAGACAAGGTTGATGTCTTTGATCTTCTTCCTGCAACTTCAGGAAAGTAAGATCTGTTGTCTTCAGTCTATTCTGCTGCAACTTCAGGGAGACAAGGCTTAAAGTGTCAATTTACCCTACTACATTGTCCTATAGAGGACATATCCTGCAGAATGGGTATATGCTTATGCCGAATGATTAGGATGCCCTGATCGATATGAGACAAATGCTCCTAATTAAACGCGCTATGAATGCAAAAATGTTATGAATATGATTCCTACTCAAGGTGTCATCATTCATTTATTCGTCATGGTTTTATCTTCGTTCTTCTTGAAGTATCAATCATATTCTGCTCAAATAATTTGCCCCATGGTAATTCTGAGTCCACTCCACTTGAACCTTGGGACATAAAGTTTGTACCTCCCACTGCAACTTCAGGGGAATAACATTTGGTTTTTTCCATCCATCCTGTTACCACTGAGAGGTATGGAATTTGTATCATCTTCAATCAATTTGATCTGTTACACCATTCCCTGGGTGTAATGACCAGATGTATGTGCCTGAAATTTACATGAATGCATGGTATCATTTTTTTTCCCGAGAATGATCCCCTTTTACACTTGGGTTGACATTGCTCGTCATTTGTCGAGATGGTATCACTGACGAAATGTCTTATTTAATAAAAATCTGAACAGATAATCATCTTTCAATATTTCCAACCCTTAGGCTTGGTGAGTTCTAAACAATAGTCCTATTTCAGATTCTCATATTATTTAGAAGCTTCTAGAGTAATATGCGAAACTCCTTTTATATAAGTATTATTAGTCCATTAATCGTTATTTCAATATAAAATGCTTGAAAAAGATCACAATAATGGACGAGAAAGAAATTAATCAGGAGCATAGCTCGAAACAAATAAGTTAATCAAAGATAACCAGGGCAATAAAAAAAAATTGATTGGGGTGTATCTTGAGAAGAATAAAGTAATCAAAGATAGCCAAGGCCATAAAAGAAAATTGATTGGGGTGTATCTTGAAAAGAATAAAGTAATCAAAGATAGCAAATTCAAAATGGGTAAGATAGAAGCTAGGTGCCCCAGATATCGCAGCCTGAGCTTCTCTGTACAAATTTCTTGAGGACCATTTCGAGCTCAATACGTGTTTAGAGGATACGGAGTACTTTGTCAATGCCCCAAGACGTAGCATACTTCCTCATTGTTAATTCAGGCCTAGCAAGACTACCACATGCCCTATCTTTGATCAAAATTTGAGTCGCCCTTTTCGGGTTTTCGGCTCAAAACCCCTTTGGTCTCAAAGCGCCCTTTGCGGGTTTTCGCCTTAGCCTCTCCCCTTTTTTTTTGAACTCAAGGCACCCGTTGCGGGTTTTCACCTTGGCTTTTCCCCTTTCAGGTAAAATACTTCTTGACTGAACCTGAATTCACTGGGTTGGGCAAGTCTTTGGCATCCATCTCGATCAATATCAATGCTCTTTCAGAACAGGCCTTCTTTACAATGTAAGGTCCATCCCAGTTTGGCATCTGCTTTCCTCTGAAATCCTTTTGTATAAGAAAGATCTTTTTCAACATCAGGTTCCCCTCGTGGAATTTTCTAGGATGAACCTCTTTGTCGTAAGCTTGCATCATCTGATTGTGATAGATAACTTTTAACCTTTTCTTCGATTAGGTTCAATTGGAAAAAAAAACGCTTCCATTCCATAAACCAATCGGTAAGATGCTGCCCCAGCGAAGATTCTGGCCGACGTTCGATAAGACAGAGGGTAAATGGTAACTTCTTTATGCCAATCTTTACAAGTCTCAGTCATCTTTCCCGTGATCCTTGTTTTGTTTTGTTTTATTTTATTTTGTTTGGTTTTTTTTGCCGCCTTTACTGCACTGTGATATGATGTCTGATCTTTGAACAGACTTGCAAACTTTTGACATTGTCCTTTTTAGCACTCTTTGTCGGCACCTAATCTTTTTTTTTAGAATTTGATAACTATCGACTTTGTAATATTGGCATATGAAGCTACTTCCACCCTCTTAGTGAAATAAACGACGACCAAAACGATGAATCGATGTTTACTAGAAGCTTTTGACGAGATCAGTCCCATAATATCCATTCCCCACATATAAAAAATCTGTGAAGAAATAGATGAGGCACATAAGTCTTGTCTTCCTCAATTTGGCATTTACGACATAACTGAAGCAATCTTCCTTTTATGGTGGACCAATAGTACCCGGACCTTATGATTAGCCTGGCTATTGTAGAACCATTATCATGTTCTTTAAACACCCTTATGGACCTCTTTTAAGATTTTCCCAGGCGTGTCTTGATATGATCGTGCGAAAACATCTTTGAATTCTTGAAAATAACTCAATGATGTCTTGCCTTATTTTTGTGGTGAGCTAGGCTATAATCTTCATATCCTTTCTAGGCTCATAATATCCACTGACCCTTTGTAGAGTAGGGTCTGTTTTTCATCTCGTTCTACCATTCTTAACAAATCAGAAGATAGGTTACAATCTCTGTCATCTTCAAAGTCCTGTGATCCCTCTAGACACATATCTTACTCGAAAGGAGACTTTGAGTCAGTAGCAGCGTTGCTCACATCGTTGATATCTGGAGACCTATTATAGGTTCGAAGGAAGATTCCAAAGAATAAATGATTCAAAGAATGATTATTTGTATGGTCATGAATGAAGAATGAAAGAATACTTGAAAGAAAGTCCAAACAAAAGAAAAAAAACTAAGAACAATTGTTTGTACAGTATGAAATGGAAAGAATAAAAGAATATTTGTTCAAAAAGATGTATTTTATTGAAATAAAAATTTCAGACACGAGCCTATTTTACAAAAGGATTCTTATTGCCTCTAGGCTTAAGGCAACAAGCGTGTTTTGAATATTACTCTAGATCAGCTCTAAAAATACAGGGATCTCTTCCACAGTCCCATTATTCAAAACACTCCCAAGTATGTAAGGTCTTGGAAACTTCGTTCCCCGGTTCCCTCTCCGTTATATCTGAATCAGGAATAACGGGATTAGCAGGGTTATCTCCTGGGTTAGATCCTAACCCGACCTGGAAATTCATGGGTACCCCAGTATCAGCTTGACCTTGTTGAGGCCTAATTGTAATAGATGGCCTTTGAGGATATGCTTCAGGTTGTGTTTGTGCATACGGTGGGGTAAAACCCGGAGGATAATCCTCATTATCTTCTCTAGCATTAGTCATGGGGCCTTTTCCCTTCTCCATTGCCCCATTCAGTAGCTGAGTCATTTGAACCACCATATTCCTTTGGGCTTCCATCATTTGTTCCCTCATATCTTGTTGGATCTTTGCCAACTGCTCTTGCAGCTGGTCTTACATGTCTCTTTGGAACTGTTCGAGTCTTTGATCCATATTTTTTTAGCTCGTGTACCGTAACGGTGTTTAGTTTCCAGATTAACTTTTTCTTCTTTATCTCTCTTTGATAACTTCAACTAATTAGGGTCCTTCTATAAATTTAAATGCATATAATGTGATGTAATGCAAATGCATGAATGTAAAAAGGCATCGATCTTGATTCAATTTCATTTAGAAAAATTTATTAGAAAACAATCCTTTACATAAAACGGACTGTAAATATGCTTTCGCCCTAATGCCCAAAGTCTTAACTTTCCTAAACAACAAGGCTAACTCTTGACCACGATCTGATTGCAGCTCATATTTCATGCTCAATGTATCAGCCTGTACTGCCAGGGTCTGTAAATGATCAGCTACCTCTCGAATCTGAGCTATGGCCTCACCCATGAGGTAATCCCTATTTCTAACTTGATCCTGAAAATGCTGAAGCTCTTCCTTCCAATGCCCTTCTCTTGCTTCAAGAAACTCGATCCGGAGTTCACAATTTTGTAATGCTGATTCTAATTTTTCGATCTTTCCCTTCATTTCCTGAATCTTGTTTAGACTTGATTTTAGCTTGATAGCATAATTACGGCTTCGATGGTGATGAAGAGACCGTCCAAGTTCAGCCACTCTAGCCTTTAATCCACATTTCTCCTTCTGGGTTTCTGCCACACTCCTTTCTAGGACCTTGTTTTGCGCCTGAATTTCATGGAATTTCCTCTCCCATCGGTCAGCTTTGGCCTTTTCCTCTTGAATCTCCTGTTGCCACTGTTCTGAAGTCTTTCCCAATCCGACGTTTCTTATTGATAGACGCAATTTCTTGTAATCCACTTTCAAACTACCCAGGTCTTCTTCAACTTCATTCTTTCTTTTCTTTAATTTCCCGACTTCCAGCTTTTGAACATCAGCATCTAACCTCAAATACATTTTCTCTTCCTCTAACTGTTCTATCTTCTTCTCGAGCTCTAAATTCCTCCTTTCAAAATCTTGCCTTATGATCTTTAGCTCTGATGGGACCACTTGCAAGTATTCTTCTCTTGATTGGGTACCTTCTGGATTCAGCTCAGGGATGTTGTCATTAATCCTTCTAATCCTCCATTCGCTGTATTCTGGGGTCGTCATTGGGCCTGCGAATAGTCTCTTCATCCTACGAATCTGATTCCAAGCGCTATAAATCTCCTTAACCCTCTTCTTATAGTTATCCCCCTCTGTATGAGAACTCACATTGAGCTAGCCCACAAGTTACTGGTACGAACTGTCTTGATCCATATTACCTTAGTACGAGCAAAGGGGCATACCCAACGGCTCCCCAAATTCCAAGTAAAAGAACCCAGTCGAAACTCTCACACCGATAAAGAATTTCATTGGGAATCATCCAAGGAGCTCTCCACTCGATGTCTTCCTCTTGAAGGTTTTGAAGGAGCGCCATCCAATTTTCCTCGAACACGTCTTCTCTCCTTGGTATAGCCACTATCTCTTTTAATGGAGAATAATTCTCAGAGACAACCTGATAAGAAACTTTCTCCACTTTCCAGAAATGACTGTGAAACTAAGCTAATAACAACTGCACGCATCCAATGAACCTACCTTCACCTGCTCTCCGACACGCATTCAAAGATCTGAACGTCTCGGCTAAAATCCCAGGTACAGGCGTGACACCTTTGTCAAGTCGATCGAATAAATCGATAACTGCTTCATCTACATGTCTTAGAGCTTTAGGGAAAATTACCAAACCATAAATACACAAGGCAAAGACGTCAATCATCTTCTTTACATCTGGATGTGCTAAAATCAGGTCCCTCAAACTCACCCAAGGAATGCATTTACCCTCACCTTTCTTCTGAATTCTGGCTGCAACCCACTGTTCACTCATCCCCGTGATATACATTAACTTCTTCACAAAAGTTGAGACATTAGCCGCCCTAGAATAAGCTTTGTCGACTTGTATCCTTAGACAGCGAAGCGAGGTTGTATATTCCTCCACCGTGGGCACTAAATCTACTTTCCCGAAAGTGAAACAACTGTAGGCAGCATTCCAAAATTGAGCCATAACCCGAAACAAATGCTTGTCTACCTTGATGTCTAGCAAGTAAGGTAGATCGCCATAATTACGATAGAACAGCTGCTTAGCCTCATCATTCCACTGGGTCTATATTTCTTTCAACTCTTGGAGCTCATTTTGCGTGATACTAATACGAGTGAAATCCCATAGTTCCGACACATACCCGTCAGCTAAGCTATTCCCTTTTTCTAATTGCGTTTGCTCTGACCACATGCGGACGGCTGCATTATCTTCCACTTTATCAAGGAATTCGTTCTCCATAACCAGCTTTCTAACTTAGAAACTGACCGTGAATCGATACCTCTTAAAATATGAAATGACATGCACCAAAATAAAGCACAACAAGTTAGTATCATGAAATAAAATTTAAAGCAAATAAAATAAACAAACACCTATCTGGGTAACCACTAAGGTTTAGCATAGTTCTACTTAGGGCAAGTCCTTACGTTTTCTACGTGTGGTTTAGCTCTAAAGTTGAGGTACTTGAACCAGCAGATTCCTCGATCGTCACCCATTATAGGCTCATATGGATCGAGTTCAGTTCAGGGGAATACATTTCCCTATGGCCGTGCGAAAGTGAAAACTTCACGAAGACATAGGTACAGATGTATCCCGGAAGCAATCCACTAGCCCATGCGGAGGTGAAAACCTCACAAAGGCATAGTTTCTCACTCCCACTTAAAGGTACAACCACAACGGTCATGCAATTCAATGTGCGCAAGAAAATAACAATCATATGCAACGACACAAACAAATGCAACAAAAGGATCGTAATTTTCAAATCGATTTTTTTTTAATTTCTGACAAAGGACAGAAAATAATCGATTTTACGACTTTACTCTCTCTAGGTCCCCAACGGAGTCGCCAAGCTGTCGAAACCATTTTTAAAGTTTTTATGAAAAACGGGGATCGACTTAAAAAAGAACGAAAACGGGAGTCGCCACCGATCTTTTTTGCTTAGGTGTGATCAGATCACCTTATAAAACATGTTTTGTTTAAAACATTAATTTTGGGCTACGAAATTTAAGAAAACAGGTTCGGGAGTCAGTTACGTACGAGGAAGGGTTAGCACCCTCGTAACGCCCAAAAAATGGTACCTAATTGATAAAATCATGTCCTAATGTTGAAAATTTTTAAAAAATTTAAAATACGATCCTTTTATTTGAAAGAAAGCTAAAAACTCACTTATCTCAAAGAAATAAAATGTCACACCCAATAAGTTAGGATGTAACATCTCAAGTCTTCGAAATTAAGATTGCCTTTATTTGTAGAAAATCTTACCTCGAGATACAAAGCATTATATCTAATAAGTTAAGATATAACATTTTGAATTTTCGAGAATAAGTTTTGATTTGAAGTTTATGGGTTTTTTAAAAAAAGGGATACTTGATACCTTAGGTTCCACGAGAAAAATTAAAACCCAGTGAGTTAGGGTATAATTTTTCTCGAAGTCGCCAAATATCATGTATCACTGTATTTAAAAAAACTTTTAAATAAAATGCGACAATTTAACAAAATGTGTTTTTATAAAAAATAGTTTGAGTAAGATATTGCATTAATATATTACAACATACACACCAAATAGCAATTCACCATAATTACAAATCATATTAACAATTAATACTAATATAGATAACTAAAGAAAGAATAATATAAAATAACGAGTGATACAAATAATAAAATAGCCATACTAAAGCAAACATAAAAATCATAAACAAATAAATTAGCATGGATAAACAAATGAAAGATATAAAGCAATAAATAACGAAAGATAAGAACTACTAAATAAATATGAAGCTTTACATGCGAGATCAAAAATAAAAAAATAACAATATAAAATGAATGACATATATCAAATAATAAATAGATATTTGCAAATAAAAAAAACATATATGTAAAAATGATATGGCAAAATCTAAAAATAGATATATATATATATATATATATATATGTAATAAAATAAATGTATATTTAAAACGAATAGTATATAAAAAATTGAATATATAAAATCTAAATGTAAAGGATAAATTGAATATAACAACTTAATATATATAAAATAATACATATTAAAAATAAATAACACATAGAAAACTTTATATTAATAATATATTAATTTAAATAATATACACTATACAAAAAAATCTTAAAATATAAAATAATGTAGAATCTAATATAAATAAATTAATTTCAAAAAATGCTAAAGTAATTAAAAAGATATAAATAAATAAAAAAAGGTTACAAATCAAAGAAACAGGGATTAGATCGAAATAAAACAAAATCCAGGGTAAAAAAAATGTAAAAGGACCTGATTAGAACGCGCGTCACATTATAGGGACCTATTAGGCAATTATGCCTTATCTCCTAAATGACGTCATTCCCCCTTTCTGCCTTAAAATAGCCTTAGGATCAGATTGCAAGAAAATATAAATTTCAGGGCTGAATTAAAAAATAAAAGAAAATTTAAATTGAACGAAATTAAAAAATAATAAAATTGCAGAAGGACCAAAGAGGCAAATTGCCCCTTTTATAAAAACACGCGGATCCTACCCGAGTATCGGGTCAACGCGCAGGTTTGGCCTTTAAACGAAGTCATTTTAGTGCTTATTGTCTTAAGCAAAAACGGCGTCGTTTCTGTATTGCTATATAAGCTACATTTATAACAAAAAAACATTTGAATCTATCTGTTTTAAAAAAAAACTTAGAAATCCTCTCAATCCTCCCTTCCCCCCGCTTGGGTTCCGGTCATCGAACCTACGGGCCATCGCCGCACGCGCCACACGTGCCACCGTCAGCGCCGCCATATACGACGGCCAGAGGCCAAAAATTCCATTTTTCAGTGCGAATCGAAAGGTAAAACTTGTTTTATCTATTTTTTAATATTTGTATATATATAAAAAATATATGCATAAATCGAAAAAAATAAAATAGCAAAATGCGAGATATAACAAGCAAAAATCACCTCTGTTCTTTTGTGTTTTTTTTATTGTATTCTGTGTATATTTTGTATGTCTCTATAAAAAATCCTCCCCCCATTTACAGATTCTTTTAGGGTTTTTATAGTCCCAAAAAATAAATACAAAATCCCAATCTGTTGCTACTGTCCATTTTTCTTTCCTTGTTTTGTAGGTAAATGGCGAGAAACTCGGTGGTGGAGCGCTATCCATGCGCGGATTGCGACGTGACCGAATGCCTTGTTTTTGGTGCTTTTGGCGCCTAGGGTTTTAGAAACCCTAGGCTTCTGATTTCTGTTTGAGCATTGGGCCCTTTGGGCCCCGTAGGTTTTGAGTTTGTTGGGGTTAGGGGTTTAGTTTTGGGTAGTCTATTTTTTTTGGTATTAGGCCACGAGTGGCATTTGGGCCTTTGTAATCTGGACTTAAAAAAAATAGGACATTTAGTATTTTTGGTTTTTTTTTTGAATGGTATGGGCCCGGGCACAAATGGGCTATTACAGTCGTGTTCGCCAGTGTGTGTGGCGTACCCCTGGTTCGCCAGTCAAAGTCAAACTCAAATTAGGTAATAAAGATATTGTGTATCTAGTAATACTTTTCGTGCAAGTAACACTTTTCTTAAGTCAAGTAGAATATCCTAAGATTTCGAAGACACTTAGGCATATAAATACAACCTTTATTCCATGAGAATTTTCTCATTGATATTTTGTTGTCAAGTCTTTTTTTCTGAATCAAGTTCGTAGCAACCAAGGTAAGCCTCTGTCCTGTTAGAGTTGATTGTCTAAAAAGCTAGGTTTGCTTGCATGTGTGAATCTGTAAGCTTTGTCTGTTTAAGTAATTTGTATGTTTATGTATGTTTCAAACAACTGGACCATCTACCATGAAGGATAAAGGCAATGCTAAACTCGTTTAAATTCTCAAGCTTTTTCGATGAGTGGTTAAGAATTATCATAAGTGTGCTAAACTATCATGCTTCAGTATGAAATGCTCAGGGTTCGTAACTTGTGTGTGAACTATTATGTTTTCCAAAAAAAAAAAATTAAACTAAAGTTCCAAGAATAAGCTTTTTCTACAAGAACTCTGTTTTAAAAAGTTCTGAAACTCTGTTTTCAAGATGTGTTTTCAAGTTATATTTTAAGCTATGTTTTAAGTGTGCTCCTATTGGAGTCTGTAACATCCCGATTTAGGGCCTAGTCGGAATAGTGGTACGAGACCACAAATCCGAAGTAGAAATTATGAATTTTTAAGGATTTTGAGATGTTTGAATGTTTATGTGAAAGTTTCATGAAGTAATTTTGCTAATTGTGATTGAATTGTCCAATAGGACTAAATTGCAAAAGTTGCAAAATATGAGATTCTAGAAGATTTAAGTATGAAATAGCTTTGGATTATTAATTAGAGGTCCTTAAATAGAAATTTGCCCAATTTCTAATTTTTGGACAAAAATGGGCATGAGTGGGTAAAATTTGAAAGTTTGGCAAAAAGGGCATTTTGGTCAATTGTCAAATAAATGATTAAAAAGGGATGAAATAGTCAAAATTTTATGTTCATCTTCCTCCTTAGTGCCGAAAATTTGAAGAACCCCATAGCTAGGGTTTGTTCATCTTTCAAGCTTGCTAGTAAGTGCATCCTAGTCCCATTTTTGATATTCTTCGTATTTTTGAAGTCTTCGTAACATGAGTTAGCTATTTTTAGCTATATGTTGAGCTAGGATTCATGTTCAAAAATATACCCATGTATGACATGCATGTATTTTGATGTTTTATGGAATATTATGGGAGTTTGATGTAGAATAAACATCTTTTTCTAAGTGAATTCCATGAAAAATGCATGTAAGGACTAGTTTGTAAAAGTCTTGAAAATGGTCATACATGAGTGATTTAGTGAGAATTGAAGGTTGCTATAGTTGAGAGTATGAATCAAATAATCATGAAATACTAGAAAGTATAATGAAAATCACTTTACGAGCCTTGGGGCAAAAGTGTAAATATGAGGAAGTTTAGGGGCAAAATTATAATTTAGCCAAAGTATGAGATATGAGTCAGTTTAGTCAATGTGTGTATTAAATGAGTTGATTTATCATTATAGATCAAGAAAGACGAAGCCTGGATCGAAATCGAGGCAAGAGCAAAGTCGTGGACTAAATTACACGTCTTCATACATTTTGAATACCGAGGTAAGTTTATGTGTAAACAATGCATTTATACATATTCATTGTTGATGCTAACTAGTATATGGCATGATTGAGAACCTATACGGTTCAAGTGGATTGAATGTGGTAGTTATTGAGTAATTGATGTATGAATTACAAAAGAGATGTGTGAATGTGTAGTGATAATACTTGACGGTGGGCTTAGAGCGATACCACCTGAATACTTAACTACGATGGGCTGTGTGAGATGCTTTCGTTAAGTATATTATTTAGTGGGCTATGTACGAAACCACTATAATTACCCTATTTGGTAGGCTATGTGCGATACTACCCTACTGTTTGATTGTGGTGGGCTAAGTGCGAAATCACCGAATGATTTAGCTGTGTGGTTGAGAAATTGTGGTGTTGAGTGCAGGTATGCAAATGAATGAATGTAAGCATTAAGCTTGTGATGTGGTAGAAATATGGTAAGGGATAGAATGAGTAAGCATAGTTGTGGATGTGAATTGTCTTGTTTAGTATAATGCTAATTGTTGTTTAGCTCATACTATGATGTAAATTGTTTATATGTAAATTTACAAAGCTTAAAGCTTACTCCCCTTTCTTTTCCCTTGTCTTATAGAGCTAAAGAGTCGGGACGAGATACGCGGATAATTTGGAAGATTGCCCACACTATTAGCTCACTTGGTATATTTAGATTTAGTGCTTTTGTATATGGCATGTATAGAGGCTAGACAAGTTAGTTTATGTTGTTGTATTGGCCAAGGGTGTGTTTGCCCTTTTGATGGATAATCTATGTTGTATAATGCCATGGTTAATGGTTTATCTTGTTATATGAAAAGATGTAGTTATACATGAGAGTTTATATTGCAAAAGATGAATTGTTTGATGATGTGTTGAATAGATACATGTTGTGTGAACTAGAGGGGTGAAAGGAGCTTGGCAAATAGCCTTGTTCTTGTCCACTCGGGTAGACACACGGGCATGTGTCTAGGTCGTGTGTGACACACGGGCTAGCCACATGGGTGTGTGACTTAGCCGTGTGTCCCCTGGATGTTAAGGTGGTAAGTTAGTGTCTACCACGGGCTAGCCACACGGACGTGCCTAGGCCGTGTAAGATGGTCAGTGTTCACCACGGGTGGAGAACACGGGCGTGTTCTTAGGCCGTGTAATACAAGTAGAATACCCAAGTTTTTATACACGGGGTAGGGACATGGGCGTGTGTGACCACACGACCTGCTCCCACGGGCGTGTCCCATTTCACATGGGTGTGTGGCCCTTGTCAAGGTGAAAGAAAATTTAAGATCGCAAAGGCTTCCGGTAGGATTCCGGAACCTCTCGTATGTATGTTTAAGGCCTCGTGGGCCTTTAATGAGGTCGTTTTGGTGACTATGGAGAGTTGTCAAGTTGGGACTAAAGTGAATTAAGTCCGGTAATGCCTCGAGCCCGGTTCTAGCGTAGAATACGGGTAAGGGGTGTTACATTTAGTGGTATCAGAGCTGTGGTTTAGTCGGTTCTTGGACTATCGTAGCAGGTGTAAGAGTCTAGCTATACATGCCATAAGCGTATAATGATAGTGTGGTGGCTTCTGATGATTCTAAACTTTGTTTTATATAGTATATGAATCCCGATCAATTGACTGCTGATGACGCAGCTAGTAATGCGCCGGCTCCTGCGCAAGGGGCCGCGCCTGTTCAGAGTCGACCCGAGATTAGGGGTCAAGGAGAAGAGGCTCGGGAAGCCTTTCTCCAAATGATGAGTAATTGGTACTCGGAGTATGTTCGAGCAAACCCTAATGCTCAACCTCCTCCACCTCTTCCTATACCTCAGCCAATTCTTGTAACATCCCGATTTAGGGCCTAGTCAGAATAGTGGTGCGAGACCATAAATCCGAGGCATAAGTATCAATTTTTGAGGTCTATGCCATGTTTACATGCTAGTGTGAAAGTTTCATGAAGCAATTTTGTTAAATTGTGGTTGAACTGTCTAAAAGGACTAAATTGCAAAAGTTGCAAAATGTGAGATTCTAGAAGCTATTTGTGTGAAATTGCTTTAGAATATCAATTAGAAGTCCTTAATGAGTAATTTTCACAATTTCTAATTTTTGGACAAATTTGGGCATGGATGAGTTAAATTAGGAAGTTTGTCAAAAAGGGTATTTTGGTCATTTGACAATTAAATGATTAAAATAGGAGAAAAGATGAAAAAATTCATTCATCTTCTTCTCCAAGGCTGCCGAAAATTTGAGAGAAGCCATTGTTAGGGCTCTTCAACTTTTCAAGCTATCTAGTAAGTGTATTCTAGC
Organism: Gossypium sturtianum; assembly: GCA_025698515.1. Lineage (NCBI taxonomy): Eukaryota > Viridiplantae > Streptophyta > Magnoliopsida > Malvales > Malvaceae > Gossypium > Gossypium sturtianum. The sequence goes on from CM046950.1 coordinate 38,309,169, forward strand.
CCATTTTTGACATTCTTCGTACTTTTGAAGTCCTAGTAGCATGAGTAAGCTATTTTTAGCTATATGATGAGCTAAAATGGATGTTCAAAAATGTACCCATGTATGAAATGCATGTATTTTGATGTTTTATGGAAGAATATGAAAGCTTGATGTTGTAGAAACATCTTTTACTAAGTGAAATCCATGAAAAATGATTGTAGGGACTAATTTGTGAAAGTCTTGAGTTTGGTCATACATGTGAGAATTAGTGAGAATTGATGATAGCTTTAGTTGAGTAAGTGATTTGGCTAAGCATGAAAGGCTAGAAAGTTGAATAAAAATCACTTTACGAGCCTTGGGGCAAAAGTGTAAGTATGAGAAAGATTAGGGGCAAAATGGGGATTTTGCTAAAGTATGAGATAAATGTCAATTTAGTCAATGTGTGTATTGAATGTGTTGAATTGTCAGTATAGATCAAGAAAGAAGAAGCTCGGATCGAAACCGAGGCAAGGGCAAGGTTGTGGACTAAATTGCACATCTCCATACTTTTTGAGTGCCGAGGTAAGTTTACGTATAAACGATGCATTATGTGTATACTTTGTAAATGCTAGCTAGAGTGTAGCATGGTTGAGAACCTATATGGTTTATATGGAATGAATGAGTTAGTTATAGTGAATGAATGAACTACAAAGTAGATATGTGAATGTGTAGTGATAATGCTTGATGGTAAGCTAAGTGCGATGCTACCCCAATACTTAGCAACGATGAGCTGGGCTATGTGCGATGCTATCGCTAAGTATATTGTTTAGTGGGCTAAGTGCGAGACCTCTATGATTACCTTATTGGTAGGCTAAGTGCGATACCACCTTATTGTATCGATTGTGGTAGGCTAAGTGCGAAACCACCGAGAGAGTAGCTGTGTGGATGTGTAACGCCCCGAATTTGGGCCTAGTAGAATTGGGCCCATTGGGCTTTGGGCGTGGGAGCGTTTAAAATTTTTTGGAACAAGAGAACGGCACTAATGTAAGTTGGACCTAGTAGGTGAGTGATTTTGGAAGGTTAGAGGGCTTCCATGAAGTCCCGGGATCAAACCTGGGCTTAGGAAAAATTTTGGTTTTAGCCTAGGGGAACTGTGACTTCAGTTAGTAGGCCTTTTAAGCAGATTAAAAGAAAATGGGACACAAAGGGGCTTGTGGCCCAATGGAAAGTGGCGCCATATAGGGGCCGTGAGGTGGCGTGTCTTGCAGTTAAGGAGGTCCAAGGTTCAAGGCCTAAAGGGGAGAATTAAGGAGTTTTATTTTTGTGCCTGGACAGAAGGAGTTGGCGTTGGAGGGGACTCTAAAAGGGAGTGTTCAGGAGAGAAATTTAAGGTGAACATAAGGGAGAAAAGATAGGGATTGGGAGGTGGATATAGTGGTGCCGAATTGGACTCTAAGGGAAGGGAAGTTTCGGCTAGGGGCTATATATGAGTGCCGAATTAAGTTCCTAGGTTAGTGCCGAATTTTTGTTTTCCTTCTGGCCGAATTTCTTCACTTGTGAGAGGCTCAGACGTTTTTTTTTCTCTAAGTGTTCCAAAGCCGAATCCTTCATACTCTCCCTTCTCAAATATCCTTTTTGGTTCACCACTTGGTTCTAGCCGAATCACCTCTTTTCTTATTCTTCCTAGTGTTGCCAAATTGCCTCTGTCACCTTACGAGTCTCAAAAGCCGGACTTAGGCCGCAAGATCAAAGGAAGATTTCGGTAAGAGCTTAGTTGAATTTTTAAAGTGTTTTATTAAAAGCAGAATGGCTATCTAACCCCTCTTTGCCATTACCATGTATTAACAAGAGTGAGGCTCAGCAATCGTAAGCGCGGTAGGTAAGAGTTGTTATCAAGGCAATAAGTATTTTCGACTCAGTTAGAGTTTTAGTAAATGGCCGAATCTATTGTGGCTCATAGGGGTGACTTATAATCAATATGGGTCACTTGATTTTGACAATATAGGTGTTTGGGTGCAGATCTAGAGGAATGTAACACCCCAAACCCGGCCTAGACTTTACGACCGGATCTAGCGTGTCACATAGAAGGGTTGTTTAAAAATATCGCGTTCGTTAAAAACTCTGTATTCTTTTTGAAGCTTCGAGCTTTGTTGTTTGTGAATCTCAGATTTGCTTTTATGGTTTTCGTGTAAAAATGTTCTTAGTACTATTATGACCGAAAACTTTGTTTATAACAGAAATCAGATTCAGTGAATTGCGAAGATGTGATATTTTGAAAATAGTTGTTGTCGTTTTAAGAAAACTCAGTATTCAAACATTTAACAATCTAGAAGTAACTGAGTTGAAAGTTAAAAGGAAAAAATAAAATCCAATGGCCTTATTACATAAAATTAAACCCAAATTAAAATAAGCTTAAAATAAAGCAAAAACGAAATTTACTAAAGTTCGTGAGAAGTACTCCGACGTATGGTCACCACAGAGTCCTCCGCAGCTCCAAATCCTCTAATGCTGGGGATCACCTGCAAGGTTGAAGCAGAGGGGGTGAGTTACGAGAACTCAGTGTGTAATCCCCTAATCGGTCATTAACTGTGCCCGAGCCCATACAGAAGCAGACTGGGCCGAAGCCCTATTCGGTAACAGACTGGGCCTTAGCCCTATAAACATGATAAAGCAGATAATGCATGCAACCCAACCTAATAATCCATATGATACACACCCCCGTACTAGCCCTACACACCTGTGGGGACCAAGTCAACCCACCCAGCCCTACACACCAATATGCAGACAAGCTGCTAATCACAGAATTTTGGCGGAGCCACCAGATTAACAGAATATACGTGGCATAACCACTATACAGAATGTGGCAGAGCCACCAGAATTAGAACGTGGCAGAGCCACCAGAATACACTTCCTTCGATCATCAATATCCCAATCCCATGCAGAATGTCATGTATGCAAGCATATATCAAAATGATGTGTGAAATAAATTACCATCATAACCAGTTAAACAGAATACTCACAACATACTAATCAACCCTTAAGGGTATAACAGTAATTTTACCCACTGAGGTTATTTTGGTAATTTCACATTCAATGGCCTTTCCGAAGGCCTACTGTCACCTCGAGCGACACAGAACCCTTTTTGGGTCTCTACGAAACTATTGGGCCTAAAATCCATTTTAGGCCCAAATGGGCCCACACGCTCGTGTGGCCCAAAACGCAAGGTTTCTGTTTCAGATTTGCAGATTTTGCATTCAGACCTATCATTTGATAGTTTTCCAACAGTTTTGCCCAAGTGGGCCGGATAGCCCTTTGGGCCCATTTGGCCCGTTTCGGCTTGGTCAGGCCCGTTACAGCCTCAGATTCGCGAGAGTGCTCGTGACGCTCTCAACGACTTAACGTCATCATTCGTATCTCAATTTACCACTACGAGCGCTCGCACGCTCGAGTGTTCACAATTGTCGATTTTCTGACTTTTCGGTATTTGGCCGATTCACAAAACATCTCACGCAAACATTCAGAGAGGTGTGAGATTACACACCTGTTAACGAGTTTACGATACTTGGCACTTCCCAAACACCAACCCCGACGGAAACTCTTTTCTATGCTAGAACGCTTGGTTACTCCCTTTGATTATGAAGTTGGGTCCCAAAGTGCCACAGAAACGATAGTTGCACAACCAGGATTTTGGCTTCCACCCAAAAGAAAGAGTAAACGAGACCCAAGATGGAGAAGGATGTGCATATTCGGCCTTGAGAGGGGAGGTACCGTCGAATTTGGGCCTAGTAGAATTGGGCCCATTGGGCTTTCGGCGTGGGAGCATTTAAAATTTTTGGGAACAAGAGAACGGCACTAATGTAAGTTGGACCTAGTAGGTGAGTGATTTTGGAAGGTTAGAGGGCTTCCATGAAGTCCCGGGATCAAACCTGGGCTTAGGAAAAATTTTAGTTTTAGGTGAATAAAACCTTGGGAGTTAGTAAGTAGGCTTTAAGAATAAATTTTGGGGAATAATGACACAAAAGAAGTTGTGGTCTAGTGGCAAGTGGCGCCACTTAGGGAGCAAGGAAGTGACGCCACACAAGGAAGCAAGGGGTCCAAGGTTCAGGTCTTGGCGCTTGCATTTTATTTTGATTTATTTTTAACTTAGACTTTGGCCCATAGGCTTATATTTAGTTGCGCATGATTTTAGACACAATAAGGAGCTAGTTGGTAAAGTGGCTAGTGACGTGGATTATGTTACAAGGGAGCCTGAGTTCGAATCCCAATGCAAGCAAAAAAGGATAATTATTTTGCTAAGTTGGGACGGCAAGTGTTTGTGTTGGATTTAAACTCTGCTGAAGGAGGGATCCCACATCGGAAAGCTAGCATGAGGGAAGGTCAGAAGCTGGCTTTAAATAGAGCAAACCATGAGCAGAGTAAGCACACCTTCCTTGGCTTAACCATTTCGCTTTGTGGCGTGCTCGTTTGGGTTAGGTGTTGGATCATTCGTTGATCTGTATGCCGTTGGGTCGCGGTGTTGGTGACCGAAGTTGATCGACACACCCCTTGGAGGTCAAGGGTGCGATCATTGTTGGCTTTTGCGCAGAACAGTGTTCAGAGCGCGGATTAGCTTCAGATTCCTATCAGGTGTGTATTTCGCACTACTCTAGCTGTAGAGGGGCAAATGCCGAAATGCCGGTCACACGACGATGGTACCCACACGAGCGTGCGAGCGCACGTGTGGGAGCTTCGACGCGATAGTTGAGGCCCTCATGGGTGTTCTCATGGGTTTAGGCTGCCTTGGGCCAAGTGCGCCCAATGGGCCCGTGGGCCCATATGAATATAGTGTTTGACTGTGTAGTAGATATTGGGCTGGTCAATGTGAATCTCATATCTGTAGTTAAATTTGGGCTAAATGGGCCACACGAGCGTGTGGGTCCATTTGGGCCGAGAATGGGCCCTAGGCCCAATCACATCGTTATCTCGTTTCTTCCTGTTAGGGTGCGTTATATCGCAGGATAATTTCAGGGATTATTAATCTTCACTGGTATTCGGAAAGGACTTAGTAAAACCCAGTGAAACGAGGATCGGTGCTAAGGGGTTGGCGGCACACTCGTAATAAAGGTTTGTAATCTCACACTCCTGTTTGTTCTGTTAATGCCATGACCTGTGATCCGACTAAAAAAACAGAATTACCCTTGGTGGGAAATTACCGAATTACCCTTGTTGGGTAAATTACCGAATTGCCCTTGGTGGGTAAATTACCGAATTACCCTTGGTGGATAAATTACCGAATTGCCCTTAGTGGGTAAATTATCGAATTACCCTTGGTGGGTAAATTACCGAATTGCCCTTGGTGGGTAAGTTATCAAATTACCCTTGGTGGGTAAACTACCGAGATACCCCCGGTTTGCAAAATTACCGAAATAACCCCAAAGGGGTGAAAATTTCCGTTGTACCCTTATGTAGGGAAATGGCCGTTATACCCTTGATTATGGTTGGATATCGTGTATATGGTTTTATTTACGCTTTTGTACGTTTGATACATTGAATTTATATCATGTTGCATGGGTTGGGATTGATGACTGAAGAGAAGTGTAGCCTGGTGGCTTTGCCACATACTGTTCTGGTGGCTATTCCACATATATACTATTACTCTGGTGGCTCAGCCACAAATACTGTGATTAGCAGCTTGTCTGCAATATTGGTGTTTTTGGCGGGGTGGGCTGACTTGATCCCCACAGGTGTGATTGGTTGGTACGGGGGTGTGATTGGTTGGATTGGGTTGGGTCGCATTTTATATCTACTTGCATTATCATGAGTATAGGGCTTAGGCCCAGATTGATGCTGTAAGGGCTCAGGCCCAGATAGTGACCGTTTGGGGGATTACAAACGGAGTTCTCGTAACTCACCCCTTTTCCCTTAACCTTGCAGGTAATCCCCAACGATAGAGGATTTGGAGCCGCGGAGGACTCGGTGGTGGCCATACATCGGAGTTAATTCTCGCGAACTTTAGTAAATTCAGTTTTTACTTCATTTTAATATTTTTTATTTTGGGTTAAAATTTTGTAATAAGGCCTTTGGATTTTATTTTTCTTTTAACTTTCAATTCGGCTACTTTTAAATTGCTAAATGTTTGAACACTGAGTTTTCCAAAATGCTAATGAGCATTTTCAAAAATATCACGTTTCCGCAACTATTCAAGTTAAATTTTCACCACAAAAGTGGTTTTCAAAATAATAACAACTTTACAAAAACGGACATTAAGCAAATCGTGTTTTTACAAATAAACAACGAAACTTGGAGTTTCAAAAGAGATGCAACATTTGTAACGATTGCTTAGCTTTCCAACTATCTTTTGATGTGTGATAAACCGTAAAAGTAACATATTTTAAGCCCACATTTAGCATGCTTTTGGATGAATTATCCCTTGATTTATGTAAAAAGGTGCTCTTAATCCTTTCTTTTCATGTTATATACTCAGGAAAGCACCGGAGGATGAAAAGAATGAGAAACGGGCTTAAAACGGGCCAAATGGGCCAAAGCATGAAATTGACACGGCCTGGACCTAAGACCACACGGCCGTGCCTCCTTTATAATCTCAAACACGGTCTAGCCACGAGATACACGGCTGTGCCTCATCAACGAAGTCCACACGGCCTGGCCACGACTTACACGGTGTGACAGAGGTCGTGCCCCTGCCGTGGCAAAGAGTAATTTCAATCGGATTTGGATACTTAGGGGCAAAGAAATACATTCCAAAAGCCTATAAATACACCCTAAGTATGACCTGAAAGGAGAGCCCAAAGCTATCGTTTAGGGGCGTCTTGCTAGGCTAGAGAGGGCAGATTTGTGGGGATTCACTCAGGGATAGCCAGTTGATCCATCTCAAGAAGCCGGAATTATACTAAAGACGAAGGATCTCCTCTTCAATTCCTTCAGGGGGTTTTAGGGATTTCTTATGTTTTGTTTTATCTTTTCTTCTGAGATGTTTTCTTTTATTGTTATGAACTAAACCCTCAGATACCTGAGGGGGATGAAACTTAGATGAATCTTGTTATCGTTTGCTAAACTATATGATAAATATTTGATTTGTTCTTAATTATGTGTTCTTAATTCTTGTGTTGATATTTCGCAGATATCGATTCAAGTTTGATGTGCTTAGGTGGAGGAGAAAAAGTCCCTGCCTAAGAGTAGATCTAGCATAGTTAAGCGGAGTTGATTGCGCGCCAGGGAAAGGGTGACGAGGCGTTGTCGGATTAGGGGTGAAACCTAATATGGGAGTCCATAGATCGAGTTAATGCAATTCTAGGGGTTTTAATTAGAAAGAGATTTCAATTAATCAACCTAGGGTTAGACGTTATTCACCTCGAGAGAGGGTTTAATATAAATTAGGGAATCCTACGGATCATCGTTTGGTTCAGAGTTAGATAACAAGTGAAGTCTAGGTGGATTCTTCCTTGGGTATCGTCTTAATTAACTGGTTTTTCCCAAAAGTATTCTCCCAAATTCATTCTTCTTTGTCTTAGAGTCTTTAGTCTAGTAGTTAATTAATTTAGATTAAACAACCATTCGCTTAATTCTTAGGCTAAATAATAGAAAGAAAGTTAGTATTAGTACTTTTAGTTCCTTTGGGTTCGATAATCCGGTCTTGCCTAAGCTATACTACTGTTCGATAGGTGCACTTGCCTCAATTGTTGTCAGAGTTAGTTTCCAGGTTCGATCATTCTCTTTATAAATTTTAAAACTCGACAGACATACGATCAAGTTTTTGGCGCCGTTTCTGGGGAACTAAAATATTAAGAAAACTCTATTTTTATTACTTTAGCCATTATTATTATTATTATTATTATTATTTTTTTATTATTTTTTTACTTTGCTAAATTTTCTTTTATTTGATTTTGGCAGATAGAGGAGATGGCACTGAATAACTATCAGTGACAAGTTATGAGGACAAAGCCAACAAAAGCAGCTGATATCTACAACCTCGACCCAATAACCAGGCTATCAAACCAGCTTAGAGATGTTAAATAAAAGTTTGATGATTTGTGTTCGCCGCAGATACATCCAGCTTATGCAATGACGAAAACAAGCGAGGCGTGGCGAATCTTGAGTACCCACCCTACGGATATGGCATAGAGAACGAACAAGTCCACTATATGGGTAACTATTCTAGACCTCAAAATAATTTTTATAATGACACTTATAATGCAGGTTGGAGGTACCATCCAAATTTCTCGTGGGATGATCAAAGTAGCCAAGGACCAGAACTTCCTTCAAATTTTCAACAACCACCTTACCAACAGGAAGAGGAGTCGAACCTCAAGGAGATGCTGACAAAATTCATGGCAGCCACAGATAACCGTCTCCAAGACACTGAGACCACCCTTTAGTATCAACAGGCATCAATTAAAGGGATCGAGAGCCAAGTTGGGGAACTCACTAAGACAGTTGGACAATTTACTAACACAGTTGGACAACTCGCAAAGATAATTTTCGAACGACCGCAAGGGCGTCTACCAAGCAACACTGAAACTAACCCAAAAGAGCAAATTCAAGCCGTAACAGCTCATGGCAGTGAAAGGTTAGTGGAATCTGACCCAAGGCAAGAGCCTGTAGTAAGTGAAGGTAAGGTTGAGGTAAGCCATGACTTACCAAACCCGGTAATTACAGAGTACCAAGCTCATATGCCATACCCCAAGGCGATAAAGAAAGACCACACAGAGGAACAATTCGGTAAATTTCTTAAACCTCCAAAGAAGTTTCTTATTAACTTGCCGTTTCTTGAAACTCTTTCGCAGATGCCAGATCCTAGACCTCGTGTCAATAAAGAAGAAATTCATGAGGAACGAAAGCTTCGGATCAATGAACTAGACGAGTGGAAGATACACTTCAAAGAAATACAGGAAGCAAAAACGAGGCAACTCCACGAGAAACTTAACGATGGGACAACCCAGCTTAAGTTAGGAGATCAGGTACTCAAAATCTTCCCACATGGAACAGTCGAGGTAACTAATCCTAAATTCAGCACTTTTAAGGTAAACACTACTCGACTTAAACTATATATCAAAAACCGAATTGAACGCATGAGAAAGTATTTTCATCTCCTCAAACCACCCTGATAATGCGAATAAGAGATAAGTCTAGCTCAAGACTTTAAACGAGCGCTTCTCGGGAGGCAACCCGAGCACTAACTATACTAATTAGTTTTATTTTATTTCTTTTCGTATTTAGGCGTAGATTTCCACACCCACACGGCCTTGCACACGGCCGTGGCCGTGGCCGTGTGGACACCACGAGTAGGCACATGGGCGTGGACCATATCTCTATTTAATTTTAATTTTAATTTTATTTTTACTTCCTTTATTATTTTTCTTTTTTCTCAATGGCATTTAGATTTAGCTTAGGATACAATAAAATCAGACCGGCTACTTTGAGGATTCAAGTTCAAACGGTTCGAGGCTCTTCCCCACGTTCACCTCCAATCCTATCTGGTTTCTTTTCATTTACTTCATCCAAAATTCAGGAAGTTTCACCTCTCTCCCTATCGTATGATTTTATTTTGCTATTATCTATCTTTGTACATTGAGGGCAATGTACATCTTAAGTGTGGGGGGGTGAACAACCTAAAAAGGTGCCTAACTTTTTTTTTTCATTATTCTCAAATTCTTGAAATTAGGTGCCAAACTTTTTGCATTGTTCTCAAATCCCTGAATTATGCCTTGTCTTAAAGTAAATTTCTCATATTATCATTAGAATGAAATTCCCATGATTGATGATTTTTATTGACATGTTTTAGATTAAGTCATTGATAATTGTGCATTGATAATTAAATTCCAAGATGCTAGAGAATCAAGCATGATAAGTCTATTTTTCAGAATTAAAAATTTTTGCTAGGTTGTCTACCTGAATTTGAATATTACTTTGAAATTTGAAATTTACAAGGATGACATCAAAATACCCATAATTTTTGTGAGATTTTGAGCCTTATAGAGCATATATTCTTTTTCTTGCTCACATTATTGATTATGAGTGTGTCAACATTGATTTGTTAATCTAGAACTTGCATCGATTATACATGTTGAGACCACATCTTTGATTTGATATACAGAAATGATAAAGGCACCTAGGATTTAACCCACTTACTCCATAAAAAGCCTACCTTCATAATTAACCCCTAGTGAACCCCCTTTGATCCTAACAACCCTTTTTATTAACTCACCCACTAATATTAACCCAAAACCCTTTGTATTTGTTATCACCATCCTTTTTTACTACCCTTTTTGTCGAGATTTGATTTTGAGCAGTTGCCTAACTATGTTCTATATTTTAGTTGTTAAAGTACTTTCTTATTATTGTAAATATTTGATGATTTGTTCTTAAAAAAAATCGAAGTATATTCAGTATTTTTGTGATGAAAAGCGAGCTTGTACAGTTAAAAGTCTATTTATTAAAGAAGAAGCTCGTATTATTAGTTTCAAAGTTTCAATGCATGTAATTATTTATTTTTCAGTTCATTGTTTCTAGTTAGGTAATTTTCCAGGCCGATCTTGATTCTAACCCTTTAATTCACCCTTTATCCACACCTTTAACCCAAGCCACGTTACAACCCTGATAAAGACCTTTTGATTTGTGCATCATTTCATATTACAGTGGTGGAGATTTGATTTTCATGCAAGCCTATGGGATTAACTTTTCAAGTTTGACATTTGAGTGCTTAATTCTAAACCTTACACACTTCGAGTGATTTGAGTGAATCTTTTGTGAGGATGTCAATCCTTGTAGGTTTTGGATCAAAGGTAATTATTTATATTTGTGGGAAACACCTATGTTTTGTGCTACAAATGTATGACTTATATTATTTCAATCTTTAGGACTCTTTGAGTTAAATTATCCATGTATAAATTATCTATGAATTATGATGAGAAATTGTTGATAGGAATATTGAATCATGGAAAGTTTGTTTTAATTCTAAGTTGAGAATTTTGCTTGAGGACAAGCAAAAGCTTAAGTGTGGGGGTATTTGATAAACCGTAAAAGTAACATATTTTAAGCCCACATTTAGCATGCTTTTGGATGAATTATCCCTTGATTTATGTAAAAAGGTGCTCTTAATCCTTTCTTTTCATGTTATATACTCAGGAAAGCACCGGAGGATGAAAAGAACGAGAAACGGGCTTAAAACGGGCCAAATGGGCCAAAGCACGAAATCGACACGGCCTGGACCTAAGACCACACGGCCGTGCCTCCTTTACAATCTCAAACACTGTCTAGCCACGAGATACACGGTCGTGCCTCATCAACGAAGTCCACACGGCCTGGCCACGACTTACACGGGCGTGTGCCAGAGGCCGTGCCCTTGCCGTGGCAAAGAGCAATTTCAATCGGATTTGGATACTTAGGGGCAAAGAAACACATTCCAAAAGCCTATAAATACACCCTAAGTATGACCTGAAAGGAGAGCCCAAAGCTATCATTTAGGGGCGTCTTGCTAGGCCAGAGAGGGCAGATTTTTGGGGATTCACTCAGGGATAGCCAGTTGATCCATCTCAAGAAGCCGGAATTATACTCAAGACGAAGGATCTCCTCTTCAATTCCTTCAGGGGGTTTTAAGGATTTCTTATGTTTTGTTTTATCTTTTTCTTCTGAGATGTTTTCTTTTATTGTTATGAACTAAACCCTCAGATACCTGAGGGGGATGAAACTTAGATGAATCTTGTTATCGTTTGCTGAACTATATGATAAATATTTGATTTGTTCTTAATTATGTGTTCTTAATTCTTGTGTTGATATTTTGCAGATATCGATTCAAGTTTGATGTGCTTAGGTGGAGGAGGAAAAGTCCCTGCCTAAGAGTAGATCTAGCATAATTAAGCGGAGTTGATCGCGCGCCTAGAGATAGGGTGACGAGGCGTTGCCGGATTAGGGTCAAACCTAATATGGGAGTCCATAGATCGAGTTAATACAATTCTAGGGGTTTTAATTAGAAAGAGATTTCAATTAATCAACCTAGGGTTAGACATTATTCGCCTCGAGAGAGGGTTTAATATAAATTAGGGAATCCTATGGATCAAGTCAAGTGAATACATCGTCTGGTTCAGAGTTAGATAACAAGTGAAGTCTAGGTGGATTCTTTTTTGGGTATCGTCTTAATTAACTGGTTTTTCCCAAAAGTATTCTCTCAAATTCATTCTTCTTTATCTTAGAGTCTTTAGTCTAGTAGTTAATTAATTTAGATTAAACAACCATTCGCTTAATTCTTAGGCTAAATAATAGAAAAAGAGTTAGTATTAGTACTTTTAGTTCCTTTGGGTTCGATAATCCGGTCTTGCCTAAGCTATACTACTGTTCGATAGGTGCACTTGCCTCAACCATTGTCAGAGTTAGTTTCCAGGTTCGATCATTCTCTTTATAAATTTTAAAACTCGACAGACATACGATCAATGTGACATGCTAGATCCGGCCATAACGTCTAGGCCGGGTTTGGGGTGTTACATTTAGTGGTATTAGAGCCCGGTTGTAAAACTCGGCTGTGGAATGGGTTTTGAATTTTTTTAAATCTATTTAAATTCTGGTTTAAGAAAGTAGTGATATAACTGAACATGTGGAACACTGAGTCTCCGGCACCAAATCCGTAAGTTCCCTTATTCTATACTTGTTTTGGGCTAAAATGACTATATATTTTGTAATTATTCAGTGTGCATTTTTTTTGGATGTGATGTTTGAATATAGAAATTGTATGCATGTGTGATAAATATCTGTTTGTTTCTGTGGTTAGATGGTTGATTGTGTGTAAGAGGTTTCAAGATTAAGTTAAAAGTGTATTAGTGTTATTGGAATGAGAGTGCGCAACGGTAGCGTAGTGGGGTAGTCGTTACACGACTACCCTGTTAGTTGGAAATTTCGAGGATGAAATTTCTTTAAGGGGGTAGATTTGTAACGCCCTGAATTTGGGCCTAGTAGAATTGGGCCCATTGGGCTTTGGGCGTGGGAGCGTTTAAAATTTTTAGGAATAAGAGAACGGCACTAATGTAAGTTGGACCTAGTAGGTGAGTGATTTTTGAAGGTTAGAGGGCTTCCATGAAGTCCCGGGATCAAACCTGGGCTTAGGAAAAATTTTGGTTTTAGGTTAATAAAACCCTGGGAGTTAGTAAGTAGGCTTTAAGAATAAATTGTGTGGAATAATGACACAAAAGGAGTTGTGGTCTAGTGGCAAGTGGCCCCACTTAGGGAGCAAGGAAGTGACGCCACACAAGGAAGCAAGGGGTCCAAGGTTCATGTCTTGGCGCTTGCATTTCATTTTGATTTATTTTTAACTTAGACTTTGGCCCATAGACTTATATTTAGTTGCGCATGATTTTAGACACAACAAGGAGTTAGTTGGTAAAGTGGCTAGCGGCGTGGATTATGCTACAGGGGAGCCTGAGTTTGAATCCCAATGCAAACAAAAATGGATAATTATTTTGCTAAGTTGAGACGGCAAGTGTTTGTGTTGGATTTAAACTCTGCTGAAGGAGGGATCCCACATCGGAAAGCTAGCATGAGGGAAGGTGAGAAGCTGGCTTTAAATAGAGCAAACCATGAGGAGAGTAAGCACACCTTCCTTGGCTTAACCCTTTTGCTTTGTGGCGTGCTTGTTTGGGCTAGGCGTTGGATCATTCGTTGATCTGTATGCCGTTGGGTCACGGTGGTGGTGACCGAAGTTGATCGACACACCTCTTGGAGGTCAAGGGTGCGATCATTGTTGGCTTTTGCGCAGAACAGTGTTCAGAGCGCGGATTAGCTTCAGATTCCTATCAGGTGTGTATTTTGCACTACTCTAGCTGTAGAGCGGAAAATGCCGAAATGCTGGTCACACGGCGATGGTAGCCACACGAGCGTGCGAGCGCACGTGTGGGAGCTTCGACGCGATAGTTGAGGCCCTCATGGGTGTTCTCATGGGTTTAGGCTGCCTTGGGCCAAGTGGGCCCAATGGGCCCGTGGGCCCATATGAATATAGTGTATGACTGTGTAGTAGATATTGGGCTAGCCAATGTGAATATCATATCTATAGTGAAATTTAGGCTAAATGGGCTACACGAGCGTGTGGGTCCATTTGGGTCGAGAATGGGCCCTAGGCCGAATCGCATCGTTATCTCGTTTCTTCCTATTAGGGTGCGTTGTATCGCAGGATAATTTCAGGGATTCTTAATCTTCACTGGTATTTGGAAAAGACTTAGTAAAACCTGGTGAAATGAGGATCGGTGCTAAGTGGTTGGCGGCACACTCGTAATCGAGGTGTGTAATCTCACACTCCTGTTTGTTCTGTTAATGCCATGATCTGTGAACCGGCTAAAAAAAACCGAATTACCCTTAATGGGTAAATTATCGAATTACCCTTACTGCGCAAATTACCGAATTGCCCTTGGTGGGTAAATTACCAAATTACCCTTGGTGGGTAAATTATCGAATTACCCTTGGTGGGTAAATTACCGAATTACCCTTGGTGGGTAAGTTATCAAATTACTCTTGGTGGGTAAACTACCGAGATACCCTTAGTTTACAAAATTACCGAAATACCCCCAAAGGGGTGAAAATTACCGTTGTACCCTTATGTAGGGAAATGACCGTTATACCCTCGATTATGGTTGGATATCGTGTATATGGTTTTATTTACGCTTTTATACGTTTGATACATTACATTTATATCATGTTGCATGGGTTGGGATTGATGACTGAAGAGAAGTGTAGCCTGGTGGCTTTGCCACATACTGTTCTGGTGGCTATGCCACATATATACTATTACTCTGGTGGCTCAGCCATAAATACTGTGATTAGCAGCTTGTCTGCAATATTGGTGTGTTTGGCGGGGTAGGTTGACTTGATCCCCACAGGTGTGATTGGTTGGTACGGGGGTGTGATTGGTTGGATTGGGTTGGGTCGCATTTTATATCTACTTGCATTATCATGAGTATAGGGCTTAGGCCCAGATTGATGCTGTAAGGGCTTAGGCCCAGATAGTGACCGTTTGGGGGATTACACACGGAGTTCTCGTAACTCACCCCTTTTCCCTTAACCTTATAGGTAATCCCCAGCGATAGAAGATTTAGAGCCGCGGAGGACTCGGTGGTGGCCATACATCAGAGTTAATTCTCGTGAACTTTAGTAAATTCTGTTTTTACTTCATTTTAAGATTTTTTATTTTGGGTTAAAATTTTGTAATAAGGCCTTTGGATTTTATTTTTCTTTTAACTTTCAATTCGGCTAATTTTAAATTGCTAAATGTTTGAACACTGAGTTTTCCAAAATGCTAATGAGCGTTTTCCAAAATGTCACGTTTCCGTAACTATTCAAGTTAAATTTTCACCACAAAAGTGGTTTTCAAAATAATAACAACTTTACAAAAATGAACATTAAGCAAATCGTGTTTTTACAAACAAACAACGAAACTTGGAGTTTCAAAAGAGATGCAACATTTGTAACGATCGCTTAGCTTTCCAACTATCTTTTGATGTGACATGCTAGATCCGGCCATAACGTCTAGGCCGGGTTTGGGGTGTTACAGGATGTATTAGTGAGTAGTGTAGATGTCTGGATGTGTTATTGTGAAATAATGATGTGTTGTATATTGTGTAAATGCGATATTGAATGCAGGGGTGCATGTCAATGGTTATGAGTATGTTACTCATGATGTGTTGGAAATGTGGTAAGGGATAGAAAGAGTAAGCATAGTTGTGAATTACTTATGTTAGTATAATGCTAATTGTTGTTTAGCATATATTATGATGCTTAATTGTTTATGTGTAAACTCACTAAGCTCAAAGCTTACTCCCTTTCTTTTCCCTTGTCTTATAGAGAAATAGAGTTGAATCGAGATACGTGGATCAACTGGAAGATCGCCCACACTATTAGCACACTCTAGTACATTGGATTAAACGTTTTGTATATGGCATGTATAGGGGCTAGACAAGTTAGTGATTTTTGGTTGTAAATGGCTAAGTCATGTTGACCTTTAGATGGATAATCTATTTTGTATAATGCCATAGTTGTTGGCTATTTTATTATATGAAAAGATGTAGTTATCCATGTAAGATTGTGTTTCAAATTGAGTTGATTATGGATGTGTTGAATGAGTACATGTTGTGTATGCTAGGGGGTGAGAAGGGGCATGACAAATAGCTTTGTTCTTGTCCATGTGGGTAGACACACGGGCGTGTGCTTAGACCATGTGTGACACACGGTCAGTCCATGGGCGTGTGACTCGGCCGTGTGTCCCTTGCATATTAGTATTTTAAGTCAGAACAGACCACGGACTAGTCACACGAGCGTGTGCCTAGGACGTGTGAGTTATTTAGTGTTGGCCACGGGCTAGCCACACGGGCGTGTGTCTAGACTTTAAGGCCGTGTGAAGTAGTCAGTGTGCACCACGGGTGGTGAACATGGGCGTGTGAACTAGCTGTGGGACTTTGGCAGAATGGTTGAGTTTTGTGCACGAGTTGTGGACATGGGCGTGTGTGACTACATACGGGCGTGTATCATCTAGCACGGGCGTGTAGTCCCTGTCTAGATGGAGAAAATTTTTGAGATAGTAAGAGTTTCCGATATGGTCTCGAGAGCCCTCGTGTGTTTGAGTAAGGCCTCGTAACTCAAAAATAAGGTTGTCGTGGTGACTTAAGGAGAGTAGTCACGTTGAGCCTAAGTGGCGACCAAGTAGTTTTAATCCGGTAACGCCTCGGACCCGGTTTCGGCGGGGATTACAGGTAAGGGGTGTTACATTTAGTCGTATTAGAGCTATGGTTTAGTCGGTTCTAGGACTACCGTAACAGGTGTAAGAGTCTAGCTATACATGCCATAAGTGTACAATGATAATGTGGTGGTTTCTGATGATTTTAAACCTTGTTTTATATAGTATATGGATCCCGATCAATCAACTACTGATGAAGCAGCTAGTAATGCACCGGCTCCTGCGCAAGGAACCGCGCCTGTAGAGAGTGGACCCGAGGTTAGGGGTCAAGCGGAAGAGGCTCGTGAAGCCTTTCTCTAGATGATGAGTAATTGGTACTCGGATTATGTTCGAGCGAACCCTAATGCTCAACCTCCTCCACCTCCTCCTATGCCTCAGCCAAATCCAGTGGATCCTCAAGGTAATGATGTAGTGAGGATATCGAAACCCCCGATGGATAAGATTAGGAAACACGGGGCTGAGGAGTTTAGAGCTAAAGTAGATGATGACCCTGAAAGGGCAGAGTTCTGGCTAGAGAACTCAATGAGAGTGTTTGATGAACTCTCATGTACACCTGAAGAGACCTTGAAGTGTGCTGTGTCTTTGATGAGGGACTCGGCATACCATTGGTGGAAGACATTGACGTCAGTAGTCCCGAGAGAGCGGGTGACGTGGGACTTCTTTCTGGAAGTGTTCCGGAAGAAGTGCATAAGTCAACTATTTACTGATCAAAAAAGGAAGGAATTCCTTGAGTTGAAGCAATTAAGAATGTCGGTAGCAGAATATGAGCGTGAGTTTGTTAGGCTTAGCAAATACGCCCAAGAATGTGTGTCAATGGAGACCATTCTGTGTAAGAGGTTCGAAGATGGACTGAATGAGGATATCAAACTCCTTGTTGGTATCTTGGAGTTGAAAGAGTTTGTAGTGTTGGTCGAGAGGGCAAGTAAAGCCGAAGAGTTGGGTAAAGAGAAGAGAAGGGCCGTGAGTGAAGCTCGAGATGCGAGAAAGAGGCCAATAGGCAAGTCATACCAAGCCTAGTAAAAAAGATCCAGGGAAGTGAATCCTCGGACGAAAGCATCAGTAGGATATTCACATCGAGACTTGGACCACACTCGTCCGGGTTCGAGAGTCCAAGCTACCTCGATGAAAAGTGTGGGCAATACGAAAAACAAATCGGAGTGCCCAAATTGTGGTAGATATCACACCGGAGAGTGTTGGGGAAACAGCCGAAAATGTTATAAGTGCGGTTCCCCTGACCACTTTATCCAAAATTGCCCTGAGAGGGATGATAAGGAAGAGAAACAAGAGATGAGACCTAGTGATGTGTCTGCAAGGGGTAGACCACCAAGGAACCTGAGAGGTGGGAATAATGGTATAGGTGCGTCCAGAGACTCTACTGTGAGACCGGAGGTTCAGGCACCTGCGAGGACTTATGCCATTCGCGCCAGCGAAGAGGCATCATCCCCAGATATGATAACGGGTACTTTTTCTCTCTATGACACCTTTGTTATTGCTTTAATTGATCCAGGGTCTACTCACTCTTATATTTGCATGAGATTAGCATCTAGTTTGAGTATGACCGTTGAGTCTACGGACATTGTGGTTAAGGTGTCAAACCCGTTAGGAAAATACGTGTTAGTGGACAAGGTGTGTAAGAATTGTCCTTTGTTGATTAAGAGTCATTACTTTCCGGAAAACCTTATGTTGTTGCCGTTTGATAAGTTTAACTTAATCCTTGGCATGGATTGGTTGACTACCCATAGTGTCTTAGTGAACTATGGTAGTAAGTTTATCGAATTGAAATGTCAGAGTGGAGATGTTGTTCGGGTTGAATCAGGTGGATCGGATAGTCTACCAGTGATGATTTCTTCCCTAGTGGTTGAGAAATGTTTGAGAAAAGGGTGTGAGTCCTATCTCGCCTTTATTTTGAATACTCAAGAGGTTGGAGTAAAGTTTGATACAGTGCCAGTGGTATATGAGTATCCGGATGTATTTCTGGAAGAGTTACCCGGATTACCTCCAGAGAGAGAGGTCGAGTTTGGGATTGAGTTAGTTCCGCGAACGGAACCTATTTCAATTGCTCCGTATAGAATGGCACATTTAGAGTTGAAAGAACTGAAGGTTTAGTTGCAAGAGTTGACAGATAAGGGTTTTGCAAGATCGAGCTACTCACCGTGAGGTGCTCCGGTACTATTTGTGAAAAAGAAAGATGGGTCTATGAGGTTGTGTATAGACTATAGGCAACTTAACAAAGTGACGGTGAAGAATAAGTATCCTTTACCAAGAATTGATGATCTTTTTGATAAACTGAAAGGAGCTACAGTGTTCTCCAAGATCGACCTGAGGTCTGGTTATTACCAGTTGAGAGTGAAAGAGCAAGATGTGTTGAAAACTGCATTTCGAACAAGGTATGGCCATTATGAGTTTTTGGTCACGCCGTTTAGTTTAACGAATGCACCTACGATTTTTATGGATTTGATGAACCGTGTCTTTCGACCGTATGTGGATAAGTTTGTGGTTGTCTTCATTGACGACATATTGATCTATTCTCGGGATGAGAACGATCATGAGGAACATTTGAGAATTGTCTTGCAAACTTTAAGAGATGAGTAGTTGTATGCTAAGTTTAGCAAGAGTGAGTTTTGGCTCCGAGCAGTTGGATTTTTAGGACACGTTGTGTCGGGTGATGGTATTCGAGTCGACCCGAGTAAGATTTCGGCTATTGTGGATTGGAAACAGCCGAGGAATGTATCGGAAGTTAGAAGCTTCTTGGGACTAGCGGGATATTACAGACGTTTCATAAAGGGGTTCTCAGTGATTGCTACCCCGATTACGAAATTGTTGCATAAGAATGTAAAGTATGATTGGACGGAGGCATGTCAACAGAGTTTTGAGAGATTGAAAACATTGTTGACTGAGGCGCCGATTTTGGTTCAACCAGAATCGAGG
The DNA here is from genome assembly GCA_025698515.1 of Gossypium sturtianum. NCBI lineage: Eukaryota > Viridiplantae > Streptophyta > Magnoliopsida > Malvales > Malvaceae > Gossypium > Gossypium sturtianum. Next base: position 38,328,757 of record CM046950.1, read on the forward strand.
AAAAAGTTTGTGGTTTTTAGTGACGCGTCGTTTAATTATCTCGGTTGTGTGTTGATGCAAGAGGGTAAGGTAGTCGCTTACGACTCGAGACAACTAAAACCGCACGAGAAGAATTATCCAACTCATGATTTAGAGTTGGCTGCGATTGTTTTCGCGTTAAAGATTTGGCAAAATTACTTATATGGTGAGAAGTGCCGAATCTTTACGGATCAGAAGAGTTTGAAGTATTTGATGGATCAAAAGGATCTAAATTTGCGACAGAGGCGGTGGCTTGAGTTATTGAAAGACTATGAGTTAGTCATTGATTACCATCCCGGAAAAGCAAATGTGGTTGCGGATGCCCTGAGTAGGAAATCTTTGTATGCTCTAAGAGTTATGAGCACGAGTTTAGCATTGTCTGATGATGGTGCTATATTGGCGAGTTGAGAGCTAAGCCACTGTTTGTTCAACGATATATGTGAGGCTCAAGAAAATGATAGTGAGATGCAAACTAAGAGAGCTAAGTGTGGATCAGAAAGTGACTCTGATTTTCGAGTGGGTTCGGATGGTTGTTTGTTATACCATGACATAATTTGTGTACCTAGAGATGAAGAATTGATCCTAAGGTTTTGCATGAGGCATATAGTGGTTATTTGTCGTCAAGACAGGCGAAGAAAAAATGTACAATGACTTGAGGAAATTTTATTGGTGGTAGGTATGAAAAGAGATATCTCTGAATTCGTGACAAAGTGTCTGATTTGTCAACAAGTGAAAGCTAAACATCAAGTGCCTTCGGGATTGCTTCAACAAGTGATGGTTCCCGAGTGGAAATGGGATCGGATTACCATGGATTTTGTAACGGGGTTACCTATGACTCCGAAAAAGAAAGATGCTGTGTGGGTTGTTGTGGATAGATTGACAAAGTCGGCTCATTTTATTCCAGTATGTGTGGATTATTCACTGGACAAGTTAGCCGAATTGTATGTTGCGGAGATAGTGAGGTTACATGTTGTGCCTATGTCTATAATATCGGATAGAGATCCGAGGTTTACTTCGAGGTTTTGGAAGAAGTTGCAAGAGGCCATGGGTACGAGGTTAAATTTTAGTACTGCGTTCCATCCTCAAACTGATGGTCAGTCTGAAAGAGTGATTCAAGTTCTTGAAGATATGCTTCGATGCTGTGTGTTAGAATTCAAAGGTAGTTGGGAAAGATATCTACCTTTGGTCGAATTTGTTTACAACAAAAGTTATCAGTCAAGTATACGGATGGCTCCGTATGAGGCCTTGTATGGTCGTAAGTGTCGGACTCTATTATATTGGATCGAGCTTAGTGAAAAGCGGATCCATGGGGTCAATCTAGTGAAAGAAACTGAAGAGAAAGTGAAAGTAATCCGTAATAGTCTGAAAGCTACTTCGGACCGACAGAAGTCATACGCGGATTTTAAAAGAAAAGAGATTGAGTTTGAAGTGGGTGACAAAGTGTTTTTAAAAGTGTCCCCATGGAAGAAAATAATGAGATTTGGACAAAAAGGGAAATTGAGTCCAAGGTTCATAGGGCCATATGAGATTAAAGATAGAATTGGGCCAGTAGCATACTGGTTGGCTTTGCCGGTAGAATTGGAAAAGATTCATAATGTGTTCCATGTGTCGATATTGTGACGATATCGCTTCGATCCTTCACATGTGATTCCTTCAACGAAAATTGAGATAAGACCGGATATGTCTTATGAAGAGGAGCCGATTAAGATCTTGGCTCGAGAAGTGAAACAGTTGAGGAATAAGAGCATAGCACTAGTGAAAGTGTTATGGCAGAAGCACGGTGTGGAAGAAGCTACGTGGGAAATGGAAGAGGCTATGAGAGAGCAACATCCAAACCTCTTTTATTGGTAAGATTTTGAGGCGAAAATCTCTAAAAGAAGGGAGAGTTGTAACATCCCGATTTAGGGCCTAGTCAGAATAGTGGTGCGAGACCACAAATCTGAGGCATAAGTATGAGTTTTTGAGGTCTATGCCATGTTTGCATGCTAGTGTGAAAGTTTCATGAAGCAATTTTGTTAAATTGTGGTTGAACTGTTCAAAAGGACTAAATTGCAAAAGTTGCAAAATGTGAGATTCTAGAAGCTATTTGTGTGAAATTGCTTTAGAATATCAATTAGAAGTCCTTAATGAGTAATTTTCACAATTTCTAATTTTTGGACAAATTTGGGCATGGATGAGTTAAATTATGAAGTTCGTCAAAAATGGTATTTTGGTCATTTGACAATTAAATGATTAAAATAGGAGAAAAGATGAAAAAATTCATTCATCTTCTTCTCGAAGGCTGCCAAAAATTTGAGAGAAGCCATTGTTAGGGCTCTTCAACTTTTCAAGCTATCTAGTAAGTGTATTCTAGCCCGTTTTTGATATTCTTCGTATTTTTGAAGTCCTAGTAGCATGAGTAAGCTATTTTTAGCTATATGATGAGCTAAAATGGATGTTCAAAAATGTACCTATGTATGACATGCATGTATTTTGATGTTTTAGGGAAGAATATGAAAGCTTGATGTTGTACAAACATCTTTTACTAAGTGAAATCCATGAAAAATGCATGTAGGGACTAGTTTGTGAAAGTCTTGAGTTTGGTCATACATGTGAGAATTAGTGAGAATTGATGATAGCTTTAGTTGAGTAAGTGATTTGGCTAAGCATGAAAGGCTAGAAAGTTGAATAAAAATCACTTTATGGTCCTTGGGGCAAAAGTGTAAATATGAGAAAGATTAGGGGCAAAATGGGGATTTTGCTAAAGTATGAGATAAATGTCAGTTTAGTCAATGTGTGTATTGAATGTGTTGAATTTTCATTATAGATCAAGAAAGATGAAGCCCGGATCGAAACCGAGGCAAGGGCAAGGTCTTGGACTAAATTGCACATCTCTATACTTTTTGAGTACAGAGGTAAGTTTACGTATAAACGATGCATTATGCGTATACTTTGTAAATGCTAGCTAGAGTATAGCATGGTTGAGAACCTATATGGTTCATGTGGAATGAATGAGTTAGTTATAGTGAATGAATGAACTACAAAGTAGATATGTGAATGTGTAGTGATAATGCTTGATGGTAAGCTAAGTGCGATGCTACCCCAATACTTAGCAACGATGAGCTGGGCTATGTGCGATGCTATCGCTAAGTATATTGTTTATTGGGCTAAGTGCGAGACCTCTATGATTACCTTATTGGTAGGCTAAGTGCTATACCACCTTATTGTATCGATTGTGGTAGGCTAAGTGCGAAACCACCAAGAGAGTAGCTGAGTGGATGTGTAACGCCCTGAATTCGGGCCTAGTAGAATTGGGCCCATTGGGCTTTGGGCGTGGGAGCGTTTAAAATTTTTGGGAACAAAAGATCGGTACTAATGTAAGTTTGACCTAGTAGGTGAGTGATTTTGGAAGGTTAGAGGGCTTCCATGAAGTCCCGGGATCAAACCTGGGCTTAGGAAAAATTTTGGTTTTAGACCAGGGGAACTGTGACTTCAGTTAGTAGGCCTTTTAAGCAGATTAAGAGAAAATGGGACACAAAGGGGCTTGTGGCCCAATGGAAAGTGGCGTCATATAGGGGCTATGAGGTGGCGTGTCTGGCAGTTAAGAAGGTCCAAGGTTCGAGGCCTAAAGGGGAGAATTACGGAGTTTTATTTTTGTGCCTGGACAGAAGGAGTTGGAGTTGGAGGGGACTCTAAAAGGGAGTGTCTAGGAGAGAAATTTAAGGTGAAGATAAGGGAGAAAAGATAGGGATTGGGAGGTGGATATAGTGGTGCCGAATTGGACTCTGAGGGAAGGGAAGTTTCGGCTAGGGGCTATATATGAGTGCCGAATTAAGTTCCTAGGTTAATGCCGAATTTTTGTTTTCCTTCTGGTCGAATTTCTTCACTTGTGAGAGGCTGAGATGTTTTTCTTATCTAAGTGTGCCAAAGCCGAATCCTTCATACTCTCCCTTCTCAAATTTCCTTTTTGGTTCACCACTTGGTTCTGGCCGAATCACCTCTTTTCTTATTCTTCCTAGTGTTGCCAAATTGCCTCTGTCACCTTACGAGTCTCAAAAGCTGGACTTAGGCCGCAAGATCAAAGGAAGATTTCGGTAAGAGCTTAGTTGAATTTTTAAAGTGTTTTATTTGCATGAGGCTGGCATCTAGTTTGAGTATGACCGTTGAGTATACGGAAATTGTGGTAAAGGTGTCAAACCCGTTAGGTAAACATGTGTTAGTGGACAAGGTATGTAGAAATTGTCCTTTGACAATTAGGGGTCATTGTTTCCCGGTAAATCTTATGTTGTTGCCGTTTGATGAATTTGACTTGATTCTTGGTATGGATTGGCTGACTACCCATAGTGTTTTAGTGAAATGTGGTAGTAAATTTAGTGAATTGAAATGTGAGAATGGAGATGTTATTCGGGTTGAATCAGGTGGGTCAAATAGTCTACCGGTGATGATTTCTTCCTTAGTGGCCGAGAAATACTTAAGAAAAGGATGTGAGTCCTATCTCGCTGTTGTATTGAATACTCAAGAGTATGAGATAAAGATCGAAACAGTGCCAGTGGTATGTGAGTATCCAGATGTATTCCCAGAAGAGTTACCCGGATTACCTCCAGTTAGAGAGGTCGAGTTTGGAATTGAGTTAGTTCCGAGAACAGCACCTATTTCAATTGCTCCGTATAGGATGGCACCATTAGAGTTGAAAGAACTGAAGGTTCAGTTGCAAGAGTTGAAGGATAAGGGTTTTGCAAGGCTGAGCTACTCACCGTGGGGTGCTCCGGTATTATTTGTGAAGAAGAAAGATGGGTCGATGAGATTGTGCATAGACTACAGAAAACTCAACAAAGTGACGGTGAAAAATAAGTATCCTTTACCAAGGATAGATGATCTATTTGATCAACTAAAGGGAGCCACAGTGTTCTCCAAGAAAGACCTGAGGTCTGGCTATTACCAGTTGAGGGTTAAGGAGCACGATGTACTGAAAACTGCATTTCGGATGAGGTATGGCCATTATGAGTTTCTGGTCATGCCGTTTGGTTTAACAAATGCACCTATGATTTTTATGGATTTGATGAACTGTGTCTTTCGATCGTATGTGGATAAGTTTGTTGTTGTCTTCATTGACGACATATTGATCTATTCTCGGGATGAGAACGATCATGAGGAACATTTGAGAATTGTCTTGCAAACTTTAAGAGATGAGCAGTTGTATGCTAAGTTTAGCAAGAGTGAGTTTTGGCTCCGAGCGGTTGGATTTTTAGGACACGTTGTGTCAGGTGATGGTATTAGAGTCGACCCGAATAAGATCTCGACTATTGTGGATTGAAAACCACCGAGAAACGTGTCAGAAGTCAGAAGGTTTTTGGGTTTGGCAAGATACTACAGACGTTTCGTAAAGGGGTTTTCTATGATTGCTACCCCGATGACGAAACTGCTACATAAGGATGTTAAGTTTGAATGGACTGAGAAATGTCAACAGAGTTTTGAGAGATTGAAAACATTGTTGAGTGAGGCACCAGTTTTGGTTCAACCAGAATCGGGGAAATAGTTTGTGGTTTACAGTGACGCGTCGTTAAATGGTCTTGGTTGTGTGTTGATGCAAGAGGGTAAGGTAGTCGCTTACGCCTCGAGGCAGTTAAAACTGCATGAGAAGAATTATCCGACTCATGATCTGGAGTTGGCTGCGATTGTTTTTGCATTAAAGATTTGGTGACACTATTTATATGGTGAGAGGTGCCAAATCTTCACAGGTCATAAGATTTTGAAGTATTTGATGGATCAAAAGGATTTGAATTTGCGACAACGGCGGTGGCTTGAGTTATTGAAGGACTATGAGTTAGTCATCGATTACTATCTGGGAAAAGCGAATGTCGTTGCAGATGCCTTGGGTAGGAAATCCCGGTATGCTTTGAGAGTTATGAGCACGAGTTTAACATTGTCTGATGATGGTGCTATATTGGCTGAGTTGAGAGCTAAGCCACTATTTGTTCAACAGATATGTGAGGCTCAAAAGAATGATTGTGAGATGCAAGCTAAGAGAGCTAAGTGTGGATCGAAAAATGATTCTGATTTTTGAGTGGGCTCGGATGATTGTTTGTTGTATCATGATAGAATTTGCGTACCAGAGATGATGAATTGATCCGAAAAGTTTTGCATGAGGCACATAGTGGTTATTTGTCAGTACACCCGGGGAGTACGAAAATGTACAATGATTTGAGGAAATTTTATTGGTGGCTGGGTATGAAAAGAGACATCTCCGAGTTTGTGACAAAATGTCTGATTTGTCAACAAGTGAAAGCTGAGCATCAAGTGCCTTTGGGATTGCTTCAGCCTGTGATGGTTCCCGAGTGGAAGTGGGATCGGATTACCATGGACTTCATTTCTGGATTGCCCATGACTCTGAAAAAGAAAGATGCTGTGTGGATTGTCGTTGATAGACTAACGAAGTCGGCTCACTTTATACCGGTGCGTGTTGATTATTCACTGGATAAGTTGGCTGAGTTGTATATTGCAGAGATAGTGAGATTACATGGAGTGCCTGTATCTATTATCTCGGATAGAGATCCGAGGTTCACTTCAAGGTTCTGGAAGAAGTTACAGGAGGCCTTGGGTACAAGATTAAATTTTAGTACTGCATTCCATCCGCAAACCGATGGTCAATCTGAAAGAGTAATTCAAGTTCTCGAAGATATGCTCCGATGCTGTGTGTTAGAGTTCGAAGGTAGTTGGGAGAGATATCTACCTTTGGTCGAATTTGGTTACAGCAACAGTTATCAATCGAGTATACGGATGGCACCGTATGAAGCCTTGTATGGCCGTAAATGTCGGACTCCTTTGTATTGGACCGAGCTTAGTGAGAAGCGAATCCATGGGGTCGATCTAGTAAAAGAGACCGAGGAGAAAGTCAAAGTGATCCGTAATAGTCTGAAAGCTGCTTCGGACCGACAGAAGTCGTACGCGGATTTGAAAAGAAAGGAAATTGAGTTTCAAGTGGGTGACAAGGTGTTTTTGAAAGTGTCCCCATGGAAGAAAATCTTGAGATTTGGATGAAAAGGGAAATTGAGTCCGCGATTCATAGGGCCGTATGAAATTACTGATAGAATTGGGCCAGTGGCATACCAATTGGCTTTGCTGGTGGAGTTAGAGAAAATACATAACGTGTTTCATGTATCGATGTTAAGGCGATATCGCTCCGATCCTTCGCATGTGATTCCTTCAACAGAAATTGAGATACGACAGGATATGTCTTATGAAGAGGAGCCGATTACAACCTTGGCTCGAGAAGTGAAGCAGTTGAGGGATAAGGACATAACCCTAGTGAAAGTGTCATGGTAAAAACACGGTGTAGAAGAGGCTACATGGGAACCGGAGGAAGCCATGAGAGAGCAATATCCAAACTTTTTTACCGGTAAAATTTTTGAGGACGAAAATCTCTAAAGGGGGGGAGAGTTGTAACATCCTGATTTAGGGCCTAGTCAGAATAGTGGTGCGAGACCACAAGTTCGAAGTAGAAATCATGAATTTTTAAAGATTTTGAGATGTTTGCATGTTTATGTGAAAGTTTCATTAAGTAATTTTGCTAATTTTGATTGAATTGTCCAATAGGACTAAATTGCAAAAGTTGCAAAATATGAGATTCTAGAAGCTTTAAGTATGAAATAGCTTTGGATTATTAATTAGAGGTCCTTAAATAGCAATTTGCCCAATTTCTAATTTTTGGACAAAAATGGGCATGAGTGGGTAAAATTTGAAAGTTTGGCAAAAAGGGCATGTTGGTCAATTGTCAAATAAATGATTAAAAAGGGATGAAATAGTCAAAATTTTATGTTCATCTTCCTCCTTAGTGCCGAAAATTTGAAGAACCCCATAGCTAGGGTTTGTTCATCTTTCAAGCTTCCTAGTAAGTGCATCCTAGTCCCATTTTTGATATTCTTCGTATTTTTGAAGTCCTCGTAACATGAGTTAGCTATTTTTAGCTATATGTTGAGCTAGGATTCATGTTCAAAAATATACTCATGTATGACATGCATGTATTTTGATGTTTTATGGAAGATTATGGGAGTTTGATGTAGAATAAACATCTTTTTCTAAGTGAATTCCATGAAAAATGCATGTAAGGACTAGTTTGTAAAAGTCTTGAAAATGGTCATACATGAGTGATTTAGTGAGAAATGAATGTTTCTATAGTTGAGGGTATGAATCAACTAAGCATGAAATACTAGAAAGTATAATGAAAATCACTTTACGAGCCTTGGGGCAAAAATGTAAATATGAGGAAGTTTAGGGGCAAAATGGTAATTTAACCAAAGTATGAGATATGAGTCAATTTAGTCAATGTGTGTATTAAATGAGTTGATTTATCATTATAGATCAAGAAAGATGAAGCCCGGATCGAAACCTAGGCAAGAGCAAAGTCGTGGACTAAATTGCACGTCTTCATACATTTTGAATACCGAGGTAAGTTTATGTGTAAACAATGCATTTATACATATTCATTGTTGATGCTAACTAGTATATGGCATGATTGAGAACCTATACGGTTCAAGTGGATTGAATGTGGTAGTTATTGAGTAATTGATGTATGAATTCCAAAAGAGATGTGTGAATGTGTAGTGATAATACTTGACGGTGGGCTTAGTGCGATACCACCTGAATACTTAACTATGATGGGCTGTGTGCGATGCTTTTGTTAAGTATATTATTTAGTGGGCTATGTGCAAAACCACTATAATTACCCTATTTGGTAGGCTATGTGCGATACTACCCTACTATTTGATTGTGGTGGGCTAAGTGCGAAACCACCGAATGATTTAGCTGTGTGGTTGAGAAATTGTGGTGTTGAGTGCAGGTATGCAAATGAATGAATGTAAGCATTAAGCTTGTGATGTGGTGGAAATATGGTAAGGGATAGAATGAGTAAGCATAGTTTTGGATGTCGATTGTCTTGTTTAGTATAATGCTAATTGTTGTTTAGCTCATACTATGATGTAAATTGTTTATATGTAAATTTACTAAGCTTAAAGCTTACTCCCCTTTCTTTTCCCTTGTCTTATAGAGCTAAAGAGTCGGGACGAGATACACGGATAATTTGGAAGATTGCCCACACTATCAGCTCACTTGGTATATTTAAATTTAGTGCTTTTGTATATGGCATGTATATAGGCTAGACAAGTTAGTTTATGTTGTTGTATTGGCCAAGGGTGTGCTGGCCCATTTGATGGATAATCTATGTTGTATAATGCCATGGTTAATTGTTTATCTTGTTATATTAAAAGATGTAGTTATCCATAAGAGTTTATATTGCAAAACATGAATTGTTTGATGATGTGTTGAATAGATACATGTTGTGTGAACTAGAGGGGTGAAAGGAGCTTGGCAAATAGCCTTGTTCTTGACCACTCGGGTAGACACACGGGCGTGTGTCTAGGCCATGTGTGACACACGGGCTAGCCACATGGGTGTGTGACTTGGCCGTGTGTCCCCTGCATGTTAAGGTGGTAAGTCAGTGTCGACCATGGGCTAGCCACACGGACGTGCCTAGGCCGTGTAAGATGGTCAGTGTTCACCACGGGTGGAGAACACGGGCGTGTTCTTAGGCCGTGTAATACAAACAGAACTCCCAAGTATTTATACACGGGGTAGGGACATGGGCGTGTGTGACCACACGACCTGCTCCCACGGGCGTGTCCCATTTCACATGGGGTGTGGCCCTTGTCAAGGTGAAAGAAAATTTAAGATTGCAAAGGCTTCCGGTAGGATTCTGGAACCCCTCGTATGTATGTTTAAGGCCTCGTGGGCCTTTAATGAGGTCGTTTTGGTGACTATAGAGAGTTGTCAAGTTGGGACTAAAGTGAATTAAGTCCGGTAATTCCTCGAGCCCGGTTCCAGCGTAGAATATGGGTAAGGGGTGTTACAGAGTCTATATTCTAAAGTATGTTTTAAAAGTACAGTATTATAAGCTATGTTTTCTGCGAGCTCTATATGCGAGCTATATATGATAAGTTTATGTGCGTGCTCCATTGTGAGTCCTTACGTTGGATATATTGGTATACCTAAGAATTGTGAGTACTCACCATAAGTTTTCTGTGATTTCGGGTGTTAAGGCCCTGGGACATGTGGAGAGATAAGGGAATTTCGAGCTATGCTCTATTCAATGGGACATGTTGGCTTACATAAGAGTGTTTAGCTTTATGCTACACTTTTGGGACGTGTTAAGGACTATTTGAGTCATTCTGAGGCGTTATAAGGAGATCTGCATATCCAATAGATTCTGATAAGATAAGTGTGGGTGAGAAGATATCTTATGTTTCTCAACCGTTCTGACAAGACAAGTATGTGAGCATGTTTCATGCTATACAAGTATTTTTTGTAAGCTAAGTTTTCAAGTATGATTTTTCTAAAATCACAACTGAAACTATTTTTACATACTTAAATGTTTTTCTAGCAAGCAGACAAAACAGTGACCTAGGTCTCACATCTTTACAGCGAGCTTAGCTCGCGACATGATTTTCAGACTAAGTCTGATTTCTATTTTAACACACTATACTTTAAAGCATATGCTGATGATTCTTAATTATTCACTAAGTTCTCAATGAACTCACCTAATCCTCTCTTGTTTCACAGGTAAGTAGGTAGTGGATGGCAAGAGGTGAGGCGAATGGTCTGAGCGAGGCTAAGTCCTGAGTAGATATCAATGAACTAGGGGAAGAAGCAATGATATTTTATTTAAGTAGTTTCTGCTTGGGATTGGACTTGTTTGATTATTGTTACAATTATTAATTTAATTTCTTTAAATTTATTTTTCTTTTGCGAATCATGTCTTAAAATATTTAATTATCTTTTTATTATGAATAAAGCTGATATTTTTCATGCATGAGTGTTACGTTGTATTACCTTAACTTTTATCAAAATATGTGAGTCAGATTTATTGCTAAGTACTATTTTTTGCGACCTCTGTATGTTTGTAACTCTGAAAAATTACATTCATACCCCTATTAACGATAGCCTTACTACTTAGCGAACCCAAGTAAATTGATCGAACCCTTATATATATGCAAACCCATGTGTTTATGCAAACCCTATTACAGTAAGATAACCTATGCATGTACAATTCCTTTTATTGTGAAGTATGTTTATTTAGTGAACCTATAATGAATGTTAGCATGCGGATCTATATTATTGTATGCGAACTGATGTCTAGTGATGTTTGCGAACCCTAAAGAAGTTGTAGATTGATATGCAAGCACTTTCTCTATTTGTTTTGTAAGCTCGCATGTTTTATATTAAATGCATGATGTTATGACATTCCGCTGCAATGTGTGAAACTTAGCACAACTTTCATGTTGTGAATCTGTGATGTGTTGGAGGTTAGGTTGGGAGTTAACAGAGAGTAACTCTAGTGGCTAATTTGGCATGCCAGATTCGGGTCGAACTTAATTGACCGGGTTTGGGGTGTTACATTTGTTGGTATCAGATCAAGGTTTCGCCATGTTAGTAGGCTAGCCGGGTTGAATATCCGACAGGTGAGTTCGCCAAGATGGTGATGTGTGCTCACTAGAAGTTGATATGGTAAGTTCTCCAAATTTTTTTGTATTAGAAGTGATATGTATGTTTGTGTGTTTTTTTGTTGCCATTTCCTTGACTGGTTTTATAACTTCTCTTATTGTCATTTCGTTCAGTTCATCTTGGTATTCTTTTGTCTGTCAGGATGAAAAATAGCCTAGAAGTTTCCTCCTCTCACAAACATTAATTGTAGCATTCTCTTCCTTGCTCCACTCTTGGCTTGAGTCCTCTTGATGCTTTTATAAGGGTGTACTGATGTTGTTATTATCATTTTAAGAAGGAGTTAAGGATTCTCCTCTATAACAGCCTGATTTAGGGGCTAGTCGAAACAGTGGTCTCGAGATCACTAATCTGGGGTCGAAGAAAATTTATTTTAATTTTATTTTATGGGTTATAGCATGATTATAAGGGTGCATGAAAATTTTGGTGCTTTAATTTTAGCGATTTCATGCTTAATCGCAAAAAGGACTAAATCGTATAAAGTGCGAAAGCTCTATTTTATTTGCTAAAGGTGCCCAATAGCCATAGAATTTTAATTGGAGGCCCTTAATGTGAAATTAGGCCTTTTTAAAGGTCATAGCCGGCCATAGGGGGGACAAGAAAGGACTTTGTCATTTGTTAGGTGGAAATTTGGTGATAAAAATTGATTTTTAATCATAAAATAAAGAAAAGAAAATATCATCTTTTCTCTCCATCCTCTCCACCAAAAATGAGCAGCCAAATTGGGGGTTGAGAACTCAAAATTTTAGCCAAGCTTTCCTCCTTGCAAGTAAGTGATTTTGGTGACCTTTCTTGAAAATTTTTGTAGTTTTGGAACCTCCAAAGCTTAAGCTAGCTAATGAGGGGACTATTTTGAAAAATGGTTAAGATTTTAGGGTTTTTCCATGAGAGCAATTGAGTTGTTTTCTGTATTTTTATGAAAAAAAACGAGTCTTAGTTGTTAGATAAACAACTTTTGTGAAGGGTGTTATCATGAAAATAGCTAAAAGGACCTTTTTGTAAAGGTTGTGATATGAGTGGTAAATGTGTGTAATAGTTTAAATTTTAACTTGCTATAGAAGGGAATATGAATCGGCTAGGACTTATTAGCAAAGAAGTTGGATGAGAATCGATATACGGGCCTAGGGGAAAAATCGTAATTTTGCCAAAGTTCAAGGGCAAAATGGTAATTTTGCCAAAATAGAATTTTTAAAATGTATTAATTTGTGTGGTGATTAAATGAGTAAATTTTATTGTTCTAGATCAAAGCAAACGAGATTCGGACCTAGAACGGGAGAAAAGAGAAATATGGACAAATAGGTCCCTTTCTACCCTTTCGGTATCGAGGTAAGTTTGTGTGCTAATAATTCAACTATAGTGAAGTATTTAATATTTCAATGATTTATGAATTGTATATTGACTCTATGAATATATTAAATACGTTTTGACGAGATGTCAAGAATTGAAAGTCTTCAATTGAATCTAAGAATAGAGGGAATGCAAAAAGCATGATACTATGATAATTAAGGTCCCGTGTAAGACCATATTTGGAATATGGCCTCGGTGTGAGAGTTCGTATAAGACCATGTCAGGAACATGACATCGATATAATATTTCATGTAAGACCCTATCGGGGGTATGAAGCTAATTTGGTACTATATGTATGAAATTCAAGAGTGTTCTTTAGCATTTTGAATAATTCAACAGGTATGTTGAAAATGAGAAAGTATGAGGTTATACTATGAGAGGCACAGGTATGTGCCTAGAACTCATTTGAGGTGAATTCGGTATATGAGGAAACCATGGTGAGTTATGCGTTAACCATGCACCCTGTTTGCATATGTTATATTTATAAATGCATTTCGTGAATGCGAATGATTATTGTAGAAATCTATTTAGGAATGATAGTGTGTGAGGATATTCTCGGATAAACATTCGAAATAGGAAAATGTATGTGGATAAATATCCGTGAATGTGTAATAATGGTGGGCTATGTGCGATACCACCTTATTAATTATTAAATAGTGGGCTATGGGCAATACCACCTTATAAATTGTTAGCGATAGGCTGTGTGCGATACCATCGCCAATATTATCAATGGTGGGCTGTATGCGATACCACCTTATTATTTGTTACTGATGGGCTGTGTGCGATACCATCGTGTTTAGTATAAATGGTGGGCTATTTGCGATACCACCTTATTAATTATTGAATGGTGGGCTCTGTGCAATACCACCTTATTAATTATTGAATGGTGGGTTGTGTGCGAAACCACCGAGTATTTATTATTATTCCGGGGTGATAACGAGAAACTTGATTAAGTGAAATTTGTATGTGGCTTTGTGGTGATAAATACCAGCAAAGATGAACAACGTTTTATGATATGAGTTTGTGACAGGTGAAAGTTTAGAATGAGTAAGCATTATGAATGATTGAATGGGTAACTATTACCTTTAGTGAAAATCTCATTATATTACCTTGTGGTTGAGGGTAATAGATAAATGACAATAGTTGCTTATCATTTGCATATGAAATTACTAAGCGTTATTGCTTACTCCTCTTCCTTTCCTATCTCTTATAGGTTAACTTAACTAGCTCGGGTTGGGAACCGCTGGAGATGCTTTCACACTATCGAGCAGACACTTGGGTATGAGATTCAAGTCTTCTTGAGATATGACATGTATAGGGATCTTATTTTGGTTTAATTAAGTCTTAGTTAAAGTAGCCAAATGTGTTGGCCTAAAAGAGTTTATGGTTCGGTTGTGTATAGCCATAAATGATGGCTCAAGCCGATTGTAGTTGTACTAGTAATAGTTCTCCCTCGTATATGGGATGAAGATTTGATTTTCATGATTCAAATGTGATAATTCAAGAGTTATAATTGATTATTTGAAAATGTATTGTGATGATTTGTGAATGTGTGCAAGTGAGGGTGGCTAAATGGCTTGGAAAATAGCCTTGAATTGGTCCACACGGGTAGTCACACGGGCATGTGTCTAGACCGTGTGTGACACACGATCGGTCCCATGGGCATATGACTTGGCCGTGTGTCCCCTGCATGTTAGTGTTACAATTCATTGTCGACCACGGGCTAGACACACGGGCGTGTGCCTAGGCTGTGTGCCCATAAATGGGTTACTGACATCACAAACAGAATACTCGGGTTTTTACACACGGGCGTGTCTAGGCCGTGTGGAGCACACAGGACAAGAACACGGGCGTGTGTGTGGCCGTGTCAAAACCCCTTTAGGTTTGAAAAGAAAATAATTCTACACGGGCATGGAACACGAGTGTGTGATATGTCACACGGGCGTGTCCCACTCTTCGCACGGGCGTGTGGTCCAATTTTATGTCAAAATTATTAAAGTGTGTAAATGTTTTGGTTTGGTCCCTCAGCATCCCGAGTATATGAAAAGGGTCTTGTAGACCCATGATAGGGACATTACAATTGTAAATGAAAAAGTTTTAAATTGGGACAAATTTTATAGCCCAAAGTCGAATGCTCAAGCAAGTCAAGTCTGGTAATGCCTCGTACCCGGTTCTTGAGTTGAATACGGGTAAGGGGTGTTACATTTAGTGGTATTAGAGCTATGGTTTAGTCGATTCTCGGACTAACCTAGCATACGTGAGTTTAGTTATACATACGATATTACTACTCATGATAGTGTGATATCTCCCGGCTCTAGAGAAATTATTTTGTTAAGACAGAGATGATTTCCAACCGAGCTATTTTCGATAATGTTAAAATTGATAACGAGACAATTGAAATGTGTTTATGATGTGATGAATTCAGAAAGGTATGAATAGAAGTTCATGACATGTGTGTGGTAAGGTATGAAATGAGATCATCCTAGGTTGATGAATGAAATGAAAGTTATATGGTGGTAAGCTTATCTATGTTGGTTCGACATGCATACGGTGTTATATGCTCAACATATTTGATTAAGTGAATATGATGAGTAAACTTACCCAGTGAACGAGATATGTGTACATGTACATTTATTTGAATGATGTATAATCAGTATGTCCACATAGTTGAATCTCATGTGTGACTGTTGAATTAGAGGATGTGTAATGTTTTGTTTTATGACTCTATTATTAAGCCGCGAATATTATAATAGTGTGGGAGTTGAACTGGGAAGTTAAATTAAGTAGAACGTAGGAGATGAGTACGGTCGTTCAATGATAAATTGATGAATAAGACCATGGTTGGACCATGGCAGTACATTGGATCCCATATAAGACCATGTCTGGGACATGGCATTGGCAACGATATGTGATTCTGTGTAAGACCACGTCTGGGACTTGGCTTCGGTATGAAATCGTGTAAGACCATATCTGGGATATGGCGTCGACATCGATATAAGATCCCGTGCAAGACCATATCTAGGATATGGCATCGGCATCGACATGTGTTTCCATGTAAGACCGTATCTGGGATATGGCATTGGTATCGATACGAGATTTTGTGTAAGACCATAGCGAGGCTATGACATCGTGACAACGTGTAAGATTAAAACTGGGCTATGATATTGTGATACGAGTAAGACCATAGTTGGACTATGGCAATCAAGTAAACAACGTACTCAAACCCATAAGACGTCCTCTAATTTGATAAGTGATGGTAAGAGAAATCAGAGTTAAATGTTGAATACTTGAATAGATATTACTATGGAGCCTGCGTTAGTAAAATCACTGTTCGAAATTATGAATGATAGAAACATTTGTATCATGAGTAAGTGTGGAAAATTCACTTGGAGCGAGTTGGGTAATTACGATGATATTTCATTAATGAAAAATGTTGAGTCATATGTGTACAGTCATGAGAGACAAGTTAGAGGCTTTATGACCTCACCCCCCCTTACCACTGTTGATTTATAATGAGATTTTTACGAGAGTCAAGTTAAACAAGTTCATGAGTATGAAATAAAAGAGTCCAGTGGCGAAACAGTTAGTAATGTATATAGAGATAAAGGTAGTTTGAAGGTGAGAATAGTTTTGGAAGGAATATCTGAATGTTTTAAGGATTGTACTGATTATGCAATGTTACGAGCAAAGAGAAAGTTGGCATCGGCTAATTGACTCAATTGAGTAGGAAGCATGAGGTGTGTACTTAATGAGATCTTTCCGAACTGATGTTCATTAGTGAAAGGAATAATAAAAGTGGTTGATTATGACAATCATGGTTGAATAGATTAAAATGATCTCTTTGAGTATTCTGTATAGATATCTATTTCTCTTCGGGGGTTATATGGTTGTTCATTTTTATGAAATTACGATCGCGTGAGAATGTTAGCTGATTGTAAAATTAGACGAAGCGGATGCCGATTTGGTTGATTGAAATCGACATTCCTTTTTCTCCTTGTAATTCTATTTTGGTATTTTGAGGATGAAGTTGGTAATAAAATTTTTATGTGAGACTACCCTTATGTTTCTACTGACCATGGTTATCTTTAAAGTGTGTTCTTCAGGTTGTGATAGTTATATCTACCATGATTACGCTTTTAGTTTGATCATAGAAAGGTGATAATTCTAGTATATGAATATCTCTGATTTTCGTATAAGATGTTAATATCGAAAAAAGTATAAGAAGTGAAATCACAAGTTTCAATTTGTGCGATGGATTTTTTTCCAGGTAAGTCGGGTAAAGTTAATGCATTCAATTGAGATATCCCTGTTACCTTGAACTAAGGCGATAGTAAAGGTTTTCGATTAGCATAACAAGAGAAATTCAAAGGATTGTGTGTTTGAACTGTATTCTTAGTATGGAGAAAAGAGTAGATTGACTTATTGAAATGTGATTTGAGCTATGTGTATACTTACGCATGCTTCAACAAAGAGAATAAATTCTGTGTATTCTCTAGTAGGGAGATGGATAGTCTGAATGAGGAAATTAGATTCTAGGGAGCATAATATAGAGATATGCTTACTGAAATTTTCTAACCGGGGTGATAAAGTTAAATGCTATTGAAGGTACTAGTACCTGAAAGTTCTAGTATTGAGTTCAGTTTGAATCGAGAAAAAGAATTTATAAGATTTAGTGATGCGCTAATGAATAAATTGAAAGGTGTTTTAATACCAGAGTGTAAAGAGGTAGTTTACATCTTTGGGTGGTTAGAGTTATGTCGAAAAGAATTGTTAGATTGGTGACCCAGAGACGATCACTTTTGTACCCGTGTTGTGAAATTGATGATATAATATGATTTGTGGAAAAAACATCGTGTACTTTCTGAATCCTGATGAGCTAGAGTATCTAATGTTGCAGAAAAATTTGAATGTAAGATAGTGATGATGGTTTGAGCTATTACAAGAGTATGTATAGTTATTGAAACACTTCTCGGATAGTGGACATAGTATAGATATCTGGATGGAAAATCCTCGTTTAATCAATGCGAGTTAGTTACTCGATTGACTTTAGTTGATAATCTCCTAGTTTTAGCGATGTTAATGGCTAAAGCGAGTTTTCCCTGTGAAACGGAGAAGTTCAAGAGAGTGATAGTGAATGGTATTCTAAATAAGCTCCGAATGAGTTTGTTTCAGATGTTAAAATTTAGGTCGGATAAGATTTCCGTTATTATTGTTATCTTGAGATGGAATTTGCAGGTTGATGAATCCAGAACTTATGCAGAAGTTTTGGTATGAGGCTCAGTAGTGGCATGTCTACTCATTTAAGAAAAAAAATGTTTTGGCAATTGAGTACACATCACGATATGATTGAGTTTATGTTTAGAAGTAGTCGACTGGTAAAAGCTGAATTTTCAGAGTGTTCAAAGTTAGTACTATTTCAGTCAGTAAAGATTCTAGGGAGAAAGTGCGATAAAATACTATAGATTTCGAATTTGGATCGACATGATTCCCAAAGAGGGGAATGTCATCCGGATTGTAGTGAATTATTCGATAAAGATCTGGATGATCATTTTAGCATGTCCAGAGTTCACATTTGTCAGCTTACTGAGTATATGTGTCCCAGAGACAGAGTAATTTTAAATTTTAAAGTTGTGCTTCAACCTTGTGTACTACAGCTTAAAGGTATTTGGCAAGAGAGATTGAGGGTAAATCGATTTGTGATTTTGAAAAGTTGGTGGAAATGTTTCATTGAAGTTGAAAACAACTTCTTCTGGTAAGATTTTTGGGGACGAAAATCCCTAAGGGGGAGAATTGTAACAAACTGATTTAGGGGCTAGTTGGAATAGTGGTCTCGGGATCACTAATCCGGGGTGGGAGAAAATTTATTTTAATTTTATTTTATGGGTTATAGCATGATTATAAGGGTGCATGGAAATTTTGGTGCTTTAATTTTAGCGATTTCATGCTTAATCGCGAAAAATGACTAAATCGCATAAAGTGCGAAAGTTCTATTTTATTTGCTAAAGGTGCCCAATAGCAATAGAATTTTAATTGGAGGCCCTTAATGTGAAATTAGGCCTTTTTAAAGGTCATAGCCGGCCATAGGGGGGACAAGAAAGGACTTTGTCATTTGTTAGGTGGAAATTTGGTGATAAAAATTGATTTTTAATCATAAAATAAAGAAAAGAAAATATCATCTTTTCTCTCCATCCTCTCCACCAAAAATGAGAAGCCAAATTGGGGGTTGAGAACTCAAAAGTTCAGCCAAGCTTTCCTCCTTGCAAGTAAGTGATTTTGGTGACCTTTCTTGAAAATTTTTGTAGTTTTGGAACCCCCAAAGCTTAAGCTAGCTAATGAGGGGACTATTTTGCAAAATGGTTAAGAGTTTAGGGTTTTGCCATGAGAGAAATTGAGTTATTTTCTATATTTTTATGAAAGAAAATGAGTCTTAGTTGTTAGATAAACAACTTTTGTGAAGGGTGTTATTATGAAAACAAATAAAAGGACCTTTTTGTAAAGGTTGTGATATGAGTGGTAAATATGTGTAATAGTTTAAATTTTAAGTTGCTATAGAAGGGAATATGAATCGGCTAGGCTTAATTAGCAAAGAAGTTGGATGAGAATCGATATACGGGCCTAGGGGCAAAATCGTAATTTTGCCAAAGTTCAATGGCAAAATGGTAATTTTGCCAAAATAGAATTTTTAAAATGTATTAATTAGTGTGGTGATTAAATGAGTAAATTTTATTGTTCTAGATCAAAGAAAAAGAGATTCGGACCTAGAACGGGAGAAAAGAGAAATATGGACAAATAGGTCCCTTTCTACCCTTTTCTGTATCGAGGTAAGTTCTTGTGCTAATAATTCAACTATAGTGAAGTATTTAATATTTCGATGATTTATGAATTGTATATTGACTCCATGAATATATTAAATACGTTTTGACGAGATGTCAAGAATTGAAAGTCTTCAATTGAATCTAAGAATAGAGGGAATGCAAAAAGCATGATACTATGATAATTAAGGTCCCGTGTAAGACCATATTTGGAATATGGCCTCGGTGTGAGAGTTCATATAAGTCCATGTCAGGAACATGGCATCGATATGATATTTCATGTAAGACCCTATTGGGGGTATGATGCTGATTTGGTACTATATGTATGAAATTCAAGAGTGTTCTTTAGCATTTTGAATAATTCAACAAGTATGTTGAAAATGAGAAAGTATGAGGTTATACTATGAGAGGTACAGGTATGTGCCTAGAACTCATTTGAGGTGAATTCGGTATATGAAGAAACCATGGTGAGTTATGCGTTAACGATGCACCCTGTTTGCATATGTTATATTTATAAATGCATTTCGTGAATGCGAATGATTATTGTAGAAATCTATTTAAGAATGATAGTGTGTGAGGATATTCTCGGATAAACATTCAAAATAGAAAAATGTATGTGGATAAATATCTGTGAATGTGTAATAATGGTGGGCTGTGTGCGATCCCACCTTATTAATTATTAAATGGTGGGCTATGTGCGATACCACCTTATAAATTGTTAGCGATGGGCTGTGTGCGATACCACCTTATTATTTGTTGCTGATGGGTTGTGTGTGATACCATCGTGTTTAGTATAAATGGTGGGATGTGTGCGATACCACCTTATTAATTATTGAATGGTGGGTTGTGTGCGAAACCACCGAGTATTTATTGTTATTTTGAGGTGATAACGAGAAACTTGATTAAGTGAAATTTGTATGTGGCTTTGTGGTGATAAATGCCAGCAAAGATGAACAATGTTTTATGATATGAGTTTGTGACAGGTGAAAGTTTAGAATGAGTAAGCATTATGAATGATTGAATGGGTAACTATTACTTTTAGTGAAAATCTCATTATATTACCTTGTGGTTGATGGTAATAGATAAATGACAATAGTTTCTTATCATTTGCATATGAACTTACTAAGAGTTATTGCTTACTCCTCTTCCTTTCCTATCTCTTATAGGTTAACTTAACTAGCTCGGGTTGGGAACTACTGGAGATGCTTTCACACTATCGAGCAGACACTTGGGTATGAGATTCAAGTCTTTTTGAGATATGGCATGTATAGGGATCTTATTTTGGTTTAATTAAGTCTTAGTTAAAGTATCCAAATGTGTTGGCCTAAAAGAGTTTTTGGTTCGATTGTGTATAGCCATAGATGATGGCTCAAGCTGGTTGTAATTGTACTAGTAATAGTTCTCCCTCGTATATGGGATGAAGATTTGATTTTCATGATTCAAATGTGATAATTCAAGAGTTATAATTGATTGTTTGAAAATGTATTGTGATGATGTGTGAATGTGTGCAAGTGAGGGTGGCAAAATGGCTTGGAAAATATCCTTGAATTGGTCCACAAGGGTAGACACACGGGCGTGTGTCTAGACCGTGTGTGACACGCGGTCAGTCCCATGGGCATGTGACTTGGCTGTGTGTCCCCTGCATGTTAGTGTTGCAATTCAGTGTCGACCACGGGCTAGACACACGGGCGTGTGCCTAGGCCGTGTGCCCATAAATGGGTTGCTGACGTCACAAACAGAATACTTAGGTTTTTACACACGGGCGTGTCTAGGCCGTGTAGAGCATACAGGCCGAGAACACGGGCGTGTGTGCGGCCGTGTGAAAACCCCTGTAGGTTTGAAAAGAAAATAATTCTACACGGGCATGGAACACGGGTGTGTGATATGTCACACGGGCGTGTTCCACTCTTCACACGGGCGTGTGGTCCAATTTTATTTCAAAATTTTTAAAGTGTGTAAAAGTTTCGATTTGGTCCCTCAGCATCCCGAGTATATGAAAAGGGTCTTGTAGACCCATGATAGGGACGTTACGATTGTAAATGAAAACGTTTTAAATTGGGACGAATTTTATAGCCCGTAGTCGAATGCTCAAGCAAGTCAAGTCCGGTAATGCCTCATACCCGGTTCTGGAGTTGAATACAGGTAAGGGGTGTTACATCCTCGAAGTTGACTTAATTCAAGCATCAACAGTCGTGGTTCTCCTGTATCTCCCAGTCCTCATAAACCCCTTCTTTGTAAATATCAGCATCATAATCTAAGTCTTCGTCTGACCACATATAATCAAAATTATCATACTCTTCTTTACTGATCTCCTATAGTTACTAAGGCGGCGGTTTGTATTAAGAATGTGGACTAAGGTCCTCCTAAAAAAACAAATATCAGTAATGTTAATTAGTTAAACAAATAAATCGAGAATCGTATCTATAACCTAAAAATTTCCTAATTATTCTTACTGAAGTGCGAAAGTTAAAATCAAACTAGTTACGTTGCCTTCCTAGCAATGACACCAATAACTTGACCGCCTCCGAATGTACTAACGTCCAGAGTGTGAATATTGTATTAAAAGATATATTGATTACTAAAAAAAATTGTAATTTTAAATAAACTTTAGCAGTTTTTTATCTTAACAATTTATTTTAATTTTATAATTTCACCAACAACAAAATGTAATCAATTAAATTAAATTAAATTATTTTATTAATAATTAATAATTTTATATTTATATAAAAATATATTTCTAAATATATATTTTACTAACTGGCCAAAAGAATATATATTACTAAGAAATTTAAAATTTGGTTATAAATATATATTATTTAATAATAACACATTAAAACATACCAATATTAGGGTCTATCAGTACGAGAATAAAAATGGTACATAAACTTGTACAATATTGATAAAAATGGTACATAAACTTGTACAATATTGATAACCTTGATTCAAATTTTCAAATTCCCTAATCAAAGTAAGTTTTTTTCCTATAAATTCCGTCATAAAAATTTGACATGAGTTGTTTATTAAATATATGATGACTTATTGATCACCAAAATTTAGTTAAAAAATGATAAGCAATTAAAGCCGAAAACAATATTATGATAACTGCAAGTGAACAGTATATTTTAAGTAATAATTACAACGAAATAAATTCGTAAATAAATATTTAAAAGATTGAACTCATAGAAAAATGTATAGCTGACTTCAACTAATTAAATAACTTACTAATATAAGTTAAAAAGGCAATAAAAATGCGTAAAATAAATGCAATCAAATAAATATACCAATAAAATAAATTTTAATTATTCAACCTCAATTCAAAAGTAGTGGTTAAGGATCACCTTCAGTTAAAGGTATTTAATAACCCATGCTGGGTTAATCTTAATCTAAAATGATTGACAAGAATGTATCCCAAATTTAGGCCAAGTACTTCAAAAGCACAAGTGCCACTAACATACCTTCTCCAATGCCTTCTAGTGGTATACTATAGTTACCACCTTTGCACTTGGCTATCATGGTTATCAACTAGACATTGTTACTTGGAACTAATCTTAGATAACCTCTAACTAGATTGTTAGCGATTGATTGCTAACTATTTTGTCTTATATTCGAAAACGTCTGATGAGTTGAGCTATGTTGTAGAATGGAAATTAACAGAATAATTGTTTTGTAAGAAGTGAATGTTGAAAGAAAGTAACAACATGATACCGATGTGGATCCATAAAGTATTTAGCTCGAGGTTGCTTGAAAAATAATATGAATGTACCTGCTATTATTCAGAAATCTATCCCTGCAGCTAGAGGTCGAGGAA
Organism: Gossypium sturtianum; assembly: GCA_025698515.1. Classification (NCBI taxonomy): domain Eukaryota; kingdom Viridiplantae; phylum Streptophyta; class Magnoliopsida; order Malvales; family Malvaceae; genus Gossypium; species Gossypium sturtianum. Next base: position 38,352,271 of record CM046950.1, read on the forward strand.
TTAGTAGTACGGGAATCCAGTACGTATATATATATATTTATGATTTAAGATCAATTTATGATGTCCATGTAATTTTGGATTAAGATGAGTTATAATTATTGTATAAAATGAATTGTGATTATGGGTGTTGCATATTGAGAAATAGACTGAAATGAATAAAATAGAAATTTCTTAATTCAATTGATAGTTGAGGATTAATAGGAAATTGAGTTGTCGCATATGTGTTATATGATAAATTAGTGACTTGATGATAAAGTAAGAATAAAATAATGTGAATTGATCTAGATATAATGAACCGAAAAATGGTTATCCTATTAACCTTTCTGGTATAGTTGAATATAGTCATATGCCTTAGGACCTAAATGCTATATGAAAGTCATCGTTTTCGGGCAACCTGGGGTGATGAATATGGGTACCTGTACTGAGTCTGAATCTAATTAATAGAGTAAAAAATATATATACATGAAAGTAACGAAAATATGAAACATAACATGTAACAACCCGTTTTTGAGTCAAATCAGAACAGTGGTTTTGAGACCACAAATCTGAGGTCAAAAAATTATTTTAATATTATTTTATGTGTTTACACATGACAAATGTATGTGTGTGAAAATTTAAGTGAGCTAATTTTATCGTTTAATTGCTCAATTTGAGAAAAAGGACTAAATCACGTAAAATGCAAAAGTTGCATTCTACTTGATAAAGGTGTTATATAGCTATGGTTTATTAAATGAAAGGTCCTTATGATGTTATTAGACCATTGATAGTGGAATTTGACATAGATGGCCTTATATTAGATGACTTAAATGTTTATTTATAAAGGTTAAAATTGGTATTTAGTTATTAAATGATATATTAATAAAACAAAAAGGAATTTTGTCCATACTTCTTCATGTTGGCCAAAAATTAGAGAGGAAGAAAGCCAAAGTTTTAGGTTTTCATTCGGCTAGGTTAATTCAAGCAATTAAGGTATGGTTTTTGATCCGTTTTTGATGATTTTTACGTTTTTGAGATCGTTGCTTTGTATTCTAGCTAGCCCATGCCTTAATTTTTGAATTTGTTAATGATTTTGTGAAGTGCCATTGATGAGTACTTGAGCTTTTGAATGTTTGATGATGAAAAATGAAAGCTTGATAATAGTTTTACATGTTTTGTAAAGTGATTTTTGACAAAAATGTCAAAAAGGGATTTAATTGTGAAAAGTGTAAATTGGGTGGATGAAATGTGAAATAAATGAAAGTTTTGGGCTGCTAGGGACTTATATGTAATTCGGCCAAGCATGTGTATTGTTGAATTGTGTGAATTTTGTGTATTTGTGAAATAGGGACTAAATTGTAAAAATGTGGAACTTTAGGGGCTAAAGTGTAAAAATGCCCAAATATGTGTTTGTGGATTGAATTGAATGATTTGATGAATAAATGAGTTAATTTTGAATGTATAAAGATGAAGAATGAAAGAAATCAGATTTAGATCGGGGAAAATCAAAGGTTATCGAATAATCGATCCAGTCCTTTTATCACGAATACAAGGTAAGTTCATATGCAAATAAATGTCTTTAAATTGAATTATATATGTTTAATTATCATTGAACTGCCATGAATGTTGAATGATCAAATACGAGTAAGAATCAACAAGGTTACAATATCCGAAAGTCCCGTACGAACCTTAGGAATAGTATTGTATACGAATGTCATGACATTAGGATTAACGAAATGTGATTATGTGTAAGACCATGTCTGGGACATTGGCATCATTATGTGATTACGTGTAAGACCATGTCTGGGACATTGGCATCGTTATTTGATTTCGTGTAAGACCATAGCTGGGCTATCGGCATCGATATGTGATAACATGTAAGACCATATCTGGGATATGGCATTGTACGAGCTATATGCGATTTCTGAGTATCCTTAATGATTCCAAAAGGTTCAACGGGCAAAGTTAAGTTGAGAAAGAATGTGTGATCAAGTTAAGTGACTCAGGTACGTACGAGATTCATACAAGTATTGAAAAGGGAAGTATTTGATGAATTCACTTATGATATTGAATATGTATACATTGGGAAAGGTTTGTGAATTTATATGTGCTTATTCATAATTTGTATATTTGATGGAAATGATGTTGTTTCATGAAGTAATTTTATTTGTATATGGCCTACTAAGCTTTTAAAGCTTACTCTGTGTGTTCTTTCCCTGTCTTATAGATAATCAAAACTAGCTCGGATCCGGGAATCGTCAGAGACTTCATCGCACTATCGATCATATATTTTGGTACTTTTGAAGCTATGTATATATGGTATATAGCATGTATAGACTAGTTGTAGTACTTAGGTTGTGGATATAGCCATGAGAATTGACATGTAAATGAATATGTTTGCTTTGTATATATAGCCATGAATGATGGCTTATTTTGGTATGTTTTGGTATAAATGTGGCTAAGGTATTATAGATGTTCAAATGGTTATATTTTGAATTTGGAAATTGATCTATAATGTGTGATTGAAGTTGTTAGTTTGAGTAGTTAAGTGCTTGTGAATTGATGCTTAATGATATAAAAGTTGAATAGGTAATTGGTATTGATTTTGATTGAAATGGATATGGTATAAATTGTGTATATTGATGATGATTTTGGCTGCCTATTGTATGATGAAATGGTACCATTTTGGTTGTTAGTTGTGCATGAGAAAAGGGTGGCAAATTGGCCTTGCAAATGGCCTATTTTTTTCCATACAGGCAGAGACACAGGCGTGTGTCTCAGCCGTGTGCAACACACGGTCATGTTACACGGCCGTGTGTTCCATGGTGTTGAAATTGAATTGAAGTCAGTATGCTCCACACAGCCTCACACACGGGCGTGTGACCGGCCGTGTGGCACAAGTCAGTATAACCCCTAAATGGCACACGGCCTAGCACACGGGCGTGTGACATGGCCTTGTTGCATAAGTCAGTATACCCTACAGGATTGGCACGACCTAGCACACGGCCTGGCACACAGGTGTGTGTGGCCACTTCGAAGGGCACACGGGCTAGACACACGGGCGTGTGGTCGGCCGTATGACCCAAGTCAGTATGTATGCCCTGTTTTCACACAACCTGAGACACGGGCGTGTTTGGAGCCGTGTGAGGCTGCTTGTAACATCCGGGATTTAGGGGTTATGCATTTAATGCATAACTCATAAGCTAGTAGGCTTTGAGTGTGTTTGGAGGTGTTTTAGGGGTTTTGAAAACCCTAGGATGTAGGAGAGTGCTTTAGAAAAGTATTGGATTTCAAGCTTAAGATGAGAAGCTAGGCTAAGGAGGCCTTAAGGGAATTTGTGGGGGATTTATGACACAATGATAGCCTTGGAAAAGTTGCAAGGGACGCCACCTAGGGTCTTTGTGGAGTTTGCGTCAAAGGGAGCTTCGGGAGGGAGGAGGTTCGAGTCTTGATGGCAGCATAAAGTGTGTTTTATTTTTGCATGTTGGCGTTAAGGGAGAGGGGGAGTGATGGACGGCATTTGGACTTCCAAAGGATGAGATAAGGCTTGATTTTCTATTTAAAATTTGGCTAAAGGGTAAGGGATAATTGTTGTTTAATTCAATTAATTCGAATGAGTAGCATGGAGGAAAAATAGGAGAAGAAAGTGGGATTTGATAAGGAAGGATAAAGTGGCCGCCAAGGGACTCTGTAGGAGAGTATTTTTCGGCTATGTAGAGGGGATTAAGTGCTTAAAAATTGTTTGTTCATCTTTTAATCTCCAATTGCCGAAATTCTTAGTCAAGAGAATTCTCTCTTTTTCTTCTTTTTCTATTGAAGCCGAACCCTTCTTGTCACCATAGCCAAAATTCTTCAAACTCTTATCTTCTTCTTTCGCTATTTGTTCTTGGCCGAACCTATATCCCTTTTCCAACCTTCTTCTTTTATTTTGGTGATAGCCGAATGTTTCATCTCGTATTTTAAGGCCATAGCCGATTGCATCTTTTCCTTGGAGCCGATCCATTCAAAAGCCGAGAGTGGTAGGCTAGTTTCTTCTTCTTCTTTTTATGTCCTTTTGTATCATATTTTTTCCGAAAAGTATTCTTTTCTTGTCATTCTCTAAAGCCGAATCTATGGGATGTAGTGATGGTTCGTTTGGCAACCTCTAAGGATAGGGCCGTCGACCACCTTTCCTAGTTTTAATTGTGGTTGGTAAGTAATCTTTTCCTTTAGCAATCGATTGTGGGTTCTTGTGCAATAGTGTCTTTGAAAGCAATGGTTAGGCTTTGGTCTAGGGTTGGTAGAATGTCCTTTAAGGCCATAGTGATGTGTTTCTTTTGATTGTAGCCAACGCTAAGGAGCATTGAAGGAGATCTCTCGGGTTTTGAAACATCAAGGTAAGTAATGTGTAGATTCGGCCAAGAGGCAATCTTCATAGGTTTATACATAACCGAATCTAATATGTGGCATATAGGGATTCCAACAGTTTCAAGAGCGAGAAGTGACGGTTTTGGGATTTAGGTAAGCAAGGTAAGGAGGTTTGTAATATTCGACCATAGGCCATCTTGGTTATTAGTGTTGACCGATTTTGATTATGGATGTATAGGGGCAAATCGACGATGGTTAAGAGGAACTTAGGATTTTGATTCGATTTGGTAAGATTATTCGATAAGTTCTAAGATTCATTATGTTAGACTAAACCGTTATCGATTAACCGGTTGTTCGATTAAGTATTGTGATGGAGGCGAACACCGATCAAGAAGGAAGAGGGATAGTCTCTATCCCGGTTTAAGAAGAGATCGGTTTCTGCGATGCGAGATTGGCCACCGGTGTGGGCGGCGATGAGAGCAAGAGAGTAGGCGGATAAGCGGTAGTTTCGCTTAGTGATAGCATCGGGATTGAGGCGTAGTGCTTCAAGTTATCAGTGTGTAGTTAGCCTACCATTTTTGGGATTTATGTGATACTTGCATGTGTTGTATATGTGTTATATATGTGCTAATAAGTGCGATGGCAATTATGAAATGGATGCCCTTAAAGAGGTACGTCAATAATCGTTTAGTACCAAATCGATGAAATGTGGATTATGAATGTGAATACGATTGAATGCTTGGATAACATGTACATGCATTATTTATCATGACATTATTATATGTTGCATGTGCATGGGATGGGTTATGAATATGAAAGAAGGTACGGGTGTACTTCGAGTACGTGGTTTGATGTTAGCCATGAGCTACATCGTGGATTGGAGCTGACTGAGGTCGCGTTGTGGATTACTTGTGATTAAGTTCACGTGGATTGATGAGTGGCTCTGTGCCTCATCGTGGTTGATATCGGCTGTGTGCCATATCGTGGTTGATGAGTGGCTATGTGCCTCATTGTGGTTTGATGTTAGCTACGAGCTACATCGTGGACGGCATTAATTGCCAAAATGGTGTGTAGCGGTTGGAGGGTGATTTAGAAATCCCACGGTGTGTGGTGGTGGATACGAGGGTGTGTAGAGGATGGACCCTAGGTTGGGTTGGGTGCACTTTGCATGATTATGTGCGGCATTGTGGTTATTGATGTGGTTATGGGCCAAGCCCAATATGTGAATGTGGAACAGTGTGGAAATGGGCCAAGCCCAATATGTGGAATCATGTGGTTAATTACATTATGATCCGATATGTGGTATGGATATGGGCCAAGCCCGAATTGTGATATTATGTGAATAAGTTACCTCGTTATCTGTTATGTGGGTTGATATGTGGTTTGATATGTGGGTGGAATTCAGTGGACTAATTACACACTGAGTCTGTTAGATTCACCCAAATTTTTATCAAACATCGCAGGTGATACGTGATGCTTGGACCGGGTTGGAGAGGATACGAGGTGGCCATGCAGAAGATGTTTTATTTATTTTATGCAGTTTAATATTAAGTATTTTTGAATAATTATTTGATGTAATAAGGGCCACTTAAAGTATTTGAAGTTTATTGTTATGTTTTAGTTGGATGGATGATTAATTTACTATTTGGAAATGATTTCATTTTTAGCAACTTATATCTTAAAAATATTTATATTAAAGTTTTAATTCCGGACAATTGGTAACATCAAAGTTTTACTCAGAATTTTAAACATACAATATTCTACAAACGACAATAAATTTTAAAGTTTTTATCTTTAAGTCAAAATCTTTTCAAACGTTTTCCGCAGTGGCATTCTAAATTCGGTCGTGGTGTATGGGCCGGGTTTGGGGTGTTACAGTTTGGTATCAGAGCCCGGTTCAAAACTCGGCTTTGAGGGTTTTGGGCCCAAAAACATTTTTCAAAGATGGGCTTTCAAAAATATAGATTTTTATGAATTTTTCAGGTTTATACTGGCATGGCACCTGTATCTCCGGCCCGAAGTCCACCAGGTAAGTACCTCTAACTACTGAAGTGATCTGAATATGTGAACTGTATGGGCATTTATGGGAACGTAGATTAGTAGATTAGGGCTATTGAACCCTAGGACTAGTCTACTCCAAACACAAGATGCATAAGACTTAAGTACAACCAAACAAACCCGTGAGTAAGTCGCCGAGTTAGGGTGTGGCAACAGTTGTGCGCATGTCTAGGAGTGGATTCAGTAAGAGCTTGGTACTTAAGCGGTCCCACTTGACTCACCTCCTCTTTACTCGAATCCTGCAGTGCGTAGCTACGGTTCACCCTAACCAAGAGGACTTAGTCACCTAGGCTAAATTTGATAATTAAAACCGAAAGGGACTAGCCTTGCTGTTTATAAAAACCTTAGTTTTTAAATCTTCAAATTACTCTTTTAATTTGAAAACACTAAATTAGATTTTGAGAGAAACATTTTTAGAATTATTCCCGGTTGACAAAATTACCCAAATACCCACAGTTTGTAAAATTACTAAAATGCCCCTGGTTTATAAATTTACCGTACTACCCTCAATTTTTACTAAAATAACCTTGCTTTACAGAAATACCCAGAAACTCTATTTGAAAAATATCTAGATACCCTAATTTGGAAATTTACTAAAATACGCCTGACTTACAAAATTACCAAAATGACCCTGATTTCCAAAATTTCTACCATACCTCCGATTGAGAGAATTTTTAAAATAACCCTGAGCTTTGAAAATTTTGAAATACCCTTGTAAAGATTTTCAAATTGATCCTGATTTATTACCAAAATACCCTTATAGGATAAATGACGGAATTACCCTTTGGGTTGGGAATGGATAAAATGCCATAGTAGTATGGTGGATGAATGAATGTGTCTCTATTGATGAATGTGAATATGATTCTCTGAATTAGAATAGTGAACTTGAGCTGAAACTTTGATTGATCGAAAGAACTACTTCTAAAACATCTTTGCATAAAACTGCTCGCGGATAATCAGTGGAACAAATTACTAATGCATAAAACTTTTAATCGAGTTAAATCGCGACGTCGGATATGAGTTCTAGAGGGCGTGGTCGAATGATCATGCTCGAAAACCAATAGGGTCTTGCCATGGGTCGAGAAAATGATGTGCGCCGCCGCCAAAGAAAGGCACGGAGGATCAAGATCCGACAGGAGGAGATGTCGTAGTATCGCAGGCTATGCTGCGAGTGCTAGAGCAAGTGGCAAGAGCTGGTATGGGAAATGGAGCTCGGAAGTCAGTATCGGAAAGACTTAGGTCAAACGGAGCTGAGGTTTTTAGAAGAGTGTCCGGAGTGGCTCCGAATGTAGCGGAGTATTGGTTAGAGGCAGTCGAATGGATCATAGATGATTTGGACTGTACTGCTGAGGAAAAGATGAAAGATGCTGTCTCGTTGCTCCGAGACGAGGCTTATCGATGGTGGCTCACCGTCAGGCAAGGTGTCCCGGCAGATCGATTGGATTGGGAGTATTTTAAGCTTAAGTTTGAAGGGAAGTATGTTGGAGCCAGTTACTTAGACTCGCAAAGGAAGGCGTTTCTAAACTTGGTTCAAGGAAGTAAGTCGGTGGCAGAGTATGAAGCGGAATTTGTGCGGTTAGGTCAGTATGCTAAGGGGATCGTGGCCACTGATTACGAAAGGTGTGTTAGATTCGAAGACGGATTGCGAGATGAGCTACGAGTGTTGATTGCTCCGCAGAGAGAAAGGGACTTTGCAATTCTAGTGGAGAAAGCTCGGATAGCTGAAGAAGTTAAGAAGACTGAGAGACAGAATCGAGAAAAGGGTAGGAATTGGAACAAGAGGAGTTTTGGACCGTCAGCATCGTCGGGAGATTTTCAGAAAAAGACCAAGGATTGAGAATTCTGTACGTGCACCTGTGCCAGTTTCTGAGAATCGAAGTCGACCATGTGCCCAGTGTGGGAGGGCTCATGCTGGAGAGTGTTAGGGAAATAGTAAAGAATGTTTCCGATGTGGGTCTAAGGCTCATTTGGTTAGGAATTGTCCTCAGGCGACGAGGGGTCGTGGTTCGAGCCATGGAGGAAATGGTTCTGGCCGAGGTCGTGGAACACCAAGCGAGAGTGCTTTGAAGGTTCGGATGCAAGACAACCAAGGTTGGCTTAGGCGATCGATCGTCGTGAGGAGGAAGATATGCCAGATATGATAGCGGGTAAGTTCCTTGTTTCTGGAATACCCTTAGTTGCTTTGGTTGTTATAGGGTTAGCTCATTCTTGTATTGTTAGTGTAGTGCCTGAAGCCTTGAATGTGAACTTAGAGACTGTGCCTAGAAGGTATGATAGTTTTATTAAGATCAGTGCTTGCGAGCAAGAGCGTAGTGGGGTGAGTAGGATTGCACGATCATTTAGTTAGTAAGTAATTTTGAGGAGAAAAATTATTTTTAAGGAGGGTAGAACTGTAACATCCGGGATTTAGGGGTTATGCATTTAATGCATAACTCATAAGCTAGTAGGCTTTGAGTGTGTTTGGAGGTGTTTTAGGGGTTTTGAAAACCTTAGGATGTAGGAGAGTGCTTTAGAAAAGTATTGGATTTCAAGCTTAAGATGGGAAGCTAGGCTAAGGAGGCCTTAAGGGAATTTGTGGGGAATTTATGACACAAAGATAGCCTTGGAAAAGTGGCAAGGGACGCCACCTAGGGTGCTGTGGAGTTTGCGTCAAAGGGAGCTTCATGAGGGAGGAGGTTCGAGTCTTGATGGCAGCATAAAGTGTGTTTTATTTTTGCATGTTGGCGTTAAGGGAGAGGGGGAGTGATGGACGGCATTTGGACTTCCAAAGGATGAGATAAGGCTTGATTTTCTTTTTAAAATTTGGCTAAAGGGTAAGGGATAATTGTTGTTTAATTCAATTAATTCTGAATGAGTAGCATGGAGGAAAAATAGGAGAAGAAAGTGGGATTTGATAAGGAAGGATAAAGTGGCCGGCCAAGGGACTCTGTAGGAGAGTATTTTCGGCTATGTAGAGGGGGATTAAGTGCCAAAATTGTTTGTTCATCTTTTAATCTCCAATTGCCGAAATTCTTAGTCAAGAGAATTCTCTCTTTTTCTTCTTTTTCTATTGAAGCCGAACCCTTCTTGTCACCATAGCCAAAATTCTTCAAACTCTTCTCTTCTTCTTTCGCTATTTGTTCTTGGCCGAACCTATATCTCTTTTCCAACCTTCTTCTTTTATTTTGGTGATAGCCGAATGTTTCATCCCGTATTTTAAGGCCATAGTCGATTGCATCTTTTCCTTGGAGCCGATCCATTCAAAAGCCGAGAGTGGTAGGCTAGTTTCTTCTTCTTCTTTTATGTCCTTTTGTATCATCTTTTCCCGAAACTATTCTTTTCTTGTCATTCTCTAAAGCCGAATCTATGGGATGTAGTGATGGTTCGTTTGGCAACCTCTAAGGATAGGGCCGTCGACCACCTTTCCTAGTTTTAATCGTGGTTGGTAAGTAATCTTTTCCTTTAGCAATCGATTGTGGGTTCTTGTGCAATAGTGTGCCGAAAGCAATGGTTAGGCTTTGGTCTAGGGTTGGCCGAATGTCCTTTAAGGCCATAGTGATGTGTTTCTTTTGATTGTAGCCAACGCTAAGGAGCATAGAAGGAGATCTCTCGGGTTTTGAAACATCAAGGTAAGTAATGTGTAGATTCGGCCAAGAGGCCATCTTCATAGGTTTATACATAACTGATTCTAATATGTGGCATATAGGGATTCCAACAGTTTCAAGAGCGAGAAGTGACGGTTTTGGGATTTAGGTAAGTAAGGTAAGGAGGTTTGTAATATTCGGCCATAGGCCATCTTGGTTATTAGTGTTGACCGATTTGGATTATGGATGTATAGGGGCAAATCGACAGTGGTTAAGAGGAACTTCTGGGATTTTGATTCGATTTGGTAAGATTATTCGATAAGTTCTAAGATTCATTATGTTAGACTAAACCGTTATCGATTAACCAGTTGTTCTGATTAAGTATTGTGATGGAGGCGAACACCAGTCAAGAAGGAAGAGGGATAGTCTCTATCCCGAAGTTTAAGAAGAGATCGGTTTCTGCGATGCGAGATTGGCCACCGGTGTGGGCGGCCAGCAGAGCGAAGAGAGTAGGCGGATAGCGCGGTAGTTTCGCTTAGTGATAGCATCGGGATTGAGGCGTAGTGCTTCAAGTTATCGTGTGTAGTTAGCCTACCGTTTTCCGAGATTTATGTGATACTTGCATGTGTTGTATATGTGTTATATATGTGCTAATAAGTGCGATGGCAATTATGAAATGGATGCCCTTAAAGAAGTGCGTCAATAATCGAGTTAGTACCAAATCGATGAAATGTGGATTATGAATGTGAATACGATTGAATGCTTGGATAACATGTACATGCATTATTTATCATGACATTATTATATGTTGCATGTGCATGGGATGGGTTATGAATATGAAAGAAGGTGCGGGTGTACTTCAGATGCGTGGTTTGATGTTAGCCATGAGCTACATCGTGGATTGGAGCCGACGAGGTCGCGTTGTGGATTACTTGTGATTAAGTTCACGTGGATTGATGAGTGGCTCTGTGTGCTCATCGTGGTTGATATCATTGTGTGCCATATCGTGGTTGATGAGTGGCTATGTGCCTCATTGTGGTTTGATGTTAGCTACGAGCTACATCGTGGACGGCATTAATTGCCAAAATGGTGTGTAGCGGTTGGAGGGTGATTTAGAAATCCCCTGGTGTGTGGTGGCTGGATACAGGGGTGTGTAGAGGATGGACCCTAGGTTGGGTTGGGTGCACTTTGCATGATTATGTGTGGCATTGTGGTTATTGATGTGGTTATGGGCCAAGCCCAATATGTGAATGTGGAACAGTGTGGAAATGGGCCAAGCCCAATATGTGGAATCATGTGGTTAATTACATTATGATCCGATATGTGGTATGGATATGGGCCAAGCCCGAATTGTGATATTATGTGAATAAGTTACCTCGTTATCATTATGTGGGTTGATATGTGGTTTGATATGTGGGTGGAATTCGGTGGACTAATTACACACTGAGTCTGTTAGATTCACCCAAATTTTTATCAAACATCGCAGGTGATACGTGATGCTTGGACCGGGTTGGAGAGGATACGAGGTGGCCATGCAGAAGATGTTTTATTTATTTTATGCGATTTAATATTAAGTATTTTTGAATAATTATTTGATGTAATAAGGGCCACTTAAAGTATTTGAAGTTTATTGTTATGTTTTAGTTGGATGGATGATTAATTTACTATTTGGAAATGATTTCATTTTTAGCAACTTATATCTTAAAAATATTTATATTAAAGTTTTAATTTCGGACAATTGGTAACATCAAAGTTTTACTCAGAATTTTAAACATACAATATTCTACAAACGACAATAAATTTTAAAGTTTTTATCTTTAAGTCAAAATCTTTTCAAACGTTTTCCGCAGTGGCATTCTAAATTCGGTCGTGGTGTATGGGCTGGGTTTGGGGTGTTACACTGCTCGTGTCCAAACAAACTATGACATGGAATAAGGCAAGCGCACCTATCGTTCGGTAGTATAGCTATGGCAAGACCGGAAATATCGTATCCTCAAGGACCAAGAGTACTAGTAGTTACTATCCTTCTATTATTTAGCCTAAGTATTAAGGGAATCAATGTTTAATTAACTAATTACTAAGCTAAGGATGCTAAGACACATGGAGTGAATTGGGAAAATACTTTTGGGGAAAAACCAGTTGATTAAGACAATACCCGAGGAAGAATCCACCTAGACTTCACTTGTTATTTAACTCTGAACCAGACGATTTATTCACTTGACTTGATCCGTAGGATTCCCTAATTTATATTAATACCTCTTTCGAGGCTACTAACGTCTAACCCTAGGTTGATTAATTGAAATCTCTTTCTAATTAAAACCCCTAGTGTTGCATTAACTCGATCTATGGACTCCCATATTAGGTTTGACCCTAATCCGACAAATTTTTGTCATCCTATCTCTAGGGTTGCGATCAACTCCACTTAACTATGCTAGATCTACTCTTAAACAGGGACTTTTGCTCCACTGCCTAAGCACATCAATACTTGAATCAATATCCTGAAATATTAAAACAAGAATTAAGAACACATAATTAAGAACAAATCAAGTATTTATCATATAGTTCAGAAAACAATAACAAGATTCGTCTTAGGTTTCATCCCCCTCAAGTATTTGAGGGGTTTAGTTCATGTTTAATAAAGAATACATCTCAGAAGAAAGTAAATAAAAAACATAAGAAAAACCCTAAAACCCCCTGAAGGAAATTGAAGGGAAGATCTTCCGTCTTGAGCGTGATTCCAGCTTTTGAGATGAATCAACTGGCTGTCTTAGAGTAATTCCCCTGTGTTCAGCCCTCTCTGGCTTCGCTCCTCGTCAAAAGCCCTAACAGAAGGCTTCTGTGGAACCCCCCTTTAGGTTTCCCTCTAGGGTGTTTATATAGGCTTTCGGGATGCCTTACTTGGCCCACAAGTATCCTAATCCGAATGAAACTCATCTTGGCCACGGCAGGGACACGCCCGTGTGAAACGCCCGTGTGAATCGAGCCCAGGCCGTGTTCGGGGCTGCTAAGGTGGCACGGCCGTGTGATGAACTCCAGGTCGTGTTGATTTCCTACTTTGGCCCATTTTCTCTGTTTTTGGCCCGTTTCTCATTCTTTTCATCCTCTGATGCTCTCCTAAGTATAAAACATGAAATTAAAGGATTAGGAGCATCAAATTCCACAATTCAGGGGATAAATCATCCAAAAGTATGCTAAATGTGGGATTAAAATATGTATATATTACAGTTTATCAAATACCCCCACACTTAAGCATTTGCTTGTCCTCAAGCAAAATTCTCAACTCACAATTAAAATTGAATTTTCTCAATTCATAACCTTCATCAATAATGTTCCATCATAATTCATAGGTAATTCATACATTGATAATTTAACCAGAAGGTTCCTAAAGATTCAAACAATCAAAGTCATAGTTTTTATAGTACGAAAAATAGGTGTTTTCCCTTACCTAAATAATCACCTCTAATTCCAAATCAAAAAGTATTGACATCCTCACTAAGGGTTCACTCAAATCACTCAAGGTGTTTAAGGTTCAAAAATAAGCACTCAAGAGTCAAACATGAAAAGTTAATCCCATAAGCTTGCATGAAAATCAAATCTCCACCATTGTAAAATGATATGATACACAAATCAAAAGGTCTTTTATGGGTTGTAACGGGGCTTGGGTTAAAAGTGTGGATAAAGGATGAATTAGAGGGTTAGTATCGAGATTGAATTGATAAATTACCTAACTAGAAAAATAACTAAAACTTAAATAATTACATCAATTAAGAATTCATCACTAATAACACGAGCTTCTTCTCAAAATGTAAAATTAACTGCTTAAGCTCCAATAACAACGAAGTAGTAATGAATAGATTTCGTTTTTTTAAGAACAAATCAAGTACAATAATAATAAGATAGAATTTAACAACTGAAATAACGAGAATAGTTAAGCAACTGACCAAATCAAATCTCGATATAAGGGCAGTCAAGAGAATTGGTGATAACAAATACAAAGTGGGTTTTGGGTTAATATCAATAGGTGAGTCAAGAAATGGTTGATTAGTCTCAAAAGGGTTTACTAGGGGTTAATTAAGCGGGTAGGCTTTTTTAGTGGAATAAGTGGGTTAAAACCTAGGTGCCTTTATCATCTTAGTATATCAAATCATAGGTGTGGTCTCGAAATGTATAATCGAAGCAAGTTCTAGAATAACAAATCAATGTTGACACACTCATAACCAACAATAAAGTGAGTAAGAAAAATATATGCTCTAAAAGGCTCAAAATCTCACAAAAATTATGGTTTTTGATGTCAACCTTGAAAATTTCAAACTTCAAGGTAATAATTAGATTCAGGTAGACAACCTAACAAATTTTTAATTCTAAAAATAGACTCATCATGCTTGATTCTCTAGTCTCCTAAAGTTTGAATCATCACTGCACAATTAACTATGACTTAATCCGAAACATATCAACGAAAATCATAAATCAAAAGAAATTTCATTCTAACAGTAATATGAGAAAATTACTTAAGAATAAGACATAATTCAGGGATTTTCAAATAATACTGTAGTTAACCCCCCCACACTTAAGATGTACATTGTCCTCAATGTAATATCCGGGATTTAGGGGTTATGCTTTTTAACTCAAATGTATGTGGTAGCATGCCTAGGTGTGGTTTGACTATGTTCTAGGGGTTCCGGGAACTTTAGAATGTAGGAGAATGCCTTAGAAAAAAATATTAGATTTTGAGTTTTAAAATGGAGCTAAGCAAGATAGGCCTTAAGAAAATTTGCATGAGGATTTAGACACAAGAATTACCTTGGTAAAGTGGCAAAAGAGGCGCCACTAAGGTGTCAGGAGAGTGACGCCACAAGCAGAGGAAGGAGGCTTAGGTTCGAGCAGCACTAGCAGTATTTTGGGCTTGCATTTTGCGGCAAAGAGGAGTAGTGATGGACGGCACAAGGACTTTAAGTGGATGAGGATGAGACTTGGTCATATTCTTTTAAAAATTCGACTAAAGGGAGGAGATATGTGTTGACTCATTCAAATTATTTTGAATGAGTAAAGAAGAGGAAAAATAGGAGAAAAGCAAGGGAAGCTAGTGTTTGAGTGTCAGTTGAATTCAGGAGAGGGGAGTAAGGTGAAGTGCAATCGGTTGGGGGATAGGCTAGTGTGCCGAAAGTTTAAGGCCATCAAAGTGCCATTTTTGCCATCTTCTTCTGCCGAAATTCAACTTCATTCTCTCCTGAGCTTTCAACAATTTTTCTTTCATAAGCAAACCGCACCAAAATTCACTCTTTTTCTTCTCTTGTTAGACTTTGGCCGAACTATCCATAGACCATTAGGGTCATTTGCCTTTTCTTTCTCTTCTTACTTGTTTAAGGGTGTCCAATCTACCATCTTTTCTTCTCTTCTTTTCTTTTTATTTTGCTTAGGCCGAATCTCTCTCCCCAAAGTTCACCATTGCATAACCTCTTCAACCAAAATACCACCATTGCCGAATCTCTGTGGGTTCAAGCAAGGGTGCAATCGATCTCAACGATAGGGGTAAGGGTTAAGCGCCATTCGTTGTTCTTTCTTTTCTTTTGGATTAGCCGAAAGTTTGGAATCTAATCCCTTTTACTCTCTTTGGCCAAACCTTGAAGGTGAGTTCGGGATTTGAATATTCAAGGTAAGTGAAGTGTGGTATTAGGCCAAGGCCATTTACTTTAGTTCATTAAATGTTAGAATCGAATCTAACATAGACCATGTAGGGATTTCGACATCTCCAAGGACAAGTGACATTTTCGGGATCGAGACAATCAAGGTAAGGGGGTCTTGATATTCGGCCAAAGGCTATATTATTTATTAAGGTTGGCGATTCGACTATGATCTTTTAGAAGGCGGATCGACGAGGATTAGGAGAAGTCTCGGGATTCGATCCATTACGGTAAGGGTGTTTAAGTTGTAGTTAATCAATTAAGATCTCATATGTTAGTTAACCGGGTTTCTGATTAAGTGTTGATTCAATGGATTCGAGTACCAATAAAGGGGAGAAAGGGTAGTGCCTACCCCTAAGTTCAAGAAACGTTTGGTTTCTATTGTTCGTGATTGGCCACGTGGTGTGGGCGGCGTCGGAAAGGGATAAGCAATTCCACTTTATTATCCTTGCTAGCGAGAGTGTCGGTATCGATAGTATCGTACTTACTTGTTATCGGTGTGTAGCCTACACTAAAATTACGATAGATTGATAGTATTAGTGATAGCATGTGTTAATAAGAAATGCGTGTAAATGTGGCTATGGGTACCATCTTTGTGGTAGTACGATGCGTTGAGTACGTAAACCCCTTAATATACTCGATTAATGATGTTATAAGTATGGATATGAGATAAGTATGATTACTGTTATGACTTTGGGGTATATGGCATGATATCTGAATAATATGTTTATTGCATGGGCATATGGGTGATTTTGATAAAAGGGAAGTGTTCCGGTGGTTTTTACCACATTATCCGGTGACTTATGTCACAATATTATATATCCGGTGACTTTTGTCACATATAATGAATCCGGTGACTCTGTCACATTATCTGGTGGCTATGCCACGATTATAAGGGCGATGTACGGTTGATCGCAATGCGCGCTTGATGGTGTGTAGCGGATGGAGGGTCGATTTAGTAATCCCCACGGTGTGATTGGCAGGTACGGGTGGTGTGTAGCGGATGGATATCTAGGTAGGCTCGGGATTGCATTTCATTTTATATGTACATGTGATTTAATCTGTCGTTATTTGACTTGCTATGTTATGGGCTGATGGCTAAATGTGATCCAAATGGGCTTTGCCAAAAATGTTATCGTTAGGACTATGATCGATTGGGTTTTAGTGTACTGTTACACATTGAGTCTGTTGACTCACCCTTTGTGGGATATCTTTTACAGGTGATACTTAGTGATGGACCGGGTCAGCGAGGACTAGGTGGTGGCCATGCTCAACTCAGTATTTCGGTTTTCCTTTTAATAGAATTTACAACATTTTCTTTTATTATTTGGGATTTATTTTTGGGTGATGTTTTTGTAATAAGGCCACCATTAGTTATGTTTTTATACGTTTTAAATTTTTATTTCTGCTACGAAAGACTTCAACTAAATGTTTCAAATTATTTCGATAAACAACTTAAACTGTTTTAACACCTAAACACCTAAGGTTTCCAACTTAATAATAAGTTCCAAATTGGGTTTTTTTTTCCTTTTGACTTATAAAATTTTCTAAACTCATAAAAATAACGTTTTAATGAGACACGAACTTAAATCACCACACGGTTTTCAACATGAACACACTTCAAATATATTTTTCTTCGAAATCAACCTATTTTTTTCAAGATAACAAAATGGGTTTTACACCAGGAGCATGCCAGATCCGGTCAGGGCTTGTGGGCCGGGTTTGGGGTGTTTCAACTTGGTATCAGAGCCCAGTTTTAAACACTCGGCCTTGGGTTTTGAAGCCCACAACATTTTCAAAATTGAGCCCAAAATGAGTTTTTGAAAAGATTTTGGTTAGAATGGTTTTATGGAAGCATGGCACCCGAGTTCTCGGCCCAGGTCCGCAAGGTAAGTTCTTTTTTTGATATGAAACTTTAGTTGATAGGCCTAAGGAAACTATACTTTAGAGACACGGACCCTAGGTATATGTGTACTCTTACGGAAAAACCACTGATTAAAACTCTGTTGCATAAAATTTTCTTTAAACAAGAAGTGAAAAGACTTTAATGCATAAAATTTTTGTAAAATCGAGATAAGGCCTTGAAGTAGACATGAGTTCTAGGGGCGTGGTCACCGTGGGCGCGATAGAGGCGGGGATGATCGTGTCGGAACCCAGTTAGATGCAGTCGGGGTTCGAAAATGAGGCACTGCCACCACGGTAGGGGGCGAGAATTTTAGGAGCAAATAGGAGGAGATGACGCAGATATCGTAGGCTATCTTTGCGAGTTTTAGAGCGAGTAGCGGGAGCTAGTATGGGTAATGGGGCTCGAAAGTCGAGTGGTGAGAGACTTAGGTCAAATGGAGCTGAGGTTTTTAGGGAGTATCGGCGTAGCTCGAGATGTAGCGGAGTATTGGTTAGAGGCGTCGAAAGGATCATGGATGATTTGGACCGCATCTTGAGGAAAAGCCGAAAGGTCTTTGTTTATTTGCCGTGATGAGGCATACGGTGGTGGCTCATCACAAAGAGGGTACCCTTGCGGATCGAGTGGATTGGGGTATTTTAAGGTTAAGTTTGAGGAAAATACGTGGAGCTAGTTACATAGACTCACAGAGAGGAAGGCGTTTGAATTTAGTGCAAGAAAATAAGTCGGTAGCTGAGTATGAAGCGGAGTTTTTGCGGTTAAGCCGGTATGCCAGAGGGATTAGTAGCTACTGATTATAAGCGGTGTGTTAGATTTGAGGATGGTTTGAGGGATGAGCTGCGAGTACTGATTGCTCAAGCATCGAGAGAGAGACTTTGCGATCTTAGTGGATAAGGCACGGATAGTGAAGAAGTTAAGCGGACTGAGAGACAGAATCGGGACCGAGGTCAAAATAAGAATAAGAGGAATTATGGGTCTTCAGGGTCATCCGGGAACTTTCAGAAGAGACCTAGAGTTGATGGGCCGCGAGGTTAGCAGGCTGTTGTGGTAGGACAATACCGTGCTTGTGCTCAGTGTGGAAAAATGCATCCGGGAGAATGTTGGAAAAAGACAGGGGGATGTTTTAAGTGCGGGTCCAAGGATCATATGATTAAGGATTGTCCGATGGATACAGATAGGAACCGCCCAATAGGTCAGGGTTATGGTCAAGCTGGCAGGGGTGGACAGCAGCCGTCGAGGGGTCGTGGTTTGAACGACAAAGGTAATAGCTCTGGTAGAGGTCGGGATATCATCAGCTTAAGGTGAAGGAAGCAGATATCCATAAGACAGCTTTCCGGACAAGATACGGGCATTATGAGTCCTTAGTAATGCCGTTCGGGTTGACGAACGCCCCAGCTGCGTTCATGGATATGATGAATCGAGTTTTCCAACCCTACTTGGATCAGTTCGTCGTTGTGTTCATAGACAACATCCTAGTGTATTCCAAGTCTGAGGTAGAGCATGATGAGCATCTCCGGATAGTGTTGCAAGTGTTGAGGGAAAAGAAGCTGTATGCTAAATTCAGCAAGTGTGAATTTTGGCTGAAAGAGGTTGCGTTCTTAGGGCATGTGGTGTCTGTAGAAGGGATAAGGGTGGATCCTCGGAAGATTGAGGCAGTGCTAAATTGGAAACATCCTAAGTCTGTGGCTGAGATTCACAGTTTCTTGGGGTTAGCAGGCTACTACAGAAGGTTTGTAGAAGGGTTCTCATCAATAGCGGCACCTCTGATGAAGTTGTTGAGAAAGGAGATACCTTTCGTATGGACAGATAAGCAACAAGAAAGCTTTGAGAAGCTTAAGAGGGTTTTAACCGAAGCTCCGGTCTTGATTCAGCCTGAGGCAGGGAAGGATTTTAAGGTGTATTGTGATGCTTCTCACACAGGATTAGGATGTGTTCTGATGCAAGATGGGAAGGTGGTCGCTTATGCATCGCGGTAATTGAGGCCACATGAGGTTAACTATCCGACGTATGACTTAGAGTTGGCAGCGGTGGTCTTTGCTCTTAAGGTATGGAGGCATTATTTATATGGAGAAAAGTCAGTGATTTACACGGACCACAAGAGTCTTAAGTATCTGCTGACTCAGAAGGAGTTGAACCTGAGGCAACGAAGGTGGGTGGAATTACTGAAAGACTACGATTGTTCTATAGAGTATCACCCGGGCAAGGCAAATGTAGTGGCAGATGCCCTAAGTCGAAAAGTAGTGTCAGATCTGAGGGCGATGTTTGCACATCTTACCTTGTATGACGATGGAAGTTTGCTAGCGGAGTTGCAGGTCAAGCCGACATGGTTGAATGAGGTGAAAGAAAGACAGCTGGCAGATGATTATCTAAGTGATAAGATACGACAGGTGCAGAATGGGGAATTAGAAAATTATGGTGTAAGCAGTGACAGAGTGTTGTGTTTTCAGGGCAAGGTCTGTATGTCGAAGGATAAGGAATTAAGGCGGAGAATTCTTCAGGAATCGCATAGTAGCCCTTATGCTATGCATCCTGGAGGAAGTAAGTTATACAGAGATCTACGGGATCAGTTTTGGTGGCCTGGTCTTAAACGGGAAGTTACAGAATTTGTAGGGAAGTGCTTGACGTGTCAACAAGTCAAGGCTGAACACCAAGTTCCGTCAGGATTGCTTCAGCCGATAAAAATCCCGCAATGGAAGTGGGAAAGAATCACCATGGACTTTGTTAGTGGGCTTCCCCTTACGCCTACTAAGAAAGACTCGGTATGGGTGATAGTGGATCGATTGACGAAGTCTGCACATTTCATACCAGTGCGGGTTGATTACTCCTTGCAGAAGTTGGCGAAGTTGTATGTGGCTGAGATTGTGAGGGTGCATGGAGTGCCAGTGTCGATTATTTCAGATAGGGATCCGAGGTTTACGTCTCAATTTTGGAAAGCATTGCATCAAGCTTTGGGCACTAGATTAGACTTTAGTACGGCATTTCATCCGCAATCGGACGGCCAGCCAGAGCGGGTAATCGAAGTGTTAGAGGATATGTTGAGAGGCTGTGTGATAGACTTCAGAGGAAGCTGGGAAGAATTTTTGCCTTTAGCGGAATTTGCATATAATAACAGCTATCAAGCAAGTATTCGGATGGCACCGTACGAAGCGCTGTATGGACGGAAGTGTCACACTCCCACGTGTTGGATAGAATTGGGGGAACGTCAGGTTTTGCGTCCAGAGATTGTGGCGGAATCCGAAGAAAAGGTTAAGGTAATTCGGGCACGGTTGAAGGAGGCTTCTGACAGGCAAAAGTTGTACGCAGATCTTAAGCGGAAGAAAATAGAGTTTGCTGTGGGAGATCAGGTGTTTCTAAAAGTTTCGCCGTGGAAGAAGGTGATGAGATTTGGTCGCAAAGGGAAGTTAAGTCCCAGGTTTATAGGACCTTATCGGGTTTTGAAGAGGGTTGGACCAGTGGCATATCAGTTAGAGTTGCCTTCGGAATTGAAGCAGATGCACGATGTGTTCCATGTTTCAATATGTTACGTCTTTACCGATCGGATCCATCTCATGTAGTGCCAGTTGAGGAGGTGGAGCTAAGACCAGATTTGTCCTACGAGAAAGAGCCGATTCAGATTTTGGAACGGGATGTGAAGGTGTTACGGAGGAAATCAATTCCTCTAGTCAAAGTAATATGGCATAATCATGGATCGGAAGAAGCTTCATGGGAGCCGGAGGAAGCAATGCGACAGCAATACCCTCACTTATTCTAGCCAGGTAATTTCGAGGTCGAAATTGTTTTTAAGGGGGGTAGAAATGTAATATATGGGATTTAGGGGTTATGCTTTTTAACTCAAATGTATGTGGTAGCATGCCTAGGTGTGGTTTGAATATGTTCTAGGGGTTCCGGGAACTTTAGAATGTAGGAGAATGCCTTAGAAAAAAGTATTTGATTTTGAGTTTTAAAATGGAGCTAAGCAAGATAGGCCTTAAGAAAATTTGTATGAGGATTTAGACACAAGAATTACCTTGGTAAAGTGGCAAAAGAGGCGCCACTAAGGTGTCAGGAGAGTGACGCCACAAGCAGAGGAAGGGGGCTTAGGTTCGAGCAGCCCTAGTAGCATTTTGGGCTTGTATTTTGCGGCAAAGAGGAGTAGTGATGGACGGCACAAGGACTTTAAGTGGATGAGGATGAGACTTGGTCATATTCTTTTAAAAATTCGGCTAAAGGGAGGAGATATGTGTTGACTCATTCAAATTATTTTGAATGAGTAAAGAAGAGGAAAAATAGGAGAAAAGTAAGGGAAGCTAGTGTTTGAGTGTCAGCCGAATTCAGGAGAGGGGAGTGAGGTGAAGTGCAATCGGTTGGGGGATAGGCTAGTGTGCCGAAAGTTTAAGGCCATCAAAGTGCCATTTTTTCCATCTTCTTCTACCGAAATTCAACTTCATTCTCTCCTGAGTTTTCAACCATTTTTCTTTCATAAGCAAACCGCACCAAAATTCACTCTTTTTCCTCTCTTGTTAGACTTTGGCCGAACTATCCATAGACCATTAGGGTCATTTGCCTTTTCTTTCTCTTCTTACTTGTTTAAGGGTAAGCCGAATCTACCATCTTCTCTTCTCTTCTTTTCTTTTTTATTTTGCTTAGGCCGAATCTCTCTCTCCCAAAGTTCACCATTGCCGCAACCTCTTCAACAAAAATACCACCATTGCCGAATCTCTGTGGGTTCAAGCAAGGGGTGCAATCGATCTCAACGATAAGGGTAAGGGTTAACTGCCATTCGTTGTTCTTTCTTTTCTTTTGGATTAGCCGAAAGTTTGGAATCTAATCCCTTTTACTCTCTTTGGCCGAAACCTTAAAGGTGAGTTCGGTATTTGAATATTCAAGGTAAGTGAAGTGTGGTATTAGGCCGAAGGCCATTTACTTTGGTTCATTAAATGTTAGAATCGAATCTAACATAGACCATGTAGGGATTTCGACATCTCCAAGGACAAGTGACATTTTCGGGATCGAGACAATCAAGGTAAGGGGGGTCTTGATATTCGGCCAAAGGCCATATTATTTATTAAGGTTGGCCGATTCTGACTATGATCTTTTAGGGGCAGATCGACAGGGATTAGGAGAAGTCTCGGGATTCTGATCCATTCTGGTAAGGGTGTTTAAGTTGTAGTTAATCAATTAAGATCTCATATGTTAGTTAACCGGGTTTTCTGATTAAGTGTTGATTCAATGGATTCGAGTACCAGTAAAGGGGAGAAAGGGGTAGTGCCTACCCCTAAGTTCAAGAAACGTTTGGTTTCTGCTGTTCGTGATTGGCCACCAGGGTGTGGGCCAGCGTCGGAAAGGGATAAGCAATTCACTGTTATCTTTGCTAGCGAGAGTGTCGGTATCGATAGTATCGTACTTACGGTTATCAGGCGATGTGCAGTTGACTGCAGCGACTGCCTTCGATGGTGTGTAGCGGATGGAGGGTCGATTTAGTAATCCCCACAGCGTGATTGGCAGGTACGGGTGGTGTGTAGCGGATGGATATCTAGGTGGGCTCGGGATTGCATTTCATTTTATATGTACATGTGATTTAATCTGCCGTTATTTGATTTGCTATGTTATGGGCTGATGGCTAAATGTGATCCAAATGGGCTTTGCCAAAAATGTTATTGTTAGGACTATGATCGATTGGGTTTTAGTGTACTGTTACACATTGAGTCTGTTGGCTCACCCTTCGTGGGATATCTTTTGCAGGTGATACTTAGTGATGGACCGGGTCAGCGAGGACTAGGTGGTGGCCATGCTCAACTCAGTATTTCGGTTTTCCTTTTAATAGAATTTACAACATTTTCTTTTATTATTCAGGATTTATTTTTGGGTGATGTTTTTGTAATAAGGCCACCATTAGCTATGTTTTTATACGTTTTAAATTTTTATTTCTGCTACGAAAGACTTCAACTAAATTTTTCAAATTATTTCGATAAACAACTTAAACTGTTTTAACACCTAAACACCTAAGGTTTCCAACTTAATAATAAGTTCCAAATTGGGTTTTTTTTTCCTTTTGACTTATAAAATTTTCTAAACTCATAAAAATAACGTTTTAATGAGACACGAACTTAAATCACCACACGGTTTTCAACATGAACACACTTCAAATCTATTTTTCTTCGAAATCAACCTATTTTTTTCAAGATAACAAAACGGGTTTTACACCAGGAGCATGCCAGATCCGGTCAGGGCTTGTGGGCCGGGTTTGGGGTGTTTCACTCAATGTACAAAGATAGATAATAGCAATATAGTAATGAAATCATAAGATAAGGAGAGAAGTGAAACTTCCTGAATTTTGGATGGAGTCAATGAAAAGAAACGGTAAAGTTGGAGAGAGGTGAAGGTGGGGAGGATACTCCGGTGGTGGTGTGGTCGTTCGTTAACAGCCCCTTGAACCTAAATTAAAGAAATGAAAATGTAATAATATAAATTAAATACGAGAAAGATAAAAGAAAAGAAATTAAAAATGAAAATAAGAGAAAAAGAAAAAATAAATGGACTCAAAGGTCCCACGGGCGTGTAGAGGATCACACGCCCGTGTTCTTTAGTCAGTGTCGACCACGGCCGCATCTCACGGCCGTGGTGTTTTATCGCAGCCCATGTTTTTGGGAAAATTTTTGCCCTGTTTCCACACGGTCACGGCCACGCCCGTGTGCAAGGCCGTGTGAGTAGGGAAACCTGCGCCTAAAAATTTGGTTAGTTTTTAGATAGGTGCTAAAAATCAGAAATATGAAAATTAATGGGGTTAGTGCTCGGGTTGCCTCCCGAGAAGCGCTCGTTTAAAGTCTTGAGCTAGACTTACCTATCATTCGCATAACCATGGTGGTTTGAAGAGTCGAAACTCCTTTTTCTTACTATTAATTCTATCAACATTTTTTTTGAGTCGGGTAATATTTACCTTAAAAGTGCCGAAATTAGAATGAGTTACCTCGACCATTCTGTATGGAAAGACCTTAAGTACCGTAAAAGGAGTCGCACCGTTTGTATTAAGCTCTGAAGTGGCTATTCGAGGGTCGGTTGTATCTAACAGTACCTGATCCCCGATCTGAAATTGGTATGTCTCATCTTTAAGTTTGACATGGTTTTGCTTTGGTTCTTCATGTTTTTTCGTTTTTTCCTTGACGTGTGTCCGCCATTCATCTAGTTCATCTATTTGTAACCTTCGTTCCTCATGAACAATTGTATTCTCAGTATGAACACGAGATCCTGGCTCTGTTATCTTTTCCTGAGAGATTTCCTGTAAAGAAGATTAAATGTTAAGTTTATTTAAATTAACAGGACTTGTATTCTCTTGATCGTTAGATATTCTGTCAGAATCATGTGCTTTGAGTTTAATCATGTCATCACCTACACGAATTGTTACTTCCCCTGTATCAACATCGATAATGGTCCTAACAGTTTCTAAAAAGGGCCGTCCTAATATTAAAGGAACATTATTGTCCCCATCCATGTCTAAAACGACAAAGTCTACTGGGAATATGAATTTATCAATTTTTACTAGTACATCTTCAATTATACCCCTAGGAACTCTAATGGTTTTATCAGCTAATTGAATGCTCATCCTAGTTTGTTTGGGTTTCCCTAGACCTAGTTGTTTAAATAGTTTGTAAGGCATAACGTTGATGCTTGCCCCTAGATCTGTTAAAGCATTACCAATAGATAAACTACCAATTAAACAAGGAATCGTAAAACTCCCTGGATCTTTTAATTTTCGTGGTAGTTTTTTTTTGTAGAATTGCTAAGCACACTGCGTTTAGCTCCACATGCGACGCCTCGTCTAACCTCCATTTGTTTGTCAGAAGCTCTTTTAAAAATTTCCTTGAATCTGGCATCTGCGAGAGAGCTTCAAGAAACGGTAAGTTAATATGTAATTTCTTTAAAAGTTTAAGAAATTTACCAAATTTCTCCTCTGTGTGTCTTTCTTCATCGCATTGGGATATGGCACTCGAGGTGTATACTCTTTAATGACAGGTTTCTGTGTATCGTGGCTTACCTCAACCTTACCTTTATTTACCATGGGTTCTTACCTTAGCTCAGATTCGGATTCTACTAACCCTTCACTATCGTGATCAGTAATGGCATGAATTTGCTCCTTTGGGTTAGTTTCATTGTTGCTTGGCAAGCAACCTTGCGATCGTTCTGAGATTAGCTTAGCATCCCTCGAATCGATGCCTGTTGATTTTTGAGCATTGTCTCATTATTTTGAAAACGGGTTTCTGACACCGCGATAAATTTTGTTAGCATCTCCTCAAGGTTCGGCTTTTTCTCTTGTGGGTAGGGTTGCTGTTGAGAGCCTGGAGGGGGTTGTTGTCGTTGATTTCCTTGACCTCCCCATGAGAAATTTGGATTATTCCTCCACCCTGGATTATAAGTGTTACTATAAGGGTTATTTTGAGGTCTAAAATTGTTACCCATATAGTTCATCTATTTGTTTTCTATGCCAGGGTTGTAGGGTGGGTATTCTATATTGTTCGACCCTCCTCCATTTGTATCGCACTGCATCACTGGATGTACCTGCGAGGAACCACACAAACCATCAATTTTCTTACTTAAGAGTTCTACTTGATTTGATAGCATGGTTACTGCGTCGAGGTTGAAAATACTGGTGGCTTTTGTTGGCTTTGTTCTCATAACTTGCCACTGATAATTATTCAGTGACATCTCTTCAATGAATTCATAAGCAGCCTCAGGTGTTTTATTGTTTAGTGTACCACCGACGGATGCATCAATCAACTGCCTAGTCGAGGGGTTCACACTGTTGTAAAAGGTTTGAACCTGTAGCCATAATGGTAACCCATGATGAGGGCACCTTCTCAATAAATCCTTACATCTCTCCCATGCATCGTAAAGTGTCTCTAAATCCATCTGCACAAAAGAAGAGATATCATTCCTCAACTTAGCCGTTTTAGCCGGCGGAAAATATTTTAACAAAAATTTTTCGGTCATTTGCTCCCATGTAGTTATTGATCCTCGTGGAAGAGAATTCAACCAATGTTTGGCTTTATTCCTTAAAGAAAAGGGAAATAATCGAAGGCAAATGGCATCATTAGGAACGCCATTAATTTTAAACGTATCGCATTATTCCAAAAAGTTCGCTAAGTGTGTGTTAGGATCCTCATCCTGCAAACCATCAAACTGAACAAGTTGTTGAATCATCTGTATAGTGTTAGGTTTCAGTTCAAAATTATTTGCAGCGACAGCAGGTCTAACAATGCTTGATTCAGTTCCTGTTAAATTAGGTTTAGCATAATCATACATAGTTCGAGGAACATGATTTTGATTAACCGGGTTTGCAGCGACTACAGGAGGTGTAACATCCTAAAAAGGGCCTATGCATTTTCAGTTTAATTGTGCGAAATGACATGTCTTATGTGTTATGAATGTATTCTGAATATTTTTGGAAACTAGGAAATGTAAGGAAATGATTTAGAAATGATTCAAAAGAGGAAAGCGAACATTTCTCGAAACTTGGAAATGAAAGGAAATGTCAAGTTTAAAGAGGAAAACAAAAATTTTTGGAAACTTGGAAATGTAAGGAAATGTCATAGAAATGTTAAGTTTTAAAGTTCAAAAAGGGGAAACTAAGGCAAGGTGGTCTTAAGAGAAAATGATGTGAAATATGACATACAAATAGCCTTGGTAAAATGGCTACAAGGCACCACTTAGGGCCTAGCAAGTGACGCCATGTCCAAAGAGAAAGGGGCCAAGGTTCGAGTCACATAGGAAGCAAAATAAAAGATTTTTATTTTGCTACAAGGAGCAAGGGAGTTGGACGACATGAAGGCTCTTAAAAGAGGAGTTTTATCCTCTTTAAATTTCGGTTAAATAGGTGGATAAATGAGGGATAATTATTGGTATAATTAAAAGGATTATTTCTTTTAATTTTAAATTAAAGGATAAAGATATCAAAATAGAAGAGTGGTGGCCAAGTAAGGGAGTCTTGGCCTAGTAATTTCGGCACAAGGAGGAGAACTAAGGCCATTCATTCATTCTCTTCCTCTCTGTAAATTTTCCTAGCAAAATCCTCTCTTCTCTACTATCTTGTCAAAACCGAAATCTCTAGCAAAGTAAGCGATTTCTTCACCTTTCTTCTCTTCCTTTTTCTTTTTCTCTCAACTTTCCAAAAGCTGAAGGTTGTGAGATCATCATCTAGCCATAGCCGAATCCCTGAAGGTTGAAGTGAAGGTGCAATCGATTTCTTCAAATAAGGGTAAGATCCAAGTTTGGTTTCCATTCTTTTATATTGTAGACTTATCGAAATTTAGGGACTAATCCCTATTATTGATTTTGGCCGAAATATGGAAGGATCTTTCGGGATTATCAGAGTAGGCGACTAAAAGGAGGATTTTTCGGGATTTAAAGCTTCAAGGTATTTCGACAACTCCCTAAGCAAGTGAATCTTTTCGGGACTTTAGAATCCACAAGGTAAGCATATAAGGTATTCGGCCAAGGCCTATTTTTGGTATTCGAATCGTTTCTTATTTATTCAAAAGCCGAAACCGACATAGCTAAGTGATTTAATGGCTAGCGATTTCAAGAAGGAACTCAAAGCAAGTTTTCGGATTTGATCGGCACAAGGTAAGTTTTGGTTACAATAATCCTTCGGGATTCAGTCTTATGGTCGAATAGGCTTTTACTAAATAGTAAGGGATTGACCAAATGTAGGGATTAAGGATCTAAAGCGATAGATCGGTTTTTCTTTTTTTTCGGGATTTCAAGGAATACGCTAAGTTAATCAGGTGTGTACCTCACACTACTTCTTAATTTATTTATGGCATTATTTAATTTGTATGTGACTATAAGAATGTGCAAGAATATGGCTAAGGTACCGTGAATGGTACAAAGTACCCAGGTACGTATCCTACTCCTACTAGGATTATGAAACATGTTATATTTAATATGTGATAAGAATGTGAAAGTTGGCATGTTAATGCATAATATATGTTATGGGGCACATTGGTTATTAAAAAGGGGAAGTGAATGTGGTGACCTAAGACCACGAAATCTGAATGTGGTGACCTAAGACCACGATATCTGAGTGTGGTGACCTAAGACCACGAATACTCATAAGGGCGATGAGCACGTCGACTGCAGCGACTGCCTTCGATGGTGTGTAGCGGACGGAGGGTCGACTTAGTAGTCCCCACGGTGTGCAGGTTGGTACGGGGATGTGTAGCGGATGGTATATAGGTTTGGGTTTGGGATTGCATCATTATTTTGATATGTTATAAGAATTGATATGTGATATGATTATGTATGCCTAAGTTGTTAAGATTTAGTGTTGTAGTACACATTGAGTCTGTTGACTCACCCCGTTGTGGGAACATGTGTCAGGTGATGAACAGTGATGGACCGGGTCGGGAGGAGCATAAAGGTGGCAATGTTCAGCAAGGAATTTTATTTGGACATTTAACTCTTATTTGAGTACTTTAAATTATTTGGGTTTATTGATATAATAAGGCCATTGTGAACGCTATTATTTCTGTTTTTTATTTATTTATTAAACTTTATTTATTAAAGATTAAGTTAATTTCATTTAAAATAAACTCTAAATGTTTTGTCACCTAAAATAAATGGGTTTTCCAAATAAGATAAACTTGTTTTTGACTCAAGCCCAACCTAATTCAAACCGTCTCCCAAAATCACTTAAAGTTTTTTTTCAAAGTGCACACGAATTCGAACCGATTTTTCTTAAGGAACATACCAAATCTGGTCAAGGCTCGTGGGCCGGGTTTGGGGTGTTCCAGTTTGGTATCAGAGCCCGTTTCAAACTCTCGGCCTGAGGTTTAAGGCCCAAAACGTTTTCGAATCGAGCCCAAATAAGTTTTATAAAAATATTTTATGAAATCAGCAGGTTTTCTGGCATGGCACCCAAGTCTCCGACCCAAGGTCCACCTGGTGAGTACCCCTATCCCTTGTGTGATTTTTAATATGATCTGTAGAAGGGTATAAATGTAATGGAACGTAGAATAGTATAATAGGTACTTCAACCGTAGGTCTAGTCTACTCAAACACAAATACATAAGACTTAAATGCCTAAACAAACCTATGGCTAATTCGCTGAGTTAGGGTGTGGTAACCCCTGTGCGCATGTCTAGGATTGGATCCGGAAGAGCTTGGTATTTAAGCAGTCCTAGTGACTCACCTCCTCTTCGCTGGAATCCTACCTGGTGCGTAGCTTCGGTTCACCCTAACCAAGAAGACTTAGTGGGTGTGGCAACCTCTGTGCGCATGTCTAGGACCGGTTTCGGTGGGAGCTTGGTACTTAAGCAGTCCGCGTGACTCACCTCCTCTCCACTCGAATCCTACCTGGTGCGTAGCTTTGGTTCACCCCGACCAAGAGGACTCGGTCATAGGCTAAACACAATAACTAAAACCCGAAAGGGAACTAGCCGTGTTTTTATATAAACCCTAGTTATAAAAATTCTTAAAATTACTTTTTAATTTGTGAGAACTATTTTTACAAAATTTTCTGAAAAATTTCCGAATTGCAAAATTACTAAAATACCCATAATGGTAAAATTACAAGAATGCCCTTGGTTTATAAAATGCCCAAAATACCCACAGTCCTTAGTCAAAATTTCGTCACTTTATAAAATGTTCAAAAACCCTAATTTGTAAACTATCAAAAATACCCTGAATTTTGGAAAATTACGAAATTGCCCCTAACCTACAAATTACCAAAATGACCCTAACTTCCAAAATTTTTGCAATATCATCAAATTAGAAAGCAAGTTCTCAAAAAGAACCCTCAAAGTTTCACAAATTTTGAAATACCCCGAAATTATTAGACTTTACAAATTTACCCTGGTTTATTACCAAAATACCCCCGAATCACAAAATTACCGAGATACCCCCCGGATTTCAAAATTTCCAAAATACCCCCGAAAATGCAAAAGTACCAAAATACCCTTATTGACAAAATCAACAAGGAACCTTATCTTGAAAAACTACGAAAATACCCCTGTAGGACAAATTACAAAAATACCCCTGGGTAGTGGACAAACAACAACAATGGAAACTACAACATTTCTCTGAATGAACGGAAGTTCATAATTGATTGATGGATGTATGAATGCAAAGACTATGTGCATGTATGAATACGAAAGAACCACTCCTAAAATTCTTCTCATAAAACTTCTTCGCGGATAATAAGTGAAACGAGGACTAATTCATAAAACTTCTTAGTCAGATCGCGACAATAGAAATGAGTTCTAGAGGACGTGGACGTAACGTACGAGGACGCGGTAGAGGTAGAATGGCTGTCTCGGAACCTGTTAGATCGGGTCAAGGATCTGAAAATGAAGTACCACTGCCACCATCACCACCAGCTTTTGGTGCTGAACAACAAGATCAGACGGGGGAGGATCTTGTGTGTCGCGTGTGTCTTTGCGAGTGCTAGAAATGGTGGTGGTCTTTGGAGGAAACATGGGAGCTCGAAAGTCTGTACTGGCGACTTCGAGCCAACGGAGCTGAGGTGTTCCGTGGCGTATCTGGTGTAGCGCCCAGTACGGCTGAATATTGGTTGGAGGCAACCGAACGGATTATGGATGAGCTGGATCTGACCCCTGAGGAGAAGCTGAAAGGAATGGTGGCATTCCTACGCAATGAAGCGTACCAATGGTGGCTTACAGTTCGTGATGGTGCCACAGCTGAGGATCTGACATGGGACTATGTTAAGACAGCCTATCAGAAGAAGTATGTCGGTACCCGGTATACTGATGAGCAAAGGAAGGCATTTATGGGGCTGGTTCAAGGGAACAAGTCCGTGGCAGAATATGAAGCTGAGTTTCTGAGGCTGGGCCGTTACGCGCGAGGAGTGGTGGCTACGGAGCATGAACGGTGTGTCCGATTTGAGGACGGTTTGAGGGATGATTTAAGGCTATTGATAGCTCCGCATCAGGAACGGGAGTTTTCTGCTCTAGTAGAGAAAGCTAAGGTAGCTGAAGGGATTAAGGACTCTACAAAGCAGAACTTTGACTGGAACAAGCAGAAAATAGGTTTTGGATCTTCAGGATCATCCGGGAATAAAAGGCCTAGAGTTGACAGGTCGCGAGGTCAGCAAGCTGCTACAGGAGGGAAGTATCGTACTTGTGATCAGTGTGGGAAGAGACACTTAGGAGAGTGTTGGAAGAAGACAGAAGGGTGTTTCGGGTGTGGGTCCAAGGACCATATGATCAAGGATTGTCCTACGAAACCAGATGGAAATTGACCGTGCTTTCTCGAATGTTAATCAAGCCGGTGAGGTGGGCAGCAGACCTCGCCGAGGTCGTGGTCCGAATAATAGAGGTAATGGTGCTGGCAGAGGACGTGGAACGCAGGGCAGAGGTGCTGCTAATGTTGAGGCAAGGCAACCGGGTTTGGTTTATGCGGTTCGCCGGAGGGAGGATGGAGACGCACCGGACGTCATAACCGATACGTTCCTTATATTTGGGAAACCTTATTATGCTCTGATTGATGTGGGCTCGACCCATTCTTATGTTGCATGTAGTGTAGTGGAAACACTAGGCCTAGACTCTGAACTCTCTGATAGGCAGATGACTGTAGTAAGCCCATTAGGCCAAACTGTAGTGGTGGATAAGATCTTTCGGAGTGTACCCCTAGAAATTCAGGGAGTGAACTTTCGGGCTGACTTAATGGAGTTACCCTTCAGAGAATTTGACCTCATACTTGGTATGGACTGGCTAGTAGAGCATCGAGCCGTGTTGGATTGTGTGGCTAAACGAATGGAACTAAGAACCCCGGAGGGTGAGGTGATTATCATGATAGGAGAAAGAAGAAACTACTTGTCTAATGTAGTTTCGGCACTAAAGGCTGAAAGGATGGTTCGGAAAGGGTGCAAGGCATTTTTAGCCTTCGTAAGTGCGTTAGATGGAAAAGAGGAAGGAGTCAATGGAGTCGAACGGTAAGGGACTTCGTGGATGTGTTTCCGAGGAATTACTGAATACCCCGGATAGGGAGGTGGAATTTGGAATAGACTTGCTACGGGAACAGCTCTGTGTCAATCACCCCATACCGAATGGCGCCAAAGGAGTTAGTTGAGCTCAAGGCTCAGATTCAGGAGTTACTTGACCGTGGGTTTATTCGACCCAGTGTGTCTCCGTGGGGAGCACCGGTCCTGTTTGTGAAGAAGAAGGATGGAACTATGCGAATGTGCATAGACTATCGTCAGTTGAATAAACTGACCATCAAGAACAAGTATCCTTTGCCAAGGATAGACGACTTGTTCGATCAGCTGAAGGGGGCAGCAGTGTTTTCAAAGATAGATCTACGGTCGGGATATCATCAGTTGAAGGTAAAGGAGGCAGATATCCATAAGACCGCCTTTAGAACAAGATACGGCCGTTATGAGTTTGTAGTAATGCCGTTTGGGTTGACGAACGCTCCAGCCGCGTTCATGGATATGATGAACTGGGTTTTTCAACCTTACTTGGATAGGTTCGTCGTCGTGTTCATCGACGACATCTTGGTATACTCGAAGTCAGAGGAAGAGCATGATGAGCACCTACGGATAGTGTTACAAGTATTAAGGGAGAAGAAGCTCTATGCCAAATTCAGCAAGTGTGAATTTTGGCTTAAGGAGGTGGTATTCTTAGGGCATGTGGTATCCGCAGAGGGAATAAGGGTGGATCCTAGGAAGATCGAAGCAGTGTTGGATTGGAAACCACCTAGGTCCGTGGCTGAAATCCGAAGTTTCTTAGGTTTGGAAGGCTATTACAGGAGGTTTGTAGAAGGGTTCTCGTCAATAGCCGCGCCTTTGACAAAGTTATTGAGGAAGGAAGTACCCTTTGTATGGACGGATAAGCAACAGCAGAGCTTTGAGAAGCTCAAGAAGGTCTTGACTGAAGCTCCAGTGTTAATTCAGCCGGAGGCAGGAAAGGAGTTTGTGGTATACTGTGACGCTTCGCATACGGGATTAGGGTGTGTTCTAATGCAAGATGGAAAAGTGGTCGCTTATGCGTCTCGACAACTAAGGCCTCATGAGGTTAACTACCCAACTCATGACTTGGAATTGGCGGCAGTGGTCTTCGCTCTTAAGGTGTGGAGGCATTACCTTTATGGAGAAAAGTCGGTAATCTACACGGACCACAAGAGCCTCAAGTACTTGTTGACTCAGAAGGAGTTAAACTTGAGACAGCGAAGGTGGGTAGAATTATTGAAGGACTATGATTGTTCGTTAGAGTATCATCCGGGCAAGGCAAATGTAGTGGCGGATACTCTAAGTCGAAAAGTAGTGTCGGATCTGAGGGCGATGTTCGCACACTTAAGTTTGTATGATGATGGAAGTCTGCTGGCAGAATTGCAAGTCAAACCCACATGGTTGAATGAGGTAAAGGAAAGTCAGTTGGTGGATAAGGATCTAAGTGTTAAGTTACAACAAGTACGGAACGGAGAGTTAGAGGATTATGGTGTTAATAATAAGGGAGTATTGTGCTTCAAGGGAAAGGTCTGTATGCCAAAGGACGAGGAGTTAAGACAAAAGATTCTTCGGGAGGCGCATAGTAGCCCTTATGCTATGCATCCCGGAGGCACTAAGTTGTACAAGGATCTAAGGGAACAGTTTTGGTGGCCTGATCTTAAACGAGAAGTTACCGAATTCGTGGGAAAATGCCTAACGTGTCAGGAAGTTAAGGCTGAACACCAAGTTCCATGGGGATTGCTTCAGCCAATCGAGATTCCACAGTGGAAGTGGGAGAGAATCACCATGGACTTCATTATTGGGCTTCCCCTTACGCCTACTAAGAAGGACTCGGTATGGGTAATAGTGGACCGTTTAACCAAGTCCGCGCACTTCATTCCGGTAAGAGTGGATTATTCACTCCAGAAGTTGGCCAAGTTATATGTGGCGGAAATTGTGAGGTTGCATGGAGTGCCAGTGTCAATTATTTCAGATAGAGACCCAAGATTTACGTTTCGGTTTTGGAGGGCACTTCATCAAGCTTTAGGCACTAAGTTGGATTTCACTACGGCCTTTCATCCACAGTTGGACGGGCAGTCTGAACGAGTAATCCAAGTGTTAGAGGATATGTTGAGGGGCTGTGTGATGGATTTTCGAGGAAGTTGGGAGGACTATTTGCCTTTAGCAGAGTTTGCATACAACAACAGCTATCAAGCCAGCATTCGGATGGCACCGTATGGAGCGTTGTACGGTCGGAAGTGTCAAACTCCTACGTGTTGGACTGAACTAGGAGAACGTCGAGTTTTGGGTCCAGAGTTAGTGGGAGAAACTGAAGAAAAGGTTGAGATAATCAGGGCAAGGTTAAAGGAAGCCTCGGATAGGCAGAAATCGTACGCAGATCTTAAACGGAAGGAAATAGAGTTTGAAGTGGGAGACCAAGTGTTACTGAAAGTCTCGCCTTGGAAGAAGGTGATGAGGTTTGGTCGCAAATGGAAGTTAAGCCCAAGGTTTATAGGGCCCTATCGAGTGTTGAAGCGAGTTGGACCAGTGGCATACCAATTGGAGTTGCCACCAGAGTTGCAGCAGATGCACGACGTATTCCATGTTTCCATGCTACGGCGATATCGATCGGATCCATCTCACGTAGTACCGGTTGAAGAGGTGGAGCTAAGGCCAGACTTATCCTACGAAGAGGAGCCGATTCAGATTTTGGAACGAGACATGAAAGTGTTGCGGAGGAAGTCAGTTCCTCTAGTCAAAGTGTTATGGCGCAACCATGGATCAGAGGAAGCTTCGTCGGAGCCAGAAGAGGCAATGCGACAATACCCTCAATTATTTTAGCTAGGAAATTTCGAGGACGAAATTATTTTAAGGGGTAGAAGCGTAACATCCGAAAAGGGCCTATGCATTTTCAGTTTAATTGTGCGAAATGACATGTCTTATGTGTTATGAATGTATTCTGAATATTTTTGGAAACTAGGAAATGTAAGGAAATGATTTAGAAATGATTCAAAAGAGGAAAGCGAACATTTCTGGAAACTTGGAAATGAAAGGAAATGTCAAGTTTAAAGAGGAAAACGAAAATATTTGGAAACTTGGAAATGTAAGGAAATGTCATAGAAATGTTAAGTTTTAAAGTTCAAAAGGGGGAAACTAAGGCAAGGTGGTCTTAAGAGAAAATGTATGTGAAATATGACATACAAATAGCCTTGGTAAAATGGCTACAAGGCACCACTTAGGGCCTAGCAACCGACGCCATGTCCAAAGAGAAAGGGCCAAGGTTCGAGTCACATAGGAAGCAAAATAAAAGATTTTTATTTTGCTACAAGGAGCAAGGGGTTGGACGGCATGAAGGCTCTTAAAGAGGAGTTTTATCCTCTTTAAATTTCGATTAAATAGGTGGATAAATGAGAGATAATTATTGGTATAATTAAAAGGATTATTTCTTTTAATTTTAAATTAAAGGGATAAAGGTATCAAAATAGAAGAGTGGTGGCCAAGTAAGGGAGTCTTGGCCTAGTAATTTTGGCACAAGGAGGAGAACTAAGGCCATTCATTCATTCTCTTCCCTCTGCCGAATTTTCCTAGCAAAATCCTCTCTTCTCTGCTATCTTGTCAAAACCGAAATCTCTAGCAAAACAAGCCGATTTCTTCACCTTTCTTCTCTTCCTTTTTCTTTTTCTCTCAACTTTCCAAAAGCCGAAGGTTGTGAGATCATCATCTAGCCATAGCCGAATCCCTGAAGGTTGAAGTGAAGGTGCAATCGATTTCTTCAAATAAGGGTAAGATCCAAGTTTGGTTTCCATTCTTTTATATTGTAGACTTATCGAAATTTAGGGACTAATCCCTATTATTGATTTTGGCCGAAATATGGAAGGATCTTTCGGGATTATCAGAGTATGTGACTAAAAGGAGGATCTTTCGGGATTTAAAGCTTCAAGGTATTTCGACAACTCCCTAAGCAAGTGAATCTTTTCGAGACTTTAGAATCCACAAGGTAAGCATATAAGGTATTCGGCCAAGGCCTATTTTTGGTATTTAGAACTGTTTCTTATTTATTCAAAAGCCGGAAACTGACATAGCTAAGTGATTTAATGGCTAGCCGATTTCAAGAAGGAACTCAGCAAGTTTTCGGGATTTGATCGGCACAAGGTAAGTTTTGGTTACAATAATCCTTCGGGATTTAGTCTTATGGCCGAATAGGCTTTTACTAAATAGTAAGGGATTGACCAAATGTAGGGATTAAGGATCTAAAGAGATAGATCGGTTTTTCTTTTTTTTTCGGGATTTCAAGGAATACGCTAAGTTAATCAGGTGTGTACCTCACACTACTTCTTAATTTATTTATGGCATTATTTAATTTGTATGTGACTATAAGAATGTGCAAGAATATGGCTAAGGTACCGTGAATGGTACAAAGTACCCAGGTACGTATCCTACTCCTACTAGGATTATGAAACATGTTATATTTAATATGTGATAAGAATGTGAAAGTTGGCATGTTAATGCATAATATATGTTATGGGGCACATGGGTTATTGAAAAGGGGAAGTGAATGTGGTGACCTAAGACCACGAAATCTGAATGTGGTGACCTAAGACCACGATATCTGAGTGTGGTGACCTAAGACCACGAATACTCATAAGGCGATGAGCACGTCATTGCGGCGGCGACGCCTTCGATGGTGTGTAGCGGACGGAGGGTCGACTTAGTAGTCCCTACGGTGTGTAGGTTGGTACGGGGATATGTAGCGGATGGTATATAGGTTTGGGTTTGTGATTGCATCATTATTTTGATATGTTATAAGAATTGATATGTGATATGATTATGTATGCCTAAGTTGTTAAGATTTAGTGTTGTAGTACACATTGAGTCTGTTGACTCACCCCGTTGTGGGAACATGTTTCAGGTGATGAACAGTGATGGACCGGGTCGGGAGGAGCATAAAGGTGGCCATGCTCAGCAAGGAATTTTATTTGGACATTTTACTCTTATTTGAGTACTTTAAATTATTTGGGTTTATTGATGTAATAAGGCCATTGTGAACTCTATTATTTCTGTTTTTTATTTATTTATTAAACTTTATTTATTAAAGATTAAGTTAATTTCATTTAAAATAAACTCTAAATGTTTTGTCACCTAAAATAAATGGGTTTTCCAAATAAGATAAACTTGTTTTCGACTCAAGCCCAACCCAATTCAAACCGTCTCCCAAAATCACTTAAAGTTTTTTTTCAAAGTGCACACGAATTCTAACCGGTTTTTCTTAAGGAACATACCAAATCTGGTCAAGGCTCGTGGGCCGGGTTTGGGGTGTTTTAGGAGGTAGTAGATTATTATTAGCCATCTCTTCGGTAGTATTGGTATCGTTCTCGTGCTCTTCTTGTGTGTACTGTAGGCTTCGCCTAATTTATCTTCGGTTTTTACGAACGGTTCCTTCTATATCACTATCGTAAAGTAGAAGTCCTGACGGGTTTCTTCTAGTCATAAACTAGAATACCCGCCAGAAGCAAGGAAAAAGAAAAATTAGCAAAGTTAAAATAAAATAAAATAAAAATTGCAAATAAATAGAATGGCTAAAGTAATAAAAATCAAGTGTTCCTAATATCTTAGTCCCCGTCAACGGCGCCAAAAACTTGATCGTGTCCAAACTAACTATGACAACGAATAAGGCAAGCGCACCTATTGTTCGGTAGTATAGCTATGGCAAGACCGGAAATATCGTATCTTCAAGGACCAAGAGTACTAGTAGTTACTATCCTTCTATTATTTAGCCTAAGTATTAAGGGAATCAATGTTTAATTAACTAATTACTAAGCTAAGGATGCTAAGACACAGAGAGTGAATTGGGAAAATACTTTTGGGGAAAAACCAGTTGATTAAGACAATATCCGAGGAAGAATCCACCTAGACTTCACTTGTTATTTAACTCTGAACCAGACGATTTATTCACTTGACTTGATCCGTAGGATTCCCTAATTTATATTAATACCTCTTTCGAGGCTACTAACGTCTAACCCTAGGTTGATTAATTGAAATCTCTTTCTAATTAAAACCCCTAGTGTTGCATTAACTCGATCTATGGACTCCCATATTAAGTTTGACTTTAATCCGGCAGATTTTCGTCATCCTATCTCTAGGGTTGCGATCAACTCCGCTTAACTATGCTAGATCTACTCTTAAACAGGACTTTTGCTCCACGCTTTAAAGCGCATCAATACTTGAATCAATATCACGAAATATTAAAACAAGAATTAAGAACACATAATTAAGAACAAATCAAGTATTTATCATATAGTTCAAAAAACAATAACAAGATCCGTCTTAGGTTTTATCCCCTTCAGGTATTTGAGGGGTTTAGTTCATGTTTAATAAAGAATACATCTCAAAAGAAAGTAAATAACAAAACATAAGAAAAACCCTAAAACCCCACAGAAGGAAATTGAAGGGAAGATCTTCCGTCTTGAGCGTGATTACGCTTCGAGATGAATCAACCGGGCATCTTGGAGTAATTCCCCTGTGTTCAGCCCTCTCTGGCTTCACTCCTCGTCAAAAGCCCTGACAGAAGGCTTCTGTTGAACCCCCCTTTAGGTTTCCCTCTAGGGTGTTTATATAGGCTTTCGGGATGCCTTACTTGGCCCACAAGTATCCTAATCTGAATGAAACTCATCTTGGCCACGGCAGGGACACGCCCGTGTGAAACGCCCGTGTGAATCGAGCCCAGGCCGTGTTCGGGCCTGCTAAGGTGGCACGACTGTGTGATGAACTCTAGGCCGTGTTGATTTCCTACTTTGGCCCATTTTATCCGTTTTTGGCCCGTTTCTCGTTCTTTTCATCCTCTTATGCTCTCCTAAGTATAAAACATGAAATTAAAGGATTAGGAGCATCAAATTCCACAATTCAGGGGATAAATCATCCAAAAGTATGCTAAATATGGTATTAAAATATGTATATATTACGGTTTATCAGAGGCACACGGCCTGTTCACACGGGCGTGTGACCCTTATATGTTTGAAATTTTTCTAAGTTTCCAAAATTTTTATAAGTTATCGGTTTAGGCCCGAACCACTTCTAAAGCATGTTTAAGGCCTCGTAGGCCCTTATAAGGGACAATGTGAATATGATTGAATGTTGTTTGAGAATGAATGCTTAAATGTATAAGTTATGTTTGATAAATAATTTGGATTGATCGGTAATACCTCGTAACCCTAATCTGATAGTGAATACGGGTGAGGGGTGTTACATAACATATTGTGATTTAAACTGAAAACGAGCCCCAATGGCTACTTGAATACGAGTAAGTTTTTAGACTCGAAAATAGTTGAAATGTTATTGTGGAGTTGAATATGTATGTGTGTGAAATTTATATTTAATGATGAAATATTGCTTGTGATTTAAATGGTAGGTTTAATTATCTATATGATAAATAAAAAGTAGTACGATTTAACCGATATATGGTACTTGGTATTGAATTGAGATTAATAAAATATGAATTGGGTTAGTACCGTGATTCATCATTTGAAGGTAAATTTCGGGGACGAAATTTCTTAAAGGAGGGGAGTATTGTAATGACCCGAAAGTCAATGGAGCCAGAAACGATGGTTTTGGGATACTATTTTTCGAGGATAAGATCAGTGGATATTATTTATTAATATTTACGAGGATATTACAATATTATATTGAAGTTTGGTCTAATAATTTTGATTATTTGGAAGTTAGATAGGGTACAAGTGTATCAGTCTTAAAGTCGATGGTTTCAAAAATTGAGGTATCGGGACCTCATTTTCGTAAACTAGACTCGTAAATAGTAGTTATTTTAGAAACAAATTGAATTTCAGTTAGATAATTTCGTTGAATTAGTGTGTAATTTGAGTACAAGGACTAAATCAAATAAGTGATAAAAGTAGGAATTAATACCAAATTATAAGGTGGATTTAGGTTAAAGGACTTATTAAGTAAATAAGCCATTATTTATATAGGTATGTGATAGTGGACGGTTATAGTAATATTATAAGTATTATATGTTAAGTTATTATAATACTTAAATTATAATTATGTTATAAAAGAATATATAACGTTAATAATAATAATGTTAGATATTAGTGAGTGGAGAGAAGAAAGCCAAGCATATTTTCTTTTAATTTCTTTTAATTTTCTTCTTTTCGAAACAAAAGGAAAGGGGAGAAGTCACGCACGACCAAGAGCTAATGTTGCATGTCTAATTTGGTTAGTAGATTTTGGTTATTTTTACATGAAATTTACGTTTTTGAAGTTTTAATCTCATGAGTTAATGTGCCCATGTTAAAATTTTTAGATTTAGTGAAGTTTGTGAATATTGCCATTGTAGAGAAATTAAGTTGTTGGTGTTATTTTGTTGGATATTAAGTTTAATAATTAAATAGACATTTTTGTTAAATGATTCTTGATGAT
The DNA here is from genome assembly GCA_025698515.1 of Gossypium sturtianum. Taxonomy (NCBI): domain Eukaryota; kingdom Viridiplantae; phylum Streptophyta; class Magnoliopsida; order Malvales; family Malvaceae; genus Gossypium; species Gossypium sturtianum. Next base: position 38,393,146 of record CM046950.1, read on the forward strand.
TTTAAAGTTTAGGGGCTTAATTATGGAAATGGTCAATTCAAGGGTTAATTTGTGAATTAAATGAAAGTATGAGTTGTTTTGGACCTTGTGGAATAATTGGTTGAAATGGGATTTTCTTGGTTTTAATTAAATAA